>JAWZYU010000012.1:72771000-73396000 GCA_038380435.1 Ryuthela nishihirai
TTTCAAATTGACACTAGATATTCCAATGATTTCATTTTGACTTGACTTGTGTTATCGACGTGCTTTAATAAAATTCTTTCAGATTTTATCAACTGGGATCTTGTAAGTATTTATCAAGCTTTTTCCAAATTTTGGTATTAATTTTTGATTATTTCAAGCCATAGAATGGACAAATATTTAAAACAAACACCGAGTTATGAATTAAAGAACGAGAGCAAATCTTCAAGTTGCAAATCTTCTTGTTGAAGTCATCAGCCTGGTTTTAACCAGGCTGATGACTTCAACAAGCGCAAATATAATGACGATTATATAGAGTTTGCTTTTATTCTTTATAGATGTGCCGCGGAAAAAAAAAATTGATTCAGTGTGCCGCAGAGTAAAAAAGTTTGCGAGACACTGCTGTAAGTTATCGCTGCTGCAAAGTCATAGGAATTGAATCACTCTTACAAGAGTAGGAAAATTGATAACAAACAATCTTTAAAAGGTATCAGTGTAGTATCGAGCATTTTTAAACATACTATTAAATAGTATTTAAATCCCGAATTTTTTAATTATGTTTCGAAATTTATTCTGTTATGAAAGCGTCGTTTATTTTTTTCGTTATTAATTGATTTTCGGGAAAAAAAACGAGATTTTCGTTTTCTCGTCTGCCTGTTAGTCGACATTCAACTTCTTTGTTTTTATATATAAATAAAAAATTCTTTTTGGGTTCGATAGGTATTGATGATTACGATTCTCGCTTTCGGAACCTTCCTAAAGCTATAATTGCTTTCGCCTAGCGGTGGAAACAGTTGAAAATGAAAAAAAAATTAAACGAATACTGCAAGCGATGTAATATATTAGAAATTTTGGTGGTGAAATGTGACGGTAGAGAAGTTTGCATGCATGACAATGATTTTCACACTAACCCCCAGATGTGTGTGTGGGGGGTAAAATACAATATTTTTGCTTTAAGAGCTAGTTTTTTTTATTCTTCTCTAAAAGCAATTATGGGTTGAATAGGTGTTAGTGAACTATTATGATTCACTCTTAAAAAATTATTGTTGATGTATTCATTGTAAAGTTTTCTAAATAATTATATTGAAAGTGACAGCATTTCACTTTAGAACATAATCAAATAGGCCAAATGTTTTGCGCTTATTGATAGTGCAAGGAAATTTCAAAGTTTAACGAATATTGCAAATAATCTATTTGGGCGAGAAATTTTATATTTAAGTGATGGAGTGTGACATTGAAGGGCAGAAACAAATTGTTCCTTTACCCCCATGGAGGTGGGACACCCCGAGTTTTCGCTTCAAGAGATTAATGAAAATATTTTGAGTTGAATAGGCTCTAGTTGAAATATATACGACTCATCATATTACTAACGTAATATTACAAAATCATATTACTAACGTAATATGATGAGTCGTAGTTTACGAAACCTCCAGAAATTTAATTTACATCGTTAGAGGTTGTTAAATGTAGAAAATGTAAAACTTAACCTAATGTTGCAAACTCTATATTTATGTTAGAAATTCTGGTGGTAGAATTTGTTGATCAAGAACAGATAACTAGATACGAACAGAAGTGCAATTTATATTTGTGTTTTAGCTGAATTACTATTGGTTAAATTATTATATTTGCTTTTTCCAATTACCCACAAGTAAAAATTATTAAAATGTGGAAAAAGTTTTTCATTTTCTCTGAAAACGAACATCCATATTCGGCAGAGGCGATATGTTATCCTTCTAGTTAGATGTTTAGATTTAATGTTGATGAACGTAGGAAACTGAGCTATCATTTCTATCTAGAGGAAAAGCTGTATAAGAAGTACTTTTATTTGTGTAGGATTATATACTGATCGTTGACTAAGATATCATGAAAAGGTGATTTTTTTCTTTTACTCCTTGTCGAGTGGATAGCGCGCTTCGCTACTGATCAAAGGGCCTTGGTTCGAGCCCCAGGAAAGGCATGGATGTTCGTTTTTCTGCTGAAGTCCCACCATCCTCACAGGTCTTCTACAATGGTGTATAAACTGACAGACTCTTGTGAGGCCTATGTGGCAAGCAGCTGTTCGAGGGGATATTTTTTATGTCTTACAGAATATGTAAATAAAACTAATAATAGAATTTGGAAGAGTGTTCAAAAAGACAGTATAAATTAAAATACTTATTAGCTGAATGGATCATGTTCCAGTATAAAATTTTTCTCTCCGTTTTGTTGCCATTACATATTCCTTGGATTACTTTCACATTTTTTCGCCTGCATTTCAGTTACAAGCAATTTTCAAAGCAGTAGGGATGGTTCTCTTCCTCTCCCCTAGATCTGAACCTATCTCCAAATTCACCTTTCCCTCCATTCCAAGATCTGAACCTGTCTCTAAATTCACCTTTCCCTCCACTCCTAGATCAGAATCTGTCTCTAAATTCACCTTTCCCTCCACTCCTAGATCTGAATCTGTCTCTAAATTCACCTTTCCCTCCACTCCTAGATCTGAATCTGTCTCTAAATTCACCTTTCCCTCCACTCCTAGATCTGAACCTGTCTCTAAATTCACCTTTCCCTCCACTCCTAGATCTGAACCTGTCTCTAAATTCACCTTTCCCTCCACTCCTAGATCTGAACCTGTCTCTAAATTCACCTTTCCCTCCACTCCTAGATCTGAACCTGTCTCTAAATTCACCTTTCCCTCCACTCCTAGATCTGAACCTGTCTCTAAATTCACCTTTCCCTCCACTCCTAGATCTGAATCTTTCTCTAAATTCACCTTTCCCTCCACTCCTAGATCTGAATCTGTCTCTAAATTCACCTTTCCCTCCACTCCTAGATCTGAATCTGTCTCTAAATTCACCTTTCCCTCCACTCCTAGATCTGAATCTGTCTCTAAATTCACCTTTCCCTCCACTCCTAGATCTGAATCTTTCTCTAAATTCACCTTTCCCTCCACTCCTAGATCTGAACCTGTCTCTAAATTCACCTTTCCCTCCACTCCTAGATCTGAACCTGTCTCTAAATTCACATCCCCCCACAGTAGACTAAATGATCATTCCTTTGGTATTTAAAGAGTTACAAAAACTGGAATATTAAACAATTTTCATCCCGCAATTTGCTCAGTTGAGAAGAAGCAGTATATGAACCGAGTTATGCGTGTGAAGGGAAGCAATTGATGTTACAAGATCATCCAACTTTCGGTATCTCCTGTTAGTAACTGTTTATTTTGATCTGATTTCGAGACGAGTCAATCAGTAAAGGATTTTGAATGTCCTATCGAAAGAAGATTGCAGATTCGAACCAGAACCGACACACTTATTAGAATTGTTCGTGAGTAGAAGTCATACATGACATAAATAACCGAATGAGACATTATTGTTAATTAAAAACAATTACAATTTTTTGAAGTATCTAAGAATGATAGCTTTTAAACCACAAATTTCATGTTGGAACAAATTTAAAAATAATTGTTAGTACATTCATTGTAAAGTTTTCCTAAATAATTATTTTGAAAGTGACAACATTCCATTTAGAACACAATTAAAATAATCCTATCATATCAGAAATTGTTGTAGATGAACGATAACAGGAATTTTGGAAAAGTATATACGACTATAAAGGAAAGATAAAGAAAGGCATCCACGTCAGATTCCTCTGGTCGTGGTTCTTCCAATAAATAGTTTTTTGATGACTTATCACGTCATTAGAAATATAGGATAATATCTCCAGCACATTAGAGATACCTGCGCATATTTCTCTCTTTAAAACATAGTGCCAAATGAATAGTATGATCAACAAGTTGATCTTTAGAGAAGAAAACAATAGGAGAAAGAATGTCAAACCAATCCGGAGTCAAGTACCTTTCAGAGGTACCCACATCCCACCAGGACTCTGCTGTTAGGGCAAAATCAGGTGAATATCTTTTAGGGTCCTTGGAATCATCCTGTACTTTGGGTTAATTAGACGCGTTTCTCGGGAATAGACTTGGCCGCATTTATTTGGTATATATGTTACCGCTAAAGTGCAGAAATCAGTTATTCTACAGATTATCTAGGTATTGTGCAGATTAACTAGGGCGATCCGTTAACGTGCCGAAAATTGTTTCATTTCTCAAATTACCTAGGTAATCTGCACATTACCTACTAGGCACTCGTTAAAGTGAAAATAAAATATGGCGTATCGGCTATTATCGGAATTGGTAATAGCCGGTACATTGTACTTTTTCGTTTTGAACTATCCTATTATTCAGATAACGTATCTAGCTCTACAGTACACCGCCTGCCGCATTATAAAAAACGCCCCAAATGAGCGAAGGCCAAGTGAGAACGAATCTGTCAAGTGATGAATCTCTTCAGTCTCAATCTTAGGGTCACGTGACTCAGTGTTCCGAATTATCCAGGATGAGCGGAGGCCAAGTGAGAACGAAACTAAAAGTGGAGGAAGAGGGGGGGAAGGAGTAGGGAAAGGAAATGAGAGAAACAAACTTTTGAACTTTAACGATACGGAAGCCGTTAATGTGCACATTGCCTAGGTAAAATGCAGAAAACTCTTGATTCCGCACGTTAACGGAGCAAATCAGGTAATGTGCACATTAACGGCTTTCGAGCTTTAGCGGTAACATATAGAAAAAATCTTAACATGATTTTTTTTTCCCGATTCGTAAGTAGTGTTGGACAAAGTGACTAGTGCAACAGAAAGTTACGCTAAAGATGCAATAGCTAGACATTGGAGTCCTAACCCTATGCGAAAGAAAGACACCTTCCGTCGCAAAAGAGGAAACCAGCGAAATCTGACATCAGTGTGAAGTAGTTAGGAGGGTTGAGTGAGAGAACATTGGTTATGTGTTATTTTAGTCAATCTGAAAATAACTAACGAAAGAATAAAATAAAAAAATCATAAGAAAACATGATTGGTTCTCGACTTATAACAGAAAAATATTTTGTCAAATTTGATGAGGTGAACGAAAAAGTTGTGCAAACTGAAAAAAAGTAAACAATGGAATATAATTGGTATGTATGTTTTAATTAGATTCGAGGTTTAATTCTCATCATTAACGACTCCATTGTTTAATGATCCATCTTCCATAACTCTTCGAATACTTAAAAAGCTTGTTGAAAATTGAGATTCAGAGATGATATTAAAATATTAATTTGTATGAAGTGACATTTTTCCATGAAAAGTAATTTATTTTCAAGGATAGCCTAGAATGACTTTCCATCGGCATAACCTATACGTTAACCTCTAATTGTTTCAAGCAGAATAAAAGTCTTCTCTGTTGACTTCTAGAACAAAAAATGTTTAGAAAATAATAGTAAAAAAAACAATTGAAACAATTTAGACACCTCCTGATTGCCTTATCATTTACTAATTTTTAAACTGAAAAATTAAAAGAAAACACATCTTTCTCGGAACGAATTAAGAATGATTGGGCCCGTTTGTTTCTCAGTCATTGCTTCTTCCCATCATTGATACATATCATTAAATTATATAAAATAAAGTTTCATGTAAAAGTTTAAAGTAGTAATATCAAAAATAATTGAACCATGCTTCTGGAAGAAAAATAAAATTTATGTGACCGAAAGTATACAGAGTACTCTGCTGAATCTGATCCTAGTCTTTGGTACCGACTTCCCCCCTTAGCACATAAATTGTCATTGTCTGTATCTGCAAATGTCCAGAATAAAAAATAACTTTTTCTTTGTGTCCACTTCTGCACAAAAAAAGCGCACAAACAAAACTTTTCAGTCTGTCATTAAGACGACATTTTTATGTATACCCTTCTTTGACAGTAGCGTATTTTGGAAATACATTTGGAGGGGGGGGGGGTTGATTTTTTTTTCTTTTCAAATGATTAAAGCAAGGTAAATCAATATGCAAATATTAAAAAAAAAAACTAAAAATTAAATAAAAAGTGGTAAATTTTGTATCAATTTTTATTAGTTGTTAAATGTTTCAAAAACGCTTTTGAAACGTATACATTTGGGCTCCTCCTAAGCCTCTGAGGGCGGGGGTAGCTCAGTCGGTAGCGCGCCAGGCTCGTAATCTGTAGTTCCCAGGTTCGAGTCCCAGCTTGGTCAGCGTTGAGATTTAAATAAAATAAAAATAAATATCCCCTCAAGCAGCTGCTTGCCACAGAGGTCTGACAGGAGCCTGTCAGTTTATATGCCATAGTAGAAGGTCTGAGAGGATGACAGGACCTCAGCAGAAAAACGACACGTACATCCATGCCTTACCCGGGGCTCGAACCCAGGTCCCTTAGATCAGTAGCCAAGCGCGCTAACCACTCGGCCATTATCTCCACAAAATTCCCCGCCCTGCCCACGGTCAGTAGGGGACACAGATGGGCTTGGAAAGGCCGCCGTCCGTCGGATGGGATGTTAAGCCGTGGCCCCGTGTGTGGGAGAGCCATACCCTGTGCACGTTAAAGAACACGCTGGATGGCCTTGACGGGAGGCTACTATCTGTCTCCCAACAGCTGTTCCAGTGGGTCCCCCCTCCCCCAATCTTCTCTGAGCCTTCGGGGTCCATGCGACCTGGCCATTTAGCCCATGGTGTGCAAAAAAGTGCCGCTCAGAGGTAAAACAACCCAACCCTAAGTCTCTGCCTTAAATACGCCACTGTTCTTGGATATTTTACTTTGAATGCCAAAAAGAATTCCGAACCTCTACCTTCTCCTCGACTCTGTTAACTGGAAATTTTTTTTCATGACTCTTGGTATCGCGAACTGTCAGCCACTTCTGTAATCCAACAGTCGGCTAAGAGTGACGACAAACACTTAATCGTTTTAACTGCGCTCGATGCCTTCGCAGTGATAAGACGAACTTAAATCCATGTCAGCACGGTTAACGAAACGACATCAAACTTTATTTAGTGTTTATGACATTCGTGTAAAGTAGCACTTGATAAGACTTTTATATTGTCAAAGATCTTAAGGAGTAAGCAAAATATTTTCAAGCGTACAATCTATTCTACTTAATATTGAAAATGTAAATATGGAAACAACAGAAACGAAAAAATAGTTTTAAAATACAGAGAGATTGTAAAGGATCAGTGAATGAAATGAGAGATATCTATGTTTGAAATAGCTTATCAAAACACTATAATTTTATTTACAGAAATTTAGAGTTTTGCGTCTTTTGACTATGGAGCAAGTATTTGAGCTTTAGTTCGAGTCTTGAGTTAAGAATTTTTTTTGTGTTTGTCTTTTTTTAAGGTTTTACTTCACTAAAAATTTTACCTATGGCGTATTATATTGACAGACGTCTGCCAGAACTCATTGAAAATCTACAGTTGATTACACTTTATTGCTTATTTGTAACAAATAGTCATTGTTTTAATTTTTTTTTAGTTTTTTATTGTATTCGGGGGAAAATAAAAATCCTACTCTAAACAGTCTTTCGAGAATTTTAATAAGCGAAAAGGAGACTAAAAGTGTGAATAAGCTTTACATATTTTGTGTACGAATGCTTTTCAAAATATAACTAAAACAGAGGAGAAAAATATATACTGGAACGATGTTTTGGCCCGTTCCTGCTCTCTTTATCACTTACCTCCTCCGGTAATTTTTTTAAGATCCCTTTCTGTTTCTAAATAATAGGTTATATTACCTCTAAGCCGCACTTTTGTGGGTTATATGGCCAGGTTACAAAGACCCCAAAGTTCAGAGTTGGATAGAGAAAGGGAGTCAACTGGACAGATGTCAGGAGGCAGATGAAAACCTCCGTCAAGATCATGCAAAGTGTAAGTTGAAAAAAGGGAATGGTTCTCTGCTCAATCCCCCATTGGGTGTGTGGGGCGGCTCAGTCGGTAGCGCGCCAGGCTCGTAATATCTAGTTCCCAGGTTCGAGTCCCAGCTGGGTCAGCGTTGAGATTTATCTCCGCAAAATTCCCCGTCCTGCCCAAGGTCAGTAGGGGACACCGATGGGCTTGGAAAGGCCGCCGTCCGTCGGATGGGACGTTAAGCCGTGGCCCCGTGTGTGGGAGAGCCATACCCTGTGCACGTTAAAGAACACGCTGGATGGCCTTGACGGGGGGGCTACCATCTATCTCACAACAGCTGTTCCAGTGGGTTCCCTCCCCCAACCTTCTCTGAGCTTTCGGGGTCCATGTGACCTGGCCATTTAGCCCATGGTGTGCACAAAAGTGCCGCTCAGAGGTAAAACAAAGCAAAAACAACGTTCCATGTATTTAAACTCTTTTCAAAGGCAAAATATCGAGGATAATTAAATCCCTCTTTACAAATTAAAAACCTTGGATTGTATTAGCTTAGCTTGCAGATGGTTGTGAGATTTGAATACTTAGACATTTCTTTTATATTTTAGAAAAGTAGACCATCGAATAAAAATTCGCATATTTTTGGTCACCTGTTTGTTTGTCCCTCTCTATTTCTTTATTTGTAAACACTCTATCAATATAATTTACATAGACAGTGTCTAGTAAATTATATTGAATAATGATGCTGGAATTATATATAGTTTGTCTAATATAGTTGGAATGCGTGAATAGTTGGAAAGCACGTAAAAAGTTAAATACCAATATATTGTACATATTAATACAATATTAGGAAGGTGTTTACTGTAAGGTAAATACAGTCATAATCTTTTGGTAACAAAATCAGACGCAAATTTCAATAAAAAGGGTTAAATAATAGTTAATAGGTTAAATAACATAAAAATTTACAGAATTAACACTAGAGAATTACACATTCTACAAAGAAAAATATCCTCCATCAGAGTGGTTTTCTCTTGTGGAAGAAATTAATAAGAATATATTGTAAATGTCGAAATATATAACCATAGACTTATTTGCATTGGGGCGGGGGTGGCTCAGCCGGTAGCGCGCCAGGCTCGTAATCTGTAGTTCCCAGGTTCGAGTCCCAGATGGGTCAGCGTTGAGATTTATCTCCGCAAAATTCCCCGCCCTGCCCACGGTCAGTAGGGGACACCGATGGGCTTGGAAAGGCCGGCGTCCGTCGGATGGGACGTTAAGCCGTGGCCTCGTGTGCGAGAGAGCCATACCCTGTGCACGTTAAAGAACACACTGGATGGCCTTGACGGGAGGCTACCATCTGTCTCCCAACAGCTATTCCAGTGGGTCCCCTCCCCCAACCTTCTCTGAGCCTTCGGGGTCCATGTGACCTGGCCATTTACCCCATGGTGTGCAAAAAAGTGCCGCTCAGAGGTAAAACAACCCAACTTATTTTCATTTTGATAACACGAATTAATATCCATTTTATAACTAAAACAGAAAAGTGTTGGGATGTTTTACATCTGAACGGCACTTGTTTTACATACAGTGGGCTAAATGGCCAGGTCACAATAACCCAAAGGTCTCCAAGAAGGATGGGAGAAGGTGAGCCACTGGACAGCTGTTAGGAGACAGATGGAAGCCTCCAGTGAAGGCCATCGAGCATGACCTTTAATGTGCACAGAACCACGGCTTAGCTTCCCATCCTATGATGGCGGCCTTTATGAGCTCTTCGGTGTCTCCTACTGACCGAGGACGCGGTGGGAGTTAGTGGAGATAAATCTCAATGCTGCCCCCAAATGGGTTGGGTTGTTTTACCTCTGAGCGGCACTTTTTTTGCACACCATGGACTAAATGGCCAGGTCACATGGACCCCGAAGGCTCAGAGAATGTTGGGGGAGGGGACCCACTGGAACAGCTGTTGGGAGACAGATGGTAGCCTCCCGTCAAGGCCATCCAGCATGTTCTTTAACGTGCACAGGGTATGGCTCTCCCGCACACGGGGCCACGGCTTAACGTCCCATCCGACGGACGGCGTCATTTCAGATCCCATCGGTGTCCCCTACTGACCGTGGGCAGGGCGGGGAATTTTGCGGAGATAAATCTCAACGCTGACCCAGCTGGGACTCGAACCTGGGAACTACAGATTACGAGCCTGGCGCGCTACCGACTGAGCCACCCCCGCCCCGCCCCAGATGGGACTCGACCTGGGAAGTGCATACTACGAGACTGATGCACTACCGACTGTACCACACTGCCCCTTCTACTTATGGGAAAATGTTTAAATTTAATGATTAACGTAATTATATAGCATATTTCTTCTAATAATTACTAACATAAATATTAATACATGATTAATTTCATGATTTTAAAGTAAAGATTCAATACTGCTCTGATTCAGTGACCATAATTAATATATTTTCAAAAAAGTAGCACAATTTCTTCAAGTAGCAACCTTATATCTTTTACGAAAGAATGATAATGATATATTGCCAAAATATCGAAATGCTTCAGTAGTATAGTTTTTTGAATAGCAAGCAGAACCATTTGTAAAATATAGTTGTGCATTTATCTCTTACCAACGCTTCATAATATGTATCTTCGGAAATATTTTTAATATTTAAAGCATATATAACTTTTTAATTTGAAAAGAATTCATAATTTTGTTTGTTTTTCCTTCAATCTCGGACTTTAATACTTCGTTTGTGTGCTATAAATTACTTGTTTTTGAACATCTTTCTTATTGCGGTTAGAGTGAAATCTAGTCATAGCTGACGAAGTTATTGGATGTTCAATCAAAGTTACAAAAGAGGAAAGTCTCTTGTTATACGTGCAATCTCCAATCGATAATCAATTTTCATTCAGGTGCATGAGATAAGGTGCGAAATTTCAACGAGATGGTGGAGAGATTATCGATTAGTCATACAACGAATGATGCTTATGTGGAAGTTGTTGATTAGAAAGCTCGCATCTTTTATGACTTGTAACTTCAGTTAGTACAAATATAAGTTCATTATTTCACGAGTTATTATTGTTTTAATTTTTGACATTATTTTGCATAACCTAGTATATTTTAACCGAGATAAAAAGGATCGTCATTATTAGGCGAATTAAAATTATCTCCATTATTTAATTTTTATTAAAAACATTGTATTTTTTATTTAAAGCCACTGTCTTCCGCTAAACACTGCGTATAGTGGAAAATTGTCTCGTGCCGGGAACCGAATCCACGACCTCCTGATAATATGTTAGGTGCTTGATCAGTCGCCTAACCACCGGCCACTGAGGGGCGGGGGTGGCTTAGTCGGTAGCGCGCCAGGCTCGTAATCTGTAGTTCCCAGGTTCGAGTCCCAGCTGGTCAGCGTTGAGATTTATCTCCGCAAAATTCCCCGCCCTGCCCACGGTCAGTAGGGGACACCGATGGGCTTGGAAAGGCCGCCGTCCGTCGGATGGGACGTTAAGCCATGGTCCCGTGTGCGGGAGAGCCATACCCTGTGCACCTTAAAGAACACGCTGGATGGCCTTGACGGGAGGCTACCATCTGTCTCCCAACAGCTGTTCCAGTGGGTCCCCTCCCCAACCTTCTCTGAGCCTTCAGGGTCCATGTGACCTGGCTATTTAGCCCATGGTGTGCAAAAAACTGCCGCTCAGTGGTAAAACAACCCAACCGCCCACTTGATCAAGATTTCCCGTTTCGTTGTTTTTAAAGTCTCATATCCTAGTTTGAAGCAAATGTTATGATTGATAATAAAGCCTCTATTCATCGGAGTTATTTCAGGTGCATGAGCCTGAAATAGCTCTGCACCAGACGCGCAGTACATGACGCGTACCAAGGCCATCCAAATGGCATTTTCTTAAACATCTCTCCATGCAATTATGAATATTGGTAACCCTTAGTCATCTTCTTTTGCATTCACAGCGATCATCAGGTTTATTTGAAGCCTGAATAATACAACGATAGGGACTTCAGATAAATTTGATGATCGCTGTGAACGCAAAACATCACCGTGTTCTTATTTTACTTTAATTATATCATCCAGCAATCTCAAAACTGTGTTAAAATCTTGTAAATTTGAGACCGCTGACATTAAGTTGGAGTTGAATGCTGTTGAAAGTATCGTTGGCAAGCATTAACGATTTGCAGAATGATGTTTCATTTTTCAACATGAAACCCTGTTGATTCAATTCCTATGAAATATATTTCTGTTCCATTTTTCATCAGCGGTTTCAGATGTTCGCTTCGGAAGAAATTTGGGCCAAAAGTGATGATCAATTCATAGAAAAAATATAAAAGAAAACTATTGTGATTAGAAAGCTTGATTTTGTATGCTTATTTTTTTTCTCTCTCTTGTAACATTTTCGTTCAAAGAAACTTGTAGAGTTTTCTCCATCCAGTGAATGTAGTATTTCGTCTACTCCTCATTCTCTGTTTTTAGTATAGTTAGATGAGTACAGTCGCTCAAAAAAGTATCCGAACACTATGGTCGATTACAGAATTCAGAAAAAATATCTGGCAACGATTTTTTTAGAAATTAGTGATCTGGCAACCTTCGTGTCACGGGGTCACGTGACACGAAGGTTGCCAGATCACTAATTTCTAAAAAAATCGTTGCCAGATATTTTTTCTGAATTCTATAATCGACCATGGTGTTCGGATACTTTTTTCAGCTACTGTACAATACTTAATCAATGTATTGAACGTTCTAGTTTAGGGTTAGCTTGTATTGGTAGAAAAAACTTTTCTGAAGAAAAATTATAATCAGACTGCCCACTATCTAAATACACAAGTGCGTATCAGAGTCGATCAGCCATTGGTGTGTATTTGTCAGCGGGAAGTCTTTGTATATGCTTATGTAAATATTGTCATTTAAAGATGGCTGCAAATTCGTATATATATATTATACAGCATTTGTTATGGAATGAGGAAAAGTTTTCTACTAAGAATGTAAAATCACGTTAATGAGCCAAGCATTGTGAATAAAAATGATTTTTGTTTATCGTTGTTTGTCTCATTTGTTATTGTTTTTCAGTTTTCTGAATTGCCAACTGTGATTTGACAACCGTTTAACATTATAAATTAGAATTTTGAGCAGTAGCAATATTTAAAACATTAGAAAATTCTAAATTTGCAAGATTGACGCGAAATGGTAATATAGTAGTAAATTATACTGGGTTATCAAAGGAATTTAAAGTGGATCGCAGGTGACAGCTGAACAGAAAAAACTTTCAGTAGTTCGATGATGACATAACACTAAATTTTAATAATCTTTAGCCATCCGTGATAGAATATTAGCTGTGATTTTTAAGAGAGGAATCCTGCTTGTTGCCTGACTAATTCTTAAACCAATAGAAAATCTAATGCAGTGATCTTCAAACTTTCTTGTTTCGCCACAAACTCTTACTGTATTTTGGGGGAGGGATTTGCATCGTCTATAGAGCGCCAGGCTCGTAATCTGCAGTTGGCAGCTGGGTCTGCGTTGAGATTTTCTTCCATCAAACCCATCCGCCTTGCCCTCGGTAAGTAGGGGACATCCTTGGGCTCAGAAAGGCCGCCGTCCTTCGAATGGGACAAAGCCGTGGGACCGTGTAAAAGAGAGTAATAATTGTGCACGTTAGAGAACACTGCGGATGGCTTTGACGGCAGACTGCCATCTATTTCCTGTCCGTTTGGTTCCCTTCCTCAATTTTCTGTAAGCCTTTGGGGTCTTTGTGACCTGGCCATTTAGTCCATTGTGTGCAAAAAAAAGCGCCGCTCAGAGGTAAAACAACCCAACAATATTTTGCCATTTGAAATAAGTCCGCCCACTTTCCGTATCAACTTAAAAAGTTCACTAAATCATATTCAAATGTTAACCTCTACTAAAAAAAACCGTAAAAAGGCTTCTGGTAGGCGATACTGTCCACGTTGAAGACCACTGATCTAATGCTTTCAGAATATGTATACATGCCAAGATGAGGTAGCCTTAACGTGTGAAAATATTTACCATGTAATTCCAACTAGTCTATTACCTTTGTGGGAACCTTTATAAGTTCTGCATGCTGTAACAACATGGTTCTTTCTGTTTGGGACTTGTTTGGTACTGTGGTCAGTCCAGAGTTCCGATTTATGATGCCGCCTTACACTGACTGGATAGCTTTTGGTACATTGAAGGACACTTAAACCTCATTAAATGCATTTGAAACTCCCACATTGATACATCATGGACATGGTATGCTGCCCACTCATTGGGAACATGTACGATACCCTTCAAAGAATTCTGAACATGTTATTCTTAAGGTGAATGGGATAACTGATACTGTGCTTAAATGGTGAAGCGGGGGGGGGGGGGGGGCGGCTCAGTCGGTAGCGCACCAGGCTCGTAATCTGTAGTTCCCAGCTGGGTCAGCGTTGAGATTTATCTCCGCAAAATCCCCCGCCCTGCCCACGGTCAGTAGGGGACACCGATGGGCTTGGAAAGACCGCCGTCCGTCGGATGGGACGTTAAGCCGTGGCCCCGTGTGCGGGAGAGCCATACCCTGTGCACGTTAAAGAACACGCTGGATGGCCTTGACGGGAGGCTACCATCTGTCTCCCAACAGCTGTTCCAGTGGGTCCCCTCCCCCAACCTTCTCTGAGCCTTCGGGGTCCATGTGACCTGGCCATTTAGCCCATGGTGTGCAAAAAAGTGCCGCTCAGAGGTAAAACAACCCAACCCATGGAGGCGGGGAGGTGCACACGGAAATATGATATATACAGAATTCATTTAATTTTGAGCAGTCCTTTACAGTTGAAAATGACAAATGCTCAAAAGGTTAATCGTAAACAGATCACGCAAAATATTTTTGGTTTTCAACCTTTTGTAATTCATCGAAAGTAACTGACTCCATTTTCAAGAACCTAACATTGACAAAATGCATTCTTTCTGACGCGCTTTACCAATATCTATATTTGGATAAAGAATGATATCGGATGTCTAGCTTAAACGAACTTATCACGAACTCTCGAATTTGTCTACCTGCTTTGAAATCCGAGATTTATTTCAGCTCCATATTATATGGCTGACACTAAAAATAGGTTTAAAACATAAAGAATTTTAAAATGTTATTGCATCAGTGGTTCTCAACTTTTATGCTTCACGTACCCCCTGAAAATGTGTATGTAACTGGCGTACCCCTTGTATAGATAGATAAAACTATAGTTATAGTATAACAATGGGAATAAAATAAAACATATATATCAGTGGTTCTCAACCTTTTATGCTTCACGTACCCCCTGGAAATGTGTATATAACTGGCGTACCCCTTGTATAGATAGATAAAACTATAGTTATAGTATAACAATGGGAATAAAATAAAACATATATATCAGTGGTTCTCAACCTTTTATGCTTCACGTACCCCCTGGAAATGTGTATATAACTGGCGTACCCCTTGTATAGATAGATAAAACTATAGTTATAGTATAACAATGGGAATAAAATAAAACATATATATCAGTGGTTCTCAACCTTTTATGCTTCACGTACCCCCTGGAAATGTGTATATAACTGGCGTACCCTTGTATAGATAGGTAAAACTATAGTTATAGTATAACAATGGGAATAAAATAAAACATATATATCAGTGGTTCTCAACCTTTTATGCTTCACGTACCCCCTGGAAATGTGTATATAACTGGCGTACCCCTTGTATAGATAGATAAAACTATAGTTATAGTATAACAATGGGAATAAAATAAAACATATATATCAGTGGTTCTCAACCTTTTATGCTTCACGTACCCCCTGGAAATGTGTATATAACTGGCGTACCCTTGTATAGATAGGTAAAACTATAGTTATAGTATAACAATGGGAATAAAATAAAACATATATATCAGTGGTTCTCAACCTTTTATGCTTCACGTACCCCCTGGAAATGTGTATATAACTGGCGTACCCCTTGTATAGATAGATAAAACTATAGTTATAGTATAACAATGGGAATAAAATAAAACATATATATCAGTGGTTCTCAACCGTTTATGCTTCACGTACCCCCTGGAAATATGTATATAACTGGCGTACCCCTTGTATAGATAGATAAAACTATAGTTATAGTATAACAATGGGAATAAAATAAAACATATATATCAGTGGTTCTCAACCTTTTATGCTTCACGTACCCCCTGGAAATGTGTATATAACTGGCGTACCCCTTGTATAGATAGATAAAACTATAGTTATAATATAACAAAGAGAATAAAATAAAACATATATATCAGTGGTTCTCAACCTTTTATGCTTCACGTACCCCCTGGAAATGTGTATATAACTGGCGTACCCCTTGTATAGATAGATAAAACTATAGTTATAGTATAACAAAGAGAATAAAATAAAACATATATATAAGTGGTTCTCAACCTTTTATGCTTCACGTACCCCCTGGAAATGTGTATATAACTGGCGTACCCCTTGTATAGATAGATAAAACTATAGTTATAGTATAACAAAGAGAATAAAATAAAACATATATATCAGTGGTTCTCAACCTTTTATGCTTCACGTACCCCCTGGAAATGTGTATATAACTGGCGTACCCCTTGTATAGATAGATAAAACTATAGTTATAGTATAACAATGGGAATAAAATAAAACATATATATCAGTGGTTCTCAACCTTTTATGCTTCACGTACCCCCTGGAAATGTGTATATAACTGGCGTACCCCTTGTATAGATAGATAAAACTATAGTTATAGTATAACAATGGGAATAAAATAAAACATATATATCAGTGGTTCTCAACATTTTATGCTTCACGTACCCCCTGGAAATGTGTATATAACTGGCGTACCCTTGTATAGATAGGTAAAACTATAGTTATAGTATAACAATGGGAATAAAATAAAACATATATATCAGTGGTTCTCAACCTTTTATGCTTCACGTACCCCCTGGAAATGTGTATATAACTGGCGTACCCCTTGTATAGATAGATAAAACTATAGTTATAGTATAACAATGGGAATAAAATAAAACATATATATCAGTGGTTCTCAACCTTTTATGCTTCACGTACCCCCTGGAAATGTGTATATAACTGGCGTACCCCTTGTATAGATAGATAAAACTATAGTTATAGTATAACAATGGGAATAAAATAAAACATATATATCAGTGGTTCTCAACCGTTTATGCTTCACGTACCCCCTGGAAATGTGTATATAACTGGCGTACCCCTTGTATAGATAGATAAAACTATAGTTATAGTATAACAATGGGAATAAAATAAAACATATATATCAGTGGTTCTCAACCTTTTATGCTTCACGTACCCCCTGGAAATGTGTATATAACTGGCGTACCCCTTGTATAGATAGATAAAACTATAGTTATAGTATAACAAAGAGAATAAAATAAAACATATATATCAGTGGTTCTCAACCTTTTATGCTTCACGTACCCCCTGGAAATGTGTATATAACTGGCGTACCCCTTGTATAGATAGATAAATCTATAGTTATAGTATAACAAAGAGAATAAAATAAAACATATATATAAGTGGTTCTCAACCTTTTATGCTTCACGTACCCCCTGGAAATGTGTATATAACTGGCGTACCCCTTGTATAGATAGATAAAACTATAGTTATAGTATAACAATGGGAATAAAATAAAACATATATATCAGTGGTTCTCAAACTTTTATGCTTCACGTACCCCCTGGAAATGTGTATATAACTGGCGTACCCCTTGTATAGATAGATAAAACTATAGTTATAGTATAACAAAGAGAATAAAATAAAACATATGTATATAATATATATCTAGCGACTTTTGAGCTGTCACGGCGTACCCCAAAAACGTTTACCGCGTACCCACGTTGAGAACTCCTAGCATAGAGAATGCCATTTAAGCTTTCTTGTCCGATGAAGTATATTAATATTTGGGAAACCCTATTCAAGTCTTATTCTCTGACCCCCACTCTCTTCCCCCTCCCCAACCCAACTAAATCCTGGCTGAGAATGTTCCTGCACTGAAAGAATGTCCAAGCGATGAACCAGACAAGCTCGATCAACAGTCTTAATGATAATTTGTGATTTCACATAGAAAATTAATTGCGTAAACACGAACAGTGTCTGATCTTTAAAACGGATTGATTTCTTTGTGTAGATTCATACTGCTTGTTTCCACAGCTATTGCGTCCGTTTCGTATCAAAAACAAAAATATTTTTAAGAAATATTTCCTGTATTTCTGATTAACAAATATCTTTCGTTATTACCGCATTTGCTGGCGTATAAGATATATGCCCCCTTTTTTAGAAACATTTTTAAGGGAAAAAAAATTTTCCACATTGTTTCATGAATTTCCATAAAGATTTACTGTACTCATTTTATCGTTATTTATGTATACAAAAATGTAACTAGGGAACATTGTAGTTAGGTACCTTTTAATGTTCATCCTAAAAACACAGAAATTCATCTCCAGAACTAAATGAAAAACCACATGAAGCCTCTTTTTCAGAAACTGAGTCTTCGTATAACAAATCATCCTCTGTGCCATCAAGTGAGTTATTAATACCACATTTCTTAAATGACTTTACAACTGTCTCATGTTTCACAGCAGTCCATGAAGTTTTGACCCATTCACAGATCTGCAAAATGCTAGGTCTCTTCCTTCTTCCTGATGGTGTCACTTCAAAAATCTGTAGACTGCATCCAACTGTTCCATTTCTCCTTCATGAATCCTTTAAATGGTTTATTAATGCAGACATCTAAAGGTTGAAGCTGGCTCGTTAGTCCACCTGGAATTACAGCTAACTGAGTTTTCAATTGGTTGATTTTATTTTTTACAGCTTCTGTTCTATGACTCCGAAACTGATCCCATACTAGCAAGGCAGATTTCTTTTAACAGTCCACCAGGACGCCTAGACCACACATTGTCTATCCACAACTTCATCCCCCCTTCATCCATCCAGCCCTTAGGATGAACGTGCACAAATACACCTTTAGGAAGTTTTTCCTTCAGCAAGGTTTTCCTTTTGAAAATCGAAAGAGGCGGCAATTTTGTTCCATTGGCACAACAAGACAACACGACTGTGTAGTGCGTTTTCTCATGTCCACAAGTTTTAACAATAACACTTCTTGCACCTTTGGAATCTACTGTTTTGTTTGAGGGTACATCGAACGTCAGTGGGACCTCATCCATGTTTCCTATTTGTGAAAGTTCAAAATTTCCACTTTTTCTTGCATTAATGACAATTTTATGAAACTCGATAATCTTGTCTTCATATTCTGCTGGCATCTTTTGTGCTATTTTTGTTTTAGTCCGCATACGTAAGTCATTTCTCTTCATGAATCTAGAACACCATGACGTTGATCCTGTAAAATCAGCGATGCCTCTGTTAGTAGCTATCACTCTTGCTTGTTGAATAGTCATTTTTGTGGAAACTGAAAATCCCGAGCTTCGGTGGACTAATAACCAAGTTTTTAATTTTCTTCTAGTTCCGCCCATTTTGCAATTCCATGTCGCAGATTATGTTTACTACGCATAGCTTTTTTTAGGTCTTCTTCCTGTCTTCTCCAAGTTCTTATCATCTTTTCTGTTGGCGGTGATCCGAAATTCTTCTCTGCTGCCCTGTTTCCGTGTTCTTTAGCATACTCAATCACTCGTAGCTTGAATGCAATATCATAGCAGAATCTGCGTTGTTTTTGAGCCATGTTTCGCAGCAAAAACATGAGAAAGCTTCTTCGGTACTAAAAGTTTACGTTTTGGTTGCCTTGAGATGCTGTAATCGGTAACGACGCGCCATGCTCGCGCTTTTCGAAAAAATAAGCCGGTGAAATGTGATCACACATGCGCACATTGGATGAATCGTAACCTTGAGGTGTCAGTGGATCTGAACTCTATTTTACTGAAATGCTCCCTCTATCAGTAGTGAAACATAAAATACATCACGCAACCTATTGTTTTTACAGAACAAAAAAAATATGGAAACTCACAAAACTCACAAAAGGACAAAATGCAAAAGAATACTTATATATGTATATTGATATAAACCAAAAGTTTTAGACTGAAATTTCAACTTATAATTTTGATTACCGGCGCATAAGACGCACCCCATATTTTAGGCGTATTTTGAGGGGAAAAAAGCGCGTCCTATACGCCGGCAAATACGGTAATTTTTTTTCTTTTTCTCCTTCCACCTTTAGTTGTAAACATCTCTAGATAATTTTGATACAGGCCTGTTGTGGAAGTGGCAGGACGACTGAAGTACATTATTCCGATGAACTTTCGTAGAGGAATCCAATTAATTATTAGTCCAATCAATTACTATTCACCCGTTATCCTAGATGAAACCACAGATTCGTTGCTTTTTACACCGCTTAGGTGTGCTTCACCGTGCTTAGGTGTACTTCGGACCCTTGCTTAGGTGTGCTTCAGACGTGTTGTGTCAAATGTCGTGTAGGAAGATGAAATAAACGAATGCACCATAGTAGAGGACGACACATTATTTATTTATAATCGCATATATTGATAAACATGGGAGTGTGCTAGATTCTGTGGACCTTAGCTGCGCTCAAGATTTCTCAGAATGTCTTTAGAGCTGTTCTTGTAGATTATCTCTGATAAGCTGAATTTAATCTGAATGCTGATTTACTTCTGTAGGGGGGCGGGGGGGGGGCTTAGTCGGTAGCGCGCCAGGCTCGTAATCTGTAGTTCCCAGGTTCGAGTCCCAGCTGGGTCAGCGTTGAGATTTATCTCCGCAAAATTCCCCGCCCTGCCCACGGTCAGTAGGGGACACCGATGGGCTTGGAAAGGCCGCCGTCCGTCGGATGGGACGTTAAGCCGTGGTCCGTGTGCGGGAGAGCCATACCCTGTGCACGTTAAAGAACACGCTGGATGGCCTTGACGGGAGGCTACCATCTGTCTCCCAACAGCTTGTTCCAGTGGGTCCCCTCCCCCAACCTTCTCTGAGCCTTCGGGCTCCATGTGACCTGGCCATTTAGCCCATGGTGTGCAAAAAAGTGCCGCTCAGAGGTAAAACAACCCAACCTCTCCATGAATCGAACCCAGTCCCTCCGGCTAGTGACGGAAGTGCAATAAAGTCATTTGCTGGCTCTGTTCCCCAGCATATGGAGAACAGCCCAGCTTGACCCCGAATGACGACTAATGAGCCACATCCCCATTTAAGATACTTCTGAAAATATACTTATAAATACTGTTATAAATTAAACGAATGAAAAACAGTGTGAATTTAAAAAATAATAGTATTTAACACTTACAATTCTAAAATAATGTAATTTATTAAAAAAATATGAATGAAAACATTTATACCAACTCAACTAACACAAATCTAAATCATTATAAAAACAAACCTGCAGTCTATAAAAGATAACCTTACCAATTCCTAAACAAATTAATTATAACTATATAAGAAATAATAATCTCTTCCTAGAGAAAAATTTAGCTGAACAAGCAGAGTTGATCTAATGTACATCCTTCTCAAGTGTCCTAAACATCCTTCTTTTTCTTGCCAGTCCAATAACAGGATCAACACTATTAAACTTAATTAACCTCCGGCGCACATACCACATAAAACATTTCTTGTTTAGATTATCTGACAAGACAGACTAACTATCTACAGACAGGCTAACTACGTTTCCTTTCACACAAAATCTTCCTAATTTCGGCAAGTTATTCCTTATTTTTCAGTTAAGTCGTTCGAAGTAGTGGTTACGTAATTCTCACGCTGTAGTTCACGCGAGCATCAAGACGAGACATCACTAACAAGTTCATTGTAGCACGTTCATCTGTCGTAGACGGTGAGTGTGTATTGCTTATCATGCACTTAACGTGTGTGACGACCAGTACACAATCACCGTCGATTACGTTACGGTATCGATGTACTTGGAAAGGCCGCCGTCCGTCAGATGGGACGTTAAGACGTGGCACCGTGTGCGTGAGAGCCATACGCTGTGCACGTTTAAGAACACTCTGGATGGCTTTGACGGGAGGCTATCATCTGTCTCCCAACTGTTGTTTCAGTGGGTCCTCTCCCCCCAACCTTCTCTGAGCCTTCGGGGTCCATGTGACCCGGCCATTTAACACGTGGTGTGCAAAAAAAGTGTTGCTCAGAAGTAAAACAACCCAACCCATCTGTCGTAACAATATGTACAATGACAACCGATAGAATAATAAGTTAGAGGGACACGACAAGGCCCGAATCTAGAAAAAAGAAAAGGAGTGAAAGTTGATGGAGGAGGGGAAAAATCAAAGAAATGAACTGATGAATTTTTCCTTCTGTTTTAGTTGTCCTTAACACATTTCTTGAAAAACAAAAAAAAAACTAAAGCACAGGTTGCATGTTTAATATTTTTTGGCCTCTTTGCCCTCCTCCTCAATTCCCTGCCCTGCCACGGTCAGTAGGGGACACCGATGGGCTTGGAAAAGCCGCCGTCCGTTGGATGGGACGTTAAGCCGTGGCCCCGTGTGCGGGAGAGACATACCCTGTGCACGTTAAAGAACACGCTGGATGGTCTTGACGGGAGGCTACCATCTGTCTCCCAACAGCTGTTCCAGTGGGTCCCCTCCCCCAACATTCTCTGAGCCTTCGGGGTCCATGTGACCTGGCCATTTAGCCCATGGTGTGCAAAAAAGTGCCGCTCAAAGGTAAAACAACACAACACAGCCCTCCTCCTCTCCAAATCCGGATTTGTTTTGATCCATATATTTGTTGTAATTCAATGGATTATAATGGATAACTAGACAAGGGATGGAATCATGGCTTAATTTGTGAAAGAACAGTGTGCTGATATTGTTTCTCATGAAGAAAATCAATCACAAAAATCAATTATTCTAAATGTTGAGAAGATTCAAGTTTATTAGCCAGAAACCTAACAGGTTGGGAGGGGAAAATAAATCATTGGACCATATTGAAACTGAATTACATATAACGGGTTAAGGATAAATCTGTAAGTGAAATCTGGAGCATATCTACGGGAGCTGTTTTGGGGTTCATACTTGACTCGTACGGATCTGACAACATTTTAATGTTTGCAACTTTCGTTTTTCGGCATGCAGAATTTGAAATGTCACACCCACTTCTGTGCAGTTCATCTTCACCTGGTAACTCAAAACCTCCGCCGTTTCAAAACCTGGTACACCATTAGCTGAAAGATAAGGACGATTCAACGCTAAGATGGCAGCGGGGCATCATTCGCTTTTCTTTATACAAAGTCTCGTAAGCTGCATTTCCGAGGTTCGAGTCCCACCTACCCAGCATTGAGATTTATCTCCGCTAAATCTTCACCAAGACGTCGGTTAAACCCATGACCTCGATCCACCGATAGACTCGGAAAGACCGCCGTCTGGACGTAAAGCCTGATCTCTCTGTTCAGGAGAGCCGTATCCTGTGCAAGTTAAAGAACACTGTGGAAGGCCTTGACGAGAGTTGGGTTGTTGTTGGGTTGTTTTACCTCTGAGCGGCACTTTTTTGCTCACCATGGGCTCAATGGCCAGGACACATGGACCCCGAAGGCTCAGAGAACGTTAGGGGAGGGGACCCACTGGAACAACTGTTGGGAGACAGATGGTAGCCTCCCGTCAAGGCCATCCAGCGTGTTCTTTAACGTGCACAGGGTATGGCTCTCCCGCACACGGGGCCACGGTTTAACGTCCCATCCGACGGACGGTGGCCTTTCCAAGCCCATCGGTGTCCCCTACTGACCGTGGGCAGGGCGGGGAATTTTGCGGAGATAAATCTCAATGCTGACCCAGCTGGGACTCGAACCTGGGAACTACAGATTAGGAGCCTGGCACGCTACCGACTGAGCCACCCCCGCCCCCCTTGACGAGAGGTTTCCATCTGTCGTCTAACAACTGTCCCGTGGGGCATTACCTTCTCTGAGTGCTTGGGATCCTTTTAACCTGGTTATTTATTGGGGAAGTGATACTAGTGAATAAGTAAGAAGGGACCAGAAGCAGTTCCGCCCTCATCATAAGGATCCACATCATCAGTGAATTGTAGTAACATATGGAGATATTATTAATATCATCAATAATGTAGAGTTTTGGACAGGGAGATATTTAAGCGCTGAGAATTCTTTGAAAAAGACCTAGTTTGTGAATGGTGCATGATGAACAATTTTTTGAGCAGAATTACTGAGTTCAAGGATTATTGGAAAGTGATCTGATTTCCGTGATTGGCAACTCTGAGATTGTAATGTGAATAGCAGTTGCCAACCAAAACAGTATACAGGATGTCGGGCCAAAGGAGAGTATTAATTCTTAACTAGCAAAGTGATTAAGGAGCTAGCTACTGTTCTAGCAAGGCGAACTTTGCGTGTTAGCTCTAACTAAGGCAATGATCAGTAGTGACTTCGATCTTAGTGGAGTATTGTCATGAGTGTGACGTACCTATATGGTAGTGCCTGCCATTTGGTAGCCGTTCGTACTAGTGGTCGTATATATTTCTTACTGCCAAACTGAGGCAAGCTCTAAGATCACCATTTATTTCGTCAGACATATATCAATAATCATAAAGAATCAAGATAAATCTCATATAACAAATAACAACATTTATTCAACAGATCATTTCTAAGAGAGTTGCACATTTAAACATTAAACCTTTCTTCTGACAATTTCAGGCAGGCGCCACTGGCGCGGCCTCTTTTCATTTGAAGGAACGTAGAGCAGCAGCGATAAGCCAATTTGAAGTTAATCGGTCCAGCTAATGCTCAAAGGGAGAATAGACACCGAAAAGTCTGTTAATCTCATCCGGCACTGGGGCGACGACGATAGGCAGCGCAGTCTAACACAAGCACGATTGTGAAAAGCATTACCAAGCCAGAATGAACTTTGACCCTACCTTTTTCTATGCAGACGGACCACAGGAGAAGGCATTGCTGTTGTCCAGTTTCTGCTCGGAGTTTGTACGCTACAGGTAGTTAGCGATTCCTGCTACACCTCGCGTGCATGCTAACGTCCAGCTCGGCCCCTTTCCTTCATTGGAGACGACTCGCCACCTCTTTCTCTTTCCAGCTCAGAGACGAGAATTTTTGACTAAATAAGGGGTTTTTAAATTGTGTCCTCTCAGTCTTATTCTCCGTTGGCTCCCTGGTGGAGGTCACCTAAGACTACGCGCGGGCATTTCTTATTGGCCCGCGTAGGCCGAGGTGTGAATCTTCGGCACCTCCGGCAAGATTTGTTTACCTCGGCGGTCACGCACGTCGCCGGCCATCTGGGGAGCACCGAATCACGTTGTATGGGTCCGTGCCGCCAGCGATATTCTTTTCTGGCCGAGATGGATGCCAAAAATGGAGGCAAGGCAAAGTGGCACTGGTGGTCAAGATAATGGTGTCTGAGGCCTTCCGCCCCAACAGTCGTGAACACATTTTAAAACAAGCGTGGGCACGACAGTATGCCTATGTATGACTAGGCTAAAAGCTGAAGTAGCTTCTAGGAATTTTCTCTCTCCTAAATATTAGAAATCAAAAGTGGACGGGGGAACTTCTAAAGCTTTCTTCTCTCTCCTTTTAGAGTAGAATAATTGCAAAGAATACTTCCCTTCCTTTACGGTTTTCTCTTCTCGAATTCCAAAGACGATTTTTACAATTTAAATCTTCTGCTATAACAATAGGAGAGTTTCGGACAAAAATAGGATCCAAAACACTTGTAATGAGAGAGGTAATGGAATGTTTATTAACCGCCACCAGCGTTAGATCCCCAATACTAGAGAACTTGATTACAACGATTTCAATCTCCAATTTGTAAATGTTGTTGAAAGGGACTTCATAATACGAATGGCACCGTTTAACAAAAACAACAGTGCCATTAGCCCGCTGTGTAGTCTGCTCGATAGATATTGAAGTTTGGGATATTTACAATACCGAACGTAACTTCCTACCCAGTCACTAGACCTTCTCCCCTCCCTACTAATGGAGCGGGGGGGGGGGGGAGCTCAGTCGGTAGCACGCCAGGCTCTCAATCTGTAGTTCCCAGGTTCGTGTCCCTGCTGGGCCAGCGTTGAGATTTATCTCTGAAAAACTCTTGGTCCTACCCACGGTCAGTAGGGGACACCAATGAACTGGAAAGGCCTCCGTTCGTCGGATGGGACGTTTAGCTGTAGCCCCATGTGCGGAAGACCCATACCCTATGCACGTTAAAGAATACGTTGAGATGCCTCTGACGGGAGGCTAGTTTTGGCTCCTAATATTTTTATGGTGGGTCCTCTTCACCAACCTTCTCTGAGCCTTCGGGATCTTTGTGACCTGGCCATTTAGCCCATTGTGTGGAAAAAAGTGCCGTTCAGAAGTAAAACAACCTAACCTCTCCACTAAATCTTTTTCTTGATCCTTGCCTGACATGTTCTCTCCATTATCAAAATAATAAATAAAAATAAATAAATACCCCCTCAAGCAGCTGCTTGCCACAGAGGTCTGACAGGAGCCTGTCAGTTTATATGCCAGAGTAGAAGGTCTGAGAGGATGGCAGGACCTCAGCAGAAAAACAACACGAACATCCATGCCTTACCCGGGGCTCGAACCCAGGTCCCATAGATCAGTAGCCAAGCGCGCTAACCACTCGGCCAAGGGACGGCATTGCATTATCAAAACCTGATCTATAATTGTAATTGTTGAAATTAATTATTTAATAATAATTTATGAAATTTAATTAATTGTGCCCTGTGTTAAAACAGTATATTTTATATTCTTTGACCAAATAAGATAAATAAAACATCCATTAGTAGTTGAAATTTATTCATAGCAAATTTTAACGTATTACAATTTGACACCTCTGTCATACTGTGCAAGTCGCGGTTGGACAGATATGTTGTCAAGAGTATTGCCAAAAATGTATGAGAATTTATTCATTGCAGTAAATATTAAGTTTTTGTTTATTTATTAATTTCGTAGGCTGCCACTGCTCTTGGATTTGTATTCATCTATTCTTTTGCATCCGCCTGTAGAAAATGAGGTATAAAAATCTTTGCATACGTTCTACACACAGACTTTAATGAACTATTTTTTTTTACCACCCTGCGCTTTATTTTTTCATATGTAACGTTTTTCTGCTGAGGTCCTGCCATCCTCTCAGATCTCCTACTGTGGCATATAAACTGACAGGCTCCTGTCAGACCTCTGTGGCAAGCAGCTGCTTGAGGGGGTATTTATTTATTTTTATTTAATTAGATCTGAAAAGCTAATGTGCAGATAATGATGTATCAACACGGGCTCGAGCTCAGACCTTTGTTATTGCAATTTCAACCACAAACGCGTTACCACTGTCACACACAATTGCATGAGGCATGAAATCCACTTTCGCTGGGGCGGGGGTGGCTCAGTCGGTAGCGCGCCAGGTTCGTAATCTGTAGTTCCCAGGTTCGAGTCCCAGCTGGGTCAGCGTTGAGATTTATCTCCGCAAAATTCCCCGCCCTGCCCACGGTCAGTAGGGGACACCGATGGGCTTGGAAAGGCCGCCGTCCGTCGGATGGGACGTTAAGCCGTGGCTCCGTGTGCGGGAGAGCCATACCCTGTGCACGTTAAAGAACACGCTGGATGGCCTTGACGGGAGGCTACCATCTGTCTCCCAACAGCTGTTCCAGTGGGTCCCCTCCCCCAACCTTCTCTGAGCCTTCGGGGTCCATGTGACCTGGCCATTTAGCCCAAGGTGTGCAAAAAAGTGCCGCTCAGAGGTAAAACAACCCAACCCACTTTCGCTGATTGATGCTTGTAGAGTCATCTATGTCCTAGCAATTACGTGTGAACACAATAGTCCTTATGTGTTTCATTTTGTCTATTTACCAGATCGATGTTGGTTGATAGGCTTGCAAAAACATTCTTGACGTCTGAAGAATGCACTGTAAACAAGGAACGATAATAGTTAAAGTAGAAGTGAAACTAAAATTACATTTTGCGAATTAATTTGATCCAGATTTCAAGACCTGGCTTATAAAATATTGTTATTGATTCATTCATATTTCTAAACATTTTTAAATGCCGATGGTACTTAAAAATGCTTCCGCCGATATACGAATGGTAGTCTAACTTGAGCAGTCTTAAAAATAATAATATTTTTTAAAATTATTATTTAGCATCTATAATGGTCTTGATGTTCTGATGGGTAGTACATTTTTGTTACCCCCTTAAGAGCTTTTCCGTTTTCAAAAGACCCTCATCAATTAACGCCACCACTGCACTAAAACGAAACTCTTGAACAAATAGGTTACGACAGCATTCTACAGTTTTGTCAAGTCAAACTTGTTTCAAGCAAGTCTTGTTTTACTGTCAGTTAAACCAATCAGAATCATTCTCCATTTTTCAGAGAGGATGTAGAGAGCATTTCTTCCGCTACATCCTTTCTCAGCTTCACAGAGCATCTTAATTAAGTTAGTTCACTTCCCATGCTTCCCTTCCAAGGCTTCCTTCATGCGAAGTGCTGAGGAGAGTGCTTGGCCGAGGGCTGCTGTTAGGCTTTTCAGTTCGGTTAACGAGCTGCGTGAGCCGACCTCTTGCTATCCACTTCGAGAGAATTGTGTGACGTCACCGGCTGGGAGAAGGCTACGTGTGTAAAGTGGGACAATAGCTGGTGGCTGAAGAGAGAGCCTTGATGGACTGTGCCGAGTGTACGTGGCACAGCCATTATGGAGTCTAGTTGGCTCGAGAAGACCGACATTAGTGGGATTTGAAGCTGACCATGATAGCGAGGTTAACGACCTCCATGTCTAAGAGTTAATCGAGGAAAAGGGAAGGAAACTTTTAACAAGCAGTCGGCTTTCAGTTTCCACTGAATAAAAGCAATGCCGAACACTCTTCGCTAAAGTAGTTGGAAATGTAATAGCACATTAAAAGTTGTTTGAGGAGTCGAAAATATATTGCTTGAACAGTTGTTTGAAAATAAAAGGAAATAATCATCAATTTATGACAAGGAGAATTTAGATTTAAAAATAATGGAAGGAAGAACACATCGGCATTTCGTCTTTCTCAATGCTTCAGAAATTACTATTTATATTCAGTTTAACTTATTTTCATTTAAAATTTGCCTTGAAAAATCCTCGAAACCCAGGAATTTAAAGAAATTTTAGTCTTAAATTTTAAACTCTTTGGTAAAAAGTATAAATTAAAACTCTACGATTCGTAGTTTTCAAGATTAAGGATATTAAAATAAATTAATTTTCTTTAATTCAGTCGAATAAGCAAATCGAATTCTTTGGAGAAATTGAGCTTAAGAATTTCTGCTTATGAAATTATTCGAGGAAAAACAAACCATGAAAAATAAACTTAGGTAGGAGAAAATTTTGTTTCCATTTGGTTGATATATGAAACACTAGTTTTTGATAATGTCAGATGCTCTGGTAACTCGAACGTTGGGGGGGGGGGGGGGGGGGGCTCAGTCGGTAGCGCGCCAGGCTCGTAATCTGTAGTTCCCAGGTTCGAGTTCCAGCTAGGTCAGCGTTGAGATTTATCTCCGGAAAATTCTCCGACCTGCCCACGGTCAGTAGGAGACACCGAAGGGCTTGGAAAGGCCGCCGTCCGTCGGATGGGACGTTAAGCCGTGGCCCCGTGTACGGGAGAGCCATACCCTGTGCACGTTAAAGAACACACTGGATGGCCTTGATGGGAGGCTACCATCTGTCTCCCAACAGCTGTTCCAATGGGTCCCCTCCCCCAACCTTCTCTGAGCCTTCGGGGTCCATGTGACCTGGCCATTTAGCCCATGGTGTGCAAAAAAGTGCCGCTCAGAGGTAAAACAACCCAACCCAAGGCTTCGGATGCGCATGGAAGTGGGCGTACTCAGGGCCGACGCCTGATATTTTGCTGCCCGGAGCTAATTCGGATATCTGTCACCCGGAGCAAACTTGGACTCTACCGCCTTTTCCTCCAAGTTTGATATCAGATATTAATGATTAATTTAGCTAAATTTAATGTCATTTTTAAAAACAATTGACTTAATCCGATCAATCTTACTTCAGCATTGGTCGTTAGTTTGTTTGCAATTTTGACGCCTCTAAAAAATGCCGCCCTGTGCAGTCGCACCAGTTTCACGTGCGGTAGCGCCATCCCTGAACGCACTAAACGATTTTATGATACCTCTATCGCTCGTACTAAAATGTATCCTCGCTTTTAGCTGGGGTGGGAATGGGAGCTAGGCATAAACTGGAAGGAGAGCTGTGTACCCCAGTGATGATACACAGAACCGGTCAGGTCTAGCACCTAATGTCCGATCCCGCCTTCTCGTGGTGCAGGCCGTTAGTACCTTTCAAAAGAGATATTCTATTTTGGAAGAGAACGGAAGTGGAAGGCTGCTAGCTCAGTGTGGCCTACTGATCTGGTCATCTATGGCCACTTTTTTCTTTTTTCAAAACCCTGCTGAGGAGTGGTCAACTTCATAGGGTCCTGGTGCTGACCATTTATACTCACTAGACTGGACTGGTTAATCGATTTGACCACGATTATGGATCCTCGACTTGCTGCACTGGTGGATCTCTGTTGAGAGAGAACCTGCCACTGTGTTTTCTGTTTGCTTGTGGGTTGCCAACCCTAAATGAACAGAGGCAAGGGATACCTTGTATCAGTTGGTGTATAATCGTGATCACAGGCCATCGCAGGTACCTGAACCCTCACTTAGCTAGTTGGGCATCGTCAATCCTAAACTGGAGTAATGTGTCTCAGGCAGGCCATATGGCTTTTGAAAAGATCCATTTGAAAAGGTGGTGCCTGAAGTTCCTACCAGCATCGGTGGCTTCAGCCTTTAGTGTAGGAGGAATGGGTCTTTACCCCATATCTGCGATAAGGGGGCTATTTGATATTGTTTGCCCTACCTCTCTCAATAAACCTAGTTTCTTTAAAAATCCTACTAATCATTTTCTCTCTGCAGGAAAGTGGAACGTGAGGACATTATATATAGATTATTCTCTTGATATCCTCACACAGGAATTCCAGCATTATAACCTAGATATTCTAGGCTTGCAGAGACCAGATGGACAGGTAAAGATGAGATACTTGAAAATAACTTTAAATTTCTCTTTTCAGGGAGAGAGGATGGAAAGCATCTCGAAGGTGTAAGTTTGCTTCTCAGCAGACACGCCAGTGATGCTTTTCTTGGATATGACTACATTAATGAAAGATTTCTTACAGAAAAATTTAAAACAAAAATTAAAGACTTGAATGTCATCTGTTGTTATACCCCACAAAGGACTCTGATGAGAACGAGGAGGATACGTTTTGCAGCCAGCTTCAGGATATTTTGAATTCTGTGAAGAAAGGAGATATTTCTCTTGTGCTAGGTGACTTCAATCCTAAAGCTGGTAATGACTCTAATCTTCGGGCAGGAGTTTTAGGTCCCAATGGGGAACGTCTCCTACAGGTAAGTAAACTTAATGGTTTACGTTGTTGGGTTGTTTCACCTCTGAGCGGCACTTTTTTGCACACCATGGGCTAAATGGCCAGGTCACATGGACCCCGAAGGCTCAGAGAAGGTTGGAGGAGGGGGACCCACTGGAACAGCTGTTGGGAGACAGATGGTAGCCTCCCGTCAAGGCCATCCAGCATGTTCTTTAACGTGCACAGGGTATGGCTCTCCCGCACACGGGGCCACGGCTTAACGTCCCATCCGACGGACGGCGGCCTTTCCAAGCCCATCGGTGTCCCCTACTGACCGTGGGCAGGGCGGGGAATTTTGCGGAGATAAATCTCAACGCTGACCCAGCTGGGACTCGAACCTGGGAACTACAGATTACGAGCCTGGCGCGCTACCGACTGAGCCACCCCCGCCCCTAATGGTTTACGAATAGCTAATACATACTACAAACACCGGGACATTTATATATATATGTGGATTTCACCTGATGGGTTTCACAGGAATATGATATATTTAGTTAACAGCAAATGGGCTAGTTCCGTTAGGAATACCAGATCATACAAGGGAGCTGAAATTTGGTCTGACCATTACCAGGTCAAAAGTGTTTTGCAGCTGAAGCTTAAGAAATGTTGTGCTAAGGTTAAAAAAATTAGGTATAACATTGAATGCCTGAAAGATCTAGATATAGCCAAAACATACCATGATAGGCTACTTAGTCATTATGACAATCGTGGTTTGGTTACTGCTGAAGTTGGGAAAGAATGGGATCTGTTTAAACTGGCTTTTATTGAAACCAACAGTACTCTTTTGGGAACAGGTGAATCAAAATTATTTCAGTGATAAGTCTATGGAACTTATTTCTGAAAAAAGAAAATTCGTTCTATTTTGTTGCGATCTTAAGCAATCACGGCAATTCCCGATTCCGCCTGACAGCACTACCAGTTATGAAAAGCCATGACTATCTAGAGCCGGGGGAAAGAATGCGCCATATAGACGCACCTCAACCCCGACCTCACATGGCAGCAGTCCTATAAAAGGAAAGCTAACCACCGGAAGAAACCTATTATTTAATCTGTTCCCCGGTTAGCCATGAACAAGGATATATAGATCCAAGTTCGATCGGCACCCGGGGTGGAGACTCTTAGTAAGGTCCAGACTTTTAATAGGGCTCGTGCCTACTAGGCTGGCTCAGACCGTTCGGCAGAGCCCTTGAACTTGCTCACACAGAGCACCTGAGGTTGAGGCCTAAGACACCGTCACCATCCAACCGGTCGGCGATGTCGTCGGCCTCGGTTGGTCTTGGCTATGTCCAACCGGGGGACCAATCCGGTCGGCACAGCCTTCGACCGGGTTGCTAAGCCCGAAGCCACCCCACCACCACGCCAAGGTGGTCCCCTATCGGGGGGGGGGGGGGGGTAACAAGGAAGTGTAGGATTAATGTGAATCAACACTCTACTAGTCCTAACAGAAGGCATTTCACGAGCTTAATAAACGTGTAAAGCATGCTTGTCTAAAGTGCGCCCAAACGCAAATTATGAAAATATTTAAATTTACACATTTTTATTAAAAAATAAATGTTTGCAATATTTTTCATATATAATCGATTCGTTGACATTTATTTTGAAATAAAAATTTAAATAAAAACATCTTAGTATGCCATGAGAATTTACGTTTCGAATTATGTGTGTATCCACTCGACGGCGAATTTTTTGAAGAATTACAATATTTGTATGCAGTATATTGCATTGTATTTTGATTTCCTAATCCTTTTGGCCAAGGGAGCCCTTCACAGAAAAAGGGGCCATTGAACGTTCGCGAAAGTTCGCCAAATCGATCCGACCCGTTGGCTTTCCTCTCGCTGAATTTTCAGCGAGTTTTGGATATCCCACTAGTTTTATATTGCCCTTTTTTATTTTATAATAGAAAACATAAGAAAATAAATGAAGTTTTATTATTCATATTCATTAACTATATTTTATATTTTATGTGCGGCCCAAAACACTTCATCTTCACTTAGTGTGGCCCAGGGAAGTCAAATATTCACTCAATGTGGCCCAGGGAAGTTAAAAGTTTGGACACGCGTGGTGTAAAGGATCAATTAACAGCTGATAAGAATCTTTGGCTTGATAGCTTGGTTGACAAAGATGAGGAAGCAATTAGACAGCGCAGCAGCAGGGGATTGTACCAGATTATTAATGCGGGAAGAAACAGACAGGGATACATGGGAAGGTGGTTGAAGGTGACGATTCTTTGATGGCTAGGTGGGCTGAGCATTTCAGAGAAGTTCTAAATAATGTGATTATTTCTACTCCCATTGTTTGTAATAAGGATAGATGGGTTATTGGCTACAATGATAAATGCCTTACTGGCTTTTATGATGGCCCTATATCACATTCCGAAGTCACTTTTGTTATCTCTAAATTAAAACTGCATAAATCCCCAGGGGTGGATGAAATCACCACTGAAATGCTTAAATCAGGGAACATTTGTTGTCACATGGCTGACTTTAATTATGAATATTTTTATGATAAAGGTGTTGTTCCTAAAGATTTTACTAGAGCCGAGTTCTGAGTTCGTCAAAAGATTTCTGTACGAAGAAAGACAAATGTCAATCTTATTGAGTGAATGCCTGTGAAAGCAGCATTCCATATTTGTTAAGCTGATGGGAAAAACTTTCCAAGAGGATCAATTAAACCATTGAGTAATAATCATTACAATCAGCGAAGTGTTAAGCACAAATAAAGTCCACAGAATCAAGCTCATTTCCATAGTGTATATACACCGATCAGCCAATACATTAAGACCGCCTCTGCGTTATGCAAAGAAGCACGCGTGTAGACAATCAATACCAAGATCACGAATGATATATGTAATATCCTGGGTCAGAACTCTCGCAGGCAGTATTTCGTTTTGTCTCAACATGGGAAAAGCAAGGGATTTATCTGATTTCGACAAAGGCCAGATCGTTATGGCAAGACGCCTTGGTGAGAGCATCTCCGAAATACCGACGCTGGTAGGCTGCTCACGCTATGCAGTAGTTAGTACCTATCAAAGATGGTCCGAAACAGGTGACACTTCGAGCCGTTGACAAGGCTTGCACCGGCCCCACCTCATTGATGCCAGAGGTCAGAGCAAACTATCTCGTCTGGTCCGCAGCAACAAGAGGACTACTGTGGCTGATATTACCAATAATTTCAATCGTAGTAAAGGGCCTAATGTGTTCAAACACACAGTTCATCGTAAGCTCTTGGATATGGGTCTCTGCAGCCGCAGACCCATTCGTTTTCCTATGCTCACAGCCATTCACCGTCGTCAACGCTTGCAGTGGACACATAATCATCGACATTGGACCATAGAAGACTGGAAGAGGGTCGCATGGTCAGACGAGTCCCATTTTCTGTTATACCATGTGGACAGACGAGCTCGTGTGCGACGTTTACCCACGGAAGCCTTCTCACCTGGATGCACTGTGGGACGGATCCAGGCGGCTGGAGGGAGTGTGATGGTCTGGGCAATATTGGATCAATTCCCTGTAGTGAAAATTCTGACAGCTGTCACCTACCTGAACATCGTGGCTGCAGAACAAGTACACCCCTTTATGGCGACTGTACAGTCGCTCAAATAAATATCCGAACGCTATTGTTGATTACAGAATTAAGAAAAAATATCTGGCAAAGTTTTTTTTTTAAATTAGTGATCTGGCAACCTTCATGTACAGAACACGAAGGTTGCCAAATCACTAATTTCTAATAGCATCGTTCCAGATATTTTTTTTTAATTCTGTAATTAACCATAGTGTTCGGATATTTATTTGAGCGACTCTATTCCTTGGCGGAGATGCCATCTTTCATCAAGACAATGCCCTATATCACATTGCGAAGAGGTAGCGCGCCAGGCTCGTAATCTGTAGTTCCCAGGTTCGAGTCCCAGCTGGGTCAGCGTTGAGATTTATCTCCGCAAAATTCCCCGCCCTGCCCACGGTCAGTAGGGGACACCGATGGGCTTGGAAAGGCCGCCGTCCGTCGGATGGGAACGTTAAGCCATGGCCCCGTGTGCGGGAGAGCCAACCCTGTGCACGTTAAAGAACACGCTGGATGGCCTTGACGGGAGGCTACCATCTGTCTCCCAACAGCTGTTCCAGTGGGTCCCCTCCCCCAACCTTCTCTGAGCCTTCGGAGTCCTTGTGACCTGGCCATTTAGCCCATGGTGTGCAAAAAAGTGCCGCTCAGAGATAAAACAACCCAACAACAACATTGCGAAGAAGGCTCAAGAATGGTCCCTAGAACATGATGAGAAATTCCATTTATTGCCATGGCCCCCAAATTCGCCGGACATGAATCCTATTGAGCATTTGTGGTTTTAGTTGGAGAAACGAATTCGAACAGCATCACCCCAACAAGTAATTTACGGGAACTGCGGGAACTTTTGTTTCAGTCATGGTACCAAATATCAAGCGACACCTACCAACAACTCATTGAATCTACGCCTCATCGGGTGAGAGCTCAAGTGGCGGCGAGATGAGGACCTACATCATATTTGGTAGGTGGTTTTAATGTTTTGGCTGATCGGTGTATATATATGTGTGTGAATGTATATGGAAGAATAAATATATGTGTCCGCCTCTAAGCAGTACAGTGTGGATTTAGTGCATCTCTCTAAGCAGCACATTTGCTTCTTTCATCGAAGCACGGGTGTAACAACCCCCCGGATTTCTGCATTCACCTAAAACTAGAGGTGAAGAGGAATCATTACAAATCATCATTAAAATCATCATTACAATTATAAAATGCAAATAAATTAAAAAATTTAAAAAATACCTATATGCGCCGAAAAAGTAGAAAATAGCTCTAAAACATATCGATGAGGCAATCAGTCACTGAATTTGCATTCACGTCAAAGGAAGATAGGGCGCTAGCAATCTCGTTGTGAGTGAGAAAATCGGCGCCATATCTATCTTTAAAGTGAATACGAATTTAATGACTGATTGGACCAGTGATATGCTAAATTTATTTTCTGCGTTTTAGCTCGCATGTAGGAAGAATTAATATTTGTTTGAAGGAATGAATGAATCTTTATTAGAGCAAATTAGTCACAAATGTAATTCAGAATAGTAACACATAGTATTAAGTACTTGCTACCTATTGCATTCATTCCATGAACAATTATGAAGTTAACTTTTAATTGCAAATAATCAAATTACTATTACAAACTAACTTATTAACTTTGAATGAAGAACAATGCACATGAAATATACAAAATATCTCATGAGTGATTTTTGAAGTAGATTATAAATAAGAAAGCATGATACTTCGCAGAAATAATAACCCACTAGAGTATGACTTGTTTGTGGGCGTAATTATGCATATTGATCAAATTTGTCATGTAATATTTACTTATAACTCATTATGTACAAACTTCCTCTAAGAAGATTAGTTCCTGCACTAAAATCTTTTATGTTAACATTACACACATATATATATATGCATACTTTTTTTCCCATAGTACAGTCATTACGGCGATTTTTAAACACTGTATTAAAGAGTTAATTATTTTAATTTTAAATTTGGTCCAATACCAAAGATTCAATATTGTCAAAAGTTAATACCATAATTTTTCTTCTTTAAGAAGTAAAATTATCCTTCTTTAAGAAGTAAAGTTTCTTTTAGAAAATGCTGTTCATTGTTTATGGTTTTAATTTCATTTGACAAAGCATTAGATAATTTGCTTGACAAATGAAGGTAATGTTTCGTAGTAATATTTTCATGAACTCTGATATTTACCAATTGCAAAATATGTGAAAAACGTATATTCCTAACAGATACTCTGATTAAGTTATTATTACAATTTTGTCTAGTATGTTTTATTTCTTAATACAAATAGTTTCTGCCGAAGCTGTAAAATTTTCAACTTAGCGTATTCTTGAACGACATGATTATATTTCAGTAAGTTTAGCAAAATTCTAACATGATTTTACTGGTTCTAATTTTCTTCATTCTTTTTAATGGTTCTATAGTAGTTGCATGACTTCCTCCAGAAGATATTAGTCTGTAAAGTAAGATTTTAATTTTAACGTAGATAGATCTATGAAATTCCTTATGAAATATAATTTTGTTTACTAAGTTATTTAGGTGAATTTTCCAAGTTAATTTTCTATCAATTTGAACCCCAAGGTAGTTTGTTTTTTATTACCAAAGCAGGACAGAGAAGAATCCTAAAAGCTACTCGCAACTTTTACAGGCCTACTAAGAATGAAGTCACTTCTGACCACTGCCCCATTAAAGCTAACATAGCACACAAAATTTGTCTTGCTGGAATAGTCGCTAGCTCTTTAACCACTATACCAGTCAAGATTATTATTAAGTTATAATTTCCCACACCTTCTATTGTTTCACAAGAACATTCTGCCTCTAAACAATTTGTCTTGGGGAAAACAAGTTGGTTCTTGTAAAAACCCTTCCTGTTTTCCCTCAGTCTGAAATGCATATATTTACTTTTTGTTACGTTTAACTATAACTTGTTTCCATCAAACCACTTTCGTAATGACCTAAGCTCTTTTTATCATTTTTAATATGTTAATATTACTTCCTTAATAGTTCAAAGTAGTGTCATCAGTAAAGGCTACTAATACACCATTGTACTCGTAATCACAAAATCATTTATATATATATTAAGAACAATAGTGGTCCTAAGACCGATCTCTGTGATATTCCATATTTAATTGGTAACTTACTATTCATAACATTGCATACTTTAATCATTTGTTTCCTGTTTTCAATATAGCTTTTTAACCAAGAAAACGTTTCCCTCTTATTCCCGATCTTTTTAGTTTTTCCAACAAATCATGTCATAGGTATTTTTTAAGAATTTTATTTATATTTTTTGTCACTAAAAACATCTACTTCAAAAACTTTCATTCGATATATAACTAATAAACATCGGTCGTACATTTTTCTTCTCCTTTTATTTGGAGTCATGTTTAAGGTAGCTCATGACATTGGAGACGCTACAAACTTTAATTTGAGATGTAACTCGCTAAGGTCGACACCCCCCCCCTAAATTTCCGTCCTATTTTGGGTAAAAGGGAGAATGATGGGTTAGCAAAATTCGAGCAGTATATGACGGTCCTGATATGGGCTTTCATTTGACACCTAACTCGTAACTATAGGCTCTTGCATTCGGAAGATATTGTAAAATAACGACTTCCAATTTCCTCCTTTTCTAGGGGGGAAGAAAGCAAAGGGGTTATAATTATATTGCCCCCAGCATTCCCCATAACTTAAGCTTTCATTTGACATACAACTTCTGACGTTCTGCCCTCCCTTTCGAAAAACATACTAGAACAATTCTTCGCTTATTTCCCACCCTTTTTCATAGGAGGGGAGGCATGGGATAAATGTTTATAAACTGACACTCCCCACGTCGCAAGTTTTCATTTGATGCCCTACGCGTTCCGATATAGCGGAACTATCCTTTTTATATTTTCCCTTTTTTTAGTGGGAAGGAAGCATAGGGATTCATTTTTTATAGCCTTTGACACTCCCCGCTTCACAAGCTTTCTTTTCACAAAAAAAATAATTAAGTTTGTCTATCGCTTTCGAAAGATAGGGTGCAACAACGATTTTGACAAATCCACATTCTGACAAACCGACAAATGACTAGAGAATAGCAATAGGAGGATGGTAAAAAAAGAAGTAAATTGTGAGAGGTGTTTCATTTTCAATTTATCTTAATCGTAAGAGTTTATGAATACCTTCATCAATCATCAAAAGAGAGGAAAATGTCACATCTTTCGAAACCACCAGAAAGCAAATGAATAACATGTGGCCTCTGGTGAATATGGAATGCTCGTTTCCAAAGAAAATGAAGTTTTACATTTTCCGAATTTTATGCTCTTTAATAGCCGTAATTCGTACTAATGGGTGATTAGGAAATGTAAATAGTAATATTGTTACGACAGAAGAATCTGGCAACCGAAAGCAAAGTTTCAGCCAACGAATAAGAACGTTGGGAGAATTTAAGAAGAGTGGAGCGTTAACGTTCGTTGTGTTGTAACGGTCGAAGAGTTCGAAAATGGACGGTGAGCTGTTCTGAGACAGTGCGCGTAAGTATCAAGAAGTAACTTGATGTGTTGTGTATACGCGGAAGGATAAAAGTGGGATCTTTTATCGTTAAGTATCAAGAAGTAACTTGATGTGTTGTGTATACGCGGAAGTATAAAAGTGGGAACTTTTATGGCTAACTTCGAATGTCTACACGGACTGTCTTTTTGTTCGGCTAGTGTGTGAAAAGTTATTAGCACAGGACGAGAATTGGTTTACGAGTGAAGATCGTCGGGTGACCTGGTAAATCAAGTAAAAGGTAGTATTTAGTAAAATACACAGAGCTGATGTTGTGTGCTCTACGCAGGAAGATTGATGACTTGTGCATGTTAATAGTTGATTTGTTAATAAGATACTTCATCCATATTTCCTTTGTAACAATTTACCTTGTATTGAATTTGGTTTTGAAATATAGCTTTTAATACTCACGCTCAGTGACTATCCATTTTTTGTGATCCGCAACATTTGGTGTCAGAAGTGGGATGAAAATTCTCCCTAGATTTTATGTCACTAATGACTTTCATTCCTTGTTACTGTTGATAGAAGTAAAAATCCAAAGAAGAAAACTTTCGACAAAGAAGAAAACTTTTTACAGGTTTTGCACGAAAACTCTTAGTCGATTCTTCTCCCTGCAGAGACATAAACGTGTTCACAAGGGCTATAGGCCTTACACGTATTATGTTTGTGGACGAGGCTTCAGTCAGAAAAGAAATCTACGTCATAATGAGATTCGCTTTCATTTTGACACAGACGTGGTATATCGCATTCGTCGATGTCCAGCTACAAAGTGCAAGGTGGTTCACGTGGATCATTTGGCCCCGTTTCATCGAAGAACTGAAGAAGCTTTGGAATCCAGAATTGTTCGGGACGAACAAGACCTAGGAAGGGGGCAGTGTTACGACAGAAGAATCTGGCAACCGAAAGCAAAGTTTCAGCCAACGAATAAGAACGTTGGGAGAATTTAAGAAGAGTGGAGCGTTAACGTTCGTTGTGTTGTAACGGTCGAAGAGTTCGAAAATGGACGGTGAGCTGTTCTGAGACAGTGCGCGTAAGTATCAAGAAGTAACTTGATGTGTTGTGTATACGCGGAAGGATAAAAGTGGGATCTTTTATCGTTAAGTATCAAGAAGTAACTTGATGTGTTGTGTATACGCGGAAGTATAAAAGTGGGAACTTTTATGGCTAACTTCGAATGTCTACACGGACTGTCTTTTTGTTCGGCTAGTGTGTGAAAAGTTATTAGCACAGGACGAGAATTGGTTTACGAGTGAAGATCGTCGGGTGACCTGGTAAATCAAGTAAAAGGTAGTATTTAGTAAAATACACAGAGCTGATGTTGTGTGCTCTACGCAGGAAGATTGATGACTTGTGCATGTTAATAGTTGATTTGTTAATAAGATACTTCATCCATATTTCCTTTGTAACAATTTACCTTGTATTGAATTTGGTTTTGAAATATAGCTTTTAATACTCACGCTCAGTGACTATCCATTTTTTGTGATCCGCAACAATATGTTATTAACCATGTACAACCCAAAAAAATTCTAATTTATCCCTTAAAATGAAAAAGTTGTGTTTTCCTATCCTCTAAGGTTAAGAAAGAAAATAGTCATCGAATAAAATAAAAAATATTAAACTATTACTCTATTAAAATATTATTGAAACATTTAAAATGAAGTGTTAACTTTTTAAAAATAAAAGCATTTAGTCGAATTTTAATCAACAGTAATAATCCCCTGTGATGGATATATATATCCCGCCAGGCCTAGTACAGTACCGCTATAGCACCCGCCAGGCCTAGTACAGTACCTAATGTCCGAACCCGCCTTCTCGTGATGTACCTTTCAAAAGAGATACTGTTGTGAAAATGAACGGAAGGGGAGGGCTGCCAGATTAGTGTGGCCTACTGATCTGGACAACAGTGGCTACATTTCTTATTTTTCTACCCTGCTGAGGAGTGGTCAACTACACAGAGTCCTGGTGCTGACCATATAAACTTACGGGACTGGATAAAGACTCTGAGCTTGATTATGGATACTGAATTTGTTGCAATGGTGGGCTTTTGTGGAGGGAAAATATGCTGCTGTGTTTTTTGTTTGTTTGTGGGTTGACAGCTCCAAGTGAATAGATTCAGAGTATATATTTCATCACCTGGTGGATAATCCTGAGCAGAGGTCATCGCAGGCACCTCAACTCTTGCTTCTACAGGCATCGTCAAATTCTACATTGAAGGAAATCTTCTAGTGCAGATGGCTTCAGTCTTTAGTGGTGGTTGTGATAAGGAAAGGAGAAACCTGATTGGAAAATTCAATGATGTATTAACTTCAAAAAGAAAAAAAAAACTTGCGTTGGATTAGAGCCACAGATTTTTTTAAAAACATTTATGTGAAAGAATGAATCTTTTTTTTCTGGCAAAGGCAAACTGTAAATTCAAAAAAAAATTATTTTATAAACATCGGTATTCAGAACTGGAGTACTGGAGTGTTATGTGCAAAACTGGAATTAAAAAGGTGGATATTTCAGTAGTGGAGATAACGAAGTTCGCAAATTGATATGTAGAGGTGAGTTATTGGGTAAATAAGTTGCTCAGTTGGTAGTGCGCCAGGCTCGTAATCTGCAGTTCCCAGGTTGGAGTCCCGCCTGGGCCAGCATTAAGATTTATCTCCGAAAAACTCTCCGCACTGCCCTCAGTCAGTAATAATAATAAATAATAATAAATACCCCCTCAAGCAGCTGCTTGCACAGAGGTCTGACAGGAGCCTGTCAGTTTATATGCCATAGTAGAAGATTTGAGACGATGGCAGGACCTCAGCAGAAAAACAACACACACATCCATGCCTTACCCGGGGCTCGAACCCAGGTCCCTTAGATCAGTAGCCAAGCGCGCTAACCACTCGGCCTCAGTCAATATGACCGATGGGAAGGAAAGGATAGGATTGTATTGGATAGAAGGTTAAGTCGTGACCCAGTGTGCGAAAGATAGCCATATTCTGTGCACGTTAAAGAACACACTGGATGGTTTTAACGAGAGGTTACCATCTGTCTCCGAAAAGCTTTCCAGTGAGTCCCCTCTTTCAACCTTCTCTGAGCCCTAGGAATCCTTTTGACTTGGGCATTTAGCCCATTGTATACAAAAAATGCCGCTCAGACGTAAAGCATATCACCCTAACTGGGCGATAAAAAGGAGTGTCTTCCCATAAGCGGCGATAACTGCATTTAAAAGAACAAAATTAACTCAGAAGAATTTATAAAATTAGATTTAGGTTAATCTATTTTAAATATTTAAAAAAACTAAAGCCTTTTTATTGTCACAATGTATTTTTTTTCAGTTAAATAATCAGTCATTAGTAAACTATCAGACCGATTATTTTTTACACGCAAACATGCATCAGACCTCAAGCATTTGCAAAACCTCGACGGCTATTAAGTTGGCAATATACGCGGATGCTGATAAGTTTCGATAATGCGAGTGATGATAAGTCCTTGCTGGTGAGGATTGGTTTTTTGCTATCCTCGTAAGTCGGTAGTCATTAAGACAAAGCAAGGAACAGTATGTATTTTCGTTCTCCATTGCGAAGGTAACTGTCCTCAATCAAGACATGGCGTGATAAACTGCCAAATAAGAAGCAGGCTCACCTTTAAAATAAACGATATATGTTTTAACATGGTTATTGAATACGCATTAGTAATCTTATTTATGAGTAGTACAAAAATCTTAGGATACAGACAGTTAAGGAAATTAAAAAAGTACCATGCTAGATTTAAGTGTATTCATGATGACTTGTGTGATAGGATTGTTGTGTTGCTCTGAACGGCACTTTTTTGCACACCATGGGCTAAATGGCCAGGTCACATGGACCCCGAAGGCTCAGAGAAGGTTGGGGGAGGTGACCCACTGGAACAGATTTTGGGAGACAGATGGTAGCCTCCCGTCAAGGCCATCCAGCGTGTTCTTTAACGTGCACAGGGTATGGCTCTCCCGCAAACGGGGCCACGGCTTAACGTCCCATCCGACGGACGGCGGCCTTTCCAAGCCCATCGGTGTCCCCTACTGACCGTGGGCAGGGCGGAGGATTTTGTGGAGATAAATCTCAACGCTGACTCAGCTGGGACTCGAACCTGGGAACTACAGATTACGAGCCTGGCGCGCTACCGACTGAGCCCCCCCCGCCCCCCCCCCCCGTCCGTCAGATGAGACTTGTTGTCGTGTACATGATTACCCCGTGCACGTATAGACTTGATTGGAGGTTTCCACATGTCATGTCTCCTAGCAACTGTCCAGTGGGTGCCCTTCATCTAACCTTCTCTGAGCTCTTAGGCTACCGACTGAGCCATCCCCGCCCCTGTGTGGTAGGAACAATGATTGTAACTGTAAAAAAAGTTATTAGGTTAATAGCGTAAATGTCTTGGAGTCCATATGGATTCGAGTTTTAAATGAAATACCTACGTAACTACGCTAAAATAATGAGATTCTCCTTGGGCCAAATATATTATTTGCGAAAATTTCTTTCGAAATCTTTTTTATTTCTGTTTATTATGCCTGATGTCAGTCTGCGATTCAATATGGCTTATTTAAGTAGGGAGGTACTTACTTAGTAGTTCTGAATTGCGTTTTGAGTTTGTAAAGGAAGTTCTTAATGTAATCACTTTTTATAACAAGATAAGAAATAATAAATTACTGGGTAATAAAGGTAATGATCACTGAGAACATTATACGTAATAATAATAATAATAATCTTTATTTTATTCCGCCAGTCAGTACAATATACATTTACATAGCATAATCATCTAATAACAATTAATGCGTCGATCTTTATATTAATAATAAAAAAAAATCATCCTTGAGTACTAAAATTACTAGAAAAGGTTTCCGTAACTCTGAATGCAAATTTTTAGCCAAGAAGGAAATATCACACAAACATTTGTTATTTTATGGACCAGAGTTTAATGATGCGCTATCACTGGATATTAGAATGGAAAATGATCGTGTGATATTGAAAAATAAAATTTGATCATTTCTATTGCAATATCATGATACTGAGAGTTTATTTAGAATTGTAGCACGATAATACTTCATTGAGTGTAAGGTAAAATGTAAGCGTTTTTGGTTTTACTGACCATCTATTTCTTTTTTATCTTACTTTATTTTTAGTTCTTTATTTCTTAACTGTAATAAATAAATAAATACCCCCCTCAAACAGCTGCTTGCCACAGAGGTTTGACAGGAACCTCTCAGTTTAAACGCCATAGTAGAAGGTATGTGTGGATGGCCGGTCAGCAGAAAAACATGTAAGAGTATTTTAGTATAACGTTACATGTAGTTATGAGTCCTGAGCGGTTGTCAATACGTGACATTTATTTTGCTTTACGTTTTATTGAAGATTTAGTATTATAACTTGAAAGTGTTTTGAAGTTACATTGCAATTTCATATTGTGCATGCTATATATGTATTTACCTTATGTATGTATTGCATTGCAGTAAAAATACTTTCAATGAAATATATATAACTTTTCAATTCAAATATTTTAATACCTCCTCCAATTTGGAAGCCTTATACATGTCCCTGGCACACTGGAAAATAATTTAATGGTCCACCATGCGGGAAAGTTTGAAAAGCACTGGTATATAATGCATTCCCTCCTCCCCCCTCTATGTCTTTGAAAAATGTTCTGCGAGCAACAATATCTCTGTGTTTATTATTGATTTTTTTTTATAATTTCAAAATAAACTCAGATTGAAATATGGCAGTTCTCTCTTCCAAGCAATAGTTTTTCACGTTTTCTAATTGGCTTCCCTCTTTTTTAAAGAAATAATTATTAAGGAACTCATCTCTGGTATTCATTCTATTCTTAACACTAAAATACTAATGTCGAATATTCAAAGTTAATCTGAAAACTATTATACACATAAGCAGGCGAGGAAGATAATTTGCTTGAAATACTTGGCTATCATCATCACTTCCGACCTTTATGAGACTAATATTACTGTTAACGAATGTCCGATGTTTCTCCTAATGCCATCGATTCTGAGAATAGAGGGCTCTTCTGACAAGATCATTTAAAGTGCTCATCGTGCAGCAAAAATGTGATTACCTAAAGCATAGTCGATAAAAAAAGGAATAATATATATCGTATGAATAAATCATCAAGAAAACTGTTGTAAATGAAAATGAAAAAAAAAAAATTATGTTTACGAGATAAAAAGAAATGATTAGTTTGAGAAAGATGAATTTACAAAGCGAACACAAGAAAATGTGATCTCCGATGTCCTGTAGAAAGCATTTAAGCGACTGGAATATTCATCACAGCAAAGGCCATAAGCCTGCATCTTCCTTTAAAACAACTTCCTTCCGCCAGGTTTGGTCATTAGAAGCGAATCGAACATTTCCTCCAATGTTGTCATTGCTTCCCTCAAGCTAATATGTCAAACGATTCATGATAACACACTTCGGACATCTTCCCTCTTCTGAATTACTGGTAGTTTGACTTACCAGCAGAGGGGAGACAAGAGCGTTAATTCGTGTCGTATACAACAGCCCACGCACATTCTCCGATGGGCGCCCTGGGAACAGGAGGATGTAACGGAACGGGATATCTAGCAGCCGGAGGCAATCATCTAGGATTTCAATGGCTCCTATGAGGAGGCGGAATTGCCCAGAACCCTCTGCTCTTTACCATGCTGAAGAGAGGGAGGAAACGTATCTTGCGCTGCCGTGAATATTACACGAGTTCTAGTTTGCTAGAGTATGATACAGTGATGTACGTTGATAGAGTTGCATTTATCTCCTTTGCTTTTCCTCGTTTTAAATTTTTCATAAAGACACTCTTTCGTCGAACCTACGCTTTCTCTTTTTATTTGTTTCTAGCAATACACCTGGAACGAAATGACTGTGCCATTTGCTACTAGACATTTTTATGACTTCAGTGACTCTATGTTTAGCAGGAAGGAAATCCAGAAAGAGGTGGACAGAGTAAGAAGAGTTGTTGATTTTCGTGTTGCTATGTTTTACATGGAATGAAATGGCTGTATTACTTTCTGCTAGAAAGTTTTATAAATTTCAATGAATTTATATTTTGTATAGAATGAAAGGCGGTATTAATTTTTCATTGGAAATTTTTATGATTTCAATGAATATTTATATTCTGTAGAGAAAGACGACTGCGTTGCTCTCTACTATAGAAGTTTTTATGATTTCAATGAATCTCCATTTCCTTTGGATTTGGGTTGGGTTGTTTTACCTCTGAGCGGCACTTTTTTGCACACCATGGGCTAAATGGCCAGGTCACATGGACCCCGAAGGCTCAGAGAAGGTTGGGGGAGGGGACCCACTGGAACAACTGTTGGGAGACAGATGGTAGCCTCCCGTCAAGGCCATCCAGCGTGTTCTTTAACGTGCACAGGGTATAGCTCTCCCGCACACGGGGAAGACTTAACGTCCCATCCGACGGACGGCGGCCTTTCCAAGCCCATCGGTGTCCCCTACTGACCGTGGGCAGGGCGGGGAATTTTGCGGAGATAAATCTCAACGCTGACCCAGCTGGGACTCGAACCTGGGAACTACAGATTACGAGCCTGGCGCGCTACCGACTGAGCCACCCCCGCCCCCCATTTCCTTTGGAATGAAATAGCCATGTCATGTTACTTATTTGCTAGAATTTTTGCTATTTTAATGAATATATGTTTTCTCTGGATTGAAATGGCTGTGTTACCTTCAATTAGATTTTTATGATTTTAATGAATATATGTTTCTTGTGGAATAAGATTGCTCTACCTATGAAAAATTTCATTACCATATTTTTATAAAAATATTTAATAAAACGTATATTTTTTTATGATTTCACTCAATCTATGTTTTGCGCAGAACGAAATGGCTGTGTTACTTTCCACCAGGAGTATTTGTTTTGAAAAAGAAAAAAAACTAATTCTTTCACCTTGTTTTGCTTATCCATCTTTAAACATTCAACTACTTTTTTGCCTTGGAAGATATATTAAAAATTCTTTTTGGGTTGGATAGGATTGATGATATATTATTGTTAGCATTCTATGAATTTCCGAATAGTTTTAATAGCACTCTCTATCGGTGGAAAAGTTGGAAATGCCAAGATTTTAAACGATTATTACAAACGATCTGTTTATGATGAAATTTCAAATTTTGGTGGTAAAATGTGGATGTCCGAAGGTTTAGATTGTAATAATGACTTGTCCCCTTAACCCCAGGAAATAGGAAAACGCAGCTTTTTGTTTTGAGATAATTGAAAAATTTTCCTTCGGTTTAATAGGTATACATAAAATATTACGGCTTATATTTTCCAAATCTCTCAATAGCTTTTATAATGCCCATTAACGGCGAAAAAAATGGAAAATGGCAAAACTTTAAACGAATATTAAAAACGATCTATTTACGTTAGAAATTTGAAACTTTTGGGGTACTATGTGAATATCGTTTACATTGGCAGCAATGATTTGCCCACTTATCCCTAGGAGGAGTGCCAAAATGCGACTTTTTTTCAAGAAATAAATAAAAGACGATTTTTGCGTTTTATTTGTACTGATAAAATATTATTAACTGCATTTTACCAATCATTCATTAGCTCCAATTTCTATCCTTAGAAGGTCCTAAAGATAGAAATAAAAATATTTTTCTCTTTGAAAAATAACACCCATATTTTCCACAAGCGATATGTTATTCTTCTAGTAACTCATGCATGTTTCCTATGGAATATAAACTGAGTTCTTTTCGACCAGGGGCGGGGGTGGCTCAGTCGGTAGCGCGCCAGGCTCGTAATCTGTAGTTCCCAGGTTCGAGTCCCAGCTGGGTCAGCGTTGAGATTTATCTCCGCAAAATTCCCTGCCCACGGTCAGTAGGGGACACCGACGGGCTTGGAAAGACCGCCGTCCGTCGGATGGGACGTTAAGCCGTGGCCCCGTGTGCAGGAGAGCCATACCCTGTGCACGTTAAAGAACACGCTGGATGGCCTTGACGGGAGGCTACCATCTGTCTCCCAACAGCTGTTCCAGTGGGTCCCCTCCCCCAACCTTCTCTGAGCCTTCGGGGTCCATGTGACCTGGCCATTTAGCCCATAGTGTGCAAAAAATTGCCGCTCAGAGGTAAAACAACCCAACCTCTTTTCGACCAGGAGTTTTTAGTAATTAGTTCGGTACACTTGATTTTGTACGGAATTAAATAGTTGTGTCATTTTCTATTAGGAGAATTCTGAAAATATAGGAATGCAGCTACTGATGATTGGTTGGGGATGAAGAGAAAAAATATTTGTATTATGACAAGTTCCAGACTCAACCTCTTTCTCCAGAACAAGTCTTTGAAAGAATAAGTACAATACAGTAGAATATACTGTACTTTTATTAATCAGAAAACGAATTAATAATTTATATTGGCACTTATAATAAATTAATATATTATTTAGTACTCTTAATGAGATATAGTAGATTATCCTCACAGACCTTCTACTAAGGGGTATAAACTGACAAGCTCCTTTCAGACCTCTGTGGCAAGCAGCTACTTGAGGTGGTATTTGTTTTTATTTATTATTTCTGCAATATGAACAATACTCATGCTGTCCGTCATGTACTGCAGCACTGGTATTTGGTTCTCCCTCCAGGCGTAACTTTCAGTGCAAAGGTGTTGTGCAAAAATTCTCTGCAATTTCAGCAGGCGGATTGCATGCAGAAAAAGTGTCTCTCATAACAGACAATTCATCATCATCATCATCCTCAAGCAGCCATGGGCTACGGAGGTCCAACCAGACTGCGCAGTTTAATTCTCCAAGCATATCTGTCCTGAGCTACATCTGCTGCATCCGGCCACTGTACAACAATTCTAACAAGGTCCTGTTTGACATTGTCTGCCCACCGCATCCTAGGTCTCCCCCTCCTTCTGAGACCTCCAGGCACACTGTTCATAACCCTATTCGCCAATCTATAATTATCCATACGGGCAACATGGCCAAACCAGCGGAGTCTCTCTCTGCACAATATGCTGCTTAAAGGAGGTTGCAGACTCCTTTGCCTAACCTCATCATTAGTTACAAAGTTAAACCACCTAATACCCAAGATACTGCGTAAGCATCTAGAATCAAAAGCATCTAGTTTCCTGTTATCTTGCTTACACAGAACAGACAATTACATATAAATAAATAAATAAATACTCCCTCAAGCAGCTGCTTTCCACAGAGGTCTGACAGGAGCCTGTCAGTTTATATGCCATAGTAGAAGGTCTGTGAGAATGGCAGGACCTCAGCAGAAAAACGACACATACATCCATGCCTTACCCGGGGCTCGAACCCAGATCCCTTAGATCAGTAGCCAAGCGCGCTAACCACTCGGCCACGGGACGGACCAATTACATATATCCTACTATAAATCATAGCAGATGTTCCTTTATCTTGTAAAAACTTTCCTCAAATATTTATAAAAGGAATACTCAAAGTTATTTCCTGTTTTCTTACTTTTTTTTTTGTTTGAATTACTTTTCAATTCTCACAATGCATGGTGATATAAAATTTTCATAGTTTTAACACGAGACGTCAACTCTTAGTGGCGCACCCACATGATTGAATACAAACAATAAACCATTCTCCATTATTTGCCCAAGAATCGCAAATTGGAAGTAACCCCTACATTGTATTGTCATTGTCTATATTGCATTGTCATTTCGTTAAAAGTTTCTGAAAGGCATCGTTTTGATAATTCATTAAGGTGGCGTGCCCATTGTAAGATGGTGACTTGCCAGTCTCAATCCAATATAGTCAGATGGCTGAAAATGTCTCGAATGGTGGTTTTAAGGCTTTTGAGACAATTTCAGGATGCTGATGATGTTACTAGAGCAGCTGAGCATGATCACCCAAGAGTCACAATATTTTCAGATGCCCGATATTTGACTTTCACTCCTAGGCACCATAGAACGCTGAGAGCTCCCCAACTTGCTTTGTCCAGAGAAAGCAGAATTTCAAGATGGACATTTTCCAGAGAGCTCCAAGTTTTGTTGAAAATGACCAGTGATATGTGCCTTCTTAACTCCCCGAAAGAGTTTCTCACCTCAATCTTTCTTTTCTCCTCTTAAACCCCCCCCCCCAAAAAAAAAAAAAAAAAAAAAAAAAATGAAATGCATAAAGGATTGCTGAGCGTAACGAGTTATACCACAAATGAAAGTTTCTAAAATGGAAAGTATTAGGATTAGCTAAAATTTCATTCTATCCTTTCTGTCCCTCTCAGACATCCAAAAACTGGGAGAGAAATTTCACAGAGGATGATCGTTACGAGTTGCATGCCAAATGAAAACTTGCTTTGTGTGCAGTGTCATAAATGTTTAATGGAGTTAAGGATCCGAGCAATTAAAGAATTCAAACAACAGATCGACTGACTCTAAAAAAAATCAATACTCAGACTGTCACGATCTTGGCAGTCGAACCCTACTTCAAGTACTTCAATTTGGTAATCAATGAAAAACATGAAACCAATGTAATAAATTTGTCTGTTTGGTCCATGCATGGCCCTGAGTTAAAGTGTTATTGCTGTGACACCTTGCACAGGTATTCCTGATTTGTAAAAGGGGTGAGGGGAGCCAGTGGACAAGGGGGAGGTGACCTTGTGTGGGTGACGGTGCTGATGGTCACCTGACCGAAGGTCAAAGGATTACCTGGAGCAGTGGCGAATTTGGCAGTTGGAGAACGAGAATGACACTTAACTGGGAGTATGCAAGCGTAGCTTCAGCTAGGTGAAGTGATTTAGCTGTGTGCTAGAAGCCTTGTGACTGCTGTGGTCTGGGAAGTCCTATGCGTCTAAATCGATACTTTTCCCTTTTCTTCATTGGTACTACATAAGGTAGTAGTAACCTGCCTACGAAATAAGTTCTAGAGTGGTGAAAAGTCAATTTAATACATATCCCGAGACCGAGTGGTTAGCGCGCTTGGCTACTGATCTACGGGACCTGGGTTCGAGCCTCGGGTAAGGCATGGATGTTCGTGTTGTTTTCTGCTGAGGTCCTGCCATCCTCTCAGATCTTCTACTGTGGCATATAAACTGGCAGGCTCCTGTCAGACCTCTGTGGCAAGCAGCTGCTTGAGGGGGTATTTATTTTATTTTTATTTTATAGTGCAAATGCCCATTGGTTGCCTCCCAGAGGAGGAGGTCACAGAGTGTTAAATCATCGTTTCTGAACTGCGCCCCGCACAGTTCGATTTAGAACTAAAATGTCATCAACTTTGCGCATGCGTGTGCACAGGATATCTTTTGGCGGCATCGTGGAAATTCAAATGTTAGTGTTAGCGTATGTCAACGTCATGTTAGCGTAATGCCTATGAGAGATAACACTCTGTATCATCATCCTCTGTGCCTCCCAAACACTTGTTTTTTAAGAAATAAATATTATTGTTTTGAATTTACTTGACTGTTGATTATTAGTTGACGGTAGCAGGAATAGAAATCATTTGCATCCATACACATGAACCAAGAGTAGAATGTAAATAAAACTGGGGCAGCGTAAAATACTAACAAAGGCAAAATAATGGGCGAGGATTGGCTTAGTGGGTAGCGTGCCAGGCTTGTAATCTCCAGATCCGAAATCCACCTGTGCCTTTGTTGAGATTTATTTCAGTTAAACTCCCATTCTGCACTCTGTCAGAAAGGTGATGCTGATGGGCTTGGAAAGGACGCCAAGGGGTCTTTCCAAGCCTATCGGAATTTGGAAAAGCAACACGGGGCAGCGACTTATGCACCATCCGTCGAATGAAATGTTAAGCCATGGCTCGTGTGCAGCAGAGCTACATCCTGTGCACGTTAAAGAATATTCTGGATGTCTTTGACGGAAGAATTTCATCGATCTCCTAGCAGCTGTCCAGGAGGTTCCCTTCCTCAACCTTCTCTGAGCTTTTGAGGGGTCCTTGTGACCTGGCCATGTAGCCCATTGTGTTCGCAAAAAGGGCCGTTCAGAGGTAAAATAGCCAATCTAAATAGAAAAAAGCACTGCAGAGCAAATACTAGCAGTTGACTCCTGTTCGTGCAATGCGAATCCATTATAGTAATTAGGCAGGGCTGAAAAAAAAATCGACTCATCAGCCTCGCGGACTTGAACTCCGGATCTCCTGGTTATGCCAATTGCTTTACCATTTGAACTAAGGTGGTGGCACTTCATACTTCCTTACGAAAAGGTTGTAATGGTTGTGCTGTGAAGCTTTTACCATGCGATTCTAAGTGTCAAAGTGCTCATGCGTTTTTTATACTGACGAAAGCCAAACTTTTATAACCACATTGCTAGCAATTTACTCTCAGTTATTCAGATGCTTAGATCAAGTCTCTAGATGGAGCTCTCCGCCGTAACCTAGCAACCAATTTGATAAGAAGAAATGAAGCTCACTACAGTGATATTCATTTGCAGCAATTAGGTAAGTGTGAAAAAATCCGCCCATCCATGTCCCGGACTTGTACTCGGGATATCCTGAATACGCTCAAATGGTAGAGCAATTGGTCCGGGAAGCGGATAAGTGGATGTTTTCACACTTGTCTCATTACTACAAATGAATATCACTGTAGCTCACTACAGTGATATTCATTTTTAGTGAATCAACTAGTTTAGCTTTCAGTAGAACTTCAGGTGAATCTCCAAAGATTGCTCAGTGGAGGAAATCGAAAATTGTGCATGCCATTTTAAAGAATTGGCTGATTATTGATATACTGACTCATGTATAATTCGCATCTTAATATTCGGAAGAACTGGTAGGTTTGCGTATTAACTACATCAGATTAATAGGACATTTGTGAAAGAAAATATTTCTATGATCACAATGTGGCATTTCATTTTTAAAACTTTGTCTTCAGTTTTCATCCTTGAAACTTCCTAATAATGAACTATGAGAGCAATTAAGTTAATCGTTGTATAAACCATAACGTTCCAAAGTGTCCATGGTAAACACTAAGACACCTAATACCAAAAAAAGATGGAAAACGTTTTTTGTCTGTGGATAGATTTTATATAACTATTCATAGCAGGTTCAATAATGTCTCATCAATGCTTATTAACGAGATATTATTGAATTAATCTGTAAATGTTAATTTTTGTTTGACTGTTTTCTATATTTCCTGCAGATTGGATTTGCAGGGTAAAATTTCGGGTAAAAACGTTTCATGTAATACACGAATTAGTCGCTACATCGTTTACATGCTATATAGCATTTAAATGGATCTGTATTCTGTGTCTGAATACAGATATTGTAATAAAATGATAATATTTGTCAGGAGTAGGCCATAGTTTCTTTTTGTCAAGAATCTTAATATACAAAAGCCAAATATCTGATGGAATGCTCGATGAAGTTTTAAAACATATATTAGACGTGTGAAGTGCCGCCATCTGGAAGTATAAATATAAGTTGTTTATATTAGTCGGCTTATGCAACAGCAATGAGCTATAAAGTTAGCAGGTCTCTAGTATATATTGTAGTATACACAGTATACCTAGGGCAGTCTAGATAATTTGTGGAGCCTTATGCGAAATCAGGATTAAAAGCTTCGAAAACGTCTCTCTAAAGCGTTAAAATTCAAGTCGTCATCAATATTTGAATGAACCCCAGAAAAACCAATTTGAGAAACTTCAAAAATCCTCTTCATTAAAATCTTAAAAAGAGTTTTTTTTTAACTGGACTGAATGTAAGAGTTTTCTTTCAAAAACCGATTTTATATAGTCGATTTTATAAATTAGATGAAAGATACGTGTACTTAATAAAATTGAAGAATTCTACATTTGATTTCGCCGTTAAAAATAAGTAACGAAATATTCCAAGTGTATAAATATAAGGAAAAATATGGATAAATGATTAACTTAACGCGGATAGCGAATAAAATTGTAGATAAAAAATTGACGTTAACGCGGATGATGGATAATATTTTGTATATGATAAGATATGCAGAAACACGAGTAAACATTATTGCATTATTGATGGCTTTATATGAGTGAAAAAACGACTTGAGAAATGCTAAAAAAATTGATTTTAAAATACATTGATGATATCTATTCTAAATAAGAAAAAAAAAATAGTCCATTGGTATAAAGCCATAAGTTAAAAAAATTGTGTCAAAGAATCAATCTTTTTGCTGGCAAAGCAAATATAAATTCAAAAAATTACTGGGATTTTATTTAGAAAACGGGAATTAAATATCAGTCGAATGAAAATTTCAGTCGGGGAAACCACGAAGTTTTAGAGGAGAGTTACTGGGTAATAAAAGGGGGTGTCTTCCCATAATAGCCGATTACTGCATTTTAAAGGGTAAACTTAATTCAGAAGAGTTTGAAAAAATTAGAATTAAGTAAATATTTGTTTCAATTTAGTAAAGCATAATTCTGCGAACAAAAGGCTATTAAATTTTCACAGTATAATTTTTCAATATTACTCGTTAATATATTGTTACGACAGATGAACGTGCTGCAGTGACTTTATAAAAAACGTGACGTGAACGCTCGCTTCTGCTTCTGCGTGAGATTTATGTAACAAACGAATTTGAACATAAAACCGATCTGAAAATTAAAAATGATAGAATTACAATGTTAGAGTTGTGGAGATCTAAAAGAAGGCATAAATTGTCTTAATCAGTTGGGTTGGGATGTTTTACCTCTGAGCGGCACTTTTTTGCACACCATGGGCTAAATGGCCAGGTCACATGGACCCCGAAGGCTCAGAGAAGGTTGGGGGAGGGGACCCACTGGAACAGCTGTTGGGAGACAGATGGTAGCCTCCCGTCAAGGCCATCCAGCGTGTTCTTTAACGTGCACAGGGTATGGCTCTCCCGCACACGGGGCCACGGCTTAACGTCCCATCCGACGGACGGCAGCCTTTCCAAGCCCATCGGTGTCCCCTACTGACCGTGGGCAGGGAATTTTGCGGAGATAAATCTCGACGCTGGGACTCGAACCTGGGAACTACAGATTACGAGCCTGGCACGCTACCGACTGAGCCACCTCCGCCCCGATTTTTTATGCCTGAAGTAAAATATTCAAGAGACATGGCAATCAAAGTGAAGAGGCAATAATTTAGTTGAACAGACAGAGCTGTTCTTATCTGTTCTGTTGAAAACGGTTATTACTGTATGAACGATAATATTTAGTTTATTTATAAGTTATTTCATCCATGCTTTTGTAATAATTTGCATTGTAAAATATACTTATTTATACTCACGCTTAATGCTCATCCATTTAAAATTTGCAACAATATTATTTGTTATGCTAATTAATACATTAGATTGATTTTTTTTCTGATAAGCATACATTAGATCTCAAGCATTTGCAAGATCTCGACATTTATCAAGTAGGCAACATACGCGAATGCTGATCAAGTTTTGAGTTGGATTGGGTTGTTTTACCTCTGAGCGGCACTTTTTTGCACACCATGGGCTAAATGGCCAGGTCACATGGACCCCGAAGGTTCAGAGAAGGTTGGGGGAGGGGACCCACTGGAACAGCTGTTGGGAGACAGATGGTAGCCTCCCGTCAAGGCCTTCCAGCGTATTCTTTAACGTGCACAGGGTATGGCTCTCTCCCGCACACGGGGTCACGGCTTAACGTCCCATCCGATGAACGGCGGCCTTTCCAAGCCCATCGGTGTCCCCTACTGACCGTGGACAGGGCGGGGAATTTTTGCGGAGATAAATCTCAACGCTGACCCAGCTGGGACTCGAACCTGGGAACTACAGATTACGAGCCTGGCGCGCTACCGCCTGAGCCACCCCCACCCCAATCAAGTTTTGAGGATGCGGGTGCGGATAGGACTTTCGCCATCCGCACAGGTCTATTTATAACAGTTCGAAGTTAGATTTCCGTTGACGTAACATGGAAATTTCCTAATATTTGTTAGGGTAGTGTATTTAAATAAAGTTTCATATGATAACGAAAACTTCTGGTCCCAAGTTCAAAAATAAAGAAAAATTTCAAATATTTGACTCTTCATATTTCATCAAAAATGTTCTTTGTGCAATTTAAAAAAATTAACTGTTTCCTAAGACTTCAGAAATTGTATCATTTTTTACAAACATCACCCTTTTCTGCTCTTCTTCTGGAATCCACAATACGATTTCACTTTAATGCAACCAGGTCGTCACCAAAGGAGGGGAAAAAAAACATTTAAACTCTATTATCGTTCAAGATCGCGTACAATGTCGCCACTGAACGTAGGAAATGGCGCATTTCTGTACCTTTTACGATCCCGTTGCTATACGGCTGGTATTGATAAATGGTTCCACTTAGAAGCATCCTTCTAAGAGTAAACCCCATATCGCATGTCTGGCCATGGCACAAGAGTAAGCTGGTGCGTGTGAACTGATCTCGGTGTCAGTGCATTTTATTCCTCGTCGAACATGAGAGTTCTGTAGCAATAAGCCAACTGGACGTTACTCAAGATAAACGAGTCGGTCGGTGATAGGAAAAGGAATAATCCACAGACTCTGTAGTCACTCCAAGCCTTTGACGTCATCACTTCATGCAAACATAAACATTTCCCCGTTTTGATGGCATCGGGCCAGAAATATTCCCCCTGCAGTGCGGGTGCTTGGCTCGTTTTCTTTGGAATTCTTCCTCTCCTCGACAGCCAGAGGTGATGGGACGCAGAAATGGAATAGTGAGTCTTGAAACTTGTCCAATTTCTCTGACAAAAACCACTTCTCTATTTGATTAAAATGTGGGTTTATGTAATACAATGATGAAATGAGTTTATCAAAAAGGTACTAAAACGAAAGGAGTTCACGTTTGTTTTGATGTGTTTCTTTGATGCGTGAAACTAAAACCCTTGGGTATTTTTGTTTTTCTAAAATCGTCATACGTATATGAAAAAACATTTTTCTTTTAAAAATTATATATTTTTCTCTAACAAATGAATTAACGATAAAGGCAATTGCCTTCAGCTTTTAAACGTGGGTCTCCATCAACAAATCATGTCATCTGTTCCATGTCTATTTTGCATATTTTGAGAAGGCCAGGTAACGTATTTTTCATAGATTTATATCAGTGTCAATACTTTTAAAAGACAATGGAAGTTTTCAAATTATGAGGCTTTATAGAAGAGTGCTATGTTCTAAAAGTGATTTCAGTGAATTATTGTAATAATATTTTTTATAAGACTAGAATTTTATTGTTTTAAAATTAATGCTTGTTTAGCAATTTTTCAAATTTGAATTTAATATCCTTTTGGTTTATTGTTTACAGTGAACTAGAAAAATTTTTTCACCGATAATCTATTTTTATATTTGTATATACCGAAGAGACAAAATATTATGACCAGGGCGTCTTTATGCAAATCTTTAATCAACTGCAGGTAAACGAAGGCGCGTGTGAAGATCATGATACGATATAAATAACACCTGATACTGATCTCTGTTAATCAGTGTTATTCTTGTTCTTCAGATGGGAAAGGCAGTGGACTTAAGTGAATTTGACAAAGGTCAAATTGTAAGGGCCAGACGACTGAGTAAGAGCATTTCCGAGACGGCAAAGCTTGTGGGGTGCTCATGATCAGCCGTGGTTAGTAACTTCAAAAAGTGGTCCGAGGAGGGAAAAACCATAAACCGCCAGCAAGGTGTGGGCCGATCACTGCTCATCGATGCTAGAGGTGAGCAAAGGCTATCCCGTATGGTATGAGCCAACATAAGGGATACTGTGGCGCAACTCGCACATAGTTTGAATATTAGTGATGGAAGTAATGTGTCACGACTCACAGTATATCGAAACCTGCTGAAAATGAGGCTGTCTATCAGCAGGCCACTCCGAGTGCCCATGCTAACCTCGGTTCATCGTCGAAAGCGCCTTCTTGCAATGGGCACGCGAGCATCAAAACTGGGCCTTGAATGATGGGAAGAAGGTCGTCTGATCCAACGAATCTCGTTTTCTGCTGCATCATATGGACGGCCGGTACGTGTGCTTCATTTACCTGAGGAAGTATTGGCACCGGGTGCACTGTGGGACGAAAGAAGCCAGTGGAGGAAGTGTAATGTTTTGGGCAATGTTTTGCTGGGAAACCCTGGGTTCAGTCATTCATGCGCAGGAAACTATGATGTCTACCACCTACCTAAATATCATTCCAGGCCAGGCAATAGTATTCATAACAACGGTATTCCCCTCTAGTAGTGCCTTCTCTCAGCAGGATAAATGCGCCATGCCACACCGCCCGGATTGTTTGCGAATGATTCGCGGAACACGAGGAAGATTTCCAGGTATTGCCCTGGCGTTCGAATTCCCCATACAACAATCCAATCGAGCATCTGTGGTTTGTGTTGGAACAGCATATTCGATCTACGGAGGCTAAACTACCTAACTTACAGGATTTAAAGGATCTGCTGGTAACGTGTTAGTACCAAATACCACAAGACACCTTTAGATATCTTATACCGTCTGTGCCTCACCAGGTAAGAGCTGTTTTGGCAGCACGTGGGGGCCAACATCATATTAGGCATTTGGTCATAATGCTTTTGCTATTGAGACTACGTATAACTCTGATGTTGGTTGCATGAAGAATTTATAGAAATACCAGCATCAATACCGAGGAAAGAAATATTGAGTGATCTATGGGTGCACTCATATAAGAATTGATCAAGCAGAAAATAAACTTTTCAAGAAGATCATGATTTTGAATTTTTGATATAATTAGAAATAAGCCTCATGAGGCTTTTGGTTTTTTTATGTATTCTCTATCATTAATAAATAAATGAATGGCATTTTGTATTTATAAAGATATTAGAGGGGCTTTCAAAAAGATCTTGACATGCATCTGAAGAACAAAAATCATTGCTTATCTCAAGAAAAATTTTACTATCCTCTAAAGCAGGGGTGGGCAATTGTTTTCGTATCTACACTGCGCATGCGTATTGACGTGGCCGTCCTAGTGGAAAATACGAGACGAATCTTCGGTCGCGCACGGGAAGGAAATCTTGGTTCAAGGCGGATTTTTCTGACTGTCTTGGAGGGCCACAAAAAACTCTTAGCGGGCCGCTATTTGCCCACCCCTGCTCTAAAGTACTCCCCTCCAACATCTGTGCAAAGTTTCAGACATCTAGGCCTATTGTGGAAAGTTTGGTAGTACTCGGAAAATACTCCGTAATTCTGAATAAACGCATTTTGCAAGGTCTTGCACCCTTGAAAAAGGCAACCCAGCAAGTTCATTTTTTAATTTTTGTAAACTACCGAAAATCGCATTGTGCATGACCAAATGAATACATAGAATAGAGTGGCTGTGTGATTTTTTCCTCATCTAGGTAGACCATAGCCTCTTGGTTTTGTGAGCACTGACATTGTCACGAGGAAGAACCCTTGACACGCCTGTTGCTGGACTCTGCTCTTTCATCTCTTTAACCATTTTGGGAAAACAATATTGGTGTAATATTTGTCATTTACAGTCATTTTTTCAGGTAAGGTTCCCATGGCTACCATTCCTTGGAATTTGAAAAAAATTGTGAACAGCATCTTCCTTGAGCAAAAATCTTGTCGGAGGACTCAAACCTAGTTGTCGATCTCCCTAGGAACTGTGTTATGCCTCAGTTACTCTTTTGAGAATAACGAACATAATTAAATTGAATTAAAATTCTTTCCACGCATAGAATCCACCCATAAGCCATCTGCTTTAGCACCTGAGGAGACGTCGGGGATGACAAGGCAGCTGCACTCCAGAAATGCACAGCTGACTACTACACACGTGTATGAAGCAACATTGAACAGCCACTCAAACTCTCCAGCAACACCAGAATAAACAATACAGAACTCGACCACCAGCACATACAAGTTCCCCACCGACAAAATAAATTCACCTTTCTTGATACCACAAGCGGACCATCAACGAGGGGGGCGGGGGGGGGGCTCAGTCGGTAGCGCGCCAGGTTCACAATCTGTAGTTCCCAGGTTCGAGTCCCAGCTGGGTCAGCGTTGAGATTTATCTCCGCAAAATTCCCCGCCCTGCCCACGGTCAGTAGGGGACACCGATGGGCTTTGGAAAGGCCGCCGTCCGTCGGATGGGACGTTAAGCCGTGGCCCCGTGTGCGGGAGAGACATACCCTGTGCACGTTAAAGAACACGCTGGATGGCCTTGACGGGAGGCTACCATCTGTCTCCCAACAGCTGTTCCAGTGGGTCCCCTCCCCCAACCTTCTCTGAGTCTTCGGGGTCCATGTGACCTGGCCATTTAGCCCATGGTGTGCAAAAAAGTGCCGCTCAGAGGTAAAACAACCCAACCCAACCCATCAACGAGGATTTGGCAATATCTGATTCTAGACAAATGTAACGTGAGGTCAGTTTAAAATAGCAGTTCCTTGGACATTAAACGAGTTAGTCGTCATTTGATGCCACCGTCCCAGTCCATGAGAAAAACTGCAGGGGAACTTGCGAAAGTTTGGCCAGCAATTGATCCGACCACATGAATAAATGGGGTTGTATTTGCAGTATAAAACGAGAGACAGATAAGGGAACGAACACACGAGGATTCACATACACATACAAATTCACAAAGACAAATGGTCAGTTAGAGTGGTCAATAAGTTAACCAGAGATAAGAAGAGAGGGATGTAGTGCTCGAGATTGGGAAACTGTTAGCCATGAGTAGTGGAGAGCGACATCATGCCATGAAAGCCCCTACCTGACGTAAGGGTTGACAACTCTCCGAGGCGCCGACGGCCCCAATGTGAGATTGTTAACTCTCTGAAGGAACTGTTCTTCCATCCCACAGTTCCATCAGGAGGAACTGCAGGACGCTCAACCTTAGTTTAAGGACGGATATCAGCAGCAGGGCTTCCAGGGAACATTCCTAATACACGAGGTGTGTTTAAAATTTATCAAAATTATGGCAATTTATCCCACAATGAAATTGTAGTATTAAATTTTTTTTATGTTTGCACAGAACCAGAGTCACTGCTGAATTTATTCAAAAAATTCACCCAAGTCCTCCACCAAGGGGAGGACTTGGGGATGCGACTTCTCTTCGCTAACCTATATAACCATTATCAATTAGTGAAGGGAAGAAAACAACACTACAAAATTATCTACACGTTAATGCACCTCCAACTCAGGGGCGTGCCTAACAGTTGTAGAGTATTAAAACCACCTAACAATTTTTCATCTAATGACCCTGGGCAATGTCTGTTAACCGTTTGGGATCACTAGGTTCATACATTACAAGAATATCCTTGCACCAATTAACTCTAACCCTTTTTTACTGTTCAATCAATCGATATACTAACATCTAAACTTATTACCTGAACGGTGATGTGTGGATTTTCCTTAATGCGTTCACGAACAGCACACATGGTTCTCTCGTTCACAGCTTCCTTCTCTCTTCCTGAACGAGAGATGGACGCTCTTCCCCTTCTGTGAATTTGCTCATCCATCCTGTAACAGTGCCATATGAACAGGGATGATCCCCATATACTTGTGATAAATCGGCACAAATGTTTTTCGCGTCATCCCCAAGCTGTATCCTTGTGAAAATGTAAAATCTTTCCCTACCTTTAGTAGGCTCCATAGCAACAACGCACAGAATTTGCAGACTGAAATTTACGCGCTGCCAGAGAAAAGAGAAATGACGATACTGCCTTTTATTTTAATACCTAATGACAAGTTTAGACAAGCATTTGAACAAGTTCGGAGGAACGAATGGAAATCTACAGACACGTGTCAAAACTTTTTCAACACCCTCCGTATTCATAAATTTTCAGTTTTTACTAGAATTTCGCACATTTTCGTGAGAGATAGCTTTAACAATTTAATTTTGAAACAAAATTATTATACATAATTATATAGGAATAATATAAATAATTAGCAACATGCATTGCATAAAATTCCCAAAATTATATATTTTTTTTAATTTGAAGAAAGTTGTTGAAATGATAGAATATTTGCAAAAAATGTTGCTTTAAGATATTAATTTTATCAAGCTTTGATGCGACATAAAGATAAATTTGTGATAATGGATGCAAATAATCTCCACAAATTTTTATATTTCTCATCAGTAATCACGTTAACCTATTAATCACTTTAAGATATTTTATAAATGTCACTCAGCTTCGTCTTACTATTTGCCATTTGTTCTTAATCGTTTCCTTTCTAATATAATTAATTATCCGAAGATAAATTTTATCTTGTGATGCCATGCAATACAGTATAAGGAAAGTGTGAGAGAGAGCGTTATCTAGAATCTAGATTATAGTGTGCAGTTTAAAAAAATATTTGCCTGAAAATAATAAAATAACACGGGAACTAATGAAATATTGTGAAGAGGTTATTTCTGAATCCCACGAGGCAGCACTGAATAGAGTAAACTCAACATCTTTCAACTCTGTCTAGAATTTTTTTCTCCGTGGAGGAGATGGAAGCAAAAACAGATTATGGTTGCTATGGCAACGGATACTTTACTGCTACCAACTATCATTCATAAAAACTGATTGTTGTCTAGCGTGGAGTTCACTGTTGCAACTTTCAACAACATTATTTATTGCTGAATGAGCTTGTTTCTTTTTCATGAGTAGATTATCTTGTGCACTTGTTTATTTAGTTGATTTTGGTTTCGCGGAAGATTAATTTTTTTTATTAAATTCGAAATATGCATAAAAATATATCTTGTTAAGTGTGTGTGTTTTTTGAATTTTTAAAAATAAGCAAATGACGGTGGGTAAAAAATTAATTCACTCAAATAAAATTAGCTTCTATAGAAGATGAATCCACGTAATCGCTTTCTTTAGAGCATCATTGAAAAAAATTGTCAGAATTCTGCCTTCCTTTGATATTAATACACTTAATTAAGTGATGTAATTATTGCTAACTTTTTTTTAATTTTAACTTTTTTTCGAATGCATATAGGTTTGTGTTTTTTACATTTACAAATTCATTTTGTATATTGATTTTGCAGTGCAATTAATTTATTTCTGAAATAAAAAAATGTTTTTGGAGGAAGCAATGAAATTCATCATTTTTTTTATATAGTCTGTATCAGTGTTTCATTTATTTTTTGCATTACGTACACCCCCAATATAGTATTTTTGGAATTTTCATAAGCCATCTAAAACTTGGTCTGTAAATGGTAGCTAGGTAATCACTGGAAGGAGAGCTATGCACCAATCCCCTATGATGATGCATAGAACCGGCAACGCCTAGCACCTAATGTCCGACCCGCCTTCTCGTGGTGCAGACCGTTAGTACCTTTCAAAAGAGATACTCTCTTGTGGAAGTGAACGGAAGGGGAGGGCTGCCAGATTAGTGTGGCCTACTGATCTGGACAACTATGGCTACTTTTCTTTTTTTCTACCCTGCTGAAAATACCTGCCTATATGGCCAGCACCAGGACCCTGTGTGGTCAACCACACAGGGTCCTCGTGCTGGCCATATAAGCCCACTGGACTGGACAGATATATGGCTCTGAGCTTGATTATGGATCCTGATTTTGCTGCACTGGTGGGCTTCTGTGGAGGGAAAATCTTCCGCTGTGTTTTCTGTTTGTTTGTGGGTTGACAGCCCTAAGTGAATAGATTCACAGGATATGTTTATCAGCTGGTGGATAATCCTGACCAGAGGTCATCGCAGGCACCTGAACTCTTTGCTTCTATTGGCATCGTCAAATTCTACATCATTGCAAATATCATTGGTGGCTTTAATTTTGGCCCTATAACACAGTCTGAAGTTGTTTTGGCTATTTCTAAACTTAGACTTAATAAATCCCCAGGGGTAGATAAAATTACTACTGAAATGCTTAGAGCTGGGAATGTTTCGGTTACCACTTGGATGACTGAAATTTTGAATATATTTTATGATAAAGGCATGGTTCCTAAGGATTTTACCAGAGCTGTTGTTATCCCTATTTTCAAAAAAGGCGATCGCAGTTCTTGTGATAACTATAGGGGTATCAGCCTACTCTCTGTTCCAGGTAAAGTTCTTTCCATGATTGTGCTTAATAGAATTAAGAATCTAGTTGACAGTCAATTGCGTGATGAGCAATGTGGATTCAGAAGTGGTAGGGGATGTGTGGATCAGATATTTTCACTTAGGCAGATTATTGAGAAATGTTCAGAGTTTCAGAAACTTTTGGTTGCTAGCTTTGTTGATTTCAAAAAGGCTTTCGACTCTGTTGATCGTCATAATTTGTGGTTGATTGTGAGATTATATGGTATACCTGACAAGTTAGGTAACATAATGCAAGTTCTCTATAATAATACTGAGTCGTGTGTGAGAGTTGGTAAGGTTTGTAACAATTGGTTTAGCATTACTTCTGGTGTTCGACAAGGGTGCATTTTGTCTCTTTTTCTATTTTGCTTGGTTATTAATTATGTTATGCGAAATTCACTTCAAGTAAAAAGATTTTGGCCTTAAATGTACTGGAGATACGAAAATTTCTGATTTAGATTATGCTGATGATTTAGCCCTTTTGGCAAATGATGTTGATGAGATGAACTCTTTCATTCGAGCTGTTGATGAGACTGGTAGTAGAGCAGGTTTGGTTATAAACAGCGAGAAAATTAAAGTGATGAAAATTGGTCAGGCAGGCTGTGATTCAGTTAATCTGAATGGTTGCAGTCTTGAGCAGGTGTCACAGTTTAATTACCTTGGGAGCTATGTAACAGATAATGGTGATGTGCGGCATGAGATTAACAGACGAATAGGGATTGCTGCCGGGACTTTTAAGAATATATGGAGAGTGTGGAAAAATAGGCGTATACACCTAAAGACTAAAATTAGACTGTATAATAGTTTGGTTCTTTCTAGGGTTAGTTATGGTAGTGAAACTTGGACACTTTGTAAACAAGATAGCAGGAAACTAGATGCTTTTGATTCCAGATGCTTACGCAGTATCTTGAGCATTAGGTGGTTCAACTTTGTAACTAATGATGAGGTTAGGCAAAGGAGTTTGCAACCTCCTTTAAGCAGCATATTGTGCAGAGAGAGAATCCGTTGGTTTGGCCATGTTGCCCGTATGAATAATTATAGATTGGCGAATAGGGTTATGAACAGTGTGCCTAAAGGCCTCAGAAAGAAGGGGAGACCTAGGATGCGGTGGGCAGATAATGTCAAACAGGACCTTGTTAGAATTGGTGTGCAGTGGCCAGATGCAGTAGATGTAGCTCAGGATAGACTTGCTTGGAGAACTAAATTGCACTGTTTGGTTGGACCTCCGTAGCCCATGGCTGCTTGAGGATGATGATGATGATGATCTAAAACTTTTCGTAACTTTTTTTGGACTTATGTACCAAATTTGCAGTATTGGAAAATTTATTTTGAAATTGATATAGAATATTGTACACCGCTTTTTAAAAAACAAAATAAAACAAAATAAATAAAGGTTTATTAATACTTTTAAGCGCATCGTGCTTCTTATTTTTTGCTAAAACCCATCACGTATGGCATTGTCCTATGACAATACTGGACTTTTCTAGCGTATCGCGTAATGAAATTATAATTTGTCATAATTATTCCCCTAGTTGGGTGATAAGTGAAACAGCAGTTCAGAACTGCCCCCCCCCCCGTTTACAAAGGAAAAGGAATTGATATTTCGCTCCCTCTTCGTAAATATTTTATTACATATATTAATACACTGGACCAACGATTGATAAACTTCCTCGTCTTTATAATTTGCTTTGCTTGTTTGAGTTGTTTAGTTGGAGGAGGGGTAAGAGGAGAAGGAAGGGTGAATGTTTTGTACCTCATCACTTCATAAGCTTTCCCTTTTCCATATAACCTGTTATGGTTGATCGCTTGGTTGAAGCAGCTTTCCTTTTCGACAAATGCGGTCCATTTCAAGAATAACAAATGCTATAGCGAAAAACACTAGGTTGATAGGTAAAACCTTATGTGGTTTTCTCAGACATTTATCATATAGATTAGATTGAGTTCTTTCAAACTGTAGGAAATAATTCTTTTAAGTAATGGACTAAAGGGCAAGTTGGGTTGGGTTGTTTTACCTCTGAGCAGCACTTTTTTTGCACACCATGGGCTAAATTGCCAGGTCACAAGGACCCCGAAGGCTATTTTGCGGAGATATATCTCAACGCTGACCCATCTGGGATTCGAACCTGGGAACTACAGATTACGAGCCTGGCGCGCTACCGACTGAGCCACCCCCGCCCCAAACGGCAAGATTCCAATGAAGAAGGATTAAGTAAAAGTTGGGATAGATATTCTCCGGATATTTGCTAGGGACTGGTGGAAAATTCCCCTCAGAGCCATCTACAAAGTATTCCTAATATAATTTACTTCCCTATAAAGCATTTTTAATTCCCTACGGATGTCTCATATGAAATTTGCAAAAGCATTTAAGCTTAAAGTAATTTATACATTGATGCGTATTTGTTTCAAATGCAAAAATATATATATATATTTGCATTTTCTTATACACTGGCGGAAATTGAAAAAAGAACACCTAGAAGGAATTCTTTTTGGGACGTCATATTATAATATGTTAATAATTAAGGACAGCAGAAACCGTGATCCAAGTTTGAAAGTCATTGGGTGAAATAATGATGTCATTGAGGACGACAACATGCAAATGTACGCTGCACGTATTTAAGAACTAGGGTGTGAAGAAAAAAGTTATTCGTCTTCTTCAGTGCTCTTTGAAGAAACTACATTGCCTGCATGACGCAGGAGCACAACATTAGTTCAATTAGCGGAGTTTGAGCGACATCGAATAGTGGGTCTTCGGGAAGCAGGTTAGTCTTTTCGTCAAATTGCACACCGTATTGGACGAGAGGTATCGGCAATGGTAGAATGGTGGCGTCGATGGTCAGATGAGCATTCGCACACTTGCAGAGTGGTTCCGGGCAACACAGAGTTACGGACGCACGAGAGGATCGGCGTATCAGGAGGGTGGCGGTGGCAGGTGGACTACTAAGGCGTCACAAATTCGATTCCCTGTCTACAAGACAAGGGTGTCTACAAGAACGAAACGCAATCGTCTTTTGGAAGCATGACTACGGGCACACGTGCCACTGGCACGGTTACCACTGTCATCTCGTCACTGCCGAGCGTTTGCAGTGGTTTCAAGAACGAGTTCATTGGAGGGAAGAATGGTAGTCTGTGGTCTTCAGTGATGAAAGCCGATTCTGCTTAGGAATGTCTGATAGTCGTTTAGGCGTCCGAAGGAGACAAGGTGAGTGGCTTCTTCCATCGTGCATCCGTCAGTGACGCACAGGGCCCGCCTGACATCATGATGTGGGGAGCAATTTGCTATCATTCTCGTACGTGTTTGGTGTTTGTACGGGGTACACTGAATAGCGTAATACGTACGTCAGCGACATCACACAGCCGATCGTCCTGTCATACATGAGTGTAATCCCAAATGCGATATTCCAGCAGGATAACGACCGTCCACACTCCGCCTGGGCAACTCAACATGCTCTTCAGTCAGTGCATCAACTCCTTTGTCCAGCATATTCTCCGGACTTGTCTCCAATCGAACATGTCTGGGACTTGCTCATACAGACTCTTCCACGGGCCGCGACAGCAAACGACCATCGCTGAATTACGCGCCCGAGTTGAAAGCGTATGGAATGGTATCCCCAGCATGGTATGCAGCATTTGTACGACCGATTGCATGCCAGATTGGAAGCTTGTATTGCTGCTCGAGGAGGTTCAGCACCTTATTAAAATGTGCCTTCTGTAAAATGTAATACTCATTAAAATATAAAATAAACATTGAATCACTTCATACGTGTGATCACTGTCCTTTCTCAACAAGTTGTTTCTACTAAATTAATCTCATACGTAGATTACACTTCAGTTGTTAATGGTGATCTTTTTTAAATTTCCGCCAGTGTAGTATTATACTTTAGTAAATATACTTTAGTATTTTACATTTATAGTATTATGCTTTAGTACTTTAAACTTATACTTGTAGTATTATATTTTAGTACTTTATACTATAGTAAGTACAAATTTTGCGGATTTTGTCTCCGTACCTTCACCACTAGAACGTATTTATTAGACCAGTGGCGAAGAAAATTTTGGCAATCGGACCGAATGGAAAATTATGTTTTTTTGTGAACTAATAATCGGGGAGGGGGGTTAAAATAAAAAGAGCAAAATAAGTTTAACTTTGTTCATTACATTTTACTTTTAATACGTTTAGGTGTAAAGTAATAAGAAAGGAAATTTTATAATAACAAAAGAAAAAAAATATAAATAAGTGCAACATTATTTTTTTTGAGATTTCGAGTTTCTGCTAAACTTATTTACCTAGTATCTCTTAAATGCATGATTGTAAATTACGAAAATATCTTTTTGAAAATGTTTTCTTATGGAGTAATCACACAGACAACGGAAGGTCATCCGTAACCTGGACCGCTTATGTCTCGTAGACACTTAGTTACATTTTAATTTATGTGCACAATATATTATGCACTTCTCAATTCACAAAAGGCATAAAAAAATTTTGGGGGGGCATGTAATTAAATAATTTTAAACAAATTTTAGTGCTGCAAAAGAGATTTATTCGTTTATTAACTAAAAGCCCAAAAACGCAACCTTCATTACCTTTGTTTCGGGAAGCAGAAATTTTGCCTTTACGCTATGATAATTTTTTTTCGAAATTATTAAGCAGTTTTCTTTAAAAATGAAAGCATTAAAACTGATACGAAAAATTACCAATTAAGATGGGATAAAAACATAAATTATGAAATTTCTGCATTACATAATGGAAATTTTTAGGCACTATTATTTGTACAGTCGCTCAAAAAAGTATCCGAACACTAGGATTGATTACAGAATTGAGAAAAAATATCTGGCAAAGATTTTTTTAGAAATTAGTGATCTGGCAACCTTCGTGATCACTAATTTCTAAAAAAATCGTTGCCAGATATTTTTTCTCAATTCTGTAATCAACCCTAGTGTTCGGCTACTTTTTTGAGCGACTGTACTTAGCACCGAAATTCCTTTCCTCTCTCCCGGTCAGCATGAAAAATATCGAGAATTATCATTTCTTTTATAAAGTTCTCTAGAATTATAGTTTGAAACTGGATATTGTGGAAACCTTTTTTGCATTAAACTACTAGAACTGTTTATATGTAGGATAGATATTGAATGCTTCTTGCTTTCTGATTTTCGCACTTTCTGGATTACTAGAAATTTTTTATTTTGAGTTGTTTTTGTTTTTTGTGTATTATGTTCAATGTGACGACTGATGTTTTCAATTGAAATTGTTTCTGTATGGAGATCTTACGAACGATCCTTCTCTTGTGAGACCTCAAAAGCTTTTGTATACTGTAAACATTATCTGAAATAAAAATTATTTTATCTTATGTACCATTTTCATAGAGAATGATGTCAAAACTACCATTTGTCAGTAAGAGTATGTAGTACTAATCGAAAAACAACACCTGTTATGTTTGCAAATTAAAAATTCTTGTAGACTAGTCGAGTGATTCTCAACCTCTTTGGCGGGGGGGGGGGGGGGTCGGTAGCGCGCCAAGCTTACAATCTAGCAGATTCGAGTCCCACCTGGGTCAGAATTCAGATTTATCTCCGCAAAACCCGCACTCTGCCCTTGGTAAGTAGGGGGCACCGATAGAATTGGAAATGCAGTCGTCCGTTCGTCGGATGGAACATTAAGCCGTGGCCACGTCATGCAGGAGAGAGCAATACCCTGTCCACGTTGAAGAACACGCTGGATAGCCACTGTCCATCTGTCTACTAACAGTTGTCCAGTGGTAATACGGTAAGGGTTATACAGCCTGTTTGACTCAATGGCAGCATGCATGCGTTAAATCTTACTTCTAGCATTATCTATCTTTATAATTTCACATTTATTTTTAGATCTGTTCCACTTTGTTGTCTGTCTGTTGACATTCAACTTCTTTGTTTTTAGAAATATATTAAAATTTCTTTTTGGGTTGCACTGATGATATATTATGATATAATTGCGTCCTGTAGGGGCGGGGGTGGCTCAGTCGGTAGCGCGCCAGGCTCGTAATCTGTAGTTCCCAGGTTCAAGTCCCAGCTGGGTCAGCGTTGAGATTTATCTCCGCAAAATTCCCCGCCCTGCCCACGGTCAGTAGGGGACACCGATGGGCTTGGAAAGGCCGCCGTCCGTCGGATGGGACGTTAAGCCGTGGCCCCGTGTGCGGGAGAGACATACCCTGTGCACGTTAAAGAACACGCTGGATGGCCTTGACGGGAGATTACCATCTGTCTCCCAACAGCTGTTCCAGTGAGTCCCCTCCCCCAACCTTCTCTGAGCCTTTGGGGTCCATGTGACCTGGCCATTTAGCCCATGGTGTGCAAAAACGTGCCGCTCAGAGGTAAAACAACAACAAAAAAAAATTGCGTCCTGTAACTGTGGGAAAATTTGAAAATGGCAAAATTTCGAACGAATATTGCAAGCGATCTATTTGGACTAGAAATTTGGTATTTAGTGGTTGAGTGTGATGATCAAAGAGTTTACAGTGGTAGCAACAATTTGCTCCTTTACCCCAAGGGAAGTAGGTAAAGGCAAATTTTTTGCTTTAAGAGATTAATGAAAATTTATTTTTGAGTTGAATAAGTACTAACGAAATATGACAATTCCTTGCTTTAAAACCTCCAATACACTGTAATTTACATGGATAGAAGCAATATTGTAAGCAGGGCTGTATCTAGGGGGGGAACGGACCAGTACACCCTACCTTCCTCTTTTCAGGGTGTTTGTAGGAACAATAGATGTAAATTATTATTAAACTTATTTATATTTCATGAATTTTTTAAATACATTTTTTAAAGGGGGAAATGTTATAATGCATTGGAAATCCAGACCTCTCACCTTTATGTTTTTCCGGCTCTATTGCCTTTCGTGCCCCCCCCCCCCCCCCCCCCGCCTCCCGTCCTCAATTTTTTTCTAGATCCTGGCCTGTATGAACCTACTGTATATTTATGCTAGAAATAAGAACTTCTGGTGGTAAAATATGTTGATCAAAAACAGAACCCAGATAACTTACTAACAACACTAACCTTAGCTGCTTGTTGAGCCTATCGAACTGGGATAAAGATGGAAATGAGGCTTATACTCTAAACCGTTTATTCACGAATAAAGTCCGAGCCAACCTAGAGTATTTAGCGTTGTAAGAGAATATAGTACAGTAGTAATGCCACTTCATCTCAGTACACAGCAGTTACAGTTATTGCTTATATAGTTGCTACCACTGTTATTGCTTATATTATTCATATTATGGGTGCGAGGAATTATTCCTCGCACCCATAACATGAAAAATATAAGCAATTCAACATTCAAACCCACAGCTAAATCGTCTTCTCCTATAGACACTCGGAACTGCGTTTGCCTTCACCCGAGTCATGTGTCGTTCTTCCTCTCCCACTGTTAATGCCACCATTGTTCCAGGTACTCCTTTTACCTTCTGACCTTTTACCTTCAGTACGATCACCCACAAAAGGTCAACTCGCCCTTGTCCACTGACTTCCTTCACCCCTTTTACAGATTAGGAACACCTGTGGGAGGTGTCATAACAAAAAAACTTTAACTCAAGGCCATGCATTGATCACCCAGACAGATTTATGACAAGATTCCTATTGTTGATTACCAAACTGAAGGGGGTGGCTCAGTCGGTAGCGTGCCAGGCTACAGATTACAGCGCCCAACTACAGATTACGATCGGTAATCTGTAGTTCCCGGGTTCGAGTCCCAGCTGGTTCAGCGTTGAGATTTATGTCAGCAAAATTCCCTGCCCACGGGCAGTAGGGGACACCGATGGGCTTGGAAAGGCCGCCGTCCTTCAGATGGGACGTTAAGCCGTGGCCCCGTGTGCGGGAGAGAACCATACCCTGTGCACGTTAAAGAACACGCTGGATGGCCTTGACAGGAGATAAAACAACCCAACCCAACTTAACGTTCCTTCCTAATGACGGCGGTCTTTCCAAACCCATCGGTGTCCTCTGTCTGACTGGAGGCAGGGTAAGGATTACGGGATATAAATCTCAACGCCGCCACAGTTGGGACTCGAACATGGAAACTGAAGATTGCGAACCTGGTGAGAAACAGAATGACCCTCTCCACCTCTCGCCAGAAATTTGAGAATCCTTGGGTGTAGACAAAGGTATTGCTTAGCATAAAACAGCAAGAAATTCCATTCGGAGGACGAAATATTCCCAATCCAAAGGGAGAATTATTGAATTGAAGTTATGAAATGTGCCCCTCACCGAAAACACGGAGAAAGTAAAATAAGCAGAAATCTGAACCCTGGCACAGTTAGAACTTCAAACTTAGAATATTAGATTAGAAATCCGTGAACATCGGTGACGGAAGTGGATTGAATTCTCTGAACGTGATGTAGGGATAACTGGAAATGATCTGCATTTATTGGATTGTATTCTTAGCACGAAAGCCGTGTAGAAAGTAAAGAAAACAAGGCTGCTGACAAGTTTCGCGTGTCTCGCCTCTTAAAAGTGACAGGGCACACGCGATTCTGTTTCTGGCCGATGTTGCAATCTGATTGGCATTGGTGTCGCAGTGCCGTGAGATCGAAACGGCGAACGCGGAAAAAGAAACGAAGATTTGAAAATAAAATGTTAAATCATTAAGTCCCAATGGATGTCTTCTGAATACAAAAAAAAAAGTGTTTCTATTTAATTGTGATATGAGTTATAAATATTTGATTTCGGAATATACATTGGGTTATTGTTTTTATTTGTAAGATGAAATGCAATATTTTTTTTATTTCTGCAGCAATATATATGCTGTTCGGTAGACCGACTTGGAAAATGAGGTGACAGATGGTGGAGAGGAATATGAGGTGTATGTTTTTTGTTTTTTTTTTTTGGGGGGGGGGGATTGCGTAATTGGTTGCGCCAGCCAAAACGGATACGGTAAAATAACGGCTGAAACGAAACTGAAGTTTGTCTGTTCCGGCGATAAGAATTTTGCATGCATAAATTATCTTTTAACGAGAAACGGATAATACGAAAAAAACGCTTTGACTCGAATATTTTCCACGACGGGCGAATAAAATTCTATCGAAATTTTTTCGGAAAACAAGAAATTTTTAGAGGAACGAGAGACGTGATCGCAGCACTGTTTGATAACTTTTGGACAGCTTCAAATTTCTTGCCAATTAATTCCTTAACAGCGGCTGGAACTAGTATGCTGTAAACTCGACCCCTGGGAAGCAGGTTAATAATTATAATCTTCCGAAATGGCCATCAGGAGGGGGTCAAAAAGGTGCAGTTGCCGCCGCCTCCTGGAAAAATTGATAGAAAAAACAAATATATGTTGAATGATATCATATTTAAAAAAACAATGTTTTCTAATTCTTAACGAAATGTAATTTTATTTTCGCCTTTTCTTTTGTTTTCAGAAGAATGTAATTTATTTTTATTGATTAATATGGAAAAATATTCTTATATGCATTTTCAATAATTTCCTTTTTTTTTCGTTTTGTTCTTGACCATTGTTACTTTCATTATGGTATGATGTATGCGAGATTGTTGTATTTGCAACTTCGCTCATTAATGAATGTTTCGACTAAAATATTTCTGTCTTCAAACATTCATTTGTTTTTCTTGTCTCACCCCCCTCCCTACCTTTAAAAAAAACTCCTTCCGACGCCCACGTCTACCGATTATGGCAGTAATTTCCTCTGCCTCATTCAGTTTGTCGACCTTTTTAGCCCTTGATCGGGATTATCATTCAGCAATAAAGGCTAGGTGGGCTCAGACCCAGTTTCATCATTAAAGAGAGGTTTCATTAAATCTTGATGTTCACTCTCAAAAATAGGGCGTAGACAATGAATAGTGTTTAGGAATCATCAATGCAGTGTATTCATCAACATTACATTGTGAACGAAGATTAACGTGAAATTCTGTTAACACGAAATTTTACACTGGTCTCCTGACTCTCGTGTTAACCTAAATTGGATGCAATTTTCGATACAATTGCACCCAAATTAACCGTATATTAGGTGACGAAGTTAGTTTCCGATTTCTAAGCAAATTATTCTCTGTTCTACTTGTAGTGCAAAACTGTTTAACACGAAAGTCAGGGGGACCAGTGTAAAATTTCGTGTATAACAAGGCTTAAATGAGTTTTCAATATTTCCAAGAAAGAGGAATAAGTAGCAGCTACATAGCTGTCACAGAATATATGTTTAATTCACAGCTATTTGACGATTATATCTCCTCATCTGTGTCACCTATCTCATTTACCACCCATTCCTAAACACGAGGGGGCGGGGGTGGCTCAGTCGGTAGCGCGCCAGGCTCGTAATCTGTAGTTCCCAATTTCGAGTCCCAGCTGGGTCAGCGTTGAGATTTATCTCCGCAAAATTCCCCGCACTGCCCACGGTCAGTAGGGGACACCGATGGGCTTGGAAAGGCCGCCGTCCGTCGGATGGGACGTTAAGCCGTGGTCCCGTGTGTGGGAGAGCCATACACTGTGCACGTTAAAGAACACGCTGGATGGCCTTGACGGGAGGCTACCATCTGTCTCCCAACAGCTGTTCCAGTAGGTCCCTTCCCCCAACCTTCTCTGAGCCTTCGGGGTCCATGTGACCTGGCCATTTAGCCCATGGTGTGCAAAAAAGTGCCGCTCAGAGGTAAAACAACCCAACCCTAAACACGAGACAGATATCTGATAAATAATATCTTGAGCATAAGTTCGTTGGATATTAACAAGAGAGAGTTCTACAGCTTGATATAAGACGACACTTTTCAATGTCTTCTACAAGTTGTAAGGATGTCATTAGAGTCATGGGAAGTCCATTGATCTGCATGTTTTGACATGTTGAGTTTTTCTTTCAAAATTTACCATATTTTTTACGAGTCAATTTTTGACAAAGAGTTCTTGCTTTGTAAACATCTCTTTGGAGTATTGGAATAGTTAATTTCAAAACATTTGAGCTTCGCTACAAGTGGAATTTGAACCCACAATCTGCTAATAACATGAAATAGTCAAACAAACAGAAACAGCATTATCTATGCCAGTGTCTCGCAAACTGTGTGCCGCGGCACAGTAGTGTGCCGCGTGAGATTCCAAGTGTGCCGCGAGAGATTTTCAAATTGACACTAGATATTCCAAAGATTTCATTTTGAATTGACTTGTGTTATCGACGTGCTTTAATAAAAATCTTTCAGATTTTATCAACTGGTATCTTGTAAGTATTTATCAAGCTTTTCCAAATTTTGGTATTAATTTTTGATTATTTCAAGCCATAGAATGGACAAATATTTAAAACAAACACCGAGTTATGAATTAAAGAACGAGAGCAAATCTTCAAATAAAACCAGGCTGATGACTTCAATAAAGCGCAAATATAATGACGATTATAGAGAGTTTGCTTTTATTCTTTTTTAGATTTTATTCTTTTTTTGATTATAGAGAGTTTGCTTTTATTCTTTTTTAGGTGTGCCGAGGAAAAAAAATCAGATTCAGTGTGCCGCGGAAAAAAATTAGATTCAGTGTGCAGCAGAGTAAAAAGGTTTTGCGAGACACTGATCTATGCAGTATTGAATAGTAGAGAAGCACAGAAAATGTTCTGTAATCATGGAAAACTTGAATGGCTAGCTGGAAAAATAAAAGAGTTTTGTTTCAAGTGGAATCCGAAATCACGAATCATGTTTGTGGGTAGAAAGGATGTCCCTTTCCGATCAATAGATCGCTAATGCCGATTGGCCATTTATTGAGGGAAAGTTTATATTGCCCATTATCTAGAATTAGGCTAGCTTGCAATAGTTCAGTGATCAGAGCACCTGACATGTTATAACGAGGTTACGGATTTGGATCTCACCCACAGCGAAACTCAATTTTTCCCCAGCTTAAATATTCATGATTACACGACATTTCCTCCGCTGGAAAAGACGAATGTAAAGAATAATAATATTGAATTAGAGTATCCGCAGCACACATTAATACCTTTTCGTCCAGCTAAACTGCTTTCATATTCATGTTCACCAATGAAGCTGCTGCTTTTCATTGTAATCGTTATGAGTTGTAATCGTTATTTTTCATGTTGCGTAGACATTCATTTAATTTGAGAATAAGTGTTACACCCACTGCTTTACATGAATACTAATTTATCCCTTATTACGCAGCCATAATCTTAACATTATCTATTATGGAGATTACCCACATAAGTTTGCAATGAAATATTATAGCAATGAACTATGTAGGGCACCAGTTCAGAGTGGTTGATTCAACTAATGTAACGAATAGTTTGAGACCTCCTCCTCCTCCTCCTCCTCCTCCTCCTCCTCCTCCTCCTCCTCCTCCTCCTCCTCCTCCTCCTCCTCCTCAAGCAGCCGTGGGCTACGGAGGTCCAATCAGACCGTCCAATTTAGTTCTCCAAGCAAGTCTATCCCTACCTACATTTACTGCATCTGGCCACTGCACACCAATTCTAACAATGTCCTGATTGACATTGTCTGCCCACCGCATCCTAGGTCTCCGCTTCTTTCTGAGGCCTTTAGGCACACTGTTCATAACACTATTCGCCAATCTATAATTATTCATACGGGCAACATGGCCAAACCAACGGAGTCTCTCTCTGCACAATATGCTGCTTAAAGGAGGTTGCAAACTCCTTTGCCTAACCTCATCATTAGTTACAAAGCTGAACCACCTAATGCCCAAGATACTGCGTAAGCATCTGGAATCAAAAGCATCTAGTTTCCTGTTATCTTGTTTACAAAGTGTCCAAGTTTCACTACCATAACTAACCCTGGAAAGAACCAAACTATTATACAGTCTAATTTTAGTCTTTAGGTGTATACGCCTATTTCTCCACACTCTCCATAGATTCTTAAAAGTTCCGGCAGCAATCCCTATTCGTCTGTTAATCTCATGCCGCACATTACCAATATCTGTTACATAGCTCCCAAGGTTATTAAACTGTGACACCTGCTCAAGAAGGGAAGGGGGTGGCTCAGTCGGTAGCGCGCCAGGCTCGTAATCTGTAGTTCCCAGGTTCGAGTCCCAGCTGGGTCAGCGTTGAGATTTATCTCCGCAAAATTCCCCGCCCTGCCCACGGTCAGTAGGGGACACCGATGAGCTTGGAAAGGCCGCCGTCCGTCGGATGGAACGTTAAGCCGTGGCCACGTGTGCGGGAGAGCCATACCCTGTGCACGTTAAAGAACACGCTGGATGGCCTTGACGGGAGGCTACCATCTATCTCCCAACAGCTGTTCCAGTGGATCCCCTCCCCCAACCTTCTCTGAGCCTTCGGGGTCCATGTGACCTGGCCATTTAGCCCATGGTGTGCAAAAAAGTGCCGCTCAGAGGTAAAACAACCCAACCCTGCTCAAGACTGCAACCATTCAGATTAACTGAATCACAGCCTGCCTGACCAATTTTCGTCACTTTAGTTTTATCTCTGTTTATACCCAAACCTACTCTACTACTAGTCTCATCAACAGCTCGAATGAAAGAGTTCATCTCATCAACATCATTTGCCAAAAGGACTAAATCATTAGCATAATCTAAATCAGAAATTTTAGTATCTCCAGTTCATTTAAGGCCAAAATATTTCCCTTGAAGTGAATTTCGCATAACATAATCAATAACCAAGCTAAAGAGAAAAGGAGACAAAATGCACCCTTGTCGAACACCAGAAGTAATGCTAAACCAATTGCTACAAGCCTTACCAACTCTCACACACGACTCAGTGTTATTATAGAGAGCTTTCATTATGTTAACTAACTTGTCAGGTATACCATATGATCTCACAATCAACCACAAATTATGACGATCAACAGAGTCGAAAGCCTTTTTGAAATCAACAAAACTAGCAACCAAAGGTTTCTGAAATTCTAAACATTTCTCAAGAATCTGCCTAAGTGAAAATATCTGATCCACACATCCCCTACCACTTCTGAATCCACATTGCTCATCACGCAATTGACTGTCAACCAGATTCTTAATTCTATTTAGCACAATCATGGAAAGAACTTTACCTGGAACAGAGAGTAGGCTGATACCCTTATAGTTATCACAAGAACTGCGATCACCTTTTTTGAAAATAGGGATAACAATAGCTCTGGTAAAATCCTTAGGAACCATGCCTTTATCATAAAAGATATTCAGAATTTCAGTCATCCAAGTGGTAACCGAAACATTCCCAGCTCTAAGCATTTCGGTAGTAATTTCATCTACCCCTGGGGATTTATGTAGTTTAAGTTTAGAAACAGCCAAAATAACTTCAGACTGTGTTATAGGGCCAACATTAAAGCCACCAATGCATCTATCATCATTTCAAACAATGGGAATAGAACTAACTACATTGTTTAGAACATCACTGAAATGCTCAGCCCACCTAGCCATGACAGAATCCTCCCCTTCTATAACCTTACCTTGTTTATCTTTCAATCCTTGTATACCTGTCCGTTTTCTACCACACAAAACATTAACTATCTGGTACAGCTCTCTGCTGTTGTGCTGTCTAACTGCTTCCTCGGCTTTGTCAGCCAAACCATCAAGCCATAGATTCTTATCAGCAGCTAACTAATCTTTTACACGTTTATTAAGCTGTCTGTAATGCTTTCTATTAGGACTAGTAGGGTATTGATTAAGGACATTCCTGCAGTTCTTTCTTTCCGAAATAAACTCAAGTGCCTTATCACTTAAATAATTCTGTCTCCTCTGCTCCTTTTTTCCTAAAAGAGTACTCTTAGTGTCCAAAAAAGCCTGTTTAAAATGATCCCATTCTTCCTCAACTTCAGTAGTAAGCAAACCATGACTGTCATAATGACTAAGTAACCTATCATGGTAAGCTTTGGCTATAATTGAATCTTTCAGAGCTTCAGTATTAAAAGTAAATTTTTTAACCCTAGCACAACACGTTTTAAGTTTAAGTTGCAAGACATTTTTAACAAGGTAATGGTCAGATCCAAATTCAGCTCCCCTATATGCCCTGGTATTCCTAACAGAACTAGCCCATTTCCTGTTAATTAATACGTAATCAATCATATTCTTATGCAGCCCATCAGGTGAAACCCATGTGTACTTATGTATGTCGCGGTGTTTGTAATATGTGTTAGTTATTCTGAATCCATTGAGTTTACTTACCTGTAACAGACGTTGCCCATTGCCATTGCAGCTACCAATAACAAAAGGGCCTATTACTCCTCCCCACAGGTCAGAGTCAGTACCAACTTTGGCATTGAAGTCACCAAGAACAAGGGTAATATCTCCTTTCTTGACAGAATTCATAATATCCTGAAGTTATTCATAAAACCTATCCTTCTCATCCTCATCGGCATCCTCAGTGGGGGCATAACAGCAGATAATATTCAAGTCTTTAACGCTTGTCTGAAATTTTGCTGTAAGAAACCTTTCATTAATGCATTCATATCTAAGAAGACTATCACTAGCGTGTCTGCTGAGAAGCAGACCCACGCCTTGGTGATGCTTATTGTCGTCCCTCCCTGAAAAGAGAAATTTAATATTATTTTTAAGAATCTGACCTTTATCTGTCCATCTGGTCTCTTGCAAACCGAGAATATCTAAATTATAATGGTGGAATTCTTGTGTGAGGACATCAAGAGGAAAAGCTCTGTGCACAGTCCTCACATTCCAACTACTTATACAGAGAAAATGGTTAGTGGGATGTTTAAAGTAACTATGTTTATTGAGAGAGGGAATGCCGACAATATCAAACAGCCGCCTAATCGCAGACATGGGGCAAAGACCGTTCCCCCACCACTAAAGGCTGAAGCCATCTACACTGGAAGACTTCCTCCAATGTAGAATTTGACGATGCCAATAGAAGCAAAGAATTCAGGTGCCTGCGATGACCTCTGCTCAGGATTATCCACCAGCTGATAAACATATCCTGTGAATCTATTCACTTGGGGCTGTCAACCCACAAACAAACAGAAAACACAGCGGAAGATTTTCCCTCCCCAGAAGCCCAGCAGTGCAGCAAAATCAGGATCCGTAATCAAGCTCAGAGCCATAATTCGATTCAGGTTGGTATATATGGTAAGCACCAGGACCCTGTGTGGTTGACCACTCCTCAGCAGGGTAGAAAAAAAAGAATAGTAACCATAGTTGTCCATATCAGTAGGCCACACTAAACTGGCAGCCCTCCCCTTCCGTTCACTTCCACAAGAGAGTATCTCTTTTGAAAGGTACTAACTGTCTGCAGCACGAGAAGGCGGGGTCGGACATTAGGTGCTAGGCCTGGCCGGTTCTCTGCATCATCACAGGGGATTGGATGTAACCAAAAATTATCATTTGACTGTACCAGTAAGTTTGCCAACTTTTATTTTGCTAGGAAGGTCATTTAGGTATAAGTCCTACCAGACTGCGCAATTTTGCTCTCCATGCATGTCTGTCGTGAGCTGCAGTTGTTGCATTTGGCCACTGTAGGCTAATTCTAGCTAGGTCCTGTTTGACATTGTCTGTCCATCGCATCCTAGGTCTCCTCTTTTCCTGAAACCTTTAGAAACACTGTTCATAATCCTGTTTACCAATCTGCAGTTATGCATTACGGGCAACATGACCAAACCAACCCAATCTCTCGCTGCACAAAATGTTGTTCAAAGGAGATTGCACACTCCTTTCCCTAACTTCATCATTACTTACAAAATTGAATCACCTAATGCCCAAGATACTACACAAGCATTTAGGATCAAAGACATCAAGTTTCCTGTTACTTTGCTTACATAGGGTCCATGTTTATCTATCATAACTAACCTTAGAAAAAATAAAACCTTTATATAGCCTAATTTTAGTCTTTCGGTGTATGCGCCTACTTTTTGATATTCTCCATAGTGTTTTAAAAGTCCCAGCAGAAATTTTTATTTTTCTGTTTATCACATGCCACACATCACTAGCATCTGTAATATAAATCCCAAGAAAATTAAACTGAGACACTTGCTCAATACTGCACCCATTCAAAGCAACTGAAGAACCATTTGCCTGACCAATTTTCATCACTTTAGTTTTTTCTCTTTTATCACCAAATCTATTGCATTTCCAGTGTCATCAACAGCTTTAATGAAAGAATTCATCTCATAAACATTATTAACCAACAGGGCCAAATCATCCGCATAATCTAAATCAGAAATTTTGAAATCTCTAGACTATTTAAGGCCGAAATCTTTCCCTTGCAAAGAATTTAGCATAGCATAATCAATAATCAAACTAAAGAAAATAGGAAACAAAATTTAACCTTTGAAATAAACTGTTTAGGAAGGATATTTGAAAATGAAAATATAGTAATGTATTGAATTTGATTTACAGTCGAATACTAATTATACATTTAACAAAGTATTTTGCAAGCAGAACTTAGTATGGCTCGATGTCACTTGATTCGCAATACAGAGGTCTCTGGTTGGATATCAGTTGTCAACAGTATGGATATTCTCTGATTGGATATCAGTTGTCATTCAGTACTTGAAAGCTGATGCAAGCGGGTCCACATCTTTTACGAAGTTTTTCATCACTCCGAGTTTGATGTGTAAGGACAGTAGCATGATTTTGTAGGTTTCTGCCAGTGCCGGATGTTCCACATTCTTCTCTCCGACCTTCAGAGATTTCCTCTGAGGCCATTTCTCTTCACATAGTGCAAAGTTTTTGCTCGACTGTCCCATTCACACAAGAAACAGCATACTTCGTATATCCTAGCTGCAGACCCATCAACAGAGCCACTACCTTCAAGTCACAACAGAGATGCCAGCCATACTTGCTGTATTGAAGACAGTTCAACAGCTGTTTCAGGTTGTCGTAGGTTTCTTTCATGTAGAGAGCATGTCCGACCGGAATGGATGGAAGTTGATTTCCATTATCCAGCAACACTGCCTTGAGACTCAATTTCGAGGAGTCTATGAATAGTTGCCATTCTTGAGGGTCATATTTGAATCAGAGGGCATTCATCAGGCCATCTACATCGGAGCAGAACACAAGGTCATCTTCTTTTCTGATATAAGGTGCAAACTGCTCATGACGAGTTCGAAACGAAGTCACTCGGACATTTTCCTTGAGAAGATTCCATTGTTTAAGTCTTTATCCAAGTAACTCTGCTTTGGCCTTGAATGTCTGCAGATCGCGAACAAGACCTTTCATTTCTTCTTCGGTGAGAATGTGTGGCACAGATGACGCACCGTGGCAGACATATGGATCATCATTAGACACCAAAGGCTGTGGAGAACCCGACGTCGTTTCGCCTCTATCCTCATTGTCTGAATCTATGGAAAATTCTTTTGGAGGTTCGGGAATGAGAAGGCCTTCGCCGTGCATAACTGGTCGGAGAGCAGATTGTATATTCACGTACTCTATTGTACACTTCTTTCTCCTTGTGATGCTTCCAGAAACAAGTGGACCATGCAGAAGTAGCAGTCATTTGCGTGATTGCTTGGCTCTCTCCAAACCATAAGAACAGTAAACAACATCGCCACTCTTTCGCCTTTCAGCCACTTCGAAAGATTTCTTCCACACGTAACTGCAGCATATGTGTGTGGCCCAGGTCCTGTCCTGATCCCCGATCTTGCACTCAAAATAAAACTCATACGTTGCTTTCAGTATTGGAGTGATGGCCCTTTTCTGGCTTGCAAACGTCACTTCCCCTCAAATGTAACAAAATGTATCTGCATTTTTATCACAGTTACGAGGCATCGCTACTGTTGGATTAAAACTACAAGGATCACTTGTATTGTACTTATGACTCAGGGGTAAATGGGAGTCGTTCAAAAGACTTGCTCACTCTATGAGACGTCGCATACAACTAACGATTGCATTATCTTTTGTCCGCGATCGTAAAGCCACGATGTCATGACTCAACTACATTGCATCAGACAATGATGCAATACCTCCGGGGGTTGTGTGTATGGCGGGCTGATGCAATACAACGCAATATGTTGCAAACTAGAGTTTAAAATACAGCGTTGCAAAATGGTTACCTATGTACTCATTACAGAGAGTCGTTTATACATGATCACCTCTGTCTTTCCTAAACAAGAGCCAATCGACAAATTTTATTGTCATTTTCGTGTTCAGCACCTCGAAATTAATAAAGATTGACTATTTTCATTTCAAAGCCTTTTTTTGTGTTGCCCAGTATAATCGTTTCCATTGTTGATTTAAAGTTTGGTATGTTCGAAAATTTTCCACTATACTTGGAAAATGCGAATCGTAATATTCTATTACTATACATATAATCAACCGAATCTGTGTTAATTATCTCTAAAATCCAAAAACTTGAATGTCTGTGGATGGACAGTTAGTCGACAAAGTGAAAACATTAGCTCTCTTTTTTTTAAACGAACTAATAATGACGATAGCTTTGGGAATATGTCTCAATAAAATGATTTACTTCCATTCGCTCCCTTGAAATATTTAGGACATATCGGGAATGTTTTAATAATTGGAAATACAGGTAGTGCATATAATTTTAAATAATAAAAATTAGTATCTAAACGATATTTGATATATTTTAACTAAATCATAAAATTCAAACATGAGGTGAATTATTCTTCAAAATAGTGTTGGTAAAACGTTTCGATAATGCTTGCTAAGAAGAATGAGGTCGAAATTCAAGAAGAATGGAGATATTACCACTTATTGACGGGCCCAGAATTTCGCTGATATAACAGGACTCAATCCCCGTGGCCGAGTGGTTAGCACGCTTGGCTACTGATCTAAGGGACCTGGGTTCGAGCCCCGGATTAGGCATGGATGTGTGTGTCGTTTTTCTGCTGAAGTCCTGCCATCCTCTCAGATCTTCTACTGTGGCATATATAATAATAATAATAATAATCTTTATTTTATTCCGCCAGTCAGTACAATATACATTTACATAGCATAATCATCTAATAACAATTAATATATACATGAGAAAAATTGAAAAGTGAAATAGCTGAGAAATATCAATTGTATCAGAAAAGGTAAATAACAATCACATTAAATATTAGTGTTTAATAGGAAAGGCGAAACAAAAAAGGAGAGCATAGTAAGCTGACGCTTATTTTTAGTTAATGCTCCCTATTTCCTTTAAAGTTCAATTATGACAACAGTAAAGTATACAATAATTCAAATAGTACAATAATTCAATAGTATAAAAGGTCAAATGGTTATGAGACATATTACACTGATACATAGAAGAAGGTTTCATTGCTTTGTAAGAAGAAACGTTCTACATTTGAATTTAAATAATTTTAAAGATTTTGCATTTTTCACATCATCAGGAAATTCAGACCAAATTTTTACTGCATTGTATTTGATAGATCTCTGCCCAATTGACAATCGACACATAGGTATAATCAGATCCTCTCTATGACGTGTTTCATAATTATGAAAAGTCGAAAGACTCTGAAAATAGTCTTTAAATCTATCCAATTTAATCAATCTCATTGTAATCGAATACACAAAGTTTCCTGATATCAGTTTGTAATTATTATAGACATTAAGAATTTTAACCTCAGAAAATAAATGTGCCACGGGATCATAATATCTTTTACCAACAATATATCTAACAATTCTTTTCTGAAGACGATATATAGCATTCAGATTATAGTCAAAAGTATTACCCCAGACTAAGATTCCATATGTTATATAAGAATAAATGAAAGAGTAGTATAAATTTGTCAAAATTTGTTTGTTAACCAGATGACGTATTTTACCAATCATACCAATATTCCTTGACAGAGTGATTCTCAGCTGCTTTACGTGAAAAGACCAGTTCAGATTTTCATCGATCCATGTTCCTAAGAATTTATATTCAGTGCATCTCTTTAGCTTAATTTCATTAATCTTGACATCGAAACATTTCTCATCGATAATTTTGTTTTTATTTTTATAAATCATGTATTTGGATTTCTTGACATTTATTAATAAATTGTTATGTCTGCACCATTCAGATATAATATTTAGAGAGTAGTTAACACTGCTAATCAGGCTTGCAGAATCTTGGTTGAAATCGACAATACTTGTATCATCAGCATATAATAACATCTTTGAATTAATGTGTAGCTTTGCTAAGTCGTTAATGTAAAGTAGGAAAAGGATCGGACCAAGAATCGAACCTTGAGGCACACCTCTGTAAATAAAATGTTCATCTGATATACTACCATTTACTTCTACAAGAGCTTTCCTCTGAAATAAGTAGCTTCTTAACCAGTTATTTATTTTACCTCTCAGGCCATAAAATTCAATTTTCTTTAACAAAATTTCGTGGTTAATACTGTCAAATGCTTTCGTAAAATCAAGATATACAGCTAATCCAATGTGACCTGCATCCAAATGATTGACAATATGCTCATATAAATCTGCAATGACTGTCTGAGTAGATTTTTTATTTTGAAAACCATATTGTTGTTGTGTGATAATTTTCATATTATCTAGGAAACTGACAGGCTCCTGTCAGACCTCTGCGGCAAGCAGTTGCTTGAGGGGGTATTTATTTTATTTATTTTAACAAGACTCTCCTCTAATGAAAAGTGATTCAAAATTCGCGCAACCCAAAATGTAACTACTTATATATCGAGCCAACTGAACAAAATTAAATATCGGTTCTAACATTGGCATCCCTGCAACCACTGACATATGCTTCACTGTTTAGTTCTCACGCTGTCAATTCTTTGTGGTGACGTGTATTGTACTAATTGCTCATAATGAAATTTTTCCAGGCCGAACGTGTATTCATAGTCGAACGTTATTTAACAACCTAATCATTTTTAACTGTTCAAGTTGACTTCAATGAACAGTTTGTTGATTCTTTGGTACCCAAGAAGTCTACAATATCACATTTAATTGCACGATTCCGCGAGACTGGAAGTGTACATGACAAGAAAAATACTGGTTAAGTGAAGAACATCTATTAAGTGATGAAAAACTTGAAGATATTAATCAACGTTTGCAGCAGTCACCCAAGAAATCTATCAGAAAACTTCCTCTTAAATAGGTTGTCATATTCAACTACCCAACGGGCCACAAAGAAATTAAAACTGCGACTTATCGGACCATGCAATATCGGTTGCACGAATTTTGAATCACTGTATAATCAAGCGAAATACCTTTTGGAATTCAGCAATAAATTATCCAGGAAAAGTCCTGTAGACAAGGAAAACTTGAAATAATGAGTTGAAAACAAATTTGTTGTCCTTGACTGGGATTCGACCCCGTGTCTCCCAGAAGCACTCCTAGCGTCTTAACCGCTAGACCACCGAGGAGCTGACCATCCCTCCAACTAAGTGACATTTAAGCCTTCCTGTTGTTCCAGTGGCGCCATCTATTATGTGGCCAGTGTACTCACTCTTTGTCACTCACACTCACAGCGTTATATAAACTATTCAGTAATAAATTATCACAGGGAAAGTCCTGTAGATAAGGAACATTTGAAATGACGAGTTAGCCAGTGTTTTCCTTCTTCATAATAAAAGTGTTCCGTTGAGGAGGGTGCCTGTTTTAACTATGTGGGTGGAACATGTCGTACATGTGTCAGAATGAAGATGTAAAAAGTGATTAAACGCTTATTCTGTTCATAGAATAATATTTTTACAATATAAAGTAACCTACGCTGTAGCCTATTAGCATCTCAGATTACCGTAATCTTAACAGCCTAAAGCACTAGTCTGTCTAAAATGCTATCGTGAAACACTTAGCAAATTTAGTTGAGTGAATAGTGACCGGTCAAGGGAGAGTAGTGAATCTTTTAATGATGTGCCAAATCAGAAATCGGATAAAGTCTCTCGTCATTTTCTCCTTTCAAACTGGGGCGTGGGGGGGGGTCAGTCAGTTACGCGCCAGGCGTAATCTGTAGTTCCCAGGTTAGACTCCCAGCTGGGTCAGCGTTGAGATTTATCTCCGCACAATTCCCCGCTCTGCCTACGGTCAGTAGGGGACACCGATGGGCTTGAAAAGGCCGCCGTCCGTCGGATGGGACGTTAAGCTGTGGCTCCATGTGCGGGAGAGCCATACCCTGTGTACATTAAAGAACACACTCGATGATCTTGACGGGTGGCTACCATTTGTCTCCCAACAGCTGTTTTCAGTGGGTTCCCTCCCCCAACCTTCTCTGAACCTTCGGGGTCCATGTGACCTGGCCATTTAGCCCATGGTGTGCAAAAAAGTGCCGCTCAAAGGTAAAACAACCCAAATACCCAACCTTCCAAACTGAAGCGAAAACAATAATTATCGGATTCTGCGGTCCCGCACTTCTGCTTCTCTTCTACTGAGAAAAAGTTCAATTCCTTCGTAACCAATCGTCAAGTTTTCTTTCCCAAGTTCACTGTACTGCCTTCTCATGCCCAGAAGACTCGTACACGAGATAGTCATTCACCTGCAAAGGTAGTCTTCACTCTCACCTCAATTGCAGATGTTACAGAGACAGTCATCTTTTCTTGTTTGTATTGTTCAGGCTTCTCATTCAGTTACAGAAATCATTTGTCTTCTTCAAATGTCTTCTAAACTTTTCTTCGCTGCATTTCAAGACTCTTTTTTCCTTGATTTTGAGGTTATATCGGTGAAAGTTGAAGATTTCTTTTATTACCTTTATTATGATTGTTGAAACTTGATTATTATCTTTATTTTGGGGGTTGGGTTGTTTGGGTTGTTTTACCTCTGAGCGGCACTTTTTTTGCACACCATGGGCTAAATGGCCAGGTCACATGGACCCGAAGGCTCAGAGAAGGTTGGGGGAGGGGACCCACTGGAACAGCTGTTGGGAGACAGATGGTAGCCTCCCGTCAAGGCCATCCAGCGTGTCCTTTAACGTGCACAGGGTATGTCTCTCCCGCACACGGGACCACGGCTTAACGTCCCATCCGACGGACGGCGGCCTTTTCAAGCCCATCGGTGTCCCCTACTGACCGTGGGCAGGGCGGGGAAATTTTGCGGAGATAAATCTCAACGCTGACCCAGCTGGGACTCGAACCTGGGAACTACAGATTATGAGCCTGGCGCGCTACCGACTGAGCCACCCCCGCCCCTTATTTTGGGGGAAAAATCATTACTAGCAGTAATATTCCGGCTACAGGACTAAATGGCAAATATGCCATTAGTCTAAAAGCCATTAGTCAAATATGCCTAAATCATGAAGATTAGTCCTAAATAATTATTGCCCCCATTCAGATAACGACAATAATACCGCACCAATCAACACTAAATCAACACAATTTAAAGCTCTAGCGAGTGCGCAGGTTTCATCGATATCATGATTCGCAGTTATAATCTCAGAATCAAAAAGATACGAGAATGTAATCAAAAATGTTCAAAGGCATTTTGAGAACAAATAAAATCATCAGATCTGCCATCTGATGATTAGAACAACCTTGGTTTGTTTCTAACCGTCAAATACATAGGGATCTTGACATTGATCATATACGTATACATTCATATTAAACTTTGCTCTAAAAGGTATATCGAACCAGTTTCGAATAATTCAAATGAGATTATTTCTTCCCTTACGGATTACAATCATGAGGTTTTAAAGAGATATAAGAGGCCTAAGTCAATTGCTTTCTCTCAGGAAAGCTTTGCGCTTTAGCTCTCTCTTACTGTGTTTGTTTACTGTTATCTAGCTCCTTGGGGCTACTCTTTGTGGTTCATGTTTTATGCTTTATTTGCTTATGCCTTCAAAGCCCTTCAAGGCGATCTACAACGGCATTTTGAGAAAGCCACAAACTTCAGTGCTGAATGAAAAATCTGCAAGATACAAGTATAAAAAGAAAATGTGGCATTATTTGTAATATCAAAAAACTACATTATCGTAATAGCAAGGGCATGTTGATAATAAGATTGTACTAACCCACAGAAAGCGGTAAAATAGCTTTTCCTGATTGTAATTAGTTTTCAGGGTGCATCAAAAACCAAGAGAGCGAGTCCTAGATAAGAATTGATTACATGAAGAATTATCAACCGACCTCATTACAGACCTTTGTTGGAAATGGCGAACCCTCTTAAACACATACCGAAGTGTAAACAAGTTCAACTTGGCTGTTTGTCTAAACCTGATACTAATTAGACATTGCAATGAAATAATATTTCTTAAAATTGTTTTGGAAACCTTACAAGTGTTTTCAATATATACATTTATATAATATGTACATTTGCAAAAGTTTAATAGGCATGAATAAAATATGAATATCTCGAAATAAAGGTGGACAAATTCAATCGAATCTCCCCCCCCCCCAAAAAAAAAAAAATACAAAGATAATGTAGTACTAAATCCTGAAAATTTGGGCAAAATTATTTACAGGTGCCGTAAAGAAACGAATAAAGGAAAGTACGGGAAAGAGGAGTGAGGGTTTTAAATATATAAAGGTGATTAATAAGTCTGTGTGTTTTTCGCCATGAAAAATGTGTATTGTGGCAATCAGTGTGTTGCATTTTCATACCTTTGATTAAAGGTAATTAAAAAAAAATATACTAAGATAAAAGTATAAAGTCCACTGAGTCACTCCATAACTACCACAAATATCGGAGTCTTGGTTTTCACCGTTAGAACGTTGTGCAGCGAGTGAGTTTATTGAAATTCGTGCAATTTTTGCATTATTACTGGAAAAAGGATTAAAAGTTGCAGAAGCAGTCCGAGAAATATGCGAAGTGGCAGGTGAGGATGCAGTCCCCAGTCGTGCTGCTTAAGCTAGGTTCAAAAAGTTCAAATGTAGTGAGTGACACGAACCTCGAAAGCAAGCAGCGATCGGGAGGCAATATCGGTTGGGTTGTATTACATCTGAGCGGCACTTTTTTTGCACACAAGGCTAAATGGCCAGGTCATAAGGACCCCGAAGGCTAAGACAAGGTTAGGGGATAGGGCCCACTGGAACGGCTGTTGGGAGACAGTTGGTAACCTCCGGTCAAGGCCATCCAGCGTGTATGATTCTGCTGCACACGGCCACGGCTTAAAATTCCATCCGACGGACAGCGACCTTTCCAATCCCTTCGATGTCCGCTACTGACCGAGGACAGGGAGGGGAGTTTTGCGGAGACTTGAACCTGGGAACTGCAGATTATGAGCCTGACACACTACCGATTGAGCCACCCCACCAATATCGGTAGATCGCAACATTCTGTGCCTTCTAAATCGTCACCTACTGCACCTGCACAGAGCTTGATATAAGAATCAAGGATCTTATCCCGATGTCTAAGAGCATTCACAGAATCTACATCAAACACACGGAGATTGATACGACCACCTAATACAAACCCAACCCACACAGTCAGACATCACCACCAAAAGAATTTCTCTCGATGATTTTAAGGGGTTTTTTTTCATCTCTCTCCAGATCAGTACACGTCTGCTCTCCGATTGTAAAGAAAATTTCACTTCTCTGTGAGGAGGGCGAAACTCAATTGCGTTTTAGTCCAAACTACATGAACGCGACACTTTCTTCAAGACTGTCTCTCTGCATATAGACGGTAAGGGAAGCATATAAAACATCGATGGGTGAAGCCTTTAGATCACAGTTAAGACTGAGAAGAGCGCCAACCACTCGGATGCGGGGACGGCTATATAAGCGTACCTATTTTAATTTCATACATTTCATTTTCTTTTCTTTATTAAATAAATACGATGTATACATCCCAAGAATATAATGTTTGCTAAGTTATTTTATCTCTACCGAGTGGTTAGCACGATTGGCTACTGATCTAAGGGACCTGGGTTCGAGCCCCCGATTAGGCATGGATGTGTGTGTCGTTTTTCTGCTGAGGTCCTGCCATCCTCTCAGATCTCCTACTATGGCATATAAACTGACAGGCTCCTGTCAGACCTCTGTGGCAAGCAGCTGCTTGAGGGGGTATTTTTATTTTATTTTATTTAAAACATTTTTTTCTTTCAATTTTCATGGTGTGAGGTGTGCAAATGCTTCATTTTCTTCCAGGGTCGGATTTATAATAAGGTGCACTAAGCACTAGCTAGGCACCACATCGAAAGAGGGGCCTCACAAGACATCATTTTCTTGTTCATAAAGTTAATATTTTTTTTGTATTTAATTACCAAAACTAAATTTACAATTACTGATAGTAATTAAATAATAATAATAATAATAAATAATATAAATTAAATAAAAATTGCTAATCTTAATACATAGTGTACTATTCTTTTGCCCCTGTTATAACCTGAATCAGTCTCAAGCATTAACCACTGTACACCCACCTCATTGTTTCGTTCCCGAAATATTTCACTGGAAGCAATTCGTCAAGCCACCTTTCTCGTCAGGGGCAGATTAGACCGCCGGCACACCGACAACCTCAGTGGGTTGAAAATGAGGGAACAGAGCCATCAATTTTCGGGGATTTAAAATACCAGATGCTTTACAATTACTCCTTGGGAATCATTTAAACATGCAGAGAAGGATTTGATACATGAAGAATGGGTTGGGTTGTTTTACCTGTGAGCGGCACTTTCTTGCACACCATGGGCTAAATGGCCAGGTCACATGGACCCCGAAGGCTCAGAGAAGGTTGGGGGAGGTGACCCACTGGAATAGCTGTTGGGAGACAGATGGTAGCCTTCCGTCCATCCAGCGTGTTCTTTAACCTGCACAGAGTATGGCTCTCCCGCACACGGGGCCAAGGCTTAACGTCCCATCCGACGGACGGCGGCCTTTCCAAGCCCATCGGTGTCCCCTACTGACCGTGGGCAGGGCGGGGAATTTTGCGGAGATAAATCTCAAAGCTGACCCAGCTGGGACTCGAACCTGGGAACTACACATTACGAGCCTGGCGCGCTACCGACTCAGCCACCCCCGCCCTAAAAATAAGTGAATCAAGATGGCCAGCTGGGGCTGATGTAATATTGGCTCTGAAAAAAGGTTACGGATGCATTAAAAATGCTTGTATTAAAATGGTCTCATGCCAAAACAAAAGCCAGAATGCCGATTAAAATATAAAGAACTGTTAAAGTATTTTCATTTATTACGAAACAGCGCTTTTGACAATTTTTTGGAATAAAATATTGCAAAAATAAAATATTGCAAAGACTAGTCTTTGCAATATTTTATTTTGCAATATTTTGCCACAATCAATTGTTTACAGGACTCAAAAATAAATCTGTTAAAAGGCGTCAGCTTCCTGAAATCGTTAGCAGATTTTTTTCCAAAGGTAAGAAATTATTTTCTATCAATCGAAGTGGAAGCAAACACACACACACAAAAACAATATAAAAACGATCAATGCCAAATGAAAAAGCAAAATTTTGTTTGACGATACAAAGGAACACGATGTAATTTTGCGTGACAAAGATTGATTTATAGTTAATACAATTAACGTTATTTGCGACACACTGAATGCAGAACTTTGGGTTGAGTTGTTTTACCTCTGAACGGCACTTTTTTTGCACACCATGGGCTAAATGGCCAGGTCACATGGACCCCGAAAGCTCAGAGAAGATTGGGGGAGGGGACCCACTGGAACAGCTGTTGGGAGACAGATGGTAGCCTCCCGTCAAGGCCATCCAGCGTGTTCTTTAACGTGCACAGGGTATGGCTCTCCCGCACACGGGGCCACGGCTTAATGTCCCATCCGACGGACGGCGTCCTTTCCAAGCCCAGCGGTGTCCCTACTGACCATGGGCGGGGAATTTTGCGGAGAAAAATCTCAACGCTGACCCAGCTGGGACTCGAACCTGGGAACTACAGATTACGAGCCTGGCGCGCTACCGACTGAGCCACCCCCGCAACTTTGGATCGAAGAGTTTTTAGTTAAACGCTTGTCAAGAAATGTTCAATATTGTAATTTGGTAGTAAATTGCAATTCATGCCAAAACATTTTAATATTTATTAGTAATGTCTATACTTTTTGTTTACTGGGATTGAGTCATATTTCTGTGATTATTTTTCTACAATTCTTTAAATAAATTTTTTTAAATATTTTGCTTGAATCAAATACCAAATATTGCAAAAATGTCCGCTTAGGGGCTCACAGAGTTTAAATCCGGCTCTGTTTTCTTCCACCACCACATTCCTCTGGCATAAAAATTCAACTAACTGGAGACAGACAGAGAAGTTTGTATTGAAATTATGTTAGTCTTATGAGCTGATTATCTCACTTCGTGGCAATTACTTCCATTCTCAAAACGGAAAGTACACTACAACTTTTAGTATTACAACTTTTTTTCCCGGTGATATTTTGAAAGTTTAGCTAATTATCATCCAAAGAGAACAATGGTAATGAATGATATCTCTGCAAAGATCAGATCATCACTAATCACAAAAATTGGATTTTCTTGCCTTTTGGGGCGGGGGTGGCTCAGTTGGTAGCGCGCCAGGCTCGTAATCTGTAGTTCCCAGGTTCGAGTCCCATCTGGGTCAGCGTTGAGATTTATCTCCGCAAAATTCCCTCCCTGCCCACGGTCAGTAGGGGACACCGATGGGCTTGGAAAGGCAGCCGTCCGTCGGATGGGACGTTAAACCGTGGCCCCGTGTGCGGGAGAGCCATACACTGTGCACGTTAAAGAACACGCTGGATGGCCTTGACGGGAGGCTACCATCTGTCTCCCAACAGCTGTTCCAGTGGGTCCCCTCCCCCAACCTTCTCTGAGCCTTCGGGGTCCATGTGACCTGGCCATTTAGCCCATGGTGTGCAAAAAAGTGCCGCTCAGAGGTAAAACAATCCAATCAAATCTTGCCTCTTGATGGCAAACTCAACTGTTGTTATGAGACACAGAAATGCAGCCAAGAGAAATATTCTACATTGATGTTGACGCGCCATCTATTGATGGCTTAGGTAACCATTTTGAGCACAAGGCACTTTTTATTTTCCTAATTTATACCTCCGGTAGTGGCGTAAATATCGCTCCTTTTGCCTATGCAACATAGAACAAAGATCTAAATTTTTTACGTAATGGTAAATACAAATTTATTTACCTTTTTAAAAATATAACCAAGTAAATGTGAGCAAACCTGATGTAATGATTTCTGTCTTTGCATTTCTAACCTCGTGACAGCTGTAATTTTATAACCTATAGCTTCATTTCCTCTTAGTAGGGGGGTAGCTCAGTCGGTAGCGCGCCAGGCTCGCAATCTGCAGTTCCCAGGTTCGAGTCCCAGCTGGGTCAGCGTTGAGATTTATCTCCGCAAAAATTCCCTGCCCACGGTCAGTAGGGGACACCGATGGGCTTGGTAAAGGCCGTCGTCCGTCGGATGGGACGTTAAGCCATGGCCCCGTGTGCGGGAGAGACATACCCTGTGCACGTTAAAGAACACGCTGGATGGCCCTTGACGGGGGCTACCATCTGTCTCCCAATAGCTGTTCCAGTGGGTCCCAACCTTCTCCTGAGCCTTTGGGGTCCATGTGACCTGGCCATTTAGTCCATGGTGTGCAAAAAAAAGTGCCGCTCAGCGGTAAAACAACCCAACCCTCTTAGTAGGACTTGCAATAATTTAAAAGTTCACTTTCGTTCTTCAACCAGGGATTCTCGAAATTAGTGTTCTGTTCTAAGAATTTTTTTTTTTTTTAAATGGGCATTTTGTTTACTTGAATAAACGAATATAACACTGGAGCTGGTTCGGTGCCTCTACATAAGTGCCTGACTGACCTTATTGAAAATCCGGCCTTGGGTTCAACTGGAATATTCAGTCTGTTAATTGACAATGATTTTGTCCTCATTCTGCATATTTTCCAGAGTGGCTCAAAGTAAATCCTCATTTAATTGTGGTGCTAGTGGAATCGCATTCTTTCCATCCACCATGAATCCTTGGACGCAAGAAATGTTAAGGGCTCAGTTTTGCACAATGGAGTGGGAACGCAAAGTAGGGAGGGAATGTTTGAAAAAAATTTATCATGAGAGATGTGATAGACATTTTTAAAAAAGTGTGTCAGGATTCGACGTCTCGAAAGCAATTTCTGTTTCTTTAGCAAACACAATTGCGGTCATTGCTTGGAAATAAGAATGGCATGATAAAACAATCAAACGAAAGAAGTCGGCGGTAAAATCTTCCGACAGACGAATTGAACCGAACCGTTCGGATAATAATAGGTAGAATATTCAGTATAGAGTAGCGACTGAAATTACTTACAATATCCGTGCTATTTTTTTGCAATTAATTTAATAATTTTGTTTTGCAGAGAAACCAAAAATTTAAAAACCGACACATAAGTTCCACCCTAACAAATTATACCATATTGAAATGCTTCTTGCATCCACTTTCCCGCTTTAATTCCCCAAATACGTGACCTCTCGATCCTAACTGGGGGTGACTCAGTCGGTAGCGCGTCAGGCTCGTAATCTGTAGTTCCCAGGTTCGAGTCCCAGCTGGGTCAGCGTTGAGATTTTTCTCCGCAAAATTCCCCGCCCATGGTCAGTAGGGACACCGCTGGGCTTGGAAAGGACGCCGTCCGTCGGATGGGACATTAAGCCGTGGCCCCGTGTGCGGGAGAGCCATACCCTGTGCACGTTAAAGAACACGCTGGATGGCCTTGACGGGAGGCTACCATCTGTCTCCCAACAGCTGTTCCAGTGGGTCCCCTCCCCCAATCTTCTCTGAGCTTTCGGGGTCCATGTGACCTGGCCATTTAGCCCATGGTGTGCAAAAAAAGTGCCGTTCAGAGGTAAAACAACCCAACCTCGATCCTAACTTGGGCACTCGGATTTTCATCTTGTCTTCTCTATTCCCTTGAAAATTATAGCTTCTTCATTACAGACCTCCTCTAAGGCTAACTGTGTATACCAAAGGCCTTTATTACAAGTAGCTGCTTAAGGGGTAATTTATTCTTTTTTTTAAACCCTGAGAGAGTACTCGAGTTCGAATTTACTAGCATTTTATTTCTTTCCTTTTCAAGTATCCCTTGCATTTCTAGTGGAAATTGGCTGGCACAGCAGAGGACAGGTATACCCAGATTTATGGGACAGTTGCTTTTCAAGGAATAGTCGCATAGCTCGAAAACACGTAAATAGAATTTTTTTCCTCGATTGCAATAACCTTATAGAATTTGGTTAATTATGTACAAAAGTTAATTTGGGACCTAGCGACTTCTATATCTGAATATTATACTTTTCTCATATTTTAATTCAATACATTTTTTTCATTATTTTTGACTTCCCTTTCTCTATGCGTGGAAAAAAAAAATATGTACCTTTGTGTAACTCTTCCTGTATCAGCTTCATTACGTGTTAATAATTTTATATTAAATATATTGATATCCTGCTGTATTGACATCCTAGTTAATAATATGTTCGAAATTTTTATTTACTTTCAGGTGATTTAGTTGTTCTTTTTTTACATTTGCAACACATAGGACAGAGAAGAATCCTAGACGCTACTTCTAGATTTTACAGGCCTTCTCATACAAAGACATGACCTACTAAGACCGAAGTCACTGCTGATCACTGCCTAAGTTAGAACTGACACAACACATGAAGTTTGCCTTGTGGAACAGTCGCTGGCTCCCTAACCACTATGCCAATTTAAGGCCTTTGGTTCCACTCCCTTAAAATTCCAATTGTAGAATTGAAAAATACATAATTCAGTTAACTTCAATACCATTCATTTGATAATGCTAATTGTTTTGTTAGACAAAAGTTATTTAATTGTTTATTCTTGTCTAAAAATTAACGAGATAAAATTTTGTGGTGGATATGTGTGTGGGACATTTGTGTTTTTATACTAATATTCATAAAAACGCGTAGACGCTAAATTTTTGTAAGTCAGAAGATACCTGCACTTTTCAAGCAAGTTGATCGGGCATAATAGGAGAACTACATAAGGAACTACCTTACCAAAATCTGTTGATGATGGAAAATAATATGGGAGAACAAAATCTGATATGAAAAATTTAAAATCCTTAAATGTATTTCATTTCTTTTTTTTTTCAGATATTGTTCTCTTCGGATACCATTAGTTCAGGTAATTTCGGTAGGTATAACGCTGAAAAAATTTAATATTTGAGATATTTCTTATTCACTGAAAACTTTAGAGAAGTAAATTCCAAAAGAAACATAAAAACTGCTTCGGATACAAACATGTTTCATTTCCCAAAATACCGAAGGAAGCATATTGTTGCAATTTCAATAAACGAAAATATTTAAAAGTAGAGTAGCAGCGTGGCCAATAAGGCAATATATATATTTCAAAAGATGTTCACCAGATGTCACCACGGGCATTAGCTCTTAGTGGAAAATGTCTCGGAAGGTTATCTATCAGTAGAACTTTTAAGTTAGGACTCTAAAAATTTAAGTTCACTCTAAAAATAGGAAATTGAGTGATTTTAAGATCGTATATGGCGAATATTATAAATTTCGAGACGGTCATTTATGATTATCTAGTTTTTAACTATTTTTTTATTATGGCATTTTACCATAATTATTAAGAAAGTTCGGAATGTGAAAGAATATTATATTTAAAAGGCTAAGAACTGGTTATATTAGATTTAAAGGCAAATGTTCCAATTTTAAATAAAATTGCTAGAAAACTGAAATACTTTAATAATAAGACACACACACTTCTCGTCGAAAGTTAAGAACCGATCACCAAATGAAGCAAAAAATGTTTATATATTGACAGTTTTCTTAAACATGTCTAAGTAATTTAATGCGTATTTGAGAAAATCAACCAGTAAATCCCGTATAACGCCAAGAAATTTGAAAAACAGATACCATAAAAGTGATTATTTTCATGGACGCTCGATCACTTCAAATTGCAATGCTACATTGCCAGTCTAGAAAAGCCAATTCATTCATAAATGCCTCAAAAAGTTTAGATGATTAAAAACGATGGCGACCGTTGGAAGTAGGAAAGTGATCATATTCTTTGGTGTCTACCATTTTGTTATTTGAAGGCTATGGGAGCAATTCCAAACTGTTATGAGAAGACCTGTTAAAAGACAACCCTTTTCTTATACTCCCTCAAAATGATTGTGCCGTCCCGTGGCCGAGTGGTTAGCACGCTTGGCTACTGATCTACGGGAAGGCATGGATGTATGTGTTGTTTTTCTGCTGAGGTCCTGCCATCCTCTCGGATCTTCTACTTTGGCATATAAACTGACAGGCTCCTGTCAGACCTCTGTGCTAAGCAGCTGCTTGAGGGGGTATTTATTTATTATTATTTCAAGATGATTACTGTAAGATGATGATTACTGTCCCGACGGCATGGGAGAACCACAGCTTCCTCTCTGCTTTCAAGTGTCGTTGCAGAACACAGCAAGAATAGAATCTGTTTCAACTGCGACTCTCAAATGTGACTTTTATTTACAGTTGGGTAGACTTCAGGCTATATGAACAATATTTAATTCATTCTCCTATGGTTCTTCAATGTGTGTCAGATCCCTTCGATCTTAGCTATATTTCACTTAAATCATTCTTAGGTTCCTTCTGCTCTTCTCAAAAAATATTATTTTCCTTAAAAAGAAGCAAATTATATCGTTTTAATTGGTTAATCACCAACTTTAATTCATTAAGGAATATTATTACTTTTCATTTGACTATTGTTTTGATGCCATTGCTAATAATAGTTGAAAATTTACCAAAGTTTTCTGTTTCAGATGTCTTCTCCAAATTTTGACCTGCTATAGATGGGATTTCTGTGACAACATTTACAAATTTAAGACATTTACTCCTAAATTTTGTCTCAAACTTTTCTACACACTTCTAACGGTACAAACTTTTACACCTCAAAAATTACTTGTGAAAAAATTGCACTAGATAAATTGGTCATCTTCAAGAACGTCTTCTAATTTAGTTCAGTTTCAATGAGAAATATTATTTTTTAACTTCCGCAATCAGAAACACTTGATGTAATTATTGAATTCCTATTTAGTATAATAGATGGCGCAACAGGTAGAAAATACTAGTGGTCCTACATAGGGAGAGGTTGGCAAACGGCGTTCGTGGGCGCCATGTCTGTGCTCTGCGAGTGCGTCAGTTAGGAGGCTCGCGAGGGGGTTCGCTGACTGATTATCTAGCTTCGTCAACACACACATGAGGACGGAACAACTCTGTAATAAGAATTTGTTACTTAAAAATCATGGAAATACTTTCTGTTCTCATCATTTTATACTAATATTTATTGATTGTTAAGTTAGATAATAAAAATTAAAGCAATAACTTTCATACAATTCAGTCTCAGATATTCAATTTTTACTTAAAAAGTAAAAATGCTTAACATTCCTGAAATATATGGCAATATTTTCAATTTGGGCTCTGATTCATGCTTTTACAAAATTAATATTCAAATTCTATTCAAAAATAATAGTTGAACATTTGTAGCATAAGCAAGCTTTATAAAAATATTTTTACATATTCTGAAATCTGTCAAAATTATGCTATACATATAAAAGAACTAGAACATTCTAAATGATTTTTTTCCCTTTATTACACTATAATAATATAAATAAATAATAATTGTCACAGAGGTCTGACAGGAGCCTATCAGTTTAACCCTTTCAGGACCATAAGGTTTCTAAGAGTAAATATTAGTATGTAACTGTTTATTTTAGTTTGTTTAGACGTAAAATAAATAAAAATCATAAGAAAAATACATAACAATGTGTAGTTTTTTTGGAATTTTATGGGAAATATTTTTCCCAATGGACTATAAAGGTAACACAAATTATGGTTAGGCTTATTATGCAATGTCTTTTATTTATTGGTTTATTAGAACAAAATGTTAACTAAAATAATACAAAATTATGAAATAAAATTACTATACAAAATGATGTGCTAATTATGATATTCTGCGAAGCAATTTCTTTTGGTAGTGAGGCAACAATGGACATTGCACATAGTACATATATTATGCGTCCTGACAGTTCTGTTTTTGTTTTCTAAACGTTTCCGTTTACGTAATTGCGTTCCGCATACGTTCTATTTTGACATTCTGTATAAAAAATGCAGATAAGGTTATAATTAAATACGACAATCACCAATTTTAAAATGTTTCCCTTAGTCGTGAAAGGGTTAATATGCCATATTAGGAGATCAGTGAGGATGGTGGGACCTCAGAAGAAATACAACATAAACATCCATGCCTTACCCGGGCTGGAACCTAGGTCCCTTTGACCAGTAACCTAGAACGCTAACCACTTTTAATCACTTTATATTGTGCATCTACACGTTTTTTCAATTTGGTAACCTCAGCCTGTAGTTTAGCGCAAGAAGAGTAAGAAGTACTCTGTTCAGATGTGTCAACATATGAATTAATTTGCCAACAGATCATCAACATTAACTTCATTTACGATGCAATCTGCGATATTTTCTCTATTACCAGTGTTCACTAGTAAAGTGTTGAACTAAATTTATAAGTCGTTTCTTCAGTCACCAAAAAAGTTTCTTTTACAATAATTATGATCCGTATAAGCCTTTCCTTCTTCAAGTGCTTCATTTACATGGTTTCTTCTGGGAGGGCTTTTACGTGCCTTTGATACTGGGTAATGTAAAAATACGGTTGGCACTGCTGGTTGGAACTTCCTTTGGCCATCAACACGAATCTTCTCCCATTGAGATGTATCAAAGTGATCCTGAAAACGAGATATCAAAAGATAATTAGAACTCTCATGAATACATATTTTAAAAAATCTAATTCGTTCTAACGGTACAAACTTTTACACCTTAAAAATTACTCGTGAAAAAATTGCACAAGATAAATTGATCATATTCAAGAACATCTTCTAATTCAGTTCAGTTTCAATAAGAAATATTATTTTTCAACTTCAGCAATAAGAAACACTTGATGTAATTATTGAATTCCTATTTAGTACAATAGATGGCGCAACAGGTAGAAAATACAAATAGTTACTTGTCTTGCTAATTTTTATCTCGTGTTTAATATTACCTCACAATTTGTCTCTCTGAATTTATATCATGATTATTTTCGATTGTATAAATTATTATAATCAAAAATTCTAAGTAAAATAACTAAAACAAGACTTAAGTTAATCAGAATATCAAGAACTATTGAATGTTTACCTACGGCCAATCCGCCAGTGTTTGTGAACCTTAACTCCACCCACAGATTCAGGAAAATAACTAAATACAATGAACTTCCGATTATCAAACAATTCTGGGGAATGCGGTTTGCTGGTTAGATGAATATTTTTCATCATCATCATCCTCGTGCAGCATTGGTCTATGGAGATCCAACCACACCGTGCAATTTAGATCTACAGGCATATCTGTCCTGAACTATGTATATCTGCTGCATCTGGCCACTGCACACAAATTCTAACAAGGTCCTGTTTGACATTGTCTACCCACCGCATCCTTGGTCTCCCTTTCTTTCTGAGGCTTTTAGGCACACAGTTGATAATTTATCACACAATATTTTTATAGAAACCAAATGCAGTAAATAGTACAATCTTGTATTGAAGCCTTAGTTAAAATAAAAATACAGCTAAAAGCAATCACAATGAAAATGAAGTATAATGCCTTTAATACAAATGTATATATCTAAAACATAATTTTGTTTTATACGTATTTTCATACGTGCACATTTTCTGAATCTGTGCACTTAACACTTCGGGCACTGCTTCACTGAAAAGTCACACCATAGGTTATTGGGTTGTTTTAAATTTGAGCGGCACTTTTTTTTTGCGCACACTAGGCTAAATGACCAGGTCACATTGATCCCGAAGGCTCAGAGAAGGTTGGAGGAGGGAACCCACTGGAAAACTGTTGGGAGGCAGATGGTAGCCTCCCGTCAAGACAATCAAGCGTGTTGTTTAATGTGCACAGGGTATGGCTCTCCAATACACGGAGCCACAGCTTAACGTCCTGTCCAATGGACGGCGGTCTTTCCAAGCTCATTGGTGTTCCCTATTGACCGTGGTCAAAGGAAGGAGTTTTGCAGATAGATCTTAATGCAGGCTACGTTGGGACCAGAACCTAGGAACTGCAGACTACTAGCCTGGTGCGCTACCGACTGAGTCACCTATGGAAAGAGCTGAAATTTTGGCCGTCAGATGGCGTTGACTCCCTATAGCACTGCATTTCCCCAATAACAAAATGTTATGTTCTATCAGCTGATGAATAATTCTGAAGAGAGGTCATCGCAGGCACCTGAACTCTTGCTTCTACGGACATCGTCAAATTCTTCATTGGAGGAAGTCTTCCAGTGTAGATGACTTCAGGATTTAGTAATGGGGGAGCAGGTCTTTGCCCCATGACTGCGATTAGGGGCTGTTTGATATTGTCGGCTTTCCCTCTCTCAATAATTATAGTTTCTTTAAACAACCCACTAACCATTTTCTCTCCTTAGGTAGTTGGAATGCACTCTGCACAGAGATTATTCTCCCGATTTCCTCACACAAGATTTCCACCATTAAAATTTAGATATTCTCTGCTTGCAAGAGACCAGATGGACTGATAAAGGTCAGATTCTTAAAAATAATCTTAAATTTATCTTTTCAGGGAATGAAGATAATAAGCATCTCCAAGGCGTAGCTCTGTTTCTAGCAGACACACTAGTGATGCTCAACTAGGATATGAGTGCAATAATGAAAGGTTTCTTACAGCAAAATTTCAAACAAGCGTTAAAGACCTGAATGTTATCTGCTGTTATGCCCCCACTGAGGATGCCGATGAGGATGAGAAGGATAGGTTTTATGAACAACTTCAGGATATTTTGAATTCTGTCAGGAAAGGCGAAATTACCCAGTTCTAGGTGACTTCAATGCGAAAGATGGCACTGATTCTGATCTTTTTGGATGGGTGATAGGTCCTTTTGGTATGGGTAGCTGCAATGGCATTGTGCAGCGTTTCCTACATGTAAGTAAACTCAATGGTTTGAGAATAACTAACACTTGTTATGGACACCGGATACATAAGTACACATAGGTTTCGCTAGATGCGTTGCATAAGAATATGATTGGTTACGTATTAATTAACAGGAAATCGACTAGTTCTGTTAGGAATACCAGGTCATATAGGGGAGCTGAAATTGGATCTGACTATTGTCTTGTTAAAAGTGTTTTGCAGCTTAAATTTAAAAAGTGTTGTGCTAAAGTTAAATAAATTGCCTTTAATTCTGAAGCTCTGAAAAACCCAGTTATAGATAAAGCTTACCATGATAGGATACTTAGTCATTATGACAGTCATTTTTTGTTTACTACTGAAGTTGAGGAAGAATGGGATCGTCTTAAAAAGCTTTTCTTGAAGTACTCTTTTAGAAATGAAAGAGCAGAGGAGGTAATATTATTTGAGTGATAAGGCACTTCAGCTTATTTCAGAAAGAAAGAACTGCAGGAATGTCCTTAATCAATCCCTACTAGTCCTAATAGAAAGCATTACAGAGAACTTAATAAACGTGTAAAGGATCAGTTAGCTATTGATAAGAATCTTTGGCTTGATGGCTTGGCTGCAAAAGCCAAGAAAGCAGTTTTTGTGTGGTTGAAAACGGACTGGCATACAGGGATTGAAGGATAAACAAGGTAAGGTTATAGAAGGTGAGGATTCTGTCATGGCTAGGTGGGCTGAGCATTTCAGTGATGTTCTAAACAATGTGGTTAGTTCTACTCCCATTGTTTGCAATGATGATAGATGCACACAGTCTGAAATTATTTTAGCTGTTTCTAAACTTAAACTGCATAAATTCAGGGGCAAATGAAATTGCTACTGAAATGCTTAGAGCTGGGAATGTTTCGGTTACCACATGGATGACTGAAATTTGGAATATCTTTTATGATAAAGGTTTCTTAAGGAGTTTACCAGAGCTATTATTATCCCTTTTTAAAAAAGATGATCTCAATTCTTGGGATAACTATAAGGGTATAAGCCTATTATCTGTTCCAGGTAAAGTTCTTTGTATAATTGTGCTTAATAGAATTAAGAATCTGGTTGGCAGGCAATTGCGTGATAAACAATGCGGATTCGAAAGTGGTAGGGGATGTGTAGACTCAGGCAAATTCTTGAGAAAAGTTTCGAGAGTCAGAATCCTTTGGTTGTTAGCTTTGTTGATTTCAAAAAGGCTTTTGATTCTGTCGATCGTCATCAGACAATGATGCAATACCTCCGGGAGTTGTGTGTATGGCGGTCTGATGCAATACAACGCAATATGTTGCAATCTGGAGTTTAAAATACAGCGTTGCGAAATGGTTACCTATGTAGTCAATGCGGACTGAGTTTGGATTGGATTGTTTTACCTCTGAGCGGCACTTTTTTGCACACCATAGCGTGTTCTTTAACGTGCACAGGGTATGGCTCTCTTCCGCACACGGGGCCACGGCTTAACGTCCGATCCGACGGACGGCGGTCTTTTCAAGCCCATCGGTGTCCCCTACTGACCGTGGGCAGGGCGGAGAATTTTGCGGAGATAAATCTCAACGCTGACCCAGCTGGGACTCGAACCTGAGAACTACAGATTACGAGCCTGGCGCGCTACCGACTGAGCCACCCCGCCCCACGGACTGAGTCGTTTATATTTGACCATCTCTGTTTCTCCTGAATAAGAGCCAATCGACAAATTTTATTGTCATTTTCGTGTTCAGTACCTCGAAATTAGTAAAGATTGGTTATTTTGATTTCAAAGCCTTTTTGTGTGTTGCCCAGTGTAATTACATGATTATGGTCATGTGAAAAAGAAATTTTATAATTGCAGATTCTTGAGAAATGTTAAAGTTTCAGATACCTTTGGTTGCTAGCTTTGTTGATTTCAAAAAGGCTTTTGACTCTGTTGATCGTTATAATTTGTTGTTTGATTATGAGATCGTATGGCATACCAGACAATTAGTTAACATAATGAAAGCTCTCTATAATACCACTGAATCTTGTGGGATAGTTGGTAAGGCTTATAGCAATTGGTTTAGCATTGCCACCGGTTTCGACAAAAGTTTAAGTTTAATAGGTTCTGTGAATCTCCCCTACAACTATGCAAGTTTAAAAATAATTTTAATTTGATTGGTATTTTTTATTGGTCGAGATTTGAAATCTTTTTAGTGTAACACGGAATGAAGGTTAACATCGACATCCGATATTCTCTAGAACTGATTTTCCTTCCACATTTTCGTTTTAATAGAGAGATTTCGTTTTAAGGACTGATGATATTTGCAGGAACCGATGGTTTTCCGATTCAGCTCGGAACGAAGAAGTTAGGAAATTTCCTGACACTTGGGTAGAGTTTTGACCAATCAGGTCGCGGAACATCGCTCGTATGTTCTCGTACTCTTGTTCTCAACCAATCAGCTTCTTTATTATTGTTCAGTATAACATTCCAACTTTGTTTTGAAATACATAAGGGGCATTGTTGTTCTTTGTTTATCTTCTGTTTACTGAGTTGTTCAGTGTAAACACAGTGCATTTCTGTGAATTATAATTTATTTAATTGTGGTTACTTTTGAATTACCACCTAATCTAGTATCCTAAACTTGTATAAAGTTTCAAAATGATTATCGGTATTGTTCGCTTGGGATTATTTTTTAGGGAAAAAATTCGTATTGCTAAATACCAGAATAATGCACTTGAATTAAGGAGTTCGAATGGAAGGAAGACTAAAATCACAACAGCGTAATAAAAGTTAAATTATTCTCTGATCAACAGCATTGTTTAAATTTCATTAACAAAGTTAATTTATATTAATTTTTAATAATCATATTGTAATAGCCTGAAAGCTAGACTCATATCTGCAAAGGCATTAAATTATATTATTTACGCCAAAAAATGCACATGAGCGAAGGCTATTTATCTACTAGTGACTTAAAAACACATGAAAATGGCTAAACGATTGTTTTTTTAATGCAAATAATTAATACAAACTAAAAACGGCGGCATGTAATATTCGTCTCCTCTACTGAAGAAAACTAACTTCTTTACACGAGCAACTACGAAGAAGCGCATGTTGCATGAAAAGGTAGCCATGGTAACCATCGTATCCGCTGCGTCTTTCCACTGTTGAGTGGAGAATCGGAATAAAGTGCCACCTCCTGGAAGGTTAGAGATCCTGAATCGGGGGGGGGGGGGTCGATGGTCATCTGGAGGCTGAGGCTGAAGAGTCAAAGACAGAAATCGTGGAGGGGGGGGGGGGTGTTTACCGAAGACCGAAGAGTTGATCGGTTAACAGGTAATCGATCTTTGGAGAGGGGGGCGGAATTTGTCACGGCGTCCGGAAGTTGAATGCGGAAGTGATGCCAATGACCTCGGGCAAGTTACACTGACAAAGAGAAAGGATTTAGGTTTGGAAGCGGTGCTTTTCTTTTTGTTTCTTTCGGATAACAAAGAAATTTCGAGAGGTTTTATTTGCTTGTTTGTTCATTTAATCACCTTTTAATGCAAATGTCACTACAAAATAATTTATGGAAGCTTTGAATCTTTTAAGTTGATGTTTCTAAATGGGTTAATGAGGAAACAGGTGAGCAGCGTTATTCTTAATAAGCTGAACAGATATTTTATCATCCATTAGCATCCATTATCATTTTTTTAAAGCAGTGACTTTTAAGACATGCTAATAAATCTTAACAGCATATTTTTTTGTTCTTTCATCTGCGGAACGTTACCCTTTAGGGAGTTCAACTATTTATCCTGATGGGCCATTTTCCAATAATTCAGGAAGCCCGTGGATCGGAATATTAATGCACGATACTGATTAAGTGATGTAAAAATTTAGAAGTAAGAGCTCAAGTTCGTTTTTTGAATATAATTATCCTAAACCGTGACAATGCCGCTTGTATTTACAATGTATTAATGAAATTTTTAAAATATTGTTGCGGATCACAAAAATGGATAGCCACTGAGCGTGAGTATTAAAGCTATATTTCAAAACCAAATTCAATACAAGGTAAATTGTTACAGAGGAAATAAGGATGAAGTATCTTATTAACAAATCAACTATTAACATGCACAAGTCATCAATCTTCCTGCGTAGAGCACACAATATCAGCTCTGTGTATTTTACTAAATACTACCTTTTACTTGATTTACCAGGTCACCCGAAGATCTTCACTCGTAAACCAATTCTCGTCCTGTGCTAATAACTTTTCACACACTAGCCGAACAAAAAGACAGTCCGTGTAGACATTCGAAGTTAGCCATAAAAGTTCCCACTTTTATACTTCCGCGTATACACAACACATCAAGTTACTTCTTGATACTTAACGATAAAAGATCCCACTTTTATCCTTCCGCGTATACACAACACATCAAGTTACTTCTTGATACTTACGCGCACTGTGTCAGAACAGCTCACCGTCCATTTTCGAACTCTCCGACCGTTACAACACAACAACCGTTACAATACAAAACGACCGTTAACGCTCCACTCTTCTTCTCCAAATTCTCCCAAAGTTCTTATTCGTTGGCTGAAACTTTTTGCTTTCGGTTGCCAGATTCCTTCTGTCGTAACACTGCCCCCTTCCTAGGTCTTGTTCGTCCCGAACAATTCTGGATTCCAAAGTTTCTTCAGTTCTTCGATGAAACGGGGCCAAATGATCCACGTGAACCACCTTGCACTTTGTAGCTGGACATCGACGAATGCGATATACCACGTCTGTGTCAAAATGAAAGCGAATCTCATTATGACGTAGATTTCTTTTCTGACTGAAGCCTCGTCCACAAACATAATACGTGTAAGGCCTATAGCCCTTGTGAACACGTTTATGTCTCTGCAGGGAGAAGAATCGACTAAGAGTTTTCGTGCAAAACCTGTAAAAAGTTTTCTTCTTTGTCGAAAGTTTTCTTCTTTGGATTTTTACTTCTATCAACAGTAACAAGGAATGAAAGTCATTAGTGACATAAAATCTAGGGAGGAGTTTCATCCTCCAGTCTGACCCTTTTGTCAGTTGACTTTCACTTAATTCAGAACTGTCGTGATGAACCTTCAGCCATATTTCACCTGATTCAATTTGATCCCCAAGGTGCTTCACAAATATAATATCAGCTCCATAATTCTTTTTAGCTCTTCGGTCCATCTCCTCCTTCCATACTCTTGCTAGAACTGCAGCTTCTAATCCGACAACCTTACCTGTTTCTCCTGTATAAGTGAAATCAGTGATGTGTCGGGCTGCTAACAATATTTTTTCTGTTTTACCTTCACATAGCCAGCTTGCAACATCTTCAGATACTCCTTGTTCTATTAACATGTTACGAAACTTGTTCAAAGCATTGCCGTTATGCAGAACCTTACGGACACGTGATGCTTCATCTACCCTATTATCCACAATGTTCACAAAACGCAGAAGTTCTCCTAACTCCTCGACGAGCTCTTGCAGTTCCAAGGATCCGTCACCAAGGAAACACTGAACAGCTTCCATCACTTCCAGAGAGTTGTCAACAGAGTTTTCAAGAGGTGAATCCATGTTGCTGATAACAGCTGAACAACTCAAACTCTTCATTCCACGAGCTTGTGATGCTGCAACCATTTTCTTAAGTAAATCAACAGCAACATCTTCTGTACTGATGAGATCAATAGCTTCTTTTCCGAATTCAACATCATAAACCAAAGCGCACACTCCTTCAGCCAGCTTTTTGGACACAACTGAGCATCTCATTAGAGGAACGCTATCTACGGTAGCCGTCAGATCCTTGCAGCGGTAAATCTCCTTATCTGTTGGCACCAGCTCCTCTGTCTGTACTACGATGCAGCATCCGACGTCTTCCATCATCTGCTCGATTTTATCTTTAGTGCAGTCAACTGTGAAGCTAGGGATGGATTCCAATTTGTCCAGAGTATCTCCCGTCAATTGGTGAGCACGACCGGAGATCATAGGGACCTTGAGACCTAAAGCAGCAAGTGCAGGAGCCAAGACAAGACTCACTTTGTCGCCGACACCTCCTGTACTGTGTTTATCTACCATCCGATGGCGCCACTCGGGTCTCCAGCAAAACACATGACCCGAGGAGGTCATAGTTGCTGTTTCTTCGGAATTCAGTTTCTTGGAGCTCTCATTGTAATTAGCCAGGGAAACATCAGTCATGATTGCCAAATTGTTCATTCTGGAGATCAGCGACGAGTTTTGTAACATGATATTGTCCACTTTAGAGCTCTTGTAATCGTGATAAAACTTTTCTATATCCTTATAATCTAAATGGTTATAATGTCCAAATCTGCACATTGACTGTTCAGAAAAGAAATTCAGCATGGTTTCGTTGAGATTGTCTGAGGGCTTTACTTCTCTCTGATCGTAACTCTGAGGCTTAGTTTCATCCAGAAAGTTAGTCTTTGAAGTACCGTCTCTGCCTGAAGCTCTTTTACTAGCATCACCTGTTATGCTTCTAAGCCATTCTTCGGAATTCCTCTTCCTTAAATCCCCACTTTCTATAAACGATTCAAGTGTGGCTATATGCTTCGGAAAAATCTCTCCGACTTCCCTGGTAACGACGAAGGGCACTTTGTATCTATGATGAATGGACGCCTCTTCTTTACTCGGACCACTCTGCGAAACGTAAACTCTGTTTCGTTCCCCTTCATTACCACTCGTTACTCTGCCTTTGCGATAATTGTCCATGACGCATTTTGCTGACAGCGAGGAATAGAATACCTTTCGTGTGGATCTCTCTTCAGATCGTGCCAGACTTGTATACCTAGGTATTTTGAAGTGCAAAGCGTACTGTATAGTCTCACAGCTCTCTGATCTGTGTGATTGTTCTTCACAGTTCCTAAACATGTCACCAGCGACATAGACACTCTGCCATGCATTACCAGTAGTTGCGTGGTCAAAGGCATCATCTGCGCTATCTCTACAATTCTTGATTTCCAGTAGCAGATCCACATTTTTATATGCGTTGCCTTTCTCTTTTTCTTTTCCATGTTTACAATCTAACTTAACACTATCAAGATCATCTTTTTCACTGACAGATTCAACATTTAAACTATTGCATTGTCTATTGAGTTCGGTTTTATGATCCTTGAACTGATCAATAATCTTACCAACTTGAGAAGCCACTTCAGCTCTCATCTCAGTATTTTGTGCGGCCAGATCACCTCTTTTATTCCTCAACTCATTATTTCGTGCGGCCATTTCGGCTTTCATTTCATCTAATGTACTATTTTGTGTCGCTATTTCGGCTTTCATATCTTTCATATCAGTCATCTGCGTAGCCATATCGACTTTCAAGCTATTTATCAACTTTACTAATTCATCCATACCTCTAGTTAACGGCATTCAATTAATTAATCCCACTTCTGACACCAAATGTTGCGGATCACAAAAATGGATAGCCACTGAGCGTGAGTATTAAAGCTATATTTCAAAACCAAATTCAATACAAGGTAAATTGTTACAGAGGAAATAAGGATGAAGTATCTTATTAACAAATCAACTATTAACATGCACAAGTCATCAATCTTCCTGCGTAGAGCACACAATATCAGCTCTGTGTATTTTACTAAATACTACCTTTTACTTGATTTACCAGGTCACCCGAAGATCTTCACTCGTAAACCAATTCTCGTCCTGTGCTAATAACTTTTCACACACTAGCCGAACAAAAAGACAGTCCGTGTAGACATTCGAAGTTAGCCATAAAAGTTCCCACTTTTATACTTCCGCGTATACACAACACATCAAGTTACTTCTTGATACTTAACGATAAAAGATCCCACTTTTATCCTTCCGCGTATACACAACACATCAAGTTACTTCTTGATACTTACGCGCACTGTGTCAGAACAGCTCACCGTCCATTTTCGAACTCTCCGACCGTTACAACACAACAACCGTTACAATACAAAACGACCGTTAACGCTCCACTCTTCTTCTCCAAATTCTCCCAAAGTTCTTATTCGTTGGCTGAAACTTTTTGCTTTCGGTTGCCAGATTCCTTCTGTCGTAACAATATCCTACTGCAAGGAAAAACGAAAAACTGCTTCAAACCAAATTCCAATTCCCAACGACTCGAAGTAACAAAAATATATTTAATTGACAGTGATATCTAAATCACACTCCTTTAGCTGCGTTAAACGAAATTCTATCTCAGTTTAAAATGGATAATAAAATTGCTAAATTTTATAAATTTATTTTAGGACAAGTGTGTAAAACGAAAAGCTATATAGTGGCTCCCAACTTTTCGGTCTCCTGTTTTGAAACAATCTTTCTTGAAAGTAAAATGATTTTTCACTTATAAAAATAGTTGAAAAGTATTTTCAGTGTATAGGAATTTACGACCCCCCCCTCCAATATCTAAAACGTCTCTTAGGGGGTGGTAGCACACTCATTAGGAACCACTGGTCTAGAATCCCATTAAATTATAGTCTAACTGGCAAACTAGTTACTTGATTTCTGTGTTTTCTCTAAAGCAAAGGATAACATTCTGAGCACTTTTTTCTTCCCTGTATTCGCTTTTCCTACTGGTTCTATTTGAAAATTCAGATATGGAAATTTCTACTTGGAGATTCAAACTATTTTGAAAGCTCTCTTTGTTGTCCGGCTTCACCGAAAACCCTCGAACTCACAACTCCTACTTTTCAACATTATAAAACAGCGGACAAGAAATGGAAAGTTTTATCTTCGCCACATTATGCATTCATATTGTGTTTTCATTATGGCTAGACACCCTCGACTGTGAAGAAGTCAAGACCGAGGTCAGTATCCGCTAGAGAAGAGAAAAAAATTATCTGTCCGTCCAAAAACTCTGATTGCTTCTGTTCCTTGAGCTTTCTTTCTTTGCCCTCAAGTGCCGCGATGGACAAGCCCAAGATAACAAAAGCTCACTTGGCGGTGCTGGGATCGATATCGGCGTTGTGCTGGGAATACTCAAGGGTCGAAGGTCGTTAAACAGGAGGAGACATTGGCCTTTCTTTCGCTTCAGAGATGACCACTGTCAGGGTGAAAGACTACATAGTAATTTCTGTAGGTAGGAGGAGAACGTTAGGAGACTTTTTTTTTTACTTGGCAGGATAAGTAAGATATCGGCGTGTTTTTTTTTATTTCATGCCAAGTGCTAATTATACCAAAACGACCATCGATAAATTCCATAACACCAAAGGAGAAAGAGGACATTGTAATTTTTTCATGTCGCTTTATTTGGGGGAGTGAGTTTCAACAGATGGTGTTACATAATGCTAAAATATTCTTCTAGTTTCTGCAATTAGAATTTTTCTTTCCAGGATTTCTGATGACAGGAATTAGCTAATTTATTGTAAAATTGGGTTTGAGCTCCGGGTAAGGCATGAATGTTGATATCATTTTTCTGCTAAGGTCCCGCCATCCTCACAGATCTTTTTCTATGGCATATTAACTGATAGGCCCTCTGTGGGCCTCTGTGGCAAGCAGCTGTTGAAGGATTTTATTTTCATTATATATTTAATAAAAAAATTCTACTGAATTGATGTGTGAATAAAGCGTACAAAAAAGTGAAAACCTTTACAACATATGATACGTAACACAAAGCGTTTCACGATGTTGCGTAGGGATAGTGAGGTTTATTAGAAATCGGTTAAGACAGATGTAACAATGATGGTGCCCTAAAAAGAAGATCCCCGTTAGTCCCGATTATTTATTGAAAAAGTACGTAATTTTTTATGCCAGGAAATTGTCAGCTTCGGTTGTTGTAAATCACACAAACTGTAGAAACTATGTACAACAGTATTTATTATATATTTGTAAATATATAGAAATTAAAATATACAAGATCGGCCTTTCGCTCAAGCAATATCTACACTTAATCGATCACTGGCCGCTGCTAGAAATTCTTTTCCGATCCGAAATCTTATGGGAGAATTGAGTCTGATCCGTCTGCCAGCCTAAAACAAACTTCTTCCGCGCGTTCACCTGTCACGGGAAAGTTTTCTTCGCGCAAGGGCCAATAATAGCAACAGATTAAGGCTTACCTGTGAAGGTATAAGATTAACAACTCTTTGTAGTAGCAATAGTTTTATTTCATATAATATTTTAAGCATAAATAAAAACAGATTTTGTGATCTCAGAAGGGTTTAACTCGTTTGAGATCTTCAATGCAGAACCATTTCAACTGCAAACGTTAGAGGACATGATCAAGAAATACACAAAGAAAACTACAAATCAGGAATAACATAAAACGAGTATAAAATTTCGAGTTAAACAAAATGTGTGAAATCCTTAAAAACATAATTCAATGGTAATACCATAGACATAGTTCTCAACGTGGGGTACGCAGTAAAAGTTTTTGGGGTACGTAGTGAGAGCTCAAAAGTCGCTAGATCTAGTAACAAAGTCTGTGTTTTATTCTCTTGTTATAATATAACTATGGTTTTATCTATCTATACAAGGGATTCGCCAGTTACATACACATTTTCACGGGGTACGTGAAGCATAAAAGGTTGAGAACCACTGCTATAGAGTCCACCTTTAATTTTAATGTAAAAAAAGTTACCATATCATCAAGTTTCAATGCGTATTTGTCAGAATTCTGAAATATTTTTCATGCTATTTGCGAGACAGGAAAGAATTTTGGTGCTAAATACAAATAGTAGTGCCTAAAAATTTCTTTATGCAAGTCAGGAATTTGGTAAATTTATATTCATATCGCACCTTAATCAACAATTATTAGTATCAGTTTTAAAATTTGTATTTCTAAAGTAAAATTATTTTGTAATTTTGATCCTGTTTCCTAAAACAAAGGTCATAAAAGTTGAATTTTTTGGCTTTTAGTAAGAAAGCGAAAAAATCTATTTTACTGCATTAAAAGTTTCTTATAATTATTGAAATACATGCTCCATCAAGATATTATAGCATGCGTTGAGAACGGATTAATAATAATATAGTGTACACATAATTTTAAATGGAACTGAATTTCTTACCAGAATAAACGAGCCAAGTTATAGATAACCTTCCTTTTAATCCACATTATATTTACTGAGGACAAGAGAGAAATTTCTGGATAATTAGAGTGAATTTTAAATGGAAAATATGTAGTCTGATATTTTAAATCTTTTGCTAAATATGTCTTAAGTGTAAAAATTGTGTGTGTAATTGTGTAAAAATTAAGTGTAAAAACTTTCGGTAGTCAAGTGACTCCTCGACCTTTGGATTGGTGGGAGACTATAATGGAAATTTATGGAAAAACCAAATTTATGGATGACTCCATAAGCCTATCAGGCAAACTTTTTTTTTATATATACGTGTTGTTAATTCGTGTTTAATTCAATTTTATTGAATCGTTTTCGTGGTAAAGTTCACGAATTCTATTTTATCAGTTTTAAGAACTAAATGAAAATCCTTTTTTTGGGTTGGATTAAAAGTGAAATAATCGATTCACATTTTGTAAATTTTCTAGTCGTTTGAATTTCGGTTCTCAGTGGGCGTTAAAGTTTCCGGGGTGGCTGGACCACCCCCCCCCCCCCCCCGGAAAATTCGGTAGTCTTATACGAAATTCTCAACTTGTCTATCTGTTTTTAAATCCAAAAGAATTGCTTTTGTCTAATTTGATTTTAGCCCCATATTTCATGGAAGACATAAAAATAGATTTAGAAAAAAAACCCCTAAAAATCTTATTCCATTTAGAATGTATTTTAACTTCTTGTTTGGTGGAATATTTTAGTAATTGGGAAATCCTACTCTAGTCTTCTTCTCAGGATTTGTGGGTCGGGGGTGGCTCAGTCGGTAGCGCGCCAGGCTCGTAATCTGTAGTTCCCAGGTTCGAGTCCCAGCTGGGTCAGCGTTGAGATTTATCTCCGCAAAATTCCCCTCCCTGCTCACGGTCAGTAGGGGACACCGATGGGCTTGGAAAGGCCGCCGTACGTCGGATGGGACGTTAAGCCGTGGTCCCCGTGTGCGGGAGAGCCATACCCTGTGCACGTTAAAGAACACGCTGGATGGCCTTGACGGGAGGCTACCATCTGTCTCCCAACAGCTGTTCCAGTGGGTCCCCTCCCCCAACTTTCTCTGAGCCTTCGGGGTCCATGTGACCTGGCCATTTAGCCCATGGTGTACAAAAAAGTGCCGCTCAGAGGTAAAACAACCCAACCCAACAACTCTGAGGATTTGTATCCCTATAAACTCTTATTCAGTTTGATATCTTTAAATAGTTATGATATTAGTAACCATTTTGATTGAACTAGGTAAAATTTTGCATTTTCATAATAGTAATGTTGTACATCATGATTAACATTAATAAAATTATTATTTTCGAGGGTTGTTTATTAACATTTATCAAAACATAAATAAATATTGCTAATTTTATTTGTCATTATTGTTTCAAAATGCTTCCAAAAATGCTTTTTCCTTAGTCATCATATTTTTTTACACGATTTCTGAAGACTTCTAACATAGACGGCAAGAGACACAAAATTATCACAAACTTTTTCTACATTGTACCTCACTTGAATGAATGCATCAACTGTTTCATAGCTATTCTACGATATTTTTCAATTTAGTTTGATGAATTGCCCTCAACGACGACATATTTAAAGGGAAAATTATCTCCCCACAGACGCATTTGAAAACTGTAACTGAGCAATGTTAACCTCAGTTTAGAAATATTTTCATATTTACTTGTTTCCTACACCAACTAATTGTCGATCAGTTTCAACCCAGAAGCGTTCAGTGTTTTGTACAGATTTTCATTCATTCCAGTGTACTAGATTCTATTCCTTTAATGAATCATCTGCATTTTCACATACATATTTTAATTTTAGATTGGATTGGGTTGTTTTACCTCTGAGCGGCACTTTTTTGCACACCATGGGCTAAATGGCCAGGTCACATGGACCCCGAAGGCTCAGAGAAGGTTGGGAGAGGAGACCCACTGGAACAGCTGTTGGGAGACAGATGGTAGCCTCCCGTCAAGGCCATCCAGCGTGTTCTTTAACGTGCACAGGGTATGTCTCTCTTGCACACGGGGCCACGGCTTAACGTCCCATCCGACGGACGGCGGCCTTTCCAAGCCCATCGGTGTCCCCTACTGACCGTGGGCAGGGCGGAGAATTTTGCGGAGATAAATCTCGACGCTAACCCAGCTGGGACTCGAACCTGGGAACTACAGATTACGAGCCTGGCGCGCTACCGACTGAGCCACCCCCGCCCCATATTTTAATTTAAAAAGGATAGTAGTAATATAATTTTTTGCCTGAAAAGTTGCGTTTTGTGAAGAAAGCAAGGTTAATTTCTTAAAAAAAATTAATACTCCCTCAAGCAGCTGCTTGCCACAGAGGTCTGACAGGAGCCTGTCAGTTTATATGCCATAGTAGAAAGTCTGAGAAGATGGCAGGACCTCAGCAGGAAAACAACACACACAACCGTGCCTTACCCGGGGCTCGAACCCCTTAGATCAGTAGTCAAGCGTGCTAACCACTCGGCCTTGGGACGGCTTAATTTCTTCAATACTTCGATATTTTTCGGAAAGCGACATTACAGTGTGGCTCTCGAAAACATAATGAAATATTAAAGAAATTTTTTTGCGTAATTCGCAAAAAAGAAAACGTTTGAAGTTTTATTTAATAGCTAAAAAATAAGTACTCGCAAAGCCAGTTGAAGATAGATTAAATGAAAAAAAAATACCCCCTCAAGCAGGTGCTTGCCACAGAGGTCTGACAGGAGCCTGTCAGTTTATATGCCACAGTAGGAGATCTGAGAGGATGGCAGGACCTCAGCAGAAAAACGACACACACATCCATACCTTACCCGGGACTCGAACCCAGGTCCCTTAGATCAGTAGCAAAGCGCGTTGCCCATTAATGCTGTGCAGTGGAATATTCTCAAAATCGAAATGATTGATATGTCTTTCCTGAACCTGATCTCTATTCACTCTCAACTGCCAAACAATGATCAAAATGGCAACTGCCGTTAAAGTATAATTTTACAAATTCATGGTATTTAAATTGCATCAGTTTGCATCCAGTTTTCACTGTCTCCCCAGCCCTATTCAATTATTTTTATTTAATTTGTTAGAAGAACTGTGCAAATAAATGTTTCAAATAAACCCCAAATTTTTCTCTAAAAGTTAATAAATCCTCTAAACTTTCCTCCCAAAAAGTATGTCCTACTTGATTTCACCCCATATACTAAAAAGAACCCTAGATCTAGAGGAAACCCCCACCCCCAATCTGGCAACACCACTTTAAAATGGTAGAAAATTCGAATGAAATAAAACAATGATTAAACTGATAGGAAGAGAGCACGTAAACGTTGGCTTCGCTTGCAGCAAGAAATTCAAACTCTATGTTCTTTTAACATTAATTAATTAATTAACTAGATGCACGCCCAATCCAGTACTCGATGCTGTTACAAAACACACGCAAGTCTCTGCCATGTGTGACCGTAGCAGTCATTCGCGTGATTGTGGCTCGCTTTCTACCATGTTAGGAATGCTTAAACATAAATTTAATGCTTCAATGTGAGGCTCCTAATGGATGTAGGATTCAAAACAGTGTATAATCAAATTGTTTCCTCGTTGGGTAAATAGGTGTTGTTTTTAAACATATAATTTAATGAACGATCAGGAAGGTTTTCCTGTACTAGAGCCAGAGTCTTTAGGTTGAGACAGACGAACCATTCTTATCTGTTCGTCGTCAGTAATTGTTCCTACAGTTCGCATCAAAATTGTGATTTCTGCCGGACCATCCCACTTGGGATTGCTTTTTTAGTCCTCAGTGGGAGACGTTTTAAACGAATCCACCGACTGGCTTTTATTCTTTCGGTTTGCGTGTTCAAGGCTACATCAGAGACTTCAACATCAATCTCGATAACATTGCCCAGTCGACAGCCGAGCCACTGTGGTTCATTGTGTCCCCTTCTTGCGACCTCTCATTTTGCAAGACAGAAAGTTACACATGACACTGCGTATAACAGCAACTCTTTGCCAGCCACCGTGCTGAACACCCGGACTTCTTGCCTATCTGGGGCGGGGGTGGCTCAGTCGGTAGCGCGCCAGGCTCGTAATCTGTAGTTCCCAGGTTCGAGTCCCAGCTGGGTCAGCGTTGAGATTTATCTCCGCAAAATTCCCTGCCCTGCCCACGGTCAGTAGGGGACACCGATGGGCTTGGAAAGGCCGCCGTCCGTCGGATGGGACGTTAAGCCGTTGCCCCGTGTGCGGGAGAGCCATGCCCTGTGCACGTTAAAGAACACGCTGGATGGCCTTGACGGGAGGCTACCATCTGTCTCCCAACAGCTGTTCCACTGGGTCCCCTCCCCCAACCTTCTCTGAGCCTTCGAGGTCCATGTGACCTGGCCATTTAGCCCATGGTGTGCAAAAAAGTGCCGCTCAGAGGTAAAACAACCCAACCCAACTCTTGCCTATCTTCAAAGATAACTCGAAATCTGGCACATCAGTGTGATCGGCCATGGTCTGCTGTGATGTAATCATGATGACCAGATCACACACCAGTGTTCCATCTTCACTGTACAATTGCATGTTATCAGCCTTGCCTTGCACCACGTGGCAGCTAAGCATCATCGATGGTGTGTTCTCTACACCGACTCCCTTTACTCGCTAGGTTTTGATCTCTGTGAGCCATCGGCTCACCCTGTTCTTTCCAAGATCGCCAGCAGCTCCATCGTTTGACAGCCACTACTACCATCCCTTCTGTTGGGTGCCCGATCATGTCGTAATCAGGGGCAATGAGTTGGCAGATGCTGCTGCCAAGTCTACCACGCCTCTATCGGGCCTCTATACTGCCGGTTTCATACCTGGACTTCCAGCAGTGTTTCTGCATCGAGCTCCTATCACTTTGGCAAAGATCTTGGTCTGAACAGATTGGTAATAAACGAAGTTCTACTTGCTCGGCTCTGCGTAGGTCACTCGTTTCTTAGGCATTCTTTTCTTCTCTTCTTCTACGGGTGGACGACGAACTTAAGTGTGACACAATTTTAACGCGACACAATTTTAACTATTAAACTCATTTTAATCGTATCTGCTGTTTTTAACTTGGAACGTCGTTTTAATTTACCTTCTATGAATTTAAGTCCATATCCCTTGCAATAGGAAATATTTTATCCGATGACTACATTTTAGCACATGTGTTTACCTTTTTATGCTATACAGGATGTTTTAACCGATTAGGATTTTATGGCCTTTTATTTATATTTTCTAACCTGGGTCTTTTACACCTGGGTTAGGTTTATATTATTATCGTATATACGTACGTACTTATATATTTTTTGTTTTACAGTTTTTACTTTTTTCTCTCTCATTTATATCTGTTGTGTTTTCTTTTTCTTGTTTTATATGTCTGATTTTAAATATGGTTATGGGTTCTTCGTCATTTATCTTTCTCTTTACCTTGTTTGGGGCATAATAGCCTTTGTTGCTAATGCGCTGTTAAACTCCAAACAACCAACCAAACCTGTACCAGACTTTCTAGAAACGTAATATTAAATTTCTTGTTAATGTAATATGTAAAAAAGAAAGTTCGTTTACTTTACTCACTTACTCATTTTAACAGGATGAAGATGCGTAGAGAGGAAAAATTGTCTTAAGCCAGTGGGCTTGTTTGTGTGTTTTCGTGTTTGTATATGTGTCTGTTCCCTTATGCAGTCGGCTCCAAGAAGATCTAGGGGCACCAAACTTTGAATGGACATTCCTTTCACCTACGGGAAGATGATAGGCTAAGTTTCAACAAGCTGGTCAACCAAAATTGGGGTGAGTAGATTTGAATTTATCGAAACCTCATAGACTTAACATTAGCTGTTGTATCGATTCTCTCATAGCATTAGCAGTTTTTCAAAATCACGTGGGGAGTGACATCTACTATATATTTTAAAGATTTCAGACTTACCGTAAAAGAGTGGGATAAATTGTTTTACCGGGGGGGGGGGGTTGTGTGTGTAGAGGGGGAGCGAAACAATCATACTGAGGTTTATACTAAATAAAAACTTGCGACATGGACAATACCATCTACTATACACAGTCGTATCAGAATAATATGACCACCTACAATAGATAATACCTAGTTGGTGGTCTTATTATTCTGATACGATTATGTATATTTCAGAGAGTTTCAGATTTCTCCTGGAATAGGGGATAAAACTTTTACCAGGGAGGAGACGAAATGATCGTAATTAGTTTTATGACAATGAAAGCTCGCGAACTGGGGAGTGCCATCTACTACATACTTTGCAGAGTTTTAGACCTCCACTAGAAGAGCGGGATATAATTTTTCCCCAGGGCGACAAAACGATCATAAATAGTTTTGCGTCAAACGGAAGCTTGTGACTTGGGAAGTGCCATCTACTACTACTTTAAAGAGTTTCAGACCCGAGCAATGCCTGATAAATTTGCTAGTAGGCAACAAATTCAAGAAATATTAATTTCATTTGCAAGTATCTGGCGCGTTAGCGCGCTTAGCTACTGATCAAAGGGATTTGAGTTTGAGCTGCGAGAAAGGCATTTCTTGTCTTTATACTGAGGTCTCACCTTCTTCACAGGTCATCTCTGTGGCATATTAAACTGATAAGCTTTCAGATCTCTGTGGCATATTAAACTGATAAGCTTTCAGATCTCTGTGGCATATTAAACTGATAAGCTTTCAGATCTCTGTGGCACAGTAGCTGATTAGGATTTATTTATTTTTTAATGTTTTTCTTTTCAATTACTTACTAAAACATAGGGCGGGGGTGGCTCAGTCGGTAGCGCGCAAGGCTCGTAATCTGTAGTTCCTAGGTTCGAGTACCAGCTGAGTCAGCGTTGAGATTTATCTCCGCAAAATTCCCCGCCCTGCCCACGGTCAGTAGGGGACACCGATGGGCTGGAAAGGCCGCCGTCCGTCGGATGGGCGTTAAGCCGTGGCCCCGTGTGCGGGAGAGCCATACCCTGTGCACGTTAAAGAACACGCTGGATGGCCTTGACGGGAGGCTACCATCTGTCTCCCAACAGCTGTTCCAGTGGGTCCCCTCCCCCAACCATCTCTGAGCCTTCGGGGTCCATGTGGCCTGGCCATTTAGCCCATGGTGGGCAAAAAAGTGCCGCTCAGAGGTAAAACAACCCAACTTACTAAAACAGATAAAAGAGATTATAATGGATAGCTTATTTTCTACAAAATTAATATTTTGAATATATTCAGTGGTGTACACAAAAATTCAGCAACGGTAAACATAACATTTGGCGTTTTTAAATATCCTGCTCTTCGAATCATTGTGCCTGAACATTATTATTTTCGATTTAAATCTTATAACTCTTTCCTTACGTTTCTTTAGTGTTTCTTAATATTAAAACCAAATTTATGGCTCTATATTACTGGAGGAAGTAGAACTATTTCATTATTTCAGAGGGATCAGTATCTTTTTTAAATAATTTTAAATGATAAAAATACAAATCTGTAGCTAAATTGCCAAAAGTACATTTTGCCAACAACCAGGCCCGGATCTAGTAGAAAAAATAAGGGGGGGAGGGCAAGTGATCAGCTGAGCCGGAAAGAAGTAAGGGAAGGCATTACCTTTACTAGCATTCCCACGCGTGGGGGAGGACATGGTCCCCTTAACACCATAGACCACTAGCCAACATAATATATTAAATATTTAATACATAAGAATCCCCGCCCTGCCCACGGTCAGTAGGGGACACCGATGGGCTTGGAAAGGCGGCGTCCGCCGGATGGGACGTTAAGCCGTGGCCCCGTGTGCGGGAGAGACATACCCTGTGCACGTTAAAGAACACGCTGGATGGCCTTGACGGGAGGCTACCATCTGTCTCCCAACAGCTGTTCCAGTGGGTCCCCTCCCCCAACCTTCTCTGAGCCTTCGGGGTCCATGTGACCTGGCCATTTAGCCCATGGTGTGCAAAAAAGTGCCGCTCAGAGGTAAAATAACCCAACCCTAGTACATAAGAACCAGAACTTTCGGATTACATTTATCATTAACTACACTTACGACACTTACTTCTTGTCGGAAAAAAAATAAATTGTCAGGATACAAAAACCATGCATCACAAAATGTGCTGTTCTTTGTTAAACGGTACTTTCTTCTTTTACCATACACTAACAGATCCATTTCAAGGTTCCTAAGTTGGGCTGTTTTAGCACTGAATGGCATATTTTGCTACACAATGCTCTGAACTCTCATACCACAAGGATACTGAGTCTCAGATGGGATTGTCTTTCGGTGAGTGCTTTTGTTTTGTCCAAATGGTTAGGCCACAAGGTTCATAAGTCTCAGGCTGGATTGTTTTTTTAGTATTATTCAGCGTGTACATGGCAACTTCTCATGTATACCAAACTGTGAATTAAAGTCACATCCGACGGATACTTAGCTTTTCAATCATCCGAGTTGAAAAGCGAAGAATTTTCGAACCAACATCTAAACATCGGGGTCATTGACCTGCGAGTAAAATGCAATTGGAAAACGAAGGATCTTTCGGTTTGGTAATCTGCCAACCCAGCTGTTGCACAGACATTAAACTTCAACCACAAGTTCTCTTTTTTTCTCTGAATCGCATCAAATTATTACTCATGACGTCGTTTTGAAACTCTGCCAACTTCGTCTAGCATCATTCCAGACGTAAAAAAAACCTCTTAAATATATATATTTTTTCGATTTTTCTCTAGCTTAAGTTTCTGAAATAGGAGGCAATAAAGAACTTCACCATTGTATTTTTCATTCTTTTTCTGTTACGTAAGACATTCCTAAGTTGCACAATCGCTCTTCACCAAGAGAGATAATTTTCCGCTGCCTCCATTTTGTTTTGCAATAAAGCCATCGTTCTGCGTAGGAAACTGTTCCACGACAGATTTCAGCAGTGATCGCATATCCCACATGTCGTGGCGTCCACTTTTTTACCATCGGAAGGGAGAATAAAAAGCTTAGTAGGTGCATACTGTGGAAAGTGAAGAAGATATGCTGTTGAAATGAAAATGCTTGAAAAAGAATAAGAGCAGTAAACTTCGAAAAATATATTTCGCGTTTTTCTTCGACGCGCATTAAACTATCCAGTCGATAAGCGAGAGAGAAGTTAGGACAAAACAGTTTAAACTTATGAGTTTTTTTGTTTGTAAGGTTACAAGGGTAAAGATAAGCTGGATAGCGTGTTTTGACTTGGAAATTGTAATTTGGTTTTAGATGAAATGATATATCAATTTTCTCCGTGAGGGAGACCGTGTGTTAGAAGGGTGTTCGTGTGTTAAATAATATAAATAAATACCCCCTCAAGCAGCTGCTTGCCACAGAGGTCTGACAGGAGCCTGTCAGTTTATATGCCAGAGTAGAAGGTCTGAGAGGATGGCAGGACCTCAGCAGAAAAACAACACATACATCCACGCCTTACCCGGGGCTCGAACCCAGGTCCCTTAGATCACTAGCCAAGCGCGCTAACCACTCGGCTAAGGGACGGCTAAAAAAAAATACCCCTCAAGCAGCTGCTTGCCACAGAGGTCTGACAGGAGCCTGTCAGTTTATATGCCATAGTAGAAGGTCTGTGAGGATGGCAGGACCTCAGCAGAAAAACGACACAAACAACCATGCCTTACACGGGGCTCGAACCCAGGTCCCTTAGATCAGTAGCCAAGCGCGCTAACCACTCGGCCATGGGACGGCTCTAGGGAGAGAATAAAGAACCAAATGTTTTCTATCTTCCTATTGCTTTTCGTATAACATTTGAGTCTAGGAGTCGGTCACTCGGTTTATCGGTGACTCGGTGATTTGCAACTTGACTTAAGCCGTTATTCCACCATATCTTCCCAGCATGGTAGACGATCGTAGTTATGTACTGAATGGAAGCTGGTTCCTTAGAGAATGTCATAGGTTATATCGCAAAAGTTTACTTTCCTCTCCTTAAAAAAGGGAAATGTGTAAATGATTGTTCTGCTATATATTCCGAACATGACGGATGATTCTAACGATTACGAGTTATATGTAAACGAGTGGCGAGAGAAGTAGTGTCGGTTTTAGTACTTAGAGCTCAGAATCTTATTTTCATTTTAAGCTCGACTACTTCGAGCTATGCTAGCTTTTTCGAATTAAATTGACATTTCACGGATGCGCTTTGAATAAGAAAACTACGCTGTTCTAACAGTTTATTTTATAAAATATATTTTAAACAATTCAATTAAGACACAAATGAATTTAGAGAAATACTTTTTAAGTATGTATAGCCAGGCCAGATTTCCCATAAGGCGTACTTTAAGCACTTGTATATGAGCGCCAACATTCAGTGTTAAAATGTTCTTTATTGAAGAAAAAAAAATTGTTAGAAAATATTGCTTAAAAAATAATAATTTTTAAAAAATATAATAAAAAATATTGTTTAGAATATTGTTAGATTTTTTGAAGATGCAAAAGTGTTAAAATTTCTTTATTGAAGTATTAACATTATTAAGTCTTCAATTTTAGAAATAATTAAAAAACTGGTTCCAAATATCCATGATTCAAGAGCGATTCAAAGAAATCTCTGCTCTCAATCGAAAATCAACTTTTTAAAATATATGAATTGTGAATATGCATAATATTATGAAACACACCGGGACGCTTTCATGTTATGTGAATGGAAAACACATCGAAAGCTCTATAACTTTAAAAACCGATTTTTTTTCATTTAAAAATACGCTTTACCGAAAAATGCCCACGAGATAAATAGCTACATCTTCTCTGGCATTTTTCTATAAAACGGTTATGATCCTGTATGCATTCAGTAGGTTGCTTTTAATGTATAAATTTCATTCAAATTGTGGATATAAACAAAATTTACTCAAATTTTGATTTTAAATATTCGTTTAATATTTAAAGAGTTATAAAAACTGAAATATTTGACAGCAGAAACTACCGCTTCGCTCATTCTAACCCTTTCGAAAATTATGAAAACTATAAAGAACTTGACTCAAGATTCTACCATCACATTTATTTTAGGAAATGATTTGTCATTCTTTCGAAGTAAATTCTAATACTATCAGTACTGCTGTAAACGTTTCAGCTCCCAAAAATATATAAGCGTTTCACAAATATTGCTCAAACGAGAGATTTGTGGAAATATTTTTTAAAGATTTTCAGTTCGTTTCGTCTGACATTTTACTACATAAGACTGAAAATTAGAAAGCTTTGAATATAACACAACTTGAAAATATCATAATGTGATAATTTACAGTAATCGTTCATTACCAGCGAAAAAAACTGAATTTAGGAAAATGTTTACATTTAAGAACGACTAATTTATTATAATGACGTCCCATGGCCGAGTGATTAGCGCGCTTGGCTACTGATCTAAGGGACCTGGGTTCGAGCCCGGGTAAGGCATGGATGTGTGTGTGTCGTTTTTCTGCTGAGGTCTTGCCATCCTCTCAGACCTTCTACTTTGGCATATAAACTGACAGGCTCCTGTCAGACCTCTGTGGCAAGCAGCTGCTTGAGGGGGTATTTATTTATTTTATCATTTATTATATAGTTTCCAAAAAACGAGATACTATTCCACCAATTCTTTTTCATTTGAATAGGTACCGATGAAATATATTATACTTCGGACTTTCCGAATCTCCCAAAAGCTATTATTGCGCTCTATAATAGCGGAAAATTTGAAACGTGAAGAGTTTTAAACAAATGTCAATTAAGGTATCACTGTATTAGTTTTTACGTCAATATCAATTTAGAGGAAAATTTCTCTTGAACATAGTGGGACACGAATCCACGACCTCCTGATAACATGTCAGGTGCTCTGACAGCTGAACTACCGGTCGCTGGTCAATAACGTTCCAATATGATAATTTAGAACTGTTCATTATCAGCGGAAAAAAAGAGAGGAAGAAAATTGTTTAACTTTAAGAAAGAATAAATTGTTATGTCGTCCAGAAAGGGCCAGAGCACCTGACAGTCATCAGACGGTCGTAAATTCGCATCTCATTCTGCTCAATACAAGTTTCGATCTAGATTTGATATCGATGTTAAATTAAGAGTGATATCTACTTGACAGTCGAACAAAAACGTCAAGAAATTTCTTCAGTTTAAACAAATATTACAAGCGTTGCATTTAAGCTAGAAATTCCAATTTTGTTGGTGGAATGTCGAGTCACGAGGTTTTGTTAACAACGTTGAGTTGACCCCTTACCTCCACGGGGGGTAGCAGGGCCGGCGCTAGTATTTTTGCTGCCCGGAGCGAATTTGGATATTTAGCCCCTCTTTTTCAAATTTAATCCTAGATATTAATCATTCATATAGCTAAATTTGATGTCATTTTTAAAGTGAATTGAAAATCATGTGTTGGAAAACAGGTCGAACTTATTCTGGTTAATCTTACTGCAGCTATAGTCGTTGATTTGCAAATTTGTCGCCCCATGCAGTCGGACGTGCGGTAGCTCCACCCACCCAGCAGTGGCTTTTTTTTAAAATGTAGCTTTTTTTTAAAGAAATAATTGTTTATTTTAAACATAAATTAAAAATTCCTTTTGTGTTGGATAGGTATTGACAAATATTATAAATCACACTCTCCGTTTCTCTCAAATGTTTAAATTGCGTCGTCTAGCAGTGAAAAAGGTTGAAAATTGCGAACTTTCGAAGGAGTATTGAAAGCAATTACTTATTTATGCCAGAATTCGAAATTTTTATATTAGAATGTGAAGGTCATGAGGTTTGCATTTGAAACAATAAGTTGCTTTCGTACACCCAGAAAGGTGAAAAGAAAACAACAGTTTTGTTTCAAGAGATAATTGCAAATTTTTTTTTCTAGTTGGATTGGTGCTAGCAAAATATTATAATTCTCATTTTTCAAATCCTGAGATGGTTTAAATTTAAATCGTTAAAGGACACTAAATAACAAAAAGTGAAACTTTCAACGAACATTGCAACTGAATTTAAATTAGAAATTTGAAATTTCGATGGTTGAGTGTTACGAAATATTCCACTAATATCAACACTCTGCCCACATAGTTCTGTATATAATACTAGAGGCAGAACGCGTATGGATGCAGCATTGGACGTCATGGAACATTGTAATGTCATGGTCGAATAATTGGGCAGAACACTAGAAACGTACTTCAAGTACAGTCGCTCAAAAAAGTATCCGAACGCTATGGTTGATTACAGAATTCAGAAAAAATATCTGGCAAAAAAATTTTTAGAAATTAATGATCTGGCAACCTTCGTGTACTGTACACGAAGGTTGCCAGATCACTAATTTCTAAACAAATCGTTGCCAGTTGTTTTTTCTGAATTTTGTATACAACCATAGCGTTCGGATACTTTTTTGAGCGACTGTACCATCAGTTTAGATCCCTATACATGTTATGAAGGCATTACATGTTGGTTTTTCACTAATAACACAGAAAGTATTACGGTAATTACTTTGTAGATACTTATTATTTAGAAATATATTTTACAACACTAAGTTGCCGAATGTTAAAAGCATTTCCTTTGAAAAAAAGTGTTCCTAGTGCTTTCACATGCTGTTTGTTACTGCATTTTGTCAAATTAGCTGTTTTGATTAGCTTCCTAACCTAGAAATCTGTCATAACGGATTCTACATCAAATAAAAGTGTATGAGGTTAGGAGTAATATGTCATACAAAATTTATATATTCTCTCCCGCCTACCCACAACAATAAATTGCATAAATTTTTATTATTTTTGCGTCCTCCATATTCTGTTGTTGATCGTAAATAGATATGTGTCAATTGAAAGCTCATTTGAGGGTATTGCCATAGATTATAAAACAATATTATCCTCTGTCATATCCCAAAGTTAATATAGCCTAGAACTGAATCCACCAGTTTCCATCAATATCCACACATCTTTACAATTTATTTCAAAACAAGTAAAAGACACATTGTGCATTAAAATTCAGAAAAAAATGCATGGGCGGAAAAACCTGTATTAGAGAAAACTAAGAGGAAAAACAGGGTACTAAATATAATATCAATATAGCCATTATTAGAGGCATGAGAGGGGGAGAGCACAGTGGCAGTAAGCCAAAACAGACCCGAAGAAGTAGATGGACCTTTTTTGACCTCAAGCCCCTACCCTTTACATGCTTTCTGAACGGTACTGGAATTTCATAGTAGAGATCCTTATCAATTGATTATGGAATTTCAACAACATGTTGATGGGAATTTTGTTCATTGTTTATTTTAATGTTATATCAGTGGAATAATTTAGAACTTCTCTGTTGTATACACTATATATATATATACACTTTGCATTTAAAGCCGTGGCCCCGTGTGCGGGAGAGCCATACCCTGTGCACGTTAAAGAACACGCTGGATGGCCTTGACGGGAGGCTACCATCTGTCTCCCAACAGCTGTTCCAGTGGGTCCCGTCCCCCAACCTTCTCTGAGCCTTCGGGGTCCATGTGACCTGGCCATTTAACCCATGGTGTGCAAAAATGTGCCTCTCAGAGGTAAAACAACCCAACAACCCACTTTGCATTTAAAATTGCTGTTGAAGATAAATTGAAGATATCAATGAAATTAATTTAAATCTCAGTTTTCAAAAAAATTCGTTCAAAAATTAAAGAATAATGGTAGCAGGAATTGTGTGATTAATTCTGAGTGGCTCTACCGAAGTTCAATCCATAACTCTTGAAATATTAAACGAATATTTTTGAAAATAGAGATTTAGGTAAATTTGTTTGAGATCATTAATTCATCTTGAGTAATATTTTCCCAGGCAAAGCGTCTTTTACGAGTTGTAGGCTTTGAAATTAATTTTACCTTTGACATAATATGAGAATTCCGTAATAAATTAGTATGGCTCTAATAAGAAGAGGCGGGGAAAAATATGCTTCTTAGGAAAAAAAGGAATTGGTAATTCTTTTCTGTGTATAATGTTAACTGAATATTGGTGCATTTACAAGAAAAAGTATGCATTTACTTTTAGCAATTTCTATTAATCAACGTCTACATTAGGGATTCTTGGTAAATCTCAACTAATGCAGTCTCTTTTGAAATGGGTGCTGCATTTTGTGCTGTGTTTTTCAGCCTCCACAATTTTAATCCTTTCTGCACACGTTTCATGTTTACTACCGCCACTCTTTCTTTCTGGAAACAAACATTTAGAGTAACAATATTCAGTGCGAAATTCTATGACTTTCCTCACTTAACCAGATACATAGATACCAACTCTTTCTTTCTTCGTGAACGTTTCTTTCTAAATCGTAACAAAGAATGCTTAAATGCTCTGTGTGTTCCACACAACTGGAATACATTGGACCTTTTGTTCTATTATCAATGGTAGTGTTGTTACTACTGTGCTTCGGTGGTTTTTTAGCAGCCAAGTCTCGGTCATTGTGGAGAAGTGAGAAAGAATGAATGCGGAAAGTCTCATTTGTTAGATATGGAACATTGAGGTGTTAGCTGAATAACAAATGGTTTTGCCTTGAGTGGGATTATCTCGCCTAATGCAGTATCGAACCCACTACTCCTGGAAACATGTTTCCAGGAGACGTGGGTTCGAATCCCACTCACGGCAAAGCCATTTTTTCCAGCTCATTATTTCATGACTTCAATGTCTACAGAATACATCCTGTGATTCTTTACTACTGAAATGATTATGCTTCAGTTTTTATATTCTAAATATTCTTGACTTTTCCTCATTTGTTTATTTTTATAAGACGATTTTTATTATGAAAACTCAATCTTTGCATGAGGATTTGAAGTTGTTGGGTCACGGAGTAATTGTAGTTTTGCGTTACAGATTAACCATTGAAAAGGCTCCCATAGACTGAGTATGGAAAAAGATATATCGATTGCATTGAATATCACATGAACTGCATAAAAAAGGAAGACTAAGGATATATATGCTATTAAGAAGGGTTTTATTTAAGGTAATGACAATTTCAATGCACCGTTTCTTGCTAAAACGTTACAGCGTAATTTACTTATACTCCATAAGACTAAGTCATGCAACTTGGTGTTGTTAGAAGTGCTCACTGATATATCCTTTATTAGTGCTCATGAGCACGATAATAATGTAAAATTTTTTTTGCTGTTATTGACAGCTCTGTATTTGGCGCTGAAAACACTAAACATCATTTATTATGACAACGCAATTCACTTTCCTCACTTATATAATTATGTTCCAAAATACTTTAAATAAGTTCTCCTTATTTAAAATGATGCAGAGTCTTAATTGATAAGTACTGGAATGAACAATTAAACTTTAAAAGTTTCAATTACCATTACACATGGACGTACCTGGGAGTGTCAGGAAATACGGTACCCCTGGAATCCCCGGTACCCATCCCCCCCCCCCCCCCCGAAAAAAATCCGTCATCATACACAAAATATAAAATTTATCTACCTGATTTCAAATCCAAAACAATTGTATTTTTATAATTTTATTTTAGCCCCATATGTTATATCCGACATTAAAAACAGATTTTAAAAAACTATTAAATATTATGTCATTGAAATATTCTATCATTTATATAGAATATCATTTTAATTTCTCCTGTTCAGTGAAAGAGTTAATGGGGAAAACCTACTCAAATTTTATTTTCATGTCCCTCCCCTCAGAAATTAAGTAGTAGAACCCTCTCCAGAACTGAGTTCTTGACGTCCCCCAAAAGAAAAAATTAAATTCTTGGACCCTCCCAAAATTAAATTTTCAGATCTCCCCTCCGAAACTAATAATAGGTAAGTACCTGCCATTACTTTACTTTTTTGTGATGAGAGGAGTCTTCGGACTATTTATTGTAATTTCAATTTATTATTCCATTTTGCATTTCGTACAATTTACATTTTATACATATTATCCAATTTGAGTTTATTCAACAGAAATTTTTTTTCAGTTGCACAAATTCTAAAATATAATCCTTTTATATTTTTTAATAATACATTTGTTAAGTAATAAAATGAATGATATTTTTAAATATTTATTCATTATTACAAGTAATAATTGGAATATCAACCATTCACAAGAGTATCAAATTCGCCTGTGGAAATGTAAATTTATGAAAATGTAAATTGATTAAAATTTGTTTATTTCTAAGTGAGAATTAAATTTTACAATTTCTAATCATTATTGATTCATAAATAGTACCAATATATATCACATTTATATATAACATAAAATATACAATAATTTAATCATTTTTCTTAAGGACTATTTCAATGTCAAAAATTTCATCAATACATATTTTAAATAAATTCGAAAAATTCATATATTTTAATTTAATTTTTTTATTTTTCCCGATAATTTGTTAAAAGGATTAAAATTTGTTTTTCTTAGGGTGTGGAACAATTAGATTAGTGTAATCAATTGATCATGTATTATGATTAAAGGATTTAACATTATTTTCTGTAAAATATTTTCTAATATAAAATAGCATGTTATAAACATAGAATTTCCTTAATTGAAGAATATTTCAATCATTATAATAAGATCTAACACTCTCCTATTTTTTTTCACTATACATTTAATTATTTTATTTTATGTAATAATAAGTGGTTTAATATGATTGTAATATGATCCTTCCCACGATAGTAATCCATATTTTAAATATGATTTCATCCATGCATTATGTATTAATTTAAAAGCGTAATGTTAGCGAAATTTCTAATATGATGTAAATTAGGTATAATTGCATTAATCTTTTTTATTAAGTAGTCAATATGGCTTTTCCAAGTTAAATGACTATTAATACACAATCCTAAATATTTATAATTATCAACACATTTAATAGGTTTGGATAAACATTTAGACCCGTGCATTTAATAGAATGATAGAATAATTTATTTTCAAATATATCTGGAATATTGCATTTCATTCTGAAGTATAAATATTTTTTTTACATTAAAATAATTTATTTTTTTATAAACCACTTTCTAGCTATCACCAAATCTTCATTTTTGTCAGTTATTAAAATGTCCTCTTTTAGATGTATATACTAATGCCATATCATCAGCAAATGTAATTATTTTGCATTTTATATTAAAATCGCAAAGATCATTTATAAACACATTAAATAAAAGGGGACCTGATACTGAACCTTGTGGTACATCATATTTTATTTTAAATTCTTTGTTGTAATGATCTTCCACTTTTACTTTCTGAGTTCTGTTTAATTAAATAAGTAAATTTTAACAATTTTAACATATTACCTCTAATTCCAGCATTTTCTTGTTTAGATAGTAGTAAATTATGTGATACTGAATCAAATGCTTTTTAATATCTAAAAATATTATGACACTAGTTAAGTTATCATTGATAGCACTATAAACTAATGATGTTAGTCTTAGCATAGCACATTCAGTTCCTGTTCCTATTCTAAAACCAAATTTTTAGATATTTAGAAAAAAATATTTTTGTTTAAAAATTTAGAATTTTATTTTTAATAATTTTTTGAAAGATTTTTGAAAATAGTGATGATAAAGATATTGGTCTATAATTGCTTATATCAGAATGTATACCTCCTTTATAAATAGGAAACAACCTGTGTGTAATGACAAATTAATAATATGACATAATATCCCTACAATTTCAAAATTTATTTCTTTTATAGCTTTTGTGGAAATATCATTATCTTTATTTGATTTATTTGATTTTAAATTTTTAATTAGAGTACTAATTTGCTCTTCTGTTATACAATCAACGAAAACTGACTTCAACAATTTATGAAACTGATCATCTGTATTATTATTATAATATGAATATTTCTAATTAAGTCTACAATTATTTCTGTAAAGTATTTATTGAATATATCAGCCAATTGCATCGAATTTTGGTTATAAGAAAAAAAATATTGTTAATTTTAATTTCTTTTGGGAATGTTGAAGTATTTTGATGCTTACCAGTAAATTCATTTATAATATTCCAGTACTGTTTGATATTACCCGTGTTGATTAAAAAAATTTTGTATAGTAATCTCTTTTTGCTTCCCTAATTAATTTTAATAATAAATTTCGATATTTTTTAAAATGATTTTTTGACTTAATTTTAAAATGTTGTTTTTAATAAATTATGCAATTTGTTTGGTTTTTCAATGAAATTTATAAGTTAATAATTTATAATTATTAGTTATCCATGGTTTTAATTTTTTAGTCTTATTTTGCCTTTTTATAGTATATTTAGATATTTTAGTTAGTTTATTTTGATTATTCTTAGAATAATTTAAACGATATATTTATATCCTTTTCTATCTTAACATCATTCTAACTTTTATTTCCTAATACGTCTTTTAGTTTTATGTCCATTTAATATGTATTGTGCAATCGTTTAACACTTTTAATTAAGTCAGAACAATAAAATGATGATCAGTGATAATTAGTTTTATTTTATAAGTTGTTAAAATATTTATTACCGAAATTCTTAAAAGCACATGATCGAGACATCTTTCTGAATCACCCCTACTAATTTCCTTATGACAAACATGGAATCCATTTGATTGAATTAAATCTAAATAATCATATTTGTTTGTATCATTTCCTTATAAATCAATATTCATATCGCCTATTATTAGCACATTATTAAAGTTTAAAGAATCTAATTTATTTTCTAATTCATTAATGAAGTTTTGCTTTGTATAAGAATGCAAGCTACAGAATGCGATTAAAACAAACAATATGCTATTCAATTTAAATGTAATTTCGACCATATCTGCTGTAATAAAGACATTGGTATATCCATAAACTGTTATATATTGTTTAACGAAAACAATTACACCACCAGATCTCTTATAATTTTGATATCTATGGTATGCTTTGTAATTAGATATGGTATATAAATGCAATTCATTATCGCCAATCCAGATTTCTGTTAAAATTATTATCTCAGGGAAAAATTCTGTTAAATTTAAAAACAACAAAAAACGATCAAAAATTTTCCTCATACTTCTTTTATTACCTACAATTAAATTAATACCGTTATCCCATTTATATAATCTGTTATTATAAATTTCATTACAATCCATTGTTTCAACTGCATATTCTTCATTTTGAGCAACAATATTGAAGTTAGATTCATTAAACTAATCATTCATTTGACTCTCATTTGTTAGTCATTAATTATATTCTATTGTTTATTCACATAGTAAATTGAAGTCATCAAAAGTTTTATTATAAATATTTTTGAAGTTTTTGTTTGCCTAATATAAATTTTTGTGTCTTTAACCCAAACAAATATATTGTATTAGTATTTCTTTCTTGTTTCAATTTCTTCAGTTCATAATGTCTTGTGTTCCTGGGTTAGATGTTCATTTATGAATATTCTACTGTTTGAAAGACATTTATTTATTTATTTAACATTTAATCCCTTTTTCAATTTTCATTGTTTTATCCATTTTTTTTTATTTTTCTTGATGATAATTGGACAATAATTGATTTATGTTTTTATCGATTTCTAATTGAAACTCTATATGCTGCTTGTATATTAACATCATTGGTATCTATTTTTAATACATGTGCAATATTGGATAAAATTTCAGTGGCATTTTCATTAGAAGTTTCTGGAACACCTATAATCTCCAAATTAGTATTCCTGTTGTGTTGTTCAAGGTCATTGATTCTCCAGTGTAATTCTTTCACTTTCTTTAGCATTTTATTTTCATTAGTAATAATTTGTTTCGTAGTTAAATGTATTTTATTTCTTTAGTTAATTCAATCATAATTTTTAAATAATCATTCAATTTATCTGAACAATATTGGTACATTTTGTATACTCTGCTAACTCCTTCAGTAGGTCATTTTTTGTTTGTCATTAATTTCAATCATAACTTCTTTTAGTTTAGTCATTTGTTCATTAATACATTAATAATCTCACCAATATGGGTTATCATAGTTGAAGATAGTTCTGTAGCATTAGGTTTATTTTAGTTAAATTCCTATCTATACAGTCATCATCATTAAGATTTCTTTTCTTACCTTTCCCTATCATATCCTGTTTGCATTTATGGCATTTAGTGTTCTCTAAAGCTGTATTTTAATTCCTAGATTTCATCAAATCCGTCTTTGAGCACCTTGTTGTTCTCCTATCAAAATATTGTATATCAGTGCCAAAAAACTTTAAAAGGCAGTGCGAAGTTATAAATAAGATGTGTGGTAAACATCTAAACCGATTCAAATTTCTAAATGTAATTTCAGATAACAACCATGAGGATAATCAAAGGATGATCAACCATTAGGGATAATCAAATAGCTTTGGCAAACCTGGTTGACGATTATTTTAGAAGTATTTTAAAGGATATAACAAAATTAATTCCTTAGAATGGTTGTGGTGGTTTGTATTATTTGAGGATATTGTCGAATACATTTTTTGCTGAGGAAATGCATAGAAATGAAGTTGAAGATGTAATTAAGTGTTTAAACTCTTAAGAATCCTCTAGCATAGGCCATGCTTCTGTATATATCCTTAAAAAGATAGAGTCAGGTTGTTGAGAGTAGTGAGTAAAAAAAATCTATCTATCTATCTCTAAGGTTAACTGATATTGTAGATATTGAAAGTACAGTAAGCCCTCCCAATTCCTGGGATTACGTTCTTGTGGATTGGCGCGAGTAGCAAATAAATGATTGGGGGGAATAAATGTGCCCACGAGTATGCTAATTCGGTTGATTGCAGACAGCCTAATGTATCGTACACATTCCAGATTCCTCAGTAATCGCTGTGCTCGTGGGTACGACTGACGACTTGGGACAGCCCACTTCAATCGTCTTTGTCGATCCGAAGGAACAGAAAATCAGATTCTGTCCGGGAACAAACAATCGTGTGGATAGGGATAAGTCGGTCACTAGTGACGATTTACCCTGAAGAGGCATCAGCATTTCTATTCCTGCCAGTTATTCCGTTATTTAAGGGCTGGGGTGACGCAAAGAGATGTTAATCCCTCCTCTTGACCAGAGAGGGGAAATGCAAAACCCTGGCTTTGATGCAATGAGTTCTGACCCACATTCAGCAAATAGGGGAATTCCTAGAAAGAGAAACGAAGCTGAATGTTCACACTTTGTCTTATATAGCCGTTACGTCTGTGGGCAAGATCGAGGCCATCTAGATGACTCAAGGCATGCTGAAGGCCACCGAGATGATATGACGAGATCAATGCCATCCGAATGACTCATGTCATGCTCAAAACCATCTAGATGACCCATGACCCCATAGCTCGATTCGTGATATCACGAACGGGATTCTTTCGATTCATCTGTTTCCTTAAGACTTCAGATGTAACAAATACAGCAGATGGAAACACTTCAATTTTTTTTTCCATGGGAATGTCTGAAATTAGTTTTTTTTATAAAAAACAAAATACATTTTTACCGAAAACTATGTAGTATAATGTAAGTAGTGGTATACAAAATATACCAACTCAAGGAGTTAAGGGTTAATCGGTCATTTTTAAGAGCGTGTGTTCTGCATAGATTTTCATATATACGCAGAATGATATCAAAAATGCTGAATAACAATTCAGAAGTGTGAATGTGAAGTGAAGAATGTGTGATGCATTGTCGACACAGAGACCAAAGACTAGCGAGCCATTTCCGCCAAATTCTGGGTGGCGGGCGCTAGAATTTACCTTCACGTCTGCTGTCCTGTATTCATGCAAGCGCTGATGACATCTCCAGAGACTGCAACTGTGCCTCGACATGTGCAAGGCGCTCTTACCACTTGATGCATCCCCAGGGAGGCAATCTGAATCATCGCACACAGCGTCCCTGGGAAAGAAAGCGACCCACGTGGTAGAGAGTGCAATATCAAAGAAATATCAAGCCCCACCAATATTTACTCCTTCTGATTGGTGGATGCTGAGAATGGAAAACGGGGATCTGACTCAGAAAGTTGAAGAGAGAGGAAGATGCGTTTTGAGGTTACGAAGCGAAGAAAGTCAGAGAAGGTGCTGATAAATTGAGGGCGAGTAAGCACTTATCTTCTAGTCTGTTCTTGGAAAGCCAATGCTGCGATGTTTTCATCCACACCAACTGACTTATGTAAGTTGATTGTAAATAGAATCATGTTGAAAATAGGTGATCATATTAATTATAAAATCATAATGTGAAAGTGTTTGAGGGCCAGAACTCAATAAATGTTAGTTATTATATTGTTAAGAATAATTCTTATGTGTATAGTTCAAATTAAGATTTAGATTTAAATATAACAACGTAATGTACGATAAGATTCCAGCGGTGAAGAGTGGAATATCATTGGGGTCTAGTTCCCAGGATTTTATGACATGATTTTATTAAAACGAAACTGGTAAAGATCACGGCCAATTTAAGACGGGGTGAGAATGTATATCAGACTTTCCTTTCCTTCCCCCCCGTAAAACATTTGCTGTTTTTTCCCTGCGAGGCTGTTAAGAATATAAAGTTTCTTTTGTTTTTCTTCTCATACAGTATTTTCGCAATAGTTCAGAACTGGTAGAGGGAATCGTTGTACAGGTGTTAGGGGAAAACTGGAGTTATTCATTAAATGATAATGAGATACTCATAGGATGATAATGAGTTACTCATAAGATGATAATGAGTTACTCATTATGGTAAATGTGCTTTTTATGTGCAAATAATATTGCCCTCCTACCCACAAAACTATGGCTTAAAGTCCCATTCATTGGATTGTGACTTTTTACACTTATAGGTACTCACTTCCTCAACGAGAGCAAAGTGGGAGCTAGCCGAGAAAACTTCAGCATAGACAATGCTTGACACAAGCAGGAAACATCTGTTTACGAGCCTGGCTTGCTAAAGACTGATCCAACCACCACCACAAGACGTTGGCATAATATATATTGGCGCATCCGCCAACACCCTGCAAAAGCGAGTTCTCATCGTAAATGTCGCAATCATCAGCACGAAAGAAAAGATGTCACGGATGTATTTACAAAAATCTTAGTTTCAAAATAGATATCAATCCAAGAGAAGAACTCCAAGATTCATTCCCTTAGGGCTTCATTTACCTCGGTGAAAAATACGCTTAAATAACAAACTAAACTCACCATCTTTTACTATTGGAGACGTTAGATTATTTACTGTGTTAGAGATCAGCACATACAGACAAGCAGAGAGCATCACGAAAACCATTTTTCCCTCTTCAGGAATACATAAAAAACGCGCCTAATCAAAAAAAAAATCGATATTGATTTTTTTTTTTTCAGGAGCATAATAAACTCTGCATGAAAAAGTAAAATTCTTCAGATTGCAATCACGCAACACATAAACCATAACTATTACATTTTTCTCTCAGCCAATTTAATACATTGAAATTTTATTGAGCACATAACTATAATTGGCCAGATATCATGAGCTCCGATTTCCAGTTGGATATTGCTGCAGATTAAATGCATTTTGTTACAAAATGTATTTTTTATTGCACTTTTTTCCTTATAGTTTTAGTAGCTTATCGACTCTGAAAAGTTACAAAATCTTTTTCCTCCTATTTTAAACCATATTCACGTAAAATATTTATACTTTGGTACCGTATTGTTTTTAGCGATTTTTAACACTCTTGCAAGCTGTACTCTCAAATTTATCGCTGTCCATAAAATATTTAACTATTGACGATAAAATAGAAGTAATAAGATTCTTCCTTACTTTGTGCATGCGGCTTTCTTTGCCTTTAGGCCATTTCATTTGGTTATAGCGAAAGATACAGAACAGCGGTGTATATTGTAGAAGAGTTTAAATGGAAACTATATTTGCAGAGATTTCGCAATAAAATATTTAAGCAGATATTTAGGTGCTGCAACAAAGCGAGAACATAACTAATTTCTACTTTATTAAATAATTTTTATGAACTACTTCTAAAGCTGACACTAATTTGTACTTTAAGCAGGTCAGGACCTAGGGGGAGAACAAGGAGGCTATGTCCATCCCCCTTTCATGATCGAGTGGTTAGCGCGCTTGGCTACTGATCTAAGGGACCTGGGTTCGAGCCCCGGGTAAGGCATGGCTGTTTGTGTCGTTTTTCTGCTGAGGTCCTGCCATCCTCTCAGACCTTCTACTTTGGCATATAAACTGACAGGCTCCTGTCAGACCTCTGTGGCAAGCAGCTGCTTGAGGGGGTATTTATTTATATTTCATACATTTTTCAAGAATATTTTAAAATCCTGTAAAAGGGAAGGGGAAACATTATCAGGCATTGGAAATCCAGTTTCTTGCCTCCCTCTCGTTACATCTTCACGGCTCGATCGCGCTTCTTCTTCTTCCTCCCCCTCGATTTTTTTTAATTCGGGACTGACTTCAAGAAATAGCAGAAGGGAGAAAGATACTGATCTCTCAATATAAGAAAAATTGCTAAACTTCTTAACTACTACTACCTAACATATGATTTTAAGGAATTCAAACATCATTTTTCTTGACATTAAATACTAGCTGAACGACACCAGCGCGGTCTGGGTCTCATGTTCATTCTATACATTCTTATTTTCACTGCGCTAATAATTTTCCTAACCTCTGACCACACGGGGCTTGTAAATGGTAGCTAGGCGTAAACTGGAAGGAGAGCTGTGTACCAATCCCCAGTGATGATGCACAGAACCGGCCAGGTCTAGCACCTAATGTCCGACCCCGCCTTCTCGTTGTGCAGGCCGTTAGTACCTTTCAAAAGAGATATTCTCTTTTGGAAGGGAACGGAAGGGGAGGGCTGCCAGTTCAGTATGGCCTACTGATCTGGTCATCTATGGCCACTTTTTTCTTTTTTTTCAACCCTGCTGAGGAGTGGTCAACTTCACAGGGTCCTGGTGCTGACCATTTATACCTACTAGACTGGACTTGTTTATGGATTTGAGCTTGATTATGGATCCTGGACTTGCTGCACTGGTGGGCCTCTGTTGAGGGAGAGTCTGTGTTTTCTGTTTGCTTTTGGGTTGCCAGCTCTAAGTGAACAGAGGCATGGGATACCTTATATCAGCTGGTGGATAATCCTAATCAGAGGCCATCGCAGGTACCTGAACCTTACTTAGCTAGTTGGGCATCGTCAAGCCTAAACTGGAGTAATGTGTCTCAGGCAGGCCATATGGTTCTTGAAAAAGTCCACTTGAAAAGGTGGTGCCTGAAGTTCCTACCAGCATCGGTGACTTCAGCCTTTAGCTGAGGAGGAACAGGTCTTTGCCACATGCCTGCGATCAGGGGGCTGTTTGATATTGTTGGCCCTACCAATCTCAATAAACCTAATTTCTTTAAAAATCCTACTAATCATTTTCTCTCTGCAGGAACGTGGAACGTGAGGACATTACATAGAGATTATTCTCTTGATGTCCTCATGCAGGAATTCCAGCGCTATAACCTAGATATTCTAGGCTTGCAAGAGACCAGATGGACAGGTAAAGGTGAGATACTTAAAAATAACTTTAAATTTCTCTTTACAGGGAGAAGCATCACCATGGCGTGGGTCTGCTGCTCAGCAGACATGCTAGTGATGCTCTTCTAAGATATGAGTGCATTAATGAAAGGTTTCTTACAGCAAAATTTCAGACAAGCATTAAAGACTTGAATGTTATCTGCTGTTATGCCCCCACTGAGGATTCTGATGAGGATGAGAAGGATAGGTTTTACAGACAACTTCAGGATATTTTGAATTCTGTCAAGAAAGGAGATATTACCCTTGTTCTTGGTGATTTCAATGCCAAAGTTGGTACCGACTCTGACCTTTGGGGAGGAGTAATAGGCCCTTTTGGTATTGGTAGCTGCAATGACAATGGGCAACGTCTCCTACAGGTAAGTAAACTAAATGGTTTCAGAATAACTAACACATATTAACAAACACCGCGACATACCTAAATACACATGGGTTTCACCTGATGGGCTGCATAAGAATATGATTTATTATATATTAATTAACAGCAAATGGGCTAGTTCTGTTAGAAATACCAGGGCATATAGGGGAGCTGAAATTGGATCTGACCATTACCTTGTTAATAGTGTCTTGCAACTTAAACTTAAAAAGTGTTGTGCTAGGGTTAAAAAATTTACCTTTAATACTGAAGCTCTGAAAGACCCAGTTATAGCTAAAGCTTACCATGATAGGTTACTTAGTCGTTATGACAGTCATGGTTTGCTTAATACTGAAGTTGAGGAAGAATGGGGCCATTTTAAACAGGCTTTTTTGGAAACTAACAGTACTCTTTTAGGGAAAAAGGAGCAGAGGAGGCAGAATTATTTAAGTGATAAGGCACTTGAGCTTATTTCAGAAAGAAGGAACTGCAGGAATGTCCTTAATCAGTACCCTACTAGTCCTAATAGAAAGCATTACAAAGAACTTAATAAACGTGTAAAGAATCAGTTAGCTACTGATAAGAATCTTTGGCTTGATGGCCTTGCTGACAAAGCTGAGGAAGCAGTTCGACAGCACAACAGCAGAGAGCTGTACCAGATAGTTAACGTTTTGTGTGGTAGAAAGCGAACAGGTATGCAGGGATTGAAGGATAAACAAGGCAAGGTTATAGAAGGTGAGGATTCTGTCATGGCTAGGTGGGCTGAGCATTTCAGTGATGTTCTAAACAATGTGGTTAGTTCTACTCCCATTGTTTGCAATGATGGTAGATGCATTGTTGACTTTAATGTTGGCCCTATAACACAATCTGAAGTTAGTTTGGCTATTTCTAAACTTAAACTTCATAAATCCCCAGGGGTGGATGAAATTACTACGGAAATGCTTAGAGCTGGGAATGTTTCTGTTACCATTTGGATGACTGAAATTTTGAATAACTTTTATGATAAAGGCATGGTTCCTAAAGATTTTACCAGAGCTATTGTTATCCCTATTTTCAAAAAAGGTGATCGCAGTTCTTGTGATAACTATAGGGGTATCAGCCTACTCTCCGTTCCAGGTAAAGTTCTTTCCATGATTGTGCTTAATAGAATTAAGAATCTGGTTGCCAGGCAATTGCGTGATGAGCAATGTGGATTCAGAAATGGTAGGGGATGTATAGATCAGATATTTTCACTTAGGCAGATTCTTGAGAAATGTTTAGAGTTTCAGAAACCTTTGGTTGCTAGCTTTGTTGATTTCAAAAAGGCTTTCGACTCTGTTGATCGTCATAATTTGTGGTTGATTGTGAGATCATATGGTATACCAGACAAATTAGTTAACATAATGAAAGCTCTCTATAATAACACTGAGTCATGTGTGAGAGTTGGTAAGTCTTGTAGCAATTGGTTTAGAATTACTTCTGGTGTTCGACAAGGGTGCATTTTGTCTCCTTTTCTCTTTAGTTTGGTTGTTGATTATGTTATGCGAAATTCACTTCAAGGGAAAGCTTTTGGCCTTAAATGGACTGGAGATACGAAAATTTCTGATTTAGATTATGCTGATGATTTAGCCCTTTTGGCAAATGATGTTGATGAGATGAACTGTTTCATTCGAACTGTTGATGAGACTGGTAGTACAGTAGGTTTGGTTATAAACAGAGAGAAAACTAAAGTGATGAAAATTGATCAGGCAGGTTGTGATTCAGTTAATCTGAATGGTTGCAGTCTTGAGCAGGTGTCACAGTTTAATTACCTTGGGAGCTGCGTAACTGATACTGGTGATGTGCGGCATGAGATTAACAGACGAATAGGTATTGCTGCCGGGACTTTTAAGAATCTATGGAGATTGTGGAGAAATAGGCGTATACACCTAAAGACTAAAATTAGACTGTATAATAGTTTGGTTCTTTCTAGGGTTAGTTATGGTAGTGAAACTTGTACGCTGTGTAAGCAAGATAACAGGAAACTAGATGCTTTTGATTCTAGATGCTTACGCAGTATCTTGGGTATTAGGTGTTTTAACTTTGTAACTAATGATGAGGTTAGGCAAAGGAGTTTGCAACCTCCTTTAAGCAGCATATTGTGCAGAGAGAGACTCCGCTGGTTTGGCCATGTTGCCCGTATGGATAATTATAGATTGGCGAATAGGATTATGAACAGTGTGCCTGGAGGCCTCAGAAGGAGGGGGAGACCTAGGATGCGGTGGGCAGACAATGTCAAACAGGACCTTGTTAGAATTGGTGTACAGTGGCCGGAGTCAGCAGATGTAGCTCAGGACAGATATGCTTGGAGAATTAAACTGCGCGGTCTGGTTGGACCTACGTAGCCCGTGACTGCTTGAGGATGATGATGATGATGATGACCACACGGATTTAACACGAAGAATTGACTGTGTTTCTGAGGTCAGCGCCCTGAGTATTTTGGGGGTGATTGACAAAAGGGCAAAAATATAAAAAAAAAATGAGGGGGCTAGGAAAAACAGCGTTGTGGTCTCAACCCAGTAACATTACACATCCATAGACTTCAACAAAAATGCTTAAACATAAAAACACATTTATTCAGCTTATTTCGCCAATAACGTCTAAACTGTTTTAGCACATCTACTTGACATATTTTATCAGAACAGTTTCCTATCAGCGATCTCAGCGCTCTTCAGCTTTCGCGAGACTTTCTCCTCTAGGCCAAACAGATCAGTTGTGTAGTGTAGCACAAAGTTCGTGCGGAGACAGGAACATCAACGGCTGCAAAGGCTCGCTCCAGGCAACATGGCAATGACAATTACGCTCTTTAACTTTGGACACCAGATCAGAGAAATCGACCCCTTACCTCTCTACTCATGTGGGCGAGGAAAACGTCGTCTCTCCTCTCAGAGTGCTCACTGCCTAACAACGCAAGATATCCTTGCACGTTGACGGACAGCTATCGCCTTCTAGCAGCGCTTCGGTCGATATTTCAGGTGCGGCAATAGACTAGACTGTTTAGTTCGTACTAGTTCGTCAAAGTTCCAACAACATGTGGCTTTTTTCAGTCTCTTTGTCCGCGTCTCTTGCGACCCGAAGGTCACCATCTGGGAGACCTTGGCTTTCTGTCATTGGCCGGAGCTGTTGAAGTGCGAATCTTTTGAACCCAGATGACGGTTGTTTCCGTTCACTGTAGGTCACATAGGCCCCATCATCCGGAACTCACGATGACCATGTGGTGGCATTTCAAAGCTGGAGGTGACTTCACTTCCGTTGTCGGCATCCCGAGCAAAAATGGTGGAAAAACAGACACTCTCAATTTGGAGAAAATGGCGGACGAGGCTCCGCCAGGGCCGACACGCCATGTCCACATTTTTACCCCAAATGTAAGCACGACAGTTCTCCTAGGTCGTGACTTCATATCTATGCAGAATAACGAGATTTTTATTTTCATTTGAATAGAATTTGGTACCCTGTACTGTGGTTCCCTGATACACTACGGAACGGTCCCAAATTTCGTCAGCGGGTTTTCCCTGTGTGATTCCGTGTTGGTTTAAAAAATCAGGTTTCTGTATTAAAATAATAATTCCTTTGGGAATGTGGAGGATCTGTCAACAGTAGCAGATTTACAGGCTGTTATGAATCTTACGTGCAGAGTTAGGGAGCAGTATACGACAACAACGGATTTGACAGCGACTTCTGTTATCCGTAAGAATAGCATAATAAATATTTTTGCTCCTAGTAAGTCCACTTTTTTTTAATTTGTTTTCATGCAACTTTTTTTCAATACAATATTCACACAGGATAGGGGGAATCGTTGCACAGCTGTTAGAAGGAAAATGAAAGACACTCGTTAGGATGAACGTGTTCTTCAATATGCAAAGTGTATTGCTCTCATACACAAAAGACTATGGTTTATTGTTCCATTTCTAGGATGACGGCGTTTTCAAATTCATAGGTACCCACTTCTTCGACGAGAGCAAAGTGGGAGTAGCCGAGAACAGATCAGCATAGGCACAATGCTTGACACGAAGCAGCAAACATCTGATTATGAGCCTGGCTTGCTAAAGACTGATTCAACCACCACCAAAAGACGCTGGGATAATTACATTAGCGCGATCGCCAACAGCTTGAACAAGTGAGTTCTCGCCGCATATGACACAATCGTCAACACGGAAGAAAAATGTCACGGAATATATTTACACAAAACGTCGTAAAACACTATACCACTGCGTCAGCAAGAGTTGGCCACCGACGCATCAATTGTTGATAGCTTATGATACTGCCCGCGTCATAAGCTTTCACTTGAAGCATAAATCATTCAATTTCTCCATTGCTTTCGAAACATATGGTGAAACAACTGTTATGAGAAATCCACAAACTGATATATGTCAAGTCAAAAGCAATGGGAAAACGGGTAAAAAGTGGGCACCCCAAAAAGTCTCCCGGTTCATCAGCATGTCGAGCTGGACCTGCAACTAATTTTTTTTATAGTATTGTTATGACAGATGAACGTGCTACAATGAACTTTGGTAGATGTGTCATGAACTTTTACGTATGCTTCAGCGTGACAGTTACAATTGATTAGAACGGAGAGACACTTTGAATAATAAGAATTGTGAAGGAAAAACGAAAGGTATAGTGGAGTAGAAAGGAAAGAAGGATATATTGTGTTAAGTTAGTGTTGTGCGTTGCTACGTAAAAAGATTGCTCTTATTTGATTCAAGATGAAGCCTGGTTCCGGTGGTGAAAAGGAATCAACAGTAAAGTTTGTTTTTGCGTCCTCTATCAGATCAACATTAGATGTTTGGCATTTATAAGGGTTGGGTTGTTTTACCTCTGAGCGACAGTTTTTTGCACACCATGGGCTAAATGGCCAGGTCACATGGACCCCGAAGGCTCAGAGAAGGTTGGGGGAGGTGACCCACTGGAACAGCTGTTGGGAGACAGATGGTAGCTTCCCGTCAAGGCCATCCAGCGTGTTCTTTAACGTGCACAGGGTATGTCTCTCCCGCACACGGGGCCACGGCTTAACGTCCCATCCGACGGACGGCGGCCTTTCCAAGCACATCGGTGTCCCCTACTGACCGTGGGCAGGGCGGGGAATTTTTGCGGAGATAAATCTCAACGCTGACCCAGCTGGGACTCGAACCTGGGAACTACAGATTACGAGCCTGGCGCGCTACCGACTGAGCCACCCCCGCCCCGCATTTATAAGGAATAAAGCATTATTAAGGTAGTTCTCTAATACAAATGAAATTCAGTATAAATTGGTTTGTTGGATGTTACAAAATAATCGGTTCTATATTGTTATAGGAACTGAATATTGAGAGCATTGTGGTTTAAGCATCAAAAATTAGCTAAACGTAATAAATCGTTCTTTTTATGGTTTGACTTTATACTAAGAGGAAGAGAAATACTTGTGTTTAGATAAGATCGTTTTATTTGTAAGATTTTGTTCTTTTGTAATAAATTACTTCATTCATACTTTGGTTTGGTAAATATACTTTAGAACTCACGCTCAGTTTCCATTCTTTTAAATTTGTAACCCGTGGCAGAGTGGTTAGCACGCTTGGCTACCGATCTAAGGGACCTGGGTTCGAGTCCCGGATAAGGCATGGTTGTATGTGTTGTTTTTCTGCTGAGGTCCTGCCATCCTCTCAGACCTTCTACTATGGCATATAAACTGGCAGACTCCTGTCAGACCTCTGTGGCAAGCAGCTGCTTGTGGGGGTATTTATTTTATTATTTTTAGCTTTGTGAAACAGGTACACCTAAAGTATTTCATACTAGTTAATTACCAATATATTATTGGAATCTGTTTTGCGCTGTTTATTAAAGAAATAAAATGTGACATGCTTACACACTTCCCTAGAAGTTAGTTGAGATAAAGGAATCAACGGTGGGAACAGAAGTCTGATAAAAACATTTTTTAAGAATTTCGACAAAATGTATTGTTTCCCTTTTCTTTGAAAATATGAATTAAAATATTTTTATAGTTTTCAATTATAGGTTTTTCTGTATTTTCCTTTATGTTATTTATATATAATTTTTCGATAAATATTTTTTGGCTTTTTTGAAGTTATACCAATAAGACGTATTCTTTACAAACTTATTGCAACTTTTAATATCCTTAAAATTTACATTAATGATTACTTTTTATGAATTATTAATACTAATTTTCACCTTGGGAGAAACCGTGGCTTATTTTATCTTGGTGGCACCAAGTTTTATGACTAAATAATTAGTGTAACATATGAGTTGAGTTGTTTTACCTCTGAAGGGCACTTTTTGCACGTCATGGGCTAAATGGCCAGGTCACATGAACCCGAAGGCTCAGAGAAGGTTGGGGGAGGGGATCCACTGGAACAGCTGTTGGGAGACAGATGGTAGCCTCCTGTCAAGGCCATCCAGCGTGTTCTTTAACGTGCACAGGGTGTGGCTCTCCCGCACACGGGGCCACGGCTTAACGTCCCATCCGACGGACGGCGGCCTTTCCAAGCCCATCGGTGTTCCGTACTAACCGTGGGCAGGGCGGGGAATTTTTGCGGAGATAAATCTCAACGCTGACCCAGCTGGGACTCGAACCTGGGAACTACAGATTACGAGCCTGGCGCGCTACCGACTGAGCCACCCCTGCTGGCTGAAGTGGTACAGAAGTGTTAAAAAGAGCCTGATGACTCCTTGTTTAAGTCTCACCAATTTCCAAACCCAAGTTACGTCACTGTCCTCTTCCTAATTTGATTGTATTTAAGACAAATGAAGTAAAATGAGTTTTATCAAATGGCTCTTGAAATTTTGCCGGTTTTCACTTCTCGGTTCATTAATATTTAAATGACATAATTTAAGCGTAGGAGTAATTGTGTACTGGGAAAAATCTAACTGTAGGAATAAAAACGAAACTTCAAACGCAGGAAATGAATACCTGATATGCAAATAGGAGCAATTTACTCTAGTGGGATTTGTGGCGATACATTTTCAAATGAACATCGATGCATGAAAGGCAAGACTTCACTTATCAAATTTATGCATTAGCTTTAAGGTAAGTAAAGGAGGGAAAAATAAGTAATTAGTCAAGATTAGAAAAAGGATGTAGCTCAGGTTAGGCAAAAGAAACTGATCGCAGGAAAGAAATAAACGTATCATTCTCAATCAAAAACAGCAGAAATACTCTATTACTAAGCTGAAATCACTTGGGATTTGATGTCATTTATGCTGAATCACGTTTTTGCTACCTCTTGTTATGAGAAACGTGTAAATGTCGAAGCGTGGGTTCAAGTTGCTCTGTTTTAGATTTTCAGTTAGGATGTGAAAAATTATTTCTAGGAGCAAGGAATGCACCAGTTGCGAAATAAAATAAATCTTCCGAAAACTGATAGGTAAGGCCCTGTATATAGTAGAAAAGAATGTTAGAAAATTACCTAAGAGATTAAAATACTAAATAAATTATTTTAAAATTATTAATTTCAATTTATTAAAATTTTGGTTTAACCCTTTGAAAACCGTTTCCGGCCGTTGCCGGCCGTCATGTAAAACGCCAGTCCGGCCCAGTGCCGCCTCAACTCTCTCCTGCTTGTTCCCCCCCCCCCCCGATCAGAGGCAGCCGCTAATTGATTAATCCGCAACGCCACTCTTTGTAATCCGAACTTCGGGCAGAATTCTTCCCGTCTCCCCTTCCCCATTCTTTTCGATATACAGAAGGGCGGGGTGGCTCAGTCGGTAGCGCGCCAGGCTCGTAATCTGTAGTTTCCAGGTTCGAGTCCCAGCTGAGTCAGCGTTGAGATTTATCTCCGCAAAAATTTCCCCGCCCTGCCCACGGTCAGTAAGGGACACCGATGGGCTCGGAAAGGCCGCCGTCCGTCGGATGGGACGTTAAGCCGTGGCCCCGTGTGCGGGAGAGCCATACCCTGTGCACGTTAAAGAACACGCTGGATGGCCTTGAAGGGGGGCTACCATCTGTCTCCCAACAGCTGTTCCAGTGGGTCCCCTCCCCCAACCTTCTCTGAGCCTTCGGGGTCCTTGTGGCCTGGCCATTTAGCCCATGGTGTGCAAAAAAGTGCCGCTCAGAGGTAAAACAATCCAATCCAATCGATATACAGAAAGCTCCGAGAATAGCATTGTCACCTGTATGTCACCAAAACTGCTCTGTTGTGTTCAATAGTTTCTGTTTTAAAACCTTTGCTTACTTGCTAAGGTTGATCTCAGTGCTTATTTCAGAATTATTTTCATATTTAAATTATCATTTGATTAAATCAAATAAGTGATTATCGCTTTGTTCTGACTTTTAAAACGAAAATCATAAATTCAGATTCATAAATTATTTTCAGTCATTCTGTTATGTCAGATTCTGAAACTGTGTTGAGTAAATCTGAAAAATATATCCAAAGATTTGACAATATAGTCACGTACTGGTATATTCATGAATCACAATTTCAACTGATAATACGATTAAAATTATTTACCTCATTTATAATTTATTTGAAAATGCTATATTCTTATGTACACTAGTTTTCTTAAATCAGTCATTTATGACTAAATTTGAAAAATAATTTAAATATTCTTATTCATAAAGAGTAAATATTTGGTGATTTCGTTTCGAATTCCATAATAATGGAAAAAATTGCCTTGAAAAAAAGAATCGTAATTATCATTATTTTTCACATTACCCTAAGCAACTAGAAATGTACCAGGAAATCGTTTATGAAGGAATTAGAGATTGATTTCGAGAGGGGTATGGGAATAAAATATATATAGGATTAATATATATATATTTTAGGTAGAGTTTATAGTATAATGACTTGCAATGGAATAATAATAATATACTTCTTAAAATAATTAATACCCATGAGGTGGGAGGCAAGTGTGTAATCCTCCCCTTTCAGAAAGGTAACAGAGGCAAAATTTAGTGGTATAAGAGAAAAAAAAATGATTAAATGTTATATTATTATTTATATATTAAATTAATATTTATTATCGTACTTTGTTTCGATATGGAGTTATTAATTTAGGAAAATATTTCAATATGCTACTTACTTTTCACTTTGCTTACGGAACTATTTCAAGACACATCACTCGTGGAGAAGTGATGTATGAGTCCACAGAAATAGTTCCTTCCGAAAAAACATGAAAATAATCTAACACAGCAGCTAGGGACTGCCTTTGTCGCTATCATAACCACATTATGCAACAAGCAACTGAAGGGAAAAAAAAAGGGGGCGGGGGTGGCTCAGTCGGTAGCGCGCCAGGCCAACACCACCTAGAGGAGAAGGCCGTACCACTCATTTGTGACGTCAGCATTACTGGACTGGACAGCCGGCAGAATAGAATGAGATAGCTTATCCTTGTTAATACAACTTCAAATTTAGATTTTGAATATACACTAATAAATCGTTAAAATAATTTGTTTTCATATAATTAAAAAAAAATCCCACTTTTTTTTCCTAATTTTTTTTAGAGAACTTTTTTTTGCTTTGATTAGTATAGATAAACCATTAATTACCGTTTCCGATTATACAGATTGCTTTAAATTATTATTTAGATAATAACACTCTTTAAATGTTCGGAAATTTCAAAACTTTTAACTAATTTTGCAAACGATCGATTAATGTATTGAACAAGTACTAAATTTTCACTCTTAAAGGATTCTAGAAGTGCGAAATATATTTAGAAAAAAAATTGCTTGTTACAAAATACCACAGATATCTATTGTTTTTCACAAATATATATGTATATATTAGGTCTAAAACATTATTTAATGAAAACAGTATGTTTCAATATTGCACAACCAACAAATTTCACATTAAAAAATAAAGATAATTAAATAAATAAATTATTAATCTTCATTCATCTTTAATATCTGGAAAACAATTTCCACAGGCGTTTAGCCAGTAATTGAACATGGATCTTCTATAAAGCATGCTGTTTGATTTTTCATATTACAGAAGTCTTTGGATTGTCCATCTGCTCGTGTACTTGGTTAATCTCCAAGTATCTTAAAGTACCTAATGTTAAAATGAAGGTTAAGAAATATCAAATTTGGAGGGAGGTAAAAATAGCTGGTTGTCATTGTCATCAGTTAGCATGAAGCCTTTTGGAAAGTAATAATACACTGTAATGGAAAAGTCTCCACAACATCATAGACCATATATACAATACATCATAGACTTGTTTTCTCATATTTACAATATGAGAAAACAAATATATATATATAGGATACACATTGATATGAAATATTTGTTTCATTGTATTGTTTACTTTATTTTTAAGAAAATTGTGCAATTAAAACAGGAAAATTCACCAATCGTATGGGAGAATTTTTAAGCAGTATGAAGGAACTTAATATTGTGCAATACTATTTAAATTGAAAAGGAAAATTTTATGATATCCCATTCATCCCAGTCATTTTATGATATTCCATTCATCCCCATCATCTCTCATATTTTACCATGAAATGTTTATTTTAGAAATTACAGAGCTTTAAAATTATCTTTCCATTGACATAACATGGGATTGGGTGGTCATAATTAACAGAGTGTATATGGGGTAGTTTCATGGCAGCAAACAGACTTTTATAACACAGAATTTAAAATATTTATGATAACAATACATTTGTACATAACATGTAATAAGAAAGGATTTAACTTGTAAAATTTGCAGCTATATATATATATAATTAGTAGAATTGTAGCATCATCAGCAACTTAGATTTAATGACATTGCAAAACTTGAATTAAGTAAAAATAAAGTACTACAAGCAATATATATCAACTATTCAACATTTCACTAACATTGAATAAATAGAATTAACATCTAAAATTTTCTTATATTTTTATAGAGAGGTCAAGCTGTTTCAAATGATTCAGTATACTCCAAATGTGCAAATCAAATTGAAGTATTAAAAAAATCCAGAAACTGGTGGTATATGAACATATACCACCAGATTCATCCAGAAACTGGTGGTATATGTTCCAACAGAAAATTATAAATTTCATACCCCACTAAATGCATGTATAACAGAAGCAATGAAATGGATTGGAAAGAAAACCATATACTGTCACATACTGCATCCATACTGAATAGCTGTCCAAACAAAAGCATCCACCACAAGTATTTGATACATTGATAAAATTTTTTAAAGACAACCAAAATATAATTTATCTTCAGGGGTCCAGCCATAAGAGTATAGTGGGAAGTGAAAATGTTTGGGAATTGGCAAAAGATCACTCAAAAGTAACACTAAACACAAAATTAAGAAAAAAGCTACTGACAAGTGCAGGTAGAGATTCCCTTTGATCATAGATTTAGCCAAAAAAGACATGTTAATAAAATAAAAATGAAATAAATCTAGTAGACCCTGTACAGTAGCAGAATATAGTTAAAGGAACTGAAAATAGCTATTGCAGCTTGCATGCAATAAAATTTCCACTAAAATATTGCAAAATATTTGACAATAAAGTTAACCAGTTTTTATGTCTAAAAAACAATGGTTGAAACAATAGCACACCATTCCAAAGGGTTTTCCACCATTGTATTTATTGGGCTATAATTATTTGAAGGTGGGTCTATGATGTTGTGGAGACTTTTCCATTACAGTGTATCATTACTTTCCAAAAAGCTTCATGCTAACTGAAGAAAATGACAACCAGCTATTTTTACCTCCCTCCAAATTTGATATTTCTTAACCTACTTTTTAACATTAGGTACTTTCAGGTACTTGCAGACTAACCAAGTACACGAGCAGATGGACAATCCAAAGACTCGAGTAATAAGAAAAATCAAACAGCATGCTTTATAGACGATCCATGTTCAATTACTGGCTCAAAGCCTGTGGAAATTGTTTTCCAGATATTAAAGATGAATGAAGATTAATAATTTCTTTATTTAATTATCTTTATTTAACAGTTTAAAATACATTATCTGCATTGGGTGAAATTAAGACATTGGATTCTGGACTCAATAAAATATTTACTTAAAAATATATTTACTTAAAAATATCAACCACTGATATCAAATTTGTAACATGATTGAGATTACCAAACATAAATTTTTGAATTATATTAAATCTCATAAGAGTGATTTTTAAGGTGTGAAATTAGATAATCAGCATTTTGACTTTAACACAATATCAAATTGTATAAAAATCTTAATATAATTTTCTCAAAGTGAAAGTAACATACACAAATTAATCCACAGTACCTCATTGATTTACTAACATTTAATCACTATCAAACTCCTTAAGTATTATGATGATAATGAGTATAGTGGAAAAATTACCTTGAGCCAGGTGAGATCCAAACACATAACCACCAGACGTAGGGTTACTCGATGCCAGTGTTATAAAAGGAGGATATGCTTTCTTTGTGAAATAAAATAAGTTTTTTCATACTAAGTTTTTTGCCAAGTACTAACAGTTGAGTCAAAAAAAAACAATACTCATTAAATATACTATAAAATATATGGTGCAGTGATTTTTATTCCTATTTCATAAACAATCAAAGGTTATTTCTCCTAAAGTGTCATAATGATTAGTAACTATGCACTGTCATAAAAGGTAAACTTTCTGTTACTTCAAACTCTGATTGAGGTAGTGGTCAGCAATGATTTCAGTTTTGGGCGTAATATTTTTTTAAAGTGTATTTGTGGATGCTTTAAAAGTAGTTGAACAGTACCTCTCCATCAGTATATGGATACTTTAGAGGTCAGAAAACTTTCTCCCAGTTTTCATGTCAAACATGCTGGTTTCTCTTTCAACATCAGATGGTGCAAAGGGGAGTTCACACACCTATGTATGCAAAAGAAATATTGAGAATATGTACGAAAAAACCTCTGATGAATGATAAACATTAAAACAAAAATCCAAATACCAGGAATACTGTCCACCATACACTAAAAAAATTAATTCAGAACTGAAGACTTTTTTCCTTCGAAAGTAAAAGCTATAATTGTATTCAAAACAATTCTATAATCAGTGTATTTTCTAAGATTTCAATAAAAATCCATGGTTAAAAGAATGAATTCTCCCAAGGAATGCACCTATTCTACCAGTAAGCTGGTTTTTCTCAATATTTCTAGCACTTCTTTTATCATATATAGTTCACCTTGAAAGCTAATGCTAACCATCTAATAGCATTCCACTGCTAGTACTAACCATAAAGTGCTTTTGGTAATGCCACTATAAGGTGATAATGTAAAATAAAATGCGAAAAATCATACTGAGCTGAAAATCATTTAAAACAACAATCTTATGAATGAACGTTTAAAGGTTTGAAATATTCCACCCCAGGATTTGAGCCTGAAAACAACTCCAGTAATAAGTTTATTGTTTCAGACAATTTCCTCTTACTGTAATTTTCAGTTTATTAGGCATAAATTTGTTTATATATGCAGCACCTGGTATTATACTAATGCTGAAAGGTATTAGGAATTGATTGGTCAGGAAGTTTACCGTTGTCAACAGTTTTTACAATAAACTTTTACCATTTCATATCAGTAAAATAAAAATACCTCAAATTTTTGTGAAAATTTTGGATTTCTTCAGTTGTAAAATCCAAACCAGTGGTCAGTACAGAGGATAAACTTTGACGTTAACTCGAAAACAATATTGTATGCATTTGTGGTGTTTAACATATTTATATTCATATAATAGATGAAATGACAGATATCCCCTCAAATATTCTCTAATATGATTATAGAATACATTTGTAACAAAATTAAAACAAAATCTGCAGTCACATGCAATAAAGATATGACAGTAGACTGTTATACCTTTATTATAATATACCCGACTTATCTCATTTTACAATGAGAGTGATTGGAAATATATGCACTTTTAATTACTCCTTTGAAAGTAAAAAAATTCTAACTTTACTATTAAATCCTTTTTCAAAATATCCTTTCATTTATTTATCCATATGTACACTAGATGTAGCCCACCCATTTTTTAATATCCACTATAACTTGACCTGATTTCAGAGATATATATTATGCAGATTAATTTAATGCTGAAAGTTATTAGGAATTGATTGGTCAGGAAGTTTTTTTTTACCATTACCTGTCCTGCTTTTATTAAAAAAATAGCTGATGTGTGAGTAGGCAAAACTTCAGCAAGAAAATAATACATACTCACAAAGCCATCTCTAGGCTTTGAACATGGGTCCAATTTGTATCCAAGTATACTAGTAATAGCACCAAAATAATTTCTAATACTTATGCAGAGATTTTGTATTTAAAAGTAGGTTTTCCCATGATCTTGCCTTTGGCTTATATATGTATTTCAAGATTAACAGTATTATCGTATTAACTTATACGAGATATATTTGAACTCTATGGATATATAAATATAGTGATATAACATTAGACACTATCCCAACAAAAGTACCAATTTCTTAACTTACTACTGTAATCTATTAAATAAAAAGTCTGGTTACTGTGAAATATTCTTTTCTATTTAAGCATTTTAACATATGTACATTCGACATTTTTTATTTCAGCATATTAGGTTTCTTACTTAATAAAAATAAAGTCCAATTAATCCATAACAGATCAATGATATTATATATGTATATTATACAAACGTAACATACAATAGTTAAAACGATAACTTTTACTTTAGAAGTTCATAAGTATGACAACAGATATTAATACAGAATAAAGTTCTTCTTACCTTGGATGCTTTCGTTGGACAGAAGTTTTGCCTTGGTATTGAACGAATCCATTTCTGTTGCAAATCGATATCTTCTGGAAATTTAAAAACTGATAATATTTTTTCCATGTCATAATTGATCCTGCACTGAGGAACGCAGCAGCGCGATGGCATTTCGCTAAAAAATATCAATGAACGTGATAACAAACCACACTAAATCAAACGTTTTGCCGAACTAGCTATACACGAACAAAAGCAAGATGGAGGCGACGCTACTAGCTACGGGTCGACTAAAATTGACGTCATCAGAATCGCGTCACCGACTGGTAGGGCCTTCTCCTCTAGGTGGTGTTGGCCAGGCTCGTAATCTGTAGTTCCCAGGTTCGAGTCCCAGCTGGGTCAGCGTTGAGATTTGTCTCCGCAAAATTCCCCGTCCTGCCCACGGTCAGTAGGGGACACCGATGGGCTTGGAAAGGCCGCCGTCCGTCGGATGGGACGTTAAGCCGTGGCCCCGTGTACGGGAGAGCCATACCCTGTGCACGTTAAAGAACACGCTGGATGGCCTTGACGGGAGGCTACCATCTACCATAAATCATATTATGTACCATCTGTCTCCCAACAGCTGTTCCAGTGGGTCCCCTCCCCCAACCGTCTCTGAGCCTTCGGGGTCCATGTTACCTGGCCATTTAGCCCATGGTGTGCAAAAAAGTGCCGCTCAGAGGTAAAACAACCCAACCCAAACCCTGAAGGAAAAAAAGGTAGGTAATAAAAAAAAGTCCCTTGGTGGAATCAACGACTATCTATAGAAAGAAAAAAATTAAAAGCAATGAGACGAATATACCAGAGAGCTACAGAACCGGACAAAAGGGAAATCAGAATGACCCAATACAAGAGACAAGCTGCAATCTATAAAAGAGAAATAAATTACAGTAAAAAAAAAAATTCCTGGAACTCATTATGCGACGAAATCTCTAAAGAAAATCCGTTCTCCTTACTTTATAAAATAGCAAAAGGCAAAATTGGAAACTCTGTGCAACACTCTACTCTGATAGCAGCTGATAATAGGAGAATAGATGATTATGTAACTATCATTAAAACTATATTAAACGAGTTATTCATAGAAGACGATCCAAACGAAGACTTAGAAGAACTTAGAAATATAAAAGCACAGTTAAAAAATAAATATACTAATGGAATGGATGTAAGTTTTACAAGACAAGAAATCGCAGGCATAATATATTCAACGCCGAAGAAAAAATCACCGAGATTGGACAGGATAAACATCGAAATTATTCAATCAATAAACTCAACGATTCCAAGTGTCTTACATTCGCTGTTCAATCTGTGTCTCAGGTTAGGATCTTTCCCTACATCATGGAAATCAGTCAGAGTTATCTTATTTAACAAGCCAGGCAAGGATGCAAGCAAACCAAGGTCATTCACACCCATATGCCTCCTGACCTCTTTGAGCAAGGTCTTTGACAAATTAATAAGAAAAAGAATTTATTATCACCTTTCCAAAACGAATAGCCTACATTTATAACAATACGGATTCCGATCAGACATGTCCTGCAACCTGGCGTTATATAAACTGTATAAAAATATAGAAGAAAATAAATCTATTAAAATGCACACGGGAATAATATCTTTAGATATCAGCGGGGACTTCGATACACTATGGTGGCAATCAATTTTACGGGAACTTAGAAATAAAAATTGTCCAGAAAACTATAAATTAATTGAAAGTTATTTCATGGATAGAAGTATTACCTATCAAAAAATCACTTTACAACATACCAAGAAGATCAGTAGAGGATGTCCACAGGGCTCATGTAGTGGTCCCTTATATTGGAATCTGATTATGGATAAAGCTTTATCATTAACCTACCCGCAAAATGTTAAGGTTCAGGCCTATGCGGATGACCTTCTGGTAATTATAGGTGGGAAGACGAGAAGAGATCTGGAAGAAACAGGTAAACAAGTGATAGGAATATTAACGGAATGGAGTATAAGCAATAAGTTACGTTTTAGCAATGAAAAAAGCCAAACTATGACAATCGGAATGGAACAAGATAAAATATTATGCAGCAGCATACTCAGCGCCCAGCGCCTGCCTGCAATTTTAATCACAAGGACTTATAAAACTGTATCGACAAAAGCGACTCCCTGCCCTCCTCAAAGCTTTAGAAGAATTTCATTTTTTCAAGCTCACAGCAGTAAAAAAAAATACCAAAATACTTAACCTGCAAACTAATGTACAAGATATTGAACAGTTGGAAGATGAATGGCTTGTACACCCAGCCCACAGATTTACAGTTCCTTTTGATAAGTAACAACCCAAAAATATTGGAATTGAGATCTATACAGATGGATCTAAAGAAGGAAAAAAAGTGGGCGCGACCTTCGTAGTCATGTACTATGGCATTGCGATCCACTCAGAGGAATTTCGGCTGCCAGATGATACCTCAAATTACCAAGCGGAATTGTTTGCTATTTTAAAAGCTCTTGACTCTGACCAACGGATAAGATCAACAGAAGATATAAACATCTACAGCGATTCCCTTTCAGCCCTACAGGCCTTAGGGAGTAGCGAAATTAGAAACAAAATGGTAAATGAAATCAAGAGGAAATACACAAGACTTATTAACCTGCTTTGGAGCCGGGCCCACATCGACTGGGAAGGCAACGAACTAGCAGATAGGAAAGCCAAGAAAGCAAACAGATTAGAAAATATCACCGATAACATACCTTTACCCCTAAGCCACAATAAAAACAAATTCAGAAAGAGGATCACAGATGAATGGCAAAACATTTGGAATACAAGCGAGAAGGGCAGAACACTATGTATATACCTAAAGGATGCAAAGGAAACTAACAATTATTGCAATCATTATGTAAATCAATTACTAACAGGACATGGAAAATTCCCAGAGTACTTCGCAAGGGTAGGTAAATCGGACAATACTTTATGTAGATGTGGCTGACAAGGGGATAGCAAACATAACTTATTAGACTTAATATCGTGAATTTAAAGGATAAAATTAAAAATATCAAGCGAGCTAAACAAGGACTACAGAAATATCATGTCTACAGAAAATTTAATTAGCATCTCCCAAGCTATGAAAACATTGACAGAACCACTTCAAGGACTTTACACAGGACGGACAAGATATATCACATACTCCCAAACTGAGACATATTTTGTATTACGAATCTCTCTGTATGGCAGTCCTTCAGATCCATTCATAGACAGCTCGTAGCAGTGTAGCATTAGAAGCACAGAAAGTCTTCTCAAGAGAACACCATAGTAGTGTTCACGCCTAACAAATAGAAAGACGGGCGATTTTGTTTTGTTTAAAAAAAAGGAAAAAAATAAAATAAAAACATTGTCTGTCTTAATTAAGTGATATGTGTAGATGTTATGATACTATGCCTGGTAACGTTTTTTCTCCTACTTCTCTACCTAAAATAAATTTCTTTATTTCCTTTGACTACCTCTTGTGTTTCCTCTGATATGTGGTTGATGCAATGTCCTTTATACTGCTCATGTCCTTGTATTTCTTTCGTGATTTGTCCATGTCTAACAGGAAAGGGAAAAAAAAATGTTATAAAAAAATAAAACTCAAAAACATGCTTGTGCTTTAAAAATTAAGTGATATCTGTATATGTTATGATGTTATATCTTTCTCCTAATTCTCTCCCTTAACTACCTTTGTGCTTCCTCTGATGTGTGGTTGATGCTATGTCATTTATACTGCTCATGTCCTTGTCGTGATTTGTCCATGTCTAACAGGAAAAGAATAAAGAAAATATATATAAAATTCTGAAACATCGCTTGTGCTATCAAAATTATGTGATATCTGTAAATGTTATGATGTTATAATCTTTCTACTATCTCCCTACCTAATATTAATTCCCTTATACTATTTCTCCTTACTACCCCTGGGCTTTCTCTGATGTATGGTTGACGCAATGTCCTGTTATCTTGAATCTGTCCTTAGTGATATGTCCATACTTAATAGAAAAGCAGAGTCAACTGAAACATTGTCACCTGTGTGTCTTAAAATCTGTTCTGCTATGCTCTCAGTCTCAGAATCTTCACTCGTCAGAGTACATCTCAGATCTCTCTGTTTAGAATAATTTTCGTATTGAAATTATTGTTTAGGGTAATTAAACCAGTTAATTATCGCTTTGTTATGGCGTCTAAACAAAGGAATGCTTTATCAGAAGTTGAGATTCATAAATTATTGTTTAACGACTCTGATACTTCAGAATCTGAAACTGAACTGTATGTATCTGACATATATCCAAATGCTGCAAATTCTGACTCCGAAAATGAAATTCCAGTATGTGAAAATGGTAAAAAAGATTTAGAAAATGAATTTTTGGATGTTGACTATACTTGAATAAATTGGACAGACACAGTTAATAACGACGCAGTGTTTATGAATTATTGAGAAACTTCTGTGGATCCTGTTCATGAACTGCCTCCTGGATCATCAGCTATCCATTATTTTAAATTGTTGTTTACCGATGATAAATAAAAAAATAAATACCCTCTCAAGCAGTTGCTTGCCACAGAGGTCTGACAGGAGCCTGTCAGTTTATATGCCAGAGTAGAAGGTCTCTGGAAATATTAAGGATTGTCGGAGACCCCGACAAAAGAATTTGTTTCCGGTTGCATTGAAAGCTTGAAGAGGAGTCACATTCGAGCAATTAGGTTCATTCTTTGGGTTTGGTTAATTGCTTCTCAGCGTTGAAGTTAGCTTTACGTTTCTCAGCGTAAAGTTTAAATTAAAAAAAAATCATTTTTCATTTCTTAACATAACAAATAAAAATAATGAACTTTTTTATTATATTAAAAAACGTTATTTTTATTCAATATTATATTAATATTATTAAGTTAAATATGGCTTTTCAGATTCTGATTGTAGCTCAGAAATTAATGTAAGCGATTGGCATATCTATGCTTTTATATTAATTAACAGAATATCATTTAAATATATGGTTGTGTCTGCCCTAAAAATGTTACTACTTTGTTATTTATTCTAACCCTGGAGTTTTTTCTTCAATATTCTGAAATGCAGTTCTCATACAAAGAAACTACACAAAACTATCAGTAACTATTAGAGAAAAATCAAGAGAATAACCATAAAATCCTAACCATTGAAATAAATGAGAAAGCCAGAATACAGAGAAAAAATTTGTCTCAAAAATGATATTATTTCGGAAAAAACAAGCAGAATTAAAAGAGGGAAATTAATATTTGAAAAAAATTGGCTATTTACTTCTCAACTTGAGAGCGCACAAGATCAAACTTTATTCCCTGTCGCTGTCTCTACAGACCGCACCTGCATGCCTCAAGCTACCTATCGGAATGATCACGTCCCACCCCCACTACGGAACAAGACTGCGGCTCAAAGTAGCTCCAGCAAGCAACGACAAAGCGGAAAAAATAGAAGCAAACAATAGCCGAAAAGGAAATGGACTCAAATACCATGACTTGCATATGAAACAAGAAAATGAAGGTCCTCACTTTCGACGAGCAAAAAAAGGAAGATAAACAGAAAATATACAGAATACATCAGTAATATACAACATTGACATCGATGTACAATTTTTATGCCCATGCCGATCTTTCTACCGTTCAAATTCTCTCTTTTCTTTCCGAGATAGAAGGCTCTATAGGCCTAAATTTCGTCGTTAATGAGGTAATAAAAAAGTTTAAAGGCTTCAGTAGAGGGGGAGGGTGACCTTACTTACTTTTTTTTCGGGGGGGAGAGTAAAAATGTTTGAAAAATCTTACTCTAAGAGGGCAGAAAGGGAAATTCCTAGTGAATATTTCGCTTTAGAACCAGTGACGTCCCAGGGAAATGCGGGGGGGGGGGGGGGGGGGGGAAGGATCAAAACGCATTTATGAAAACGGTTTGAATATATTGAACTTTTATAATAAAAAAATATTTTTTAGTTTAAATTGGTAACGTTATTAAATGAGACAAATAATGTTTCTAAACGGTATAACTAGAAGAAAAAAATTCCATCATTCTGAAATTCGGAAACTTAATTGCTGATGTATATGATCATAACATATTCAAAAATGGTGAGAATGTGATAGATATTTGCTAAATAAATATCACATGAAATTCAATCAGCTATGTAACTCACTGGTAAAGGTTTATAGTTTTCTAAATAATATTACTAAAAAAAAACTTGAAATTTTAAATAAAAATTGCTGGTGAATCAATCAGGTTCATATCTGGAAAATGGTGAGAATGGACAAACTATTATTAGTATCATAATATTCCTGCAGAAAACAGTTACGTTTTAAAAACTGATGAGCGCCCTTTGTTGCAGCAAAGTGCTAAATCAATGTTTAAGAAGAGGGTGACTGCAGAAGAGACGTAATCACCTGTTAAAAGTTAATATAATTATTAGTATTTCCAATCGTTATTACTATTAAACAGAATGATGATCGAATTTTTTTTAACCATTGGGCGACCGATTAGATGTACTTTAATTTCCCTTCCAGAACTCTAAAAAATTTATAAATATAGCCGAAAATATATATTCACATAAATTTAATTTAAAAATTTAACTTACCCGTCAGATTTTCCCCACATAAAAAATTGTCATAAGAAATTTTTAAACTTAAGAACAACTAAGAAGTTTCATTTGAGGAACTGAGATTTTGCCTCGTAATTGATATTAATAAACACAGTTGAAGCGACAAGGTATACTTAAGGAAAATAAAATAAAAAACTCTTCTACAAATAAATATAGCTAGCAGCAACTAATTATTTAAATAAATAAAATAATAAATACCCCCTCAAGCAGCTGCTTGCCACAGAGGTCTGACAGGAGCCTGTCAGTTTATATGCCACAGTAGGAGATCTGAGAGGATGGCAGGAAATCAGCAGAAAAACGACACACACATCCGTGCCTGATACCGGGACTCGAACCCAGGTCCCTTAGATCAGTAGCCAAGCGTGCTAACCACTCGGCACGGTGCTGATTACAAAAATCACAGTCTCACAAGTAACCTAATACTAAAATTAGAGGTTTGTCGTGAACATTTATTGTTTTCCACTTCACATGATAGGTTTGCTTTTCACCTCTCTTGCCATTGCTTTTCGCTCATCATTTGTCTATTTCTCGGTTGGACAGTTTGTCGGTTTCGAAATACTTGTTCCATCTTATCTTTCGAACGCAACGATCAAACTGAGTGAATTACGTGTGAAATCAAAGCTTGTGAGACCGGTATTGTCATCATCATCATCATCATCCTCAAGCAGCCATGGGCTACAGAGGTCCAACCAGACCGCGCAGTTTAATTCTCCAAGCATATCTGTCCTGAGCTACATCAGCTGCATCCGGCCACTGTACACAAATTCTAACAAGGTCCTGTTTGACATTGTCTGCCCACCGCATCCTAGGTCTCCCCCTCCTTCTGAGACCTCTAGGCACACTGTTCATAACCCTATTCGCCAATCTATAATTATCCATACGGGCAACATGGCCAAACCAGCGGAGTCTCTCTCTGCACAATATGCTGCTTAAAGGAGGTTGCAGACTCCTTTGCCTAACCTCATCATTAGTTACAAAGTTAAACCACCTAATACCCAAGATACTGCGTAAGCATCTAGAATCAAAAGCATCTAGTTTCCTATTATCTTCTTTACACAGCGTCCAAGTTTCACTACCATAACTAACCCTAGAAAGAACCAAACTATTATACAGTCTAATTTTAGTCTTTAGGTGTATACGCCTATTTCTCCACAATCTCCATAGATTCTTAAAAGTCCCGGCAGCAATACCTATTCGTCTGTTAATCTCATGCTGCGCATCACCAGTATCAGTTACATAGCTCCCAAGGTAATTAAACTGTGACACCTGCTCAAGACTGCAACCATTCAGATTAACTGAATCACAACCTGCCTGACCAATTTTCATCACTTTAGTTTTCTCTCTGTTTATAACCAAACCTACTCTACTACCAGTCTCATCAACAGCTCGAATGAAAGAGTTCATCTCATCAACATCATTTGTCAAAAGGGCTAAATCATCAGCATAATCTAAATCAGAAATTTTCGTATCTCCAGCCCATTTAAGGCCAAAAGCTTTCCCTGGAAGTGAGTTTCGCATAACATAATCAACAACCAAACTAAAGAGAAAAGGAGACAAAATGCACCCTTGTCGAACACCAGAAGTAATGCTAAACCAATTGCTACAAGCCTTACCAATTCTCACACACGATTCAGTGTTATTATAGAGAGCTTTCATTATGTTAACTAACTTGTCAGGTATACCATATGATTTCACAATCAACCACAAATTATGACGATCAACAGAGTCGAAAGCCTTTTTGAAATCAACAAAGCTAGCAACCAAAGGTTTCTGAAACTCTAAACATTTCTCAAGAATCTGCCTAAGTGAAAATATCTGATCTACACATCCCCTACCACTTCTGAATCCACATTGCTCATCACGCAATTGACTATCAACCAGATTCTTAATTCTATTAAGCACAATCATGGAAAGAACTTTACCTGGAACAGAGAGCAGGCTGATACCCCTATAGTTATCACAAGAACTGCGATCACCTTTTTTGAAAATAGGGACAATAATAGCTCTGGTAAAATCTTTAGGAACCATGCCTTTATCATAAAAGTTGTTCAAAATTTCAGTCATCCAAATGGTAACTGAAACATTCCCAGCTCTAAGCATTTCCGTAGTAATTTCATCCACCCCTGGGGATTTATGAAGTTTAAGTTTAGAAATAGCCAAACTAACTTCAGATTGTGTTATAGGGCCAACATTAAAGTCAACAATGCATCTATCATCATTGCAAACAATGGGAGTAGAATTAACCACATTGTTTAGAACATCACTGAAATGCTCAGCCCACCTAGCCATGACAGAATCCTCACCTTCTATAACCTTACCTTGTTTATCCTTCAATCCCTGTATACCTGTTCGTTTTCTACCACACAAAACATTAACTATCTGCTACAGCTCTCTGCTGTTGTGCTGTCTAACTGCTTCCTCAGCTTTGTCAGCCAGGCCATCAAGCCATAGATTCTTATCAGTAGCTAGCTGATCCTTTACACGTTTATTAAGTTCTTTGTAATGCTTTCTATTAGGACTAGTAGGGTACTGATTAAGGACATTCCTGCAGTTCCTTCTTTCTGAAATAAGCTCAAGTGCCTTATCACGTAAATAATTCGGCCTCCTCTGCTCCTTTTTCCCTAAAAGAGTATTGTTAGTTTCCAAAAAAGCCTGTTTAAAATGGCCCCATTCTTCCTCAACTTCAGTATTAAGCAAACCATGACTGTCATGATGACTAAGTAACCTATCATGGTAAGCTTTAGCTATAACTGGGTCTTTCAGAGCTTCAGTATTAAAGGTAAATTTTTTAACCCTAGCACAACACTTTTTAAATTTAAGTTGGAAGACACTTTTAACAAGGTAATGGTCAGATCCAATTTCAGCTCCCCTATATGCCCTGGTATTTCTAACAGAACTAGCCCATTTGCTGTTAATTAATATATAATCAATCATATTCCTATGCAGCCCATCAGGTGAAACCCATGTGTATTTATGTATGTCGTGGTGTTTGTAATATGTGTTAGTTATTCTGAAACCATTGAGTTTACTTACATGTAGGAGACGTTGCCCATTGCCATTGCAGCTACCAATACCAAAAGGGCCTATTACTCCTCCCCAAAGGTCAGAGTCGGTACCAACTTTGGCATTGAAGTCACCAAGAACAAGGGTAATATCTCCTTTCTTGACAGAATTCAAAATATCCTGAAGTTGTCCGTAAAACCTATCCTTCTCATCCTCATCAGAATCCTCAGTGGGGGCATAACAGCAGATAACATTCAAGTCTTTAATGCTTGTCTGAAATTTTGCTGTAAGAAACCTTTCATTAAAGCACTCATATTCTAGAAGAGCATCACTAGCATGTCTGCTGAGCAGCAGACCCACGCCTTGGTGATGCTTTCCATCCTCCCTCCCTGTAAAGAGAAATTTAAAGTTATTTTTAAGTATCTCACCTTTACCTGTCCATCTGGTCTCTTGCAAGCCTAGAATATCTAGGTTATAGCGCTGGAATTCCTGCATGAGGACATCAAGAGAATAATCTCTATGTAATGTCCTCACGTTCCATGTTCCTGCAGAGAGAAAATGATTAGTAGGAATTTTAAAGAAATTAGGTTTATTGAGATTGGTAGGGCCAACAATATCAAACAGTCCCCTGATCGCAGGCATGGGGCAAAGACCTGTTCCTCCTCCGCTAAAGGCTGAAGTCACCGATGCTGGTAGGAACTTCAGGCTCCACCTTTTCAAGTGGACTTTTTCAAGAGCCATATGGCCATCCTGAGACAAATTACTCCAGTTTAGGCTTGACGATGCCCAACTAGCAAAGTAAGGTTCAGGTACCTGCGATGGCCTCTGATTAGGATTATCCACCAGCTGATATAAGGTATCCCATGCCTCTGTTCACTTAGAGCTGGCAACCCAGAAGCAAACAGAAAACACAGCAGCAGATTCTCCCTCAACAGAGGCCCACCAGTGCAGCAAGTCCAGGATCCATAATCAAGCTCAAATCCATAAACAAGTCCAGTCTAGTAGGTATAAATGGTCAGCACCAGGACCCTGTGAAGTTGACCACTCCTCAGCAGGGTTGAAAAAAAAAAGTGGCCATAGATGACCAGATCAGTAGGCCATACTGAACTGGCAGCCCTCTCCTTCCGTTCCCTTCCAAAAGAGAATATCTCTTTTGAAAGGTACTAACGGCTTGCACCACGAGAAGGCGGGGTCGGACATTAGGTGCTAGACCTGGCCGGTTCTGTGCATCATCACTAGGGAATTGGTACACAGCTCTCCTTCCAGTTTACGCCTAGCTACCATTTACAGGCCGTATTGTCATAGGCTATAAAAAAAAAAAAAAAAAAAAAATTGAACACTCCCATGAATTTTTCTTTCGTAAAAAAAGGGAAAATATGAAAATGATTGTTCCTTTGTATCTCCAGAAACCGGAGCCCAAAGTAACAAGCACAGATGAAAGTTTGTAACGTCGGGTGTTGTATATATATATATATAAATCCTCAAGCAGCTGCTTGCCATAGAGGTCTGACAGAAGCCTGTCAGTTTATATGTTCCGCTAAAGTGCAGAAATCAGTTATTCTACAGATTATCTAGGTCTGTCAACATGAATCAGTCGTCCGAATTATATAAAACGCCCCCAAAATGAGCAGGCCAAGTGAGAACGAATCATTTTAGTGATTCGTTATTAAGAATGAATCACTTTACCGATTCGTTCTCACTTGGCCTCCGCTCATCCGGGGCGTTTTTTATAATGCGGACGAGTGAATCATGTGACACGAAGATTCATATTCAAGAGATTCACCACTATGAGAGAAACAAACTTTTGAACTTTAACGATACGGAAGACGTTAATGTGCACATTACCTAGGTAAAATGCGGAAAACTCTTGATTCCACACGTTAACGGAGCAAATCAGTTAATCTGCAGATTAGCTAGGTAATGTGCACATTAACGGCTTTCGAGCTTTAGCGTTAACATATACACCATAGTAGGTTTGTGAGGATGGCGAGTCCTCAGCAGAAAAACGACACGAACATCCATGTGTTATCCGAGGCTCGAACCCAAGGCCCTTTGGTCCGTAGCCAACGCGCTAACCACTCGGCCACACGAAACTGCCGAAAATAACAAGTTATGCATCAAATAAGAGCTTGTGAAGCGGGAAGTATCGTAGGCTCTAAAGAATTAACCACCATGATTCTTTCACCATAAAGAGGGAAATATGACAGACATTGTTAGGCTATATCTTCCGAAAGCCAGGGCTCACAATTGCCAATTAGGTGTCAAATGACAGCTCATATGAGGATCGTCGTAGACAATTTCGAATTCCCCTCCCCTCACTATTTTCTCCTTCAAAGGGTTGATTTTCGCGGAGGTTTGAAATTAAAGTTTGTGATATCTCTAATGGGTTACTCTAAACAGGACTTCAAAGACAAGGGGAGGAAAAGTGTGGTCAAAGTTTCTGATATATATATATCATATGAAAGTTTTGAAAAAAAAATAATAATACCTCCTCAAGCAGCTGCTTGACACAGAGGTCTGATAAGAGCTTGTCAGTTTATATACCATAGTAGAAGATCCGAGAGGATGACAGGACCTCAACAGGAAAACGAAACATACATCATTGCCTTACCCGGGACTTCGAACCCAGATCCCTTAGATTAGCCGCGAAGCACGCTAACCACTCGGCCACGGAAAGGTAACCGTTATTAGTAACAAAGAAAAAAAATATAGTAAGAAATACCTGTTTTCTCATATGCACCCTAAAACGCAGAAAATAAAACTAAATCATGTTGATGGTGGAATCATTCACTGAATTTGCTTTTGCGTCGAATGAAGATAGGGCGCCGATTCACCTACTCAGCATGATCGCCGGCGCCCTTCCTTCCTTTGAAGTGAATACACGTTCAGTGACTGATTGCACCATCAACATGCTTTAATTTTGTTTTGTACAATTCAGGGCGCATATGAGAAGATCGTTAAATTATAAATTTCTCAAATTATTTTTTTTACTGCTTCTTGCTTTTTACTCTTTTCTCGGTTGTGTATTTGTCAAAACAGTTCTTCCACGATATCTTTCGAATGCGAAAGACAAACTTAATGATTTACATATCAAATGAAAGCCGGTGAGATAAAACTATAGTTATAGTATAACAAGGGGAATAAAATAAAACATATATGTACAGTCGCTCAAAAAAGTATCCGAACACCATGGTTGATTACAGACTTCAGAAAAAATATCTGGCAACGATTTTTTTCGAAATTAGTGATCTGGCAACCTTCGTATCACGTGACATGAAGGTTGCCAGATCACTAATTTCGAAAAAAATCGTTGCCAGATATTTTTTCTGAAGTCTGTAATCAACCATACTGTTCGGATACTTTTTTGACCTACTGTACATAACAGTAGTTCTCAACCTTTTATGTATCACGTACCCCCTGGAAATGTGTATGTAACTGGCGTACCACTTGTATAGATAGATAAAACTATAGTTATAGTATAACAATGGGAATAAAATAAAACGTATACATAAATAACAGTGGTTCTCAACCTTTTATGTATCACGTACCCCCTGGAAATGTGTATGTAACTGGCGTACCACTTGTATAGATAGATAAAACTATAGTTATAGTATAACAATGGGAATAAAATAAAACGTATACATAAATAACAGTGGTTCTCAACCTTTTATGTATCACGTACCCCATGGAAATGTGTATGTAACTGGCGTACCACTTGTATAGATAGATAAAACTATAGTTATAGTATAACAATGGGAATAAAATAAAACGTATACATAAATAACAGTGGTTCTCAACCTTTTATGTATCACGTACCCCATGGAAATGTGTATGTAACTGGCGTACCACTTGTATAGATAGATAAAACTATAGTTATAGTATAACAATGGGAATAAAATAAAACGTATACATAAATAACAGTGGTTCTCAACCTTTTATGTATCACGTACCCCATTAAAATGTGTATGTAACTGGCGTACCACTTGTATAGATAGATAAAACTATAGTTATAGTATAACAATGGGAATAAAATAAAACGTATACATAAATAACAGTGGTTCTCAACCTTTTATGTATCACGTATCCCCTGGAAATGTGTATGTAACTAGCGTACCACTTGTATAGATAGATAAAACTTATAGTTATAGTATAACAACGGGAATAAAATATATATATGTATAAAAGTGGTTCTCAACCTTTTATGCTTCACGTACCCCCTGGAAATGTGTATGTAACTGGCGTACCCCTTGTATAGATAGATACAACCATAGTTATAATATAACAATGGAAATAAGATATATATATGTATAACAGTGTTTCTCAACCTTTTATGCTTCACGTATCCCCTGGAAATGTGTATGTAACTGGCGTATCCCTTGTAAGAGAGATAAAACTATAGTTATAGTATGACAATGGGAATAAAATAAAACACACATATATATATATCAGTGGTTCTCAACCTTTTATGTTTCACGTACCATCTGGAAATGTGTATCTAACTGGCGTACCCTTTGTATAGATAGATAAAACTATAGTTATAGTATAACAATGGGAATGAAATAAAACATATATCAAAAACTCAAAAGTCGCTAGATATATGTATAACATGCACCTAGCGACTTTTGAGCTCTCACGGCATGCCCCAAAAGGTTTTACCGCGTACCCCACTTGAGAACCTCTAGATTATGGTATTCGTACGAAATTCATTTGTTAAGATGTTCTTCAATCACTATATCTCTAGTTTTTCAAACCTTTTTCGATAATGGAACACTTTGCAATTCAAATTCAATTTTTTTCTTCAGAAACTGTTTTCTTTAACTATTTTATATAAAAAACCTACTAAGCCGAAGCTTATCAGCGAGAATGCATATCGTTTTGACAAATATGATTTAGATTACATCAATATCTTTACATAAAATGAAGGAGAAAAAAAAGTATAAATAAAAGAGAAAAACATATAAAATGATAAATGTTTCGTTATAAAAATATCACTTTCTCATCAACCACTGAAATTATTTTTCTTTAACATCACAAATTTTACTTAAGTTAACAATTTCTCTAAGAAGCAAGATAAATAGGTAGGGAATTTGATATTATTTGCAATTTCGCCAGTAATTATTAAAAATAGAATATAAAATTTAAAAAAATATAAAATTTTGGTTGTTTCAAAAAACCCTAGTCTTTTTTCTAGTAAACATATTGTGGCAAATATTTTGCATATAGGCATTATTAAAGAAGTTATTGATAATACAAACAAACGCATATAAACTTTCAATAGGTAAAATTTTGAACAAACTAATATATCATCTTTTGTTGTAAGGGAATTTTTAACTTCTTAATTACACAATTCTTTTAGTAGATTAATGTATTCTTTTAATTTTATTTAATTCTATCTTTTAGGCTGTCCCATAAACTGCTATTCCATATCTAATTACATTTTTAAAAAGTGCTTTATGTACTAAAAGAGTTAAAATGTATATCAACATACAAGTTAATTTCTTAATTTGAAATGCTACAAATCGGAGTCTTGAACACATCCAGTGTTTATTCGTTTCATTTTCAAGCCTAGGTAAATTATTTCGTTTGCCTCTACTATTTTAGGACAATTGCATTTATCAGATAATAAACGATCAAATATAGAACAACTGATTAGATGTTTAGTAACAGTTCAATTAAGTGTAGGTTGTTGAAAACCAATACACATAAATATAGTTTTTTTCTCGTTTACACTCAGTTTGTTAAGAACCATTTACGGTTTCATTAAAATCATTTTCTAGATTGCAAATAGCATGTTCTAAATCTGAGTGGAAGTTGATTAGTTATGTATCATCAGCATACATACATAATTTATTATTAAAATTAATATTAAGCAAATGAGTTATGTACATTTGAAATAGCATAGGGCCCGAAAATAGATCCTTGTAGAACTCCAAAAACTGATCCGAAATTTATCAATATAATTATCATTTATTTTTATAATTATTTCTCTACGTAATGAGTAGCTTTTTAAAAAAAATACCCCCTCAAGCAGCTGCTTGCCCCAGAGGTCTGACAGGAGCCTGTCAGTTTATATGCCATAGTAGAAGATCTGAGAGGATGGCAGGACCTCAGCAGAAAAACGATACAGACATCCGTGTCTTATCCGGGGATCGAACCCAGGTCCCTTGGATCAATAGTCAAACGCTATTGATCCAAGGGACCTGGGTTTTGAATGGTTTAAAAGCTACTGCCATGGGACGGCAGTAGCTTTTAAACCATTCAAAAATATTCCCTCTAATACCAAGTAAATATAATTTCTGTAGCAAGATATCAATGTCAACGGAATAAAATGCTTTTTTTAAGTCCATAAATACCGCAACGCATTTCCTTTCAATATTTGAATCAATATTTGTATTATTTATAACATATCCCAAAAGGCTTTGCGTTCCCATACCTTTACGGAACCCGAATTGCTGACTTGACAGAAAATTGTTTCATTCAAAAAATATTGTAGGCGATGTCCAACATATTTTCCCATTATCTTATCAAAAATTGTTAAGAGTTAATATAATAATTTTAATTAATTAATAATTTAATTAAATAATTAAAATTTTAATAATTATTATACTATAATTATTAAAACTCTTTTTTGATCTACCTTTATATACCGGACGAATAATTCCAATTTTCATAGCTATTGGGATTTGCGAGTTCTCAAACATTTTATTTATAATAATTGCTATTATACAAGAACAAAATTGCATTTCCTTTCCTTTATGTATTTTGGTTTAATATTGTCAAATCCAGGAGATGAGTTATGTTTTAAGTAATCTATAATATTGGCAACATCGAAGTTCCTAGCTGGTGGAATATGCCTAGAATTCTTATTTATGTAACATAATTCGTAAACCTTATCTTATTATTAGCATTATAAGAGGGGATAGGCTAATAATGTCCTACCCCTTGATCTGGCCCTGAATTGGAATAATAATGACTTACCTTTATATGGTTCAATATAGTCTCCACAACATTGAATAATATGCGTTTTATTATTCATATTTAAATGACATTATCGTCAATGTGAGTTTCAGAACGAAAGAGGAAAAACATGTCATATTTCTCGAAATTGTGCAGAAGGGAGATCCGTTCAGATAGGAAACGTCAGCTCTCACTATGAAATGATTATCATCTGATTTTGAGAGGTAGAAACAATAATGTTAAAATTCTTCTTTAGCATGACTTTAATATTCGAATTACTCCACAAACCCCAACCCCTGTAACATGTATAATCATGGGTAACGTAACAAACGTTACCCATGGATCGGGTTGTTTTGTCAAGTGACACGAAGGTTGCCAGATCACTAATTTCTAAAAAAATCTTTGCCAGATATTTTCCCGAATTCTGTAATTAATCATAGTGTTCGGATAGTTTTTTGAGCGACTGTACAGACACGAGGCTCTTGATGTACAAGAAGAAGTCATATGGTGTGAGTCACCTAGTTAGTTTTGAAAGTGTTCAATTCTTTTTGAATCACCCTGTATATTATATTGTGGGTGGTATATTATGTATATCATGTTTGGTATATTATGTTTGGTGGTGCGGAAATAAGAGTTTAAACTTAGTAATCCGTAACTTCTTGAAACTTGGATTAGAGTAATTTTCCAGGGCATTAAATGTATCAAAATCGTACACATTTGTGTTGCTATGAATGATCGTCATTCATTTTCTTTTCATCAGCTTGGTGCTAACTTCGGAAGGAATTTGATTTTATCACATCATAAAGACGACGTATGGATGATTGTGTGCGGTTGAGAGCGATAGGTAGAATAGAAGCTTTTCAGTTCCAAACCCAGATATCCAGGATCTTAAATATACCAAAAACTGTTCGTTCATATGTTTTGAGACAGTTTCAAGAAACAGGAGAGGTTAATCATAATCTAGGACAAGATCTTTCCAGTGCCACAAGTGCTCAGGTTAACCATTATCTGGACGACATTAAGGATGACAGTTTCAAAACATATTGTGCATAGAGAATCATATGAACTAGGTCTATATGCACGAAGGCAAATAATTTGTGCCCACCTCATCCGCTTCAACAGGAGATACCGCTTAACGTATCCGACATCCTTCTTGGGGAGTCCTGGTTAGTGGCAAATGTGTTTTTCATAAGATGAGTTCAGATTCAGTTTGAATATCGAATCTAATCTCATGCTCATCTAGAGAGAACAAAGTATTCACCGCAGTCATTTTAACATCGGCGTGACTGCTTTCCGTGACTGGTTTCCAACGCGTAGAGGCCTGTTGTATTTATAGACATTGCCTGTTTCAGCGTTCCACGTGACTGGACGCGATTGCTTTCCATATTGTTATCGAGGTGTATATAATAATTTGTCCATTTAGTGTAGAAACGAGATTCTTACACCCATATGAGGCATTTCAGGAATGTTCTCGGTCTTGATTTCATCTTAATGGATTGTAATGTTGTAGAGATCACGTGATCGACGATTTACTTGAGAGTGAAGATATTAAAAGAATAGAATGGGCAGACAGATTTCTGGAACTGAATTATTTGCGAATGTTTTGGAGACGTTCTGGGGATGCAAATTGCAGGATACTAGTCCCCTCCTAGAGCCTTTCACGAGTTCAGATTTGCTCTTGCGAGAAAATGGGTTTTATTACCACAAAACCAAATTAGAAACCTCGTCAACATCATCAGAACAGAACGTATTGGGGGAGTCCTTACTGTAAGGGTTTTTGATATGCCTTTAGTAATATTTCTTGTTCTATATATCTAGCTACACCATAATGGGAAATCATGCTCTCATATGTAAAATCATTCATATTACTCTATTTCATCGTTATTCAACTTCCTGTTACTCAGTCATATCACAATACCTTTCCAAACGAAATTTATTTGTATTTGGGATTTTTTGGTTGTTGGTTGTTTTACCTCTGAGCGGCACTTTTTTTGCACACAAAGGGCTAAATGTCCAGGTCACAAGGACCCTGAAGGCTCAGAGAAGATTGGGGGAGGGGACCCACTAGAACAGCTGTTGGGAGACAGATGGTAGTCTCCCATCAAGGCCATCCAGCGTATTCTTTAACGCGCACAGGGCATGGCTCTCCCATAGTATGGGACGATGACTTAAGGTCCCATCAGACAAGCTGCTGTCTTTGCCAAGCCCATCGGTGTCCTCTAGTGACCGTGGACAGGGCTGGGAATTTTGCGGAGAATTTTGCGGCTAGTTCCCAGGTTCGAGTCCCAGCTGGATCAGCTGGGACTCGAACCTGGGAACTGCAGATTGCGAGCCTGGCGCGCTACCGACTGAGCCATCCCCGCCCTTTGTATTTGGGAGAATTGACTTATGTGTACTTTTGTTTATTATACTTTAATATCGAGCACCAGTGTAGTTTTTGATATTTTTTGTATTGTATCCTCGATAGTAGAGCTGCAATTATTTCAGAATGTGCAATGATACAGATATGTTCTCCAAACACTGATGTTCTTGCTGATTTTGTGCTTTAGCTTATAAGTGTATTTGATTGGATATTGAGGTGGGGTAATAACAATTGAGAAATTGTAGCTGACCAAAGTATCACGGAAGGGGTACAAATTGAAGTGGGAAATTTCAAGACCGAATTTTCGGTCAAAACTAGGAGATCTATTTTTGAGAAATGGTAGATTCAGGTATTCTGTTGAAAGAGGAGAGGTTTAGTTAGTTCACGAGTCAGTAGACTGGCATTCGCAAATTGGTTAGGGGACTTGAAACATCCTCAAACGAGGAAAAGGTAAGTGATTCCAAAAACTTCCTGTCCTTCGATAGTAGCTCCTGGATTATAAAAAGTCATGAATGAGAAAATATCGTTCTGTTTATATTCATCCTTGAAGGAAACATAACTTAATCGTGTATCTTTAAAGGATGGGAAATTTTATTTCTGGGAAATCTATTTCCCAGAAATAAAAAAATACCCCCTCAAGCAGCTGCTTGCCACAGAGGTCTGACAGGAACCTCAGCAGATAAACAACACGAACAACCATGACATATCCGGGAGTCGGAACCAGGTCCCTTAGATCAGTAGACAAGCGCGCTGACCACTCGGCAAATAAAGGGATTCCTCATCCTTTGGAACTATTGTTTCTGCCAGAGATGTCAGTTATGCACTGGATGATTTCTATCACAGATTTTGACCTTTTTCAGAAAGAGCAGAAATCAGAATAGTTTGTTATTCTGTATGTTTCTTAAGGTTTTCTTCTTATTTACTCTGTAGAGTTCCATTTGAAAATGCTCTGAAGGAAAAACATTCAGATTTCTGTAATTATTTGTTAAGCCTCAGATTCATAACGTTTAGGCAATTTCTGAGACGTTCTGAATTGCATTTTTAGCCTCGTTATCAAATTTAAAGGAAATATTGTCTATGCAGATGGGATAGGAACCCACAACCTCCTGAAATCATGTCAGGTGCTCTGATCACTGAGCTATAGGTCGCCGATCAAGATCTCCTATATTTAATGATATAAATCATTCTACTTGCAGTTCACAACTGAAATATATGTAGCACTTGAAGAGAGTGTCTTCTCTGCTTAGAAACAGCTTCCTGAAGAAGAAGGCAATGTATGCTACGAGTATAATCAATTAATTACTTCATAAAACTCTTTGTTTCTTCAAGTAAAAAATGTGAATATTACGCGATTAGGCTTTTTTTAAAATTTAAACAGTTTAGGTACTTCGACTTCTGCGGTCATTAGTATCGGATATACAGGGAAACACATATATTATCTTCTAATATCTGAAAAAATCTCATCTCCACTTTGTTCAAGGCTGTACCGGATTTGAAAAATAAAATATAATTAATAATCTCATGGAAACAAGCAGGGGAATTAGAATTAAATCTCGAGAAAAATTATTTTATTGATTTGTTACAATGTCAGGCAAAGGAAATGAACAATGAAAATTTAATGGAGCTCGAAGGCCATGGAAAGGAAGACGAAATTTCAAAGAAAGAACTGGAACCTGAACCAAAAAAAAAGTAATAGGAATAAGAAAGGGACGGCTCCAAGAGGTAATCTAAGATACACGTTCAATGGGCCCTTATATTGACGGTTCAAAGAGTTATCCAGAAAAGATTGTTTTACCGGAGAAAGTTGAGACAAATGGGTGTACGCTTCCACTCAGCACCACTTGATGGTACTAGTAGCAATCGTAATTTGGGCTTAAAAAATGCGTACTCTTAGTTAGATCAAAGAGACATGATTCAGCAATAAGAGTTCTTACCATTGCGCCATTTCCCTTACTTGGTTTTGCGCTTTTGCTTTGCAATAAGAAACAAAGATATGAAGATGCTGTCAGTTTAAAATAAGCGTAGATTTCACATATATTGAGACATTCGGTTTATTTTACACTGTGGTATCTTTTAGAATTTCGCGACGGGGATGGCTCAGTCGCTAGCGGGCTAGACTCGTAATCCGCACTTTCTAATCCCCTAAGGTTCGAGTCCCCACCTGGCCAGCGTTGAGATTTATCTTCGCAACACTCCCACCTTGCCCTCGGTAAGTAGGGGACCCCATCGGTTTGGGAAGTCAGCCTTCTGTCAGATGGAATATAAATCCGTGGCCTCTTGTGCAGGAGAGCTACACCCTGTGTACAGTCGCTCAAAAAAGTATCCGAACACCACGGTTGATTACAAAATTCAGAAAAAATATCTGGCAACGATTTTTTTAGAAATTAGTGATCTGGCAACCTTCGTGTCACGTGACACGAAGGTTGCCAGATCCTAACCTTTATTTGCCGAGTGGTCAGCGCACCGTCTACTGATCTAAGGGACCTGGTTCCGACTCCCGGATAAGTCATGGTTGTTCGTGTTGTTTACCTGCTGAGGTTCCTGTCAGACCTCTGTGGCAAGCAGCTGCTTGAGGGGGTATTTTTTTTTATTTCTGGGAAATAGATTTTACAGAAATAAAATTTTCCATCTTTTAAAGATACACGATTAAGTTACGTTTTCTTCAAGGATGAATATAAACAGAACGATATTTCCTCATTCATGCCAGATATTTTTTCTGAATTTTGTAATCAACCGTGGTGTTCGGATACTTTTTTGAGCGACTGTACATCAAAGAATACTCTGCATGGCTTGACGTGAGGCTCCCATCTGTCCCTTAACAGCTATCATGAGGTCCCCTTCCCCCAGCCTTCTCCGAACCTTTAGGGTCCTTATGAGCTAACCACTTAGACAATTGTTTGCAAAAAATGCGCTCAGAGGTAAAAGGGCTCAACTCTTAGAATTTATTTTGCACTGTAACGTACGTTCTTTGACATGTAAATGTGAAGTCACTGCTGTCACATTATTTTCAATTTACTTTTAATATACAATTGAAACAATATTTGATTTCTTACACATAAAAATACTGCTTAATAATTTCATAATTGATTATACAGTGGCTCTCCACCTTTTATGCTTCACGTACCCACTGGGAATGTGTATGCAACTGGCATATCCCTTGTATAGATAGATGAAACTATAGTTATAGTATAACAATGAGAATAAAATAAAAAATATATATTTACACATTACATTTTGTATTCATAAATTACATATATCGAAAAACACAAAAAATGACATTTTTGCACTGCAGTGTTGCCAATTTAGCGACTTTGTTACTAGATTTAGCGACTTTTGAGCTCTCACGGCGTACCCCAAAAAATTTATTCCGTACCCAACGTTGAGAACCCCTGATGCAGAGTATCAAGTGAATGAGTATTACTTTTTTAGCCTATTTAAGAAAGAATATTCGATTTAAAGTGCAAGTATCTCATGAATTCAATAAAGTTTTGATATCTGCTGGTAGTAGTAATATATGAGTGTTAATTGTGTTTGACAGTGGCTCAAATGGCTTAGTATGGATATACTTTTGCTACAAAATAATATTATTTAAAATAGTTAATGCAAGTATATCCAAGAAAATTTAAAGACAATATATATTCTCTAAGTACTAATTCCGACTATATTTTTTGGAATAAGTTCACAGTCCAACGGGTGGCACTTCATAGCCAAATTGTTGGCAACCAATGATACAGAATTTCTATGGTAAATCTTACTTCAATATTTTGAAATTCTGAACACATATTTTAAAATACACTCCTCATCGTAAAAATTCATCTACCCAGAGCTATGTTTATGCAAATTAGGATGGAAGTGCCGGACACTAATATATGCAAACGAAGGGAAAATCACGAGTCTGGCTACATTAAAAATACGGCGGATGATTCCATTCGTCATAGGGAAGGTTGTCATTTGGGAAAAGTGGACAATGCAAATTGAAGAAAACTAACCTGGGCTGTAAATCTGGTTACCGTTGAAGGGTAATGCCGTTTGTACGTCGTAAACGGATGTTTAATCAAATCAGCGAATTTCAGCAAGGTCGCATCATGGTCTATATGAAACAGGATGGTCTACGCCACACGTACCCACTTGTATAGATAGGTAAAACTATAGTTATAATATAACAATGGTTATTTTTACTTTGTTGCTAGATCTAGCGACTTTTGAGCTATCACGGCGTACCCTAAAAAATTTTTATCCCGTACCCCACGTTGAGAACACCTGCCATAGACTTAACATTAAAGCATGAAATTTATTCAAAATAAATATTGCCACCAATAATTTTGAAAAAAAGAATACATCAGAGTAAACTAATATCTGATTTCCCGTGATTAAACATTAACCGTTGAAATTATTCAAAATAAATGTTGCCACCATTAAATTTGAAATAATGAAGGGCATCAAATTAATTTTTTTCCGATTTCGGGTGATAAATTCATTGTTCAGTTTGCTGGGTCAGGAGTGCTAGCGTCCGTGGATATCGAAGTCGTTCTAATTAAGCACGAGCGGACACGAGATTCTTTGTTGAAATGAAAGCTTCAAACACTAAATTCGTATCGAAAGTTAAAAAATATGCAAAAGCTAATAAAAGTAAGTACCTATCATTAATAAATGTTTTAAATATTAAGCTAATAAATAATTTTGTTTCATAAAAGTATCACAGTTAATTTTCCATTGATATAAAGTTGCGTATGCCTGGCAAATTGTATCCGAGGAATCTGGTGGGTAAGAAGTGATTTGAAAAGTTCGATTATCTGAGCGAGGAAATTTCGTTTTCTGGTTTAGAAACTTCTGACGTGGGAAGGATTATAGGTACCTCGAACTACGTCCATTTCTTTTCTCCCCTAAAAGAGAAGGATAAAATTTTAACGGAGGGGGAAGTTGGGTTGTTTACCTTTGAGCTGCACTTCGTTTTACACAATAGGATAAATGGCAGGTCACAAGGCCTCTGAAGGCTTAGAGAAGATTGGGGGAGGGGACCCATTGGAACAGCTGTTGGGAGACAGATGGTAGTCTCCCATCGTGGTCATCCAGTGGGTTCTGTAACATGCACAGGGTATGGCTCTCCCGCACACGGAGCCACTGCTTAACGTTCCATTCGATTTAGCGGCAGCCATCGGTGTCCCCTACTGACTGCGAGCAGGGCGGGGATTTTTGCGGAGGTAAATCTTAACGCTGAACCAGATGGGACTCGAACCTGGGAACTAGAGATTACGTGACTGCGACGCTACCAACTGAGCCCCCACCTCCCGGAGTGGGGAGGAGATGGAGTATAATGATATTTATGCCAAATGAGAGCTTGCGACGTGGGGAGGACCATCTACTCTACATTTTAGAAAGTTTCAGACCCGAGCAACGCCGCGTACATCTGCTAGTTCTTCATAAAGTTATATGTGTGCAAAATGTAAAATAAAAATGAATTACTAGAAAAATACATCTCTACTGTGGAATAAATTGAAGGTTTACAAAGATTAATATAAGTACGATGACATAAAAAAAGATGTCTGCCAGATGGTTTAGTGAAAAGCTCTGACGCCACGTCAAGGCACCATCCATGTCAGAGTGTTTTGCTCTAACCTGGAGAAAACCCTTCCACACATAGGCAGTTAGTGTGGAAGGAAAAAGAGGGATTAACTCCTTGGAGGACGACCACAGTCAGGGATCGAAATATTAGGAAAGTTACTCACAAGTAAGTGAATCCATTAGTCTTAAGTTTTAACGTATAATACACTACCCATTCTAAGACAGCCATGAATGCATTATTACCATAAAACTTTTATTAAAGCCTCAATCAGAATTCATTTCCTGTTGAATGATTGAGTGAATTTAATGAAAATATTTTATGGTATCTTGGACAACATATAATTAAAAACGGTTAGATCTTGTTCTCATCAGCAGAAACCTCGCTCGAACGATGTACCTTCGCTTCTCGACAAGCGACTCTCCACTAGAGCTTTCGCCACTAATGGCTGGTGATCAGGAAAGGTACAATAATGTTTCACCAGAATGATTGGTCCCGAAGTGAGCATTTGTTCACTTTAAAAATGGAAGAAAAACCTGAACCCTCTATCTCAAATTAACAGGTTCCACTTGATGCAGGAGGCAATCTACACCTTCATTTACTCAGTCATCTGACCCAGGTGACCCCTTAACCCTATAAATCACTCCTCTCACCAATCCAACGACATCCAGTAAGCCATTGGAGACAGCTCAGTGTGTGTTAGAAAACATATCCTTAGACAATCATTATATTCTTATTCTAGGCAATTTTCGTTTCTTTAGTTTCTTTATATAGAAGTTGTGATTCCTCAGTCCCAGGGAGCCACTTTTATGGTAGCTTTATTTGAACAGCAAATGAAGAGTGTGGATTACTGATTTCCCACTTGATGCACTAAAATAACACTCTCCAAACACTTTACTGATAGTTAAGTAAATCTCATTGGCTAATATTTGGTTTGAAAACTGATTACCAACAATAGAATTTTTATAGTTTTCAGTCGGTTAACTGTTGTATTATGGAAATCTCCGCTATCCAACGGATAAAGGATCCCAAACAGAATATCCCCGTATCCATGGGAAATATTCGAAATTTCAATCTCACTGTATACAAAAGTGGAGAGGCTATGCAGCTAAAGGCCGAGCAAGATCAGGCCTCACAAACTATTGAACTTAACATACTATTCAGCGAGAAAAGGTCTATGTGAAAGCAATACTCAAAACTCGCGAAATTATGGCTATCCACACTAATTTAAAAGCACAAAATTAAAACACTAAATTTGTTCACATTATGAAACCATTTTACAAATTTTTACAGACGTGGCCCGAAGCCTGGTTTCTGTTCTGTGTTCTCAGATCACGACAAATCAGAAAGTCTAATTTACTTGAGAAAGATAGACATGAAACAGCAATTTCAATATAAAATGAAAAATTACACTGCTAGCCAAGTAATTGAGATATCGAATGGAATATTCAATACAAATATATGAAATGCAATACTCAAAAAAAAAAGTTTACCTTCGTTAGGAGGAAATTGTGCTCGTGCTTCATTGACATCAGCCTCTTTGGAGGCTCGTACGGGTGCAACTTTATATCTGGAAAGAAAACGAAAGTTCGCATGAGAATTCAATTCACAAAATGCACATGTATGAACACATGTACACGCACATATAGAGAAAGGTATTTCTAAACTCAATTCAACGAAGACAATTTCAATTTCTGATTGAATATAAAAATATTTAAATAAGTACCGTTGTTGTCACCCGTTTTCGCCTTCTTCCCTTCACGGGGCACATCTGTAAGAGTAATTCTGTCCAGGTCCAGGTCCAGGTCTTCATGGGGTGCATCTGTCCAGGTCTTCATGGGGTACATCTGTCCAGGTCTTCATGGGGTACATCTGTCCAGGTCTTCATAGGGTACATCTATCCAGGTCCAGGTCTTCATTGGCACTGCCCTCAAGGATACTGCCCTTAATACTTGGTACATATGTCCACGTCTTGAGGGCACTGCCCTCAAGGGTACTGCCCTTAATACTTGGTACATATGTCCACGTCTTGAGGGCGGTGATGATCTGAACAAAAAGAGGAACATAAAATAGTAAGAAATAGATTTTCTGGACTCTTTAGAGACATTAAAATTAAGTTCTCATTTTTTAAAAATAAAAACAAACATTAAAATATACATGCTTTATGCAATCGATTTTTACTCTTCGAAAACGCAAAACGAGAAGTTCTTATTAATAAAGTGTGAAAAGCGATTTAGGTGTTTGATAGAGCTGGTTAAATATTATTTATTATTTTTAATTGATAGTAGATAACAATCAAGTAAAAGCAGAAAGGACGGTCATAGAAAAATATACTTTCTCCAAAGAGATTTTACCCTTATCGATTAATGACGAGGTGATGGAAACTGCATTTTAAAGTATCACCAGTTATTAAATCATTTCGAATTTAGATGTAATGCCCAAAATTTGAAAAGAACGTTTTTTTTCTACATTTGAGTAAGTTTTGCCGACAATGGTCTAAATGGCATTATCGTAGAATCAGGGGACAATATGAAACCAAGACTTCCTAAGGATAATTAACTACAATAATTAAGTTAACAAGCTTTATTTTTATTAGTGATAATATATTACAATGTTGAAAGAAACATTGCTCATATATGACAATTATTATTGACATTTTTTCACTGAAATTGCCTTCTTTAGTGTATAATACCCTTCTCTCCCGACATTATTAACAAATTAACAATGTCTAGGATACACAAACGTTTTTTGGCATTCAGCAGAAAGAAAAATATTACGTTTGCTGTGAGCCCAATAATCAGGGTGGTACTAAAAGAACAAAAATGTTTATTTTTGTTTATTGCATTTTATGTCATATATACATAAGTATAATACAATAAATAAAAGTAAACATTAATACAAATTCATTTTAACGGGACAACTGAAGTAGATTTATCGAAGCAGTATGTGAAGAATGGGATTGGATTCCAGAAAGGAACTGCTGAATAATATTCGGTTTCAATGATGTTGTTGCTACTTTTATAATGTTACTAAAATTTTCGTTTTTCTTCTAAATTAAATCATCGTTCAATCTAACTGTGTCGTTGGGTTGGGTTGTTTTACCTCTGAGTGACACTTTTTTGCACACAATGGGCTAAATGGCCAGGTCACAAGGACCCCGAGGGCTCAGAGAAGGTTGGGGGAGGGAACCCACTGGAACTGCTATTGGGAGACAGATAATAGCCTCCCGTCAAGGCCATCCAGCGTGTTCTTTAACGTGCACAGGGTATGGCTCTCCCACACGCGGGCCACGGCTTAACGTCCCATCCGACGGACGGCGGCCTTTCCAAGCCCATCGGTGTTCCCTACTGACCGTGGGCAGGGCGGGGAATTTTGCGGAGATAAATCTCAACGCTGACCCAGCTGGGACTCAAACCTGGGAACTACAGATTACGAGTCTGGCGCGCTACCGACTGAGCCACCCTCGCCCCACTCTAACTGTGTCAGATGAAGGAAAACATATTTGACATTTTTCGCACGGGCAGGATAAAATTGTTTAAAAGCCCGGGATTGGCCCGCGGACACGAGTTTGCACACTTCTCGGTCTACTGAATCTGGCAACGAAACTGAAGCATTACACTCTCATAAGAAGTTCGACAAGGAGAAGTGTCACGTGATATGATATTATAGCATCTTGCTATGAGAAATAGAAGCATTTGATTTACGTTCAAAGCAATCTTTAATAAAAGAGGGATGCTAAACTTTGTATTCAGTTTGTAAACCGTTAACCGCTTAAATTCTTAGAATCGAGACTCATTTGCATATTTGAAATTTATTATTATCATACCGTGCAATCTGAACTATTGTTGATATTTTGGTAATTTTTAATTGCATTGCCATTTTTGCGTTTCTGTAATAGTTATGACAGAAATGTGTGTATCCCTATTTCCTACGTTATGCATATAAAGTAGTGTAATATCAAAAACAAAAGACCTACTTCATTTATCGAATTAGTATTCAATTACTCTGTCAATCAACTTACACAGAACTTTTGCAGTTCTAACGCAGAGCAATTGATATGAAACGAACTACGAACTGATTACAATCACTTGAATATAATTGTAAGAAGATTGAAGTAGTAAGAACTGGTAAATTAAAATCCTTTTTCGTGTTAATTAAAGTGATATTTTCAAGAGTAGAAACTAAATGCATGTAAATTTTTTATATTTATTCAAAATATGTAAAAAAGTATGACATTTGTCAACCCTTCAGGTTATTCTTACGCCACTTAATCACTGATAATCAGGAGATTGCTCTATAGCATTTCGTCATCTTTATTAAAAAAAGATGATTTACAAAATATGGATAATATATCAGAGAGGACACTGTTGCTTTTATTAATAGAGAAAACTATTACTGAATATCAAGATAATAATGGCTTTCATATAATAAGCTAATATAATATCTTTTGTGTAATTAGAACGGAAGTGCTTTTATGTTACCAGAAAGCATAAAGGAGCTTAGAAGCAACATCCTGGCTTTTTGCTTTCGAAACGTTCAGCTCCATTTTACTCCGTGATAATATATTTGTGTCTTTTTCCAACAAATAAAGTGAACAAAATGAATGTTTAAAAATCTCAGGTGCGTCAGTAGGGGCGAAAATACCAATGCGCGCCATCTAACGTAACAAAAGAATTTGCCTATGGAAAGTTGTCTCCTCAACTTTGAAACCCATTCAAGGCCACTGCTAAATGACCAGGTCGAAAGGATTCCATGGGCTAAGAGTAAGGCGGAGACAAGGGACCCCTTTAAGGCTATCCAGTGTGTTATCCTACACACGGGGCTACAACTTGACGACGCATCCAACGGACGTCAGCATCTCCAGTCCATTGGTGTCCACTTTCTCATTGAGTGCTGGGTGGGGATTAACAGAGATAAATCTCAACGAGTAACATTTTGATTAAGAAAGAGTACTTAATATAATCTGACAGCAAATGGGGCTATACATAAAAGGCTAGAAGGAGAGCTGTGTACCAATCCCCCCTGTAATGAAACAGTGAATTTTTAATCAAATTTTTACCAATTTTTTGAGACGTGGCCGAAACCCGATTCCTGTCCTGTGTTCTCAGAACACCACAAATCAGAATGTCTAATTTACTTGAAAAAGATAGACATGAAACAGCAATTTTAATAGAAAATGAAAAATTACATTTCTAGCCGAGTAATTAAGATATTGAATGAGAAAAGCCTACCTTCGTTATGGAATTTGTTCTTGTTCATGCCTCTTTGGAGGCTCGTACGAGTGCAACTTTATATCTGGTAAAAAGGAAAAAGTTCGTATGAGAATTCAATTCACAAAATGCACATCTATGAACACATGTAAACGCACATATAGAGAAAGATATTTCTATACTAGATTTTGCGAAGAAATTTGAATTTCTGATTGAATATAAAAATATTTAAATAAGTACCGTTGTTGTCACCCGTTTTCGCCTTCTTCCCTTCACGGGGTACATCTATCCACTTCTTGAGGGCAGTGGTGACGTGTTGACGTGAGGGTAGTGATGGGATCTGAACAAAAAGAGGAACGGAAAGAGGAATAAAAATATTGAAAAATCGGAGATTTAATTATTTCCTCATAAACCTTAAAATTAGGTTTTCATTTTTCCAAATAAACTTTCTCCAAAGAGATTTTACCCTTATCGATTACTGATGAGAAATGATGATGATGGAAACTACATTTTAAAGCCTCAGCAATTGTTAAATCAGTTCGAAGTCAGAAAATATATTGGCCAAAATTTGAGAACTTTTACTTCGCATTCTATTAAATTTTGCGCACAATGGGTTAAATAGCGAAGTCACAAGCACTCCTGAGGGAATGTTGGGGAATGGAATCTGTTAGAGATATGATTGAAGTTGTTTCTGTAAAAGAATGAAGAGAAAAGGCGCTTTGTTATCATACATTTGAGGAATTTTTCGCAGTCCTGTAATCTTGTACTTTACCAGTTATAGTTTATTTTTAGCTTAACCCATTTCATACTTGACTGTGTCATTAATGTCGTATGCCGTGCAGATTTAAACAATGATTTGTATTATTAAAAGAAATATTGCTATAATACATACATCATGCAGTTATTTTTAGTTGTTAATATTACTTATTATTTGTAGTATAAATCTGTGATATTTATGACATTCTTTTTCTGTTCACAATTTCATCACTTGTGCTCTATATCTTTGTACAATTTTCCGGGGATCATTTGACACTAAAAATACATGCTATCCATCGATATTGATGTCTCACTTCCATTGCACAGGTTGTATGGGGAAGATTCTATACATCGGCATTGTTTCTTCATTCCCTATCGGGAATTGTTTGAAACTATACCTGGACACCATCTATTGATTGATATCTGTACCATTACACAGGTTGCATGGAGAGGGTTTTATATTTAGACACTGTGCCTTTGATTGTCAGAATTGTCAGGGGATTGTTTAACCTGAAATTGGACCCCTTACACTAGTATTGATATCTGACCCTGCTATAGCACTACACAGGTGGCACGGGGGGAAAGCTCTGGAAAGTGTGCTTTTAAGTTATACATGTATTGTTCGATACGAAAATTTAGCTCGATTCCTTAGTATTGTAATCTGATCTCCGTGCTCTACGATTAGAGATGAGGCTGGGGGCGCGTGTGGGGAGGGTAATTTTTTCGTACTAAAAATAACTCCATCCTTTGGTACTGACATCTCACTTTTCTGGACTATAGCTTTACCTAGCTGGCTTGGGGTAAGTCTGTTTTTGACACTCTACCTTTTAATTTATCCGGGAATAGTGAAAAGTGTACTCCATCGTTTGGTATTGATATCTGACTTTCGTGCTTTTTGCTGCAGGGCAGTTTAAGGCAGCCCCGTCCAAACCGAATTTAGTTAAGAGCAGCGAAGAAAAAGCTATGTTCTTAAAGAGCTGCAGGAAATATTATCCATTAAAAAAATAAATACATACAATTCTAACAAATAAAGAGCCCTCCTCCCCCCCCCAAAAAAAACAAACAAACAATTTTTAAGAGATAAAAAAACTATTTTTTTAAAATAAATATATAAATCTTGAACGGATACTCAAAAATGGCACAACACCCCACGTCACAAGCTTTCATTTGACATGCAACTTATTACGTTCGGCCCTCGCGTTCCAAGAAATATAGCAAAACAATCATTTTAATATTACCCCTTTCTTAGGGGGGGGGAATCATGGGGTTAAATATTTTATAGCCTATCGCATTCCTCGAAGCACAAACTTTCCTTCGTGTTCAAAAGATATGGAGGAACAACTGTTTTGACAAGCACACAATTGATGCATGAAAAGCAATAGGAAGGCAAAATAAAAAACGTGTTTTATAACGTAATCCTTAATCGATGTTACTTGACACAGCCGCATTTCGAGGTCAGCAATTCTGTCGAATAACGGAATACAGTTTTAAAAAATTAATTTCTCGTATATCGCAGTATATATTTGAGGGGAAGTAAAAATTAATTCTAGATGCAGCACAGTTATGGATATAGTTTCTAGATGATGCATCTTCCCGTAGTAATAAGAATCAATATCTCACGTTTAAAGCTTAGAAAGCATTAAAAGTTTACTAGATGGAAAAGTAGGACAAAATCGTGAAAAATCAAACTGATGAAAAATATACGTATGGGTTTGTGTGGAGAAATGACTACGTTTACTACCAAGTAATATAATCATTTTTAAGATTTGAAACTGTAATGTAAACAAGAACTCAAGAAAAATTCAAATTTCAACCTTATTTTGACGATTTTTTAAAAACTTTCTATTAATGATAACGAACCAATGACTTTCATATATATTTGTCAGATAGAGCCATTTAAATAAAAGCAAATCAAAAGCATTCATAACTAACTTTTGTTACATTAGGAATAGATAACATACCATTTTAGAACCATTATTTTCGAGTGGCCATTTATAAATGACATTTTTTAAAATTTTTTTGATCGAAACAAGATACCATTCCGATGTTCTTATGAAGACTATTCCTACATATACTTTTCTATAGAATCCGCTAAATGTCACCTGACACACTCTGCCTGATTTGAAATTGAATTGTGCCATTATATTTTTTTTGCTTTGCAACATTTGGGACAGAGAAGAATCCAAAAAGCTACTCCTAGCTTTTACAGGCCATCTCATAGAAGGACATGCTCTACTAAGACCGAAGTCACTGCTGACCACTGCCTCAGTTAGAGCTAGCACAAAGTTTGCCTTGCTGGAACAATGGCTAGCTTCCTAACAACCACTAGGCCAGTTTAGGCTATGCTCTTGGATAATAATAGTTGATCCGGGGTGCAATATAACGAACCAATAAGTTCAACTTTATTGCATTTTACTTATCATGTTTATGGGTGCAAAATAATCAATAAAAATTCAAATATTAATATAAAATTCATTTTAACGTTAAAACTCAGTTGGCTTGTCGAAACAATGTGAAAAGATGCCACTCTGTCTCTAAAACGAATTGCTGAACATTCAACGAACGACCTCAATGACGTTGTATGATATGATTCAAATTTTCCTCTTCTTATTAAAAACTATTCACTTTAGTAAAACCAGATTCAAAAAAGAAATATTTTTGTATTTTCTAATTTTTGCATTGCAGGATAAAATTGTTAAAAGAACCGGATATGTTCATGACTGATCTGAACGATGAGCACTATTGATACAATTGTTTCCATAGCAACAACTCATTTGTTGTTTGCTACGGGGAAATCATTTGTCACTTTATTACATTTCGTTAGTAATATGCGATATAGTTACGCTTATTAACCACTTTCGATTTATGAAGTAATAAAACTCTTCGCAATAGGATGTGTGCTTATTACAAAAATAACATAAACACAAAGAATATAGTATGCACAAAAATTATATTACATATAGAATAAAATACACAAATATTATTTTGCAAGTACACATTACATAAAAAAATTGGATAAAAACGGTATACTTCAAATTCTTATAAAAAAATCATCTTATAAAGTGAACGAATTCAGTGTTTTGCTTATGTACTTTTAAATTAATGTGGATAGCCATAATTTCTCGATTTTTCAGTATTGCTTTCACACAGATGTTTTTAACTTGTGAGACCTGATTATTCACCCTTTCACTGAATAGCCACACCACTTTTCGATACAGAGAGATTGGAATTTGCAATATTCCCCAGAGATAGGATGATATCTTGTTAGGACTCCTTTATCCGTTGGAGAGCGGAGATTTGCATAATATTAAAGCCAAAATTAGTTTCCAGAGGCACTTTTTCTGCACACATTGAACAAAATGGGCAGGCCACAACAACCTAAACGGCTCAGAGTTGGGTAGGGGATTACTGAATAGCTGTTAGGTGGCAGATGGGATCCTCCCCTCAAGATCATTCAACTTATTCTTTAATGTGCACAGGTTATGGCTATTCGGCACACGAGGACACAGCTTAATGTTCCATTCAATGGACAGTGGCCTTCCAAGCGAAATGGTGTCCCCATTCCTACTGGAGGTAGGGATACCGGAGATAAATCTTAATGCTGGCACAACTGGGACTCGAACCTGGGAACTAAAGATTATGAACCTAGCACACTACTGACGAAACCAAATCCAACTCCTTTATGGGGGGAAGGTTCGTTAGACCCTCTCATATAAGCGAAATAGGCCGACAAGTTAAATGGGTTCAAGTTTTAAATAAATGAAATGAAAAAGTTGAAAATATGCAAATTAAGCAATGAAAACGAAAACTTAGAGTTTCGTTGGTTGTTTGAGGTTTTATGGCATAAAGGCAACTAAAGCCATGGTGCGCTAAACAAAATATACAATAAGAGAAATAAACAGATAAAAGTCATGCACCAAGACTTAAGGTAAGAAAAATCATGCTTTAAGAATTCAGAGTGCTTTAAAGGTACTTAAATATACTCTGATTAAAATTGTAATTCACTCCTTTTTGCCATTATGTTTGTAAGTACAGGCTAACGTTTGAGGTTTCTTACTTCTTATATTGGGCGTGCTAGTATTGGCATTTAAAGCAAGACAGCATAAAAGTAATTTTCGATTCTTAAAAATATAAATTATAAAAATATTTTATTTGAAATGGGACGGAAATATGATCTAGCTTATCGTGTAGAAATGTATTCTGAAAACCTCAGGTCTCTGTCTGATCTCGGAAACATAGTTTGGATAGATGTGTGGACGAATCACAGAATAACTGGCTAGCACAGATAGATGACTGATCCTAAAGCATCACTGCTTGCTGCGCCATCTGTGGCAATCAGTCGAAATTCTCATTTTCCCGCCGTCTTTCAAAATGTGTAGAAGTACTTGTGTTGCAGCCATTACTTTACTATGCAGTTCCGTATCTGAGAAATATTTGTTTCTTGTATTGTTTTCTTCTTACTTGAACTGATTTGATCATATATTTGGATATGGCTTAGAGACCGTATTTGTCGTCACCAAACAGAATTTTGTGAGAATACTGCACTTAACTGCATGTTAATGTTAAGATTTTATTTATCAAAACCAGCAACGACCACTTGGCGAGTGGCTTCTCGTCAGAGTAATTCGGCATCAGCCAAAAATGCACTCAACTCCATAAACTACTCAAGTCTGGCAATTACGCTTAATGAGAGTTTATTTAAACTAAAGTACGAATAAGCTACTTCTAAATCTAGATATATATTAAGCTACATTTAAATCTTGAGTGATACTCTTAGGAAGGCCTACATCTGCTATTCGTTGAAACCATCCAATCACTGCACATATCATTCTGTGGCTCCTTCCTCTTCCTTTTAGAACAAAAAATTCAGAAGTTCGAAAAGAAATCGAATCACTGGCGACTACGATGCTTGCCAATATCTCGACTGTACTGCTAAGAATGCGATCTTCGGTACGCTCGCAAAGCAAGGGCATTGGAAACAGCACTGGGAGATTTCTCTCAGAGTTCAAAGATCATAAGACTTCATTGAATACGTTTGCTACATGATATGATACAGAGAATCGACTGGAATTGCCGAGTCAGAGACTTCCGCTGTGGATAAAAATTTCTTACACTCGTATGTAATCGAAGGAGTCGGCAGAGAAAATCCTCTCAGCAAATTCTTGAATCTGGTCAGTCGGGGGCCCGTTCTACTAATATGTAATTATGTAGCAAGATTGATCAACATTTGAAATCTGAAGTTATTGGGCTTATAATTTACTTTTTAGATAACAAGGACAGAAAGCAGAAGTGATGATTGATTTGTATCTTTTGTGTTTCATGCCATGGGATATATCATAGTTAATTGTGTACTGGATGAGTTCATTCGGATGCTTAGCTGCATCTCTAAAGAGTTTGTAAGCCTAACTGTTAACTGTTAACTTTCATCAGCAGAATTTGGGTATCACTTGGAATAACTGAATAGCTACGAACTAGGAAGCTGCCACAGCTGATCGTAAGATGGTACGTTAAGTGTAGGGTTTCCACAACGTTTACTGACGAAGTGACGGAAAATCTTCGTGATTTCCGAAATATCTGGGGTTGTTTCTAAAATAATATTACTAAAAATGAAAGATGTTAACTTACCTGATTCCTTAATGGACTTACCTTATTCCCAGGGGTTGGGGTTGGGTCTCTCGTTAGCACAACAGGCTCGTAATCTGCAGTCCCCAGGTTCGAATCGCATCCTTTTCTGAGTTGAGAAGTTTCTCCAGTTAACTGCTGGACAACATTGAGCTGGTAAAGGAGGCCGCCAGGCAGATGGGACGTGAAGCCGTTGCAGGAGATCCATACCCTGTGCACGTTAAACAACATACTGAATGATCTTGAAGGGAAGCTACCATCTGTATCCTAACAGCTATCCAGTTGATTCAATCCCTTCCCCCAACCTGCTCCGATCCTTGGGATCTTTATGATCTGGCCATTTAGCCAAAGTGCCCCTCAGAGATAAAACAATCCATCTTCTCAAAATATTAGCCCAGAAGCGAAACGTCAGTTGCAACCTGGGAGACTGCAGTCGGTTCTTCAACAAGTCCCAACAAACTTCCACTGCACAATCTCATAGTCTCTCCAGTTCTCACGAACATCATGCCATTGGTTTTATTGCATTTTTACACTTCCCTCCCCCCTTCCCTCCCCCCTGGACTACAAACTGGACAGCAGATTTAGAACAACTCCTAAAAATGCGAGCATTTGTTTAGCCAATATCACTTCTAACAATCATTTTCGTAATAGACTTACAGTAGTCTTTCTTCTAGCGACATGGTTTTTAATAATTAAAATTTTTAGATTCCAAAATAAAAGGTAAACCAAAATTATTATATTTTGCTGCATAAAATACAAATGCATGCGTTTTGAGTAAAACGATATCTTAATGTTATAATTGCACTAAATGCCTAAATAAAAATTTATCCAAAAGCTAAACATATCGCGTAAATTTCATTCCTTAAGGAAAGGCTTTGAGACAATGAGTTCTGATCCACAAGCAGCAAAGAAAGAAAATTCTAGAATGGAAAACGAAGCTGATTTTTCGCGATCATTATTATTCGTTCAAAGCTATAGAAAAATCTGGACTATTCCTTTAGATAGTTCTGTATCAGCTTTCCCCACAAATTTGTAAAACGCTTTTGCAAAAGCCCTCCTAACCATGTCCCACTCCCTATCCCGCATCGCGTGGACTCTCAATACGCCTCTGGTAACCTGTCGAATCTTAACCAATATAATTTAATTAAAGCACATGTAAATTAAACAGCCTCAACACCCACAGAAATGTGGTTTAGCCAGCTGTCATTCATGACACAACCAAAAATCTAAAGAGGGTGACGTAAGATCGATTAGATTAAGGGTTGGGTAAATCACAGCCACTTATACCATACCGGGTCTGAAGAGTGCACTAAGGGGAGAATTAATTTGTACATAAATTAGAGTTTTAGATTAAAGCTGTATCTTTTCAAATTTATATGGCAGCGTTATATTTTTAAATATTCGTAATTAATTTTAAAATATTCATAAATATTTCAATTAAATTAATGATTAACAAATTATTATACTTCATGCTGTTTAAAAATGAGTTGCTTGTAATTGAAGTTCAGACAAATTAAATGACTTAAATCTTTTATGCATATTTAATTTCCCTTCTTTTGTTCAATGGCTGTCCAGGCCCGGTGTATTAAAAGGACTCTGGATGAACTCGTTTCTCAGTTCTATCTCATTCCTTGAATTTGGGTATCTGTTCTTGTACGCTGGATTGTCTTGACGGAAGACTACCATCCAACAGCTGTTCCAGTTGGTCCCCTCCCCCAACCTTCTCTGAGCCTTCGGGGTCCTTGTGACCTGGCCATTTAGCCCAATGTGTGCAAAAAAGTGCCACTCAGAGGTAAAACAATCCAACCTAACCTGGTATCTGGGTATCTGTTCTTGATGAAACATTCTACCACCAGAATTTCTAGCACAAATATATCATTTACAATGTTACTTCTACATTTGGGGCGGGGGTGGCTCAGTCGGTAGCGCGCCAGGCTCGTAATCTGTAGTTCCCAGGTTCGAGTCCCATCTGGGTCAGCGTTCAGATTTGTCTCCGCAAAAATTCCCCACCCTGCCCACGGTCAGTAGGGGACACCGATGGGCTTGGAAAGGCCGCCGTCCGTCGGATGGGACGTTAAGCCGTGGCCCCGTGTGCGGGAGAGCCATACCCTGTGCACGTTAAAGAACACGCTGGATGGCCTTGACGGGAGGCTACCATCTGTCTCCCAACAGCTGTTCCAGTGGGTCGCCTCCCCCAACCTTCTCTGAGCCTTCGGGATCCATATGACCTGGCCATATTAGCCCATGGTGTGCAAAAAAGTGCCGCTCAGAGGTAAAACAACCCAACCCAACTTCTACATTTAGCGCCCTCTAACGATGTAAATTAAAGCCTTTTGAAAGGTTTGAACTATTTCGTTAGTACCTGTTCAACTCAAAAAGAGCTTTCATTAATCTCTTGAAACAAAACGTTTGGTCACTCCCTGCTCCCCCCTCCCGAAGTGAAGGGACAAATTGTTGCTGCAAATGTTAAGTCCTTGATTGTGATATTTTATCAGTAAAACATCATATCGTTTGCAATATATGTTAAATGTTTGAAATTTTGGAATTATTCCCCGTCAGAGATTGCAATTAAAACTTTTGGGAGATTCGAAAACTATGAATCATAATAGTTTATCAATATCTATTCAACGAAAAATAATATTTATTTCCAAAAGCAAAGAATTATCTCTAAAAACAAAAAAAATTGTGCTTCTGCTGATGGTGAAATGTTACCATCAACATTTCAAATTTCTACATAATTACATCGATTACAATATTGAAATGTTTGCCATTTCCAACTTTTTTCACTGTTTGATGGCGCAATTAGTTACATGGAGATTTCGAAAGTGCGAATCGTACTATTTCACAATTCCTAACCAACACAAAAGAATTTTTGATCTGTTTCTAAAAACAAAGAATTGACAGACAGACGACAAAAGTGAAGCATTCGCTCTTTTGTTTCTGAAAAGGAGCAAAAAAAAAGTCCCCCAGAAGAAGGCTTTCGCTTGTGACTCTCTCAAAAGCAAATTATCCTTTGGACGCTACTTTAACCTTTGAGTGAGGGGCAGATGACTCTTACTTGAGACCCAAAGCTAGGATATCTTTAGGTCCTCTGACTTATTTATTTATATATAACCTTTTGTTTATTGTACAACTTCATATTTTCATGTATTATGATTAACAAGCAAATTTATCTTCTGTTGCTCGGGTTTTTCTCTCTCTTTAAAGTGTCAGTAGGGGACACCGATGGGCTTGGAAAGGCCGCCGTCCGTCGGATGGGACGTTAAGCCATGGCCCCGTGTGCGGGAGAGCCATACCCTGTGCACGTTAAAGAACACACTGGATGGCCTTGACGGGAGGATACGATCTGTCTCCCAACAGCTGTTCCAGTGGGTCCCCTCCCCCAACCTTCTCTGAGTCTTCGGAGTCCATGTGACCTGGCCATTTAGCCCATGGTGTGCAAAAAAGTGCCGCTCAGAGGTAAAACAACCCAACCTAACCTCTCTTTAAAGCAGTGATACTCAACCTTTTTTTTTGGCTCACGGCACATCGTATATTTCGCCGTGAATACTGATGGCACACTAAAAATTTGGTGGTAATACTACGGAAATTCGCACATGCGCAATTTGTCTTCAATAATGGCCATTTTTGTGGAGTCGTTTGTAAACGCATAGAACTTTGTTTTTGTTCAAGTTCTGACGTGTATTAAGGTTAGTACGTACGCTGTATGTATTATCGGTATGCTTTGTGTAAAGCCCGGATCTAGAAAAAAATCGAGGCAGGTCCCAAGAAACACAATCGAGTCAAAAAAAATGTCAAAGGGGAGGCTAAAAGAATTCATTTCCAATAAACTATACCATTTCATCCTCTACTTGACAGTTTTTTAAAAAAATCTTCAAAAATGCATAAAATATAAATAAATTTAATAAGTTTTTTCCCTCTTGTACCCTTATCGCATTCTGAAATGAAGGGGGGGGGGAAATCTTATTCCCCATTTACCTCCCAATACATTAAATATTCCCCAATATATTACCATTTCTTACCACCGCGATTTTACAGACGTCCGCACTTAATGCGGTGCAACCAATCTTCTGAGCGTCCAACGCTCGACAAACAGCAAGGATATTGGCTAAAACAAATACAACAAGTATGCACTAACATATATTCACTACGGCATAAATACATAAGTTCCCTAACTAGATAAATGGGATATTGAAATTCAGACCTACCTTAATTAGATGAGGATGCGAAGGAGCATGACCTCGACGACGAAGAATTAGAGGCAATTCTAACTGAGAGAGACATTGGCTCTTCTCCAACGTTAACGCATTTTTCATTGTTTCGTAATGAATTATTCTGTTGCGTACAACACCATTGTACGACTTGGTTTGTTACGTATAACAATAGTGAAATCAACGCAATTAATATCTTAGTTATTTACAAGTCTTCTCTCCGTTGCCAAAGGTATACTCAGAAACTTTCAATGGGAATTGTCATGTTTTGGTCTATTTGTAATTTCTTTTATTGTATGCTTGAGTGTTTCATTTCTGGAGACTTCATTAAAAAACGTATGGTACTCAGATCCACAACCTTCTCCCACCCCCACCCCCCAACATAAGCACACTTGGGTACGCCTAGGGTCCCGCATCATCAATATTTATCCTGCTTGCCGTACCAAAGCCATATGGAACTCCGCATTGACTGATCCGAGAATACTGTCGATCACGTGACGTGCATTAGATCGAATATAAGAAATGAGCCTTAGGGACAGTTCAAACTCCACTTATCTCTGCAACCCCACTCTTTAAATAGCTGAGACTCTCTCGAAATTCAGATGAAGAATCATCCAACCAATTTTGGTCAACTGCTCAAAGAGTGATTTTTGCTGTTTATTCATAAGCAGCATGTGCCGACGCAAACTTCTCATCACAAAGATACGATATCTGACCTGGAAATTATAATTGATATAGTGAATTTGAATGGAAAAATTGAATGATGATAACCCATTTGTGGAATTTTGCATTTTTGAGAACAATATTCAACATAATATTTATATGGATGGGAAAATATTAATGAAAAATGAAGGTCTTTGCAATTTTTGGAAATTTGTGATAAAAATATATTCTAAACCATTTTACATTATTATTACTTTATATTAAGTATACCGGGCCCCAGGCCGGATCTATGAGACTGCGGAGGAGGGAGGGGAGAGATGGATAGTCCAACCAGGCACGTGCGCAGGATTAAGTTTCGGTAGGGGGGTCCGAGATTTTGTTTTGGGGGGTCCGAGAATTCAGTTTGGGGGAGACTCCGAGAATTTAACTTCAGTGGAACCGAAATGTTTAGATTAAAGTTTATGGTTAAATTCTACCTTAACTATATTTTACCGTATTTCTTCGATTCTAAGACGCCATCGCTTCTAAGACGCACCTTAATTTCAGCACCACCAACAGACAAAAAGTTTTGATTCTAAGAAAAAAAGAAATAAAATAAATTGCTAAAATATATCTAACAAATATTTTTATTATAATAGAATTCAATTTATTAACAACAATAGTATTTAGTTATCAGTAAGTATGCTATTAATCACTTCCTTCTGAATCAATATCAGGGTCTGATTCTTCTGAGCCGTCTTTTTCTGCGTTTCTAAGACGCCATCGCTTCTAAGACGCACTCCGTTTTCAGAGACGTTTATGTGAGAAAAAAAGTGCGTCTTAGAATCGAAGAAATACGGTACGCTCTTGGGATAGGAAGTGCATATCGAAATAACATAAAGCCTTTGATATTGTTACAAAGTCATAATTAAATGAATTAATAAAAACAAAAACATGTAAGAGGCAATTGTGATGATGTAAATATTTTGCCTATAAGGAATTTAAAAAAAATTAATTACTTATAATGTACCTATGATGTAAGCGGATGTGTGACGTCATAGGGGCAAAGCACTGTCTGTAGGGGGGGTACTATCCTGCGAATACACTACTATTAGCTTATTGACAAAATTGCAGCACGGTGAGGTAGCTTTGATCCTGGACCTTTCAGTTCTAATTTCATCTGATATGACTCAGATGTTTGCGCTAAACGAAAAGGAAAAGAAGAATAGAAAACACGCACTTATTTTTTAGAGTATTTTGGAGATTGGAGCTTCTGCAGCTGTTAAAAATTCTTTGATATAATATTAGAGTTGAGTTAAATTTTTCTATTTGATTTTATTGTTTGAGATGGCTTTCGTTAAAGTACCTACTTCCTACATACGCCCAAAACATACAAAATAAACCTAAAGAATATTGATATTGTAATCAGTCATTGAATTCTCATTTGCTACAATGTGAGATAAAGCGCCAATTTACCTACTCAACAAGAGTAATTCCAAAGATGTACCTAGAACCTCACGCTCCCGAAAAGTTCGCCCCCCCCCCCTGCGAAAATCCAGCTGTCATACTAAATCTCAAACTTCATTTCTGCTTTGAAATCTAAAACACTTGTCTTTACATAATTTTATTTCAGTCTTTAATTTCATGTCCGGCACCAAAATATTAAATTAAAAAAAATATAAAATCTCATACTATTTAGTTTGGCAAATGAGAAATCACACACAAATGAGATTTCCCGAAACTGAATTTTCGGACTCCTCTCAAAACAAAAATCTCGTACCTCCCCAAAACAATCTCCCTCCCACTGAAACGAAATTCTCGGATCGTCCTGAAGCTAAATCCTGGGTACGTGCCTTGAGGGTTAATTATCTCCTTTTGAAGTGAATACGAACTCAGTAACTGATTGCACTATCCATATATTTCAGGTTTATTGTCTAAGTTTTAAGGTGTTTATAGGAAGGCCAGTATTTTAATTTTTTTTTTCATTTTTATTATACCACAAAAAGATGCAGAATTATTATTATTTTTTTTTTTCATTTTTATTAAACCACAAAAAGATGCAGAAAACAAATCCTGGCCACAAAAATTTTATTATGTTTTACTCCATTGTAAACAGCGGAAAAAAATAAATTTGAAATCTTCATAAAATAATTTCACATAATTGATATAAAGGTATAAAATTAATCTTGGAAAGACTTTTAGTCTTAAAAACATTGATTTTTAAATAATCCAGCTTTAGGGAAAAAAATGGGCTCATATTGTTTTCAAAAAAAAAAAAAAATAAATAAATATAGCACTCGATTTTAAACTTTTGCCCCAATATTTTTCTCTTTTACGTTTGTCTTTGGCTTAGAAAAAGTTTATAAATACTTATCTATTCCATGGTATTATGATTTTTCCCAAATGTCAGAGCAATTTGCAAATGGATTAAACATTTTGTTTGCAATGCTGACCAAAAATTAAGCTGTCTAAAAAACTAATAACTCACTAGATTGAAATTTTATGGGGAACAAAAAGGGAAAAATGTATTTTTTTTTTACATTATATAATATACTAATCGGAAATAGTGAAGAACAAGTAACGTTTGAAAAGCTTTTAAAGTATTAATTTCTAAAGATATGATTTGGCCATTAGTTTATGTTAACAGGAGTGTTACTAAATATTTCACTTCCCTATTTCCTCTTCGCACTACCACACTCATTTGGGAAACTTGTGAGGTTCTCTATCGCCATGAAGTTAAAACATAATTCTTAAAATTATTACAATTTTAAATTTAAAATAAAAAGAAAATTATTTTAAAAATATATTAAGAGAAAAAGAAATAAATGTTACGAAAATAGGAATGCATTTCTCTTCTGATAAAGATATAGTAAGCGTTAAAATAATAATCTGGAAATCGCAAAGATCAACAATCCACTAGCAGAAATATTTTGCAGTGTTTGACCCAACTTTCCTACAAGTTTCGCTCTCACTCCCCTACCCAGCTTTGCTCCTGGTGATAATTACTACCGAACTCACACTATACAACGGGATGGAAGCGAATATTGTCAGTGACACTTTACCGCTGGGCGGGGGTGGCTCAGTCGGTAGCGTGCCAGGCTCGTAATCTGTAGTTCCCAGGTTCGAGTCCCAGCTGGGTCAGCGTTGAGATTTATCTCCGCAAAATTCCCCGCCCTTCCCACGGTCAGTAGGGGACACCGATGGGCTTGGAAAGGCCGCCGTCCGTCGGATGGGACGTTAAGACGTGGCCCCGTGCGCGGGAGAGCCATACCCTGTGCACGTTAAAGAACACGCTGGATGGCCTTGACGGCAGGCTACCATCTGTCTCCCAACAGCTGTTCCAGTGGGTCCCCTCCCCCAACCTTCTCTGAGCCTTCGGGGTCCAGGTGACCTGGCCATTTAGCCCATGGTGTGCAAAAAAGTGCCGCTCAGAGGTAAAACAATCCAACGTTAAAGAACAGGCTGGATGGCCTTGACGAGAGGCTACCATCTGTCTCCCAACAGCTGTTCCAGTGGGTCCCCTCCCCCAACCTTCTCTGAGCCTTCGGGGTCCATGTGACCTGGCCATTTAGCCCATGGTGTGCAAAAAAGTGCCGCTCAGCGGTAAAACAACCCAACTTTACCGCTCCCCCGAGGGAAGGGTTGACGACGCCCCTTTTTGCCACCCTCGTTAATCCTTCATTGCCATTCTCATTGCTAATCGTTCAGAGGGGGAAAGCATTACTGAAAACTCTCGGCCGGTAAGCTGGATCCTGGCGACAGGAGTATTCAGACAGCTTGGCATCCAAAGGGTTAATTCGTAAAATTATTAACAATACTATATCTAATATATATATAGACGATTGTGAGTGATCGACTGACCGCTGACTGATGACTGGCAGAGGATTATGCTAATTCTGAATATGATGTGGAGCTTTGAAAATTTGCACCTTCTAGGTCAAATAATGATCACGTAGAGGCCAAATCTTTATTTACCAGTGCTAGAAATGTGAAAATTTATGTCTGGGGGTGTTTCGGGTTGTAGATACCTGTAACGTTACGAAATTTCTGATCTGGAGGGTCCTTCCGAGGTTAAAAACCAAATTTTATCTTTCGGTGCTAGAGAGCTAAAAATTGGTTGCTGGAGGTATTTGGAGTCGTAGATCTCAGTAATATTGTCAAATTTTGAATCCGATGAGTCCTTCGAGGCCAAAGGTTTCGACATACCGGTGCTGTAGAGTTAAAAATTGGTGAATAGGGATATTTCAGGCAGTAGAACTGAGAAATAAGTGGAATTTTCGTATTCGGGGTCGCATTCAAGATCAAGTAAAGGTCAGAATGACGGGAGAGAACTCAAGAGGTGTTGAAGGCACCAAATGATTTGTAGTATATTTAGTAATAAATAATAAATTTCATGAAATCAATTTATGAATATAACATAATCAACTTACATCAGCTAAAGAACTTTTTTGCCGATGTACTTAAAATTACAACAAATTAAGTTTCAACATAGCTCAGTTGAATAACGCATCAAAGTCATCAATGGTACACAACCAATTTAGAATTACTTTTTTGAACTTTACTAAATTATTTAGTGTTCTCATTTCATCATTTAATTGATTATACAATTTAGGGTAAATGTACATACCACTTTAAATTTTGTTTTAAATACTCTAGGCACAACAATTTCGTTGCAATTACCTTTAATGCAATAAGATGACGTAAAAGCATTGTAATCAGTCAAATGTTGGAAAATGTAAATCAAAATTCTAAAAACATGCAATTTTTTAAGGTAAAACTTGCAGTTCCAAACGTATAGGTGCAGTATGTTTTAATGCATCCTTTATCAACATTATTCCCATAATAATTCTTTGCAATACATTTAACCTGTTTAAAATGGTTCCGATTGGTTAGCACGCTTGGCTACTGATCTAAGGGACCTGGGTTCGAGCCCCGGATTTAGGCTATGGATGTGTGTGTCGTTTTTCTGCTGAGGTCCTGCCATCCTCTCAGATCTCCTACTATGGCATATAAACTGACAGGCTCCTGTCAGACCTCTGTGGCAAGCAGCTGCTTGAGGGGGTATTTTTTTTTGCCAACTTCACCCCACACGTGAAGTGCATATCATAATTACGACTGTACACAAGCATAATAAAATATTTTAAAAGTTCCTACTTTCAAAATTTTAGTTTTTGAGCTACGTGATCTATATTTCTAATCCAATTTAAAATTTTGCCAGCATAAACACCTAGATATTTTACTTTTGATACCTCTGATATCTGTAGACATGAACTAGTAAATAAAGTGTTACAATTTACAGAATGATATCTAATCACATATTCCAGAGCTGATTTTGGTTGAAAATGCAAAATCTTTAAATTTCAGTTCAAAACCAATTTATTTTTCTATTGTCATTTAAGGAATAAAAGCTTTCTCTGTTGGTGCAGTTTAACATTTTTTCATTATCATCAGTTACATATAATAATACAGTATAATCTGCAAACACAATAACATCTACTAAACATTTTGTTTCAAAAATATCATTAATGAAATTGTTAAACAATATAGGACCAAACACTGAACCCTAAGGCATACCAAATTTACAGGTTTCATTTGACTGATAATATTATTAAGTCTTACTATTTGTTTTCTATTTGCCAAATAAGATGCTATCCATATATACTTCTATATACAGGGTGTCCCTGAATTCATGGCCCAAACGTGAGGGGATGGTAGTACACACTGAACCCACCAATATTCGTCATAGAATATGCGGCTGCAAACGCAGTGAGGAGTCGGAAATGAAGGTTTCCAGAGTGACATTTATTGGAGATCATTACAACAAATGCTCAAATGTCCGCCCACCAATGTTGATACAGGCGGCACAACGGCGGAGTAGTGATCAGCGTACCTGCTCGTAAACACCGGGCTTGTCTCGAATATCGGTGGCTGCAAAGGACAGTCAGGCTACCAGATCCTCCACGGACTGCACGGACGTCTCGTACACGACACTCTTCAAATGTCCCAACAGAAAGAAATCGATACAAGAAAGATCGGACGATCTGGGGGGGGGGGGGGGGGCATGGGATGGGACCACCGTGCCCAATCCATCGGTTCCCAAATGTGGTATGAAGATGCTGATGCACGTCCATGCTGAAATTCGCAGGTGTCCCATCATGCTGGAACCACATATGGGGCGCGGATTGCGGCTGGAACATCCTGAAGCAATTCCGGAAAAACCTGTTGCTGAAAAATACGGTACGTTCGCCCAACGAGGCTGTCCACCAGTAGGTAGGGTCCAATTAAGTAGTCATGCGCGATCCCCACCATTGATGGCGAACCGTTGCTGGTTCGAATTTGGACGTGTATCATGGGGGTCCTGGGCCGACCACAAATGCGTATTATGGGCATTCACTATGCCTTCATGTGAGAATGTTGATTCATCCGTAAAGAGCACATGCGTGGGGAAATCGGGATGTGCGGCACTTTGCTGCAGGAACCACTGTGCGAAATCCATGCACAGGGGATAATCAACAGCTGTCAATGCCTGCACTCGCTGCAAGTGATAGGGGTGTATCCCTTCTTCACGCAGTACTCGCTAGGCACTGTTCCGATGTACACCCAGGCTCCGGGCGGCCGATCACGTGTTTGTACCTGGGTTATCTCTCACCATACACAAGATGTCCTTGCTCATAGCTGGCGCTCATATCAGTCCGTGCTCGTCCGGCATCATGTCGACTGACTTGGAAGGTGACTGCCTCAGACAGCTGGCGGTGCAGTCGCGGAAACATTTTATGATCGGGCACACGGCACATAGGATATCGCTCACGGTAGAGTCTTGGTACCTCTCTACCATTGCCCTCGGCTACGCCGTATATCAGGTGCATATCGGCTTTCTCTGCGTTCGTAAACTGCTCCATGTCGTGTCCGGCCGACGCTGAGAATGCTGGGATTTGGCCGTGCCACCTTGTCTGCGCCCCCTACTGGCACTGGGCTGCGTTTGAGGTCGCATATTCTATGACGAATATTGGTGGGTTCGGTGTGTACTACTATGCCCTCACGTTTGGGCCATGAATTCAGGGACACCCTGTATAACTATTCTTTGTTAAAATTTCTGCACTGGATTACTGTTACTAATTATTCATTACAGTTTTTCTTCTGGTGTGTATATATTAAAGATGAGAGATTATTTTATTAAACAAATTTAATGAAATCGAAAATAAGAGTAGAAATTTTCTTCAAGGCACAAAAATCAATGTAATAACTGAATCATCACAATGGAGATTCCCCTGAAATTTCATATCGATACAATTTAAGTGTTTGATGACATTGTTTTAAACTATATTTATGTGTTTTAGGGCACTATTACTCTTTTTTTCCTGCAGTTAAGCAGATGCCTTGCGGGTCACTTGTTTATAGTTTCGTATAATTAACATGACTAAAAATAAATATTATTATCCTTAGTTGGCCTAAATTTTGATCTTGAGCCCCTAAACTGAGGTAAAACATTTTTCTGACATATTTTAAATCATATATACCGAAATGCATTCCGAAAAACTATTTTTTAATTATTTTTTAAAATAAACTACATCAAAAATTTAATTTTCGTAATATCTGATGCGGATATTGAAATCTTATTGCAATTTAATATTTAGTGAAAAATAAATGTTTCGTAGAAAGTAAACTTTTTTTAGTTGTACCATTTACAACGCGAAGAGCAATTCGTTAATATGAAATGATAACTAAACACCCGAAATACTGAATAATGCTTAATTTTGATTATTAAATGTAAAACAAATTAAGTTATAACAAATAGAAATTATTTTTTACCTTATTTTTTCGAAATTAAAGGAAAATTTTGCGAATTTAAATTATAACTGAGCCCGAGATCTAAGCTGACTCTACTATTTAGAGCTGAAACTCATCCCTTTATGTATATAGATCATCCTTTCAACACGATTTATCTCGTGTGGATTGTAAATTGCCGTATTCAATTGCAAATGTCAATTTGCTAAAAGTAAATTTACATGATTTATGCTTATGAATAGTCCAATCTTGAAAATAGAACTGAATTCTAATAACCCTAGGTGGACCTCAGAAAAATTCAACTTCCGAAGCCTTTATTAACACAACAAACAGTCTTCTATTAAATCATCCATTCAATATTTAATGACAAGATTGCGGGTTGTTATAAAGTGATAATATTTAATGACAAGAGTCAATATTTTATGATTCGATATTTTATAATTATACATTCAATATTTAGTGAAAAGATTCTGGGTTATTATGATTTTGTGGGTTGTTATAAAGAGTAATACCTGGTTTCGATTTAGCAACTAAGTAGTTTTAAACTGGCATTGACACTATGCGTTGTATTAAGAAGAGCCAGAGTTATTGCAACGTAAGTCGATATTTGAATTCTGAATGTACTAAAATGTAAATATCTGTTTTCACCCGATTTTTTATATATAAGTAAAAGTATTTTTTTCTCCAATTTTAGCCGTTAATATGATTTTGTTACCAAAAATACATCATATAATGATGCAATTTTAAAGTTCTTTATTTATTTTATGTTTCTACTTGAATGACAAAACCGAAGATCAATTGAAGAGAAGAGTCAGCTGTGTGGAATGCATTGCAAACTGAGCATTGTTTGTTCTAATTGTCTTCTATAATTATAAAAAAAATATACCCCCTCAAGCAGCTGCTTGCCACAGAGGTCTGACAGGAGCCTATCAGTTTATATGCCACAGTTGAAGGTCTGAGAGGATGGCAGGACCTCAGCAGAAAAACGACACTTACATCCATGCCTTACCCGGGACTCGAACCCAGGTCCCTTAGATCAGTAGCCAAGCGCGCTAACCATTTGGCCATGGGACGGCCTATAATTATAGCCTACTAGAAATCAAACGGTGCCTTCACCCTCTTGATTTTCTGGTCCGTCGCTCCGACCCTTAGTGACCTCGAATGCAACACTAGATCTGAAAATCCCCCTCGTTTCTTAGTTCTGCTGACGGAAATATCACTATTCACCAATTTTGAGGTTTATTTTTAGCACCGGGTGTTGAGAGTGTGCTGATTTAGTCATGCAGGAGTTCATATTGGATAGTCGAATCATGAACATTGTGCCTAGAAGAATCAGAAAAATTGGGAGAGATTGCCAAATAGGATCTTGTCAAATTTGTACTGCAGCATCCAAATGCAACAGATTAGCTCAAAATTGACATTTTGAGAACTAAACCACACCTCCTTTAATCACGGTTCTTTGATAATTATGTGTAGGTATAATCGAAATTTTAATTATCGTTCAGTTTATCTGAGAATTGTTTTTTGAAAAACCTTTGCACTCTCTGGTCAAATGTATTCATTGGTTAATAAGAAAATATCAGTTCTTAACATCACTTTATATCACTTTATGATACCATTTCTCGTTTTAGTTGAGAAGTGTATAATTTTTAGACTTGTAATAGTTTAATAAATCTCATTTAATTTTTTGCTGGCACTGCTATCACCAGCACTATTCTTCTAACGCAGGCTGGTCCAATCCAAACTTTCTCCGCAAAATTTCCCGCCCTGCCCACGGTCAGTAGGGGACACCGATGGGCTTGGAAAGGCCGCCGTCCGTCGGATGGGACGTTAAGCCGTGGCCCCGTGTGCGGGAGAGCCATACCCTGTGCACGTTAAAGAACACGCTGGATGGCCTTGACGGGAGGATACCATCTGTCTCCCAACAGCTGTTCCAGTGGGTCCCCTCCCCCAACCTTCTCTGAGCCTTCGGGGTCCATGTGACCTGGCCATTTAGCCCATGGTGTGCAAAAAAGTGCCGCTCAGAGGTAAAACAACCCAACCCAACCCAAATCCAATCCAAACTTAGTGAAGAGCCACTAAGAAAAAAGTTATGTTCTTTAAGAGCAACAAAAAAATTCGCCACTTAAAAACGAAAACATGCATTTCTAATGAGTATAAATTGAAAAAAAAAAGTAAAATATTTAAAATTCTTTAAGGAATTAGGATAGGATTTCGATTAAAAACCAAAAAAATATTCATTTTTAATGAGTACTATGACATGACAATGTTGTTTAGTTATGAGCCTAAAACTATTTGGTGAAACAATTAGAAGAAATTAGACAGATTCAGCATATTTATCATTTTGTTTTATAAACTGCAAGTTCTTTTGTAATGAACCGCTGATTTGTAATTTATAAAATCTTTCTCTAGCTGTAGGCAATAAAGAATAAACTTTCTTAGTGTATATACGGTCTGTAAATGGTAGTTAGTCATACACTGGAAGGAGAGCGTGTAAAAATCCCCGTGATGATGCACAGAACCTGCCAGGCCTAGCACCTAATTATCAGACACCGCCTTCTCGTGGTGGATGCCATTAGTATAATATTTTCAAAAGAGATATTCTCTTTTGGAAGGGAACGGAAGGGAAGGGCTGCTGGATCAGTGTAGATGACCAGATTAGTAGTACTAGATGAGCAGGTTAGTAGGCTAGATCTGTGTAGTCTACTGATCTGGTCATCTAGTGCTACTTTATTTTTTCCTGCCCTTCTGTGGAGTGGTCAACTTTACAAGGTCCAGGTGCTGACCATACCCAGTGGACTGGTGTATGGTTTTGAGCTTGATTACCCATCCTGAACCTGCTACAATGGTGGACCTCTGTTAAGGGAAAATCTGCCGTTGTGTTTTCTGTTTGTCTATGGGTTGCTAGCCCTAGGTTTTCAGTTGCACATGACACCTTATATCAGCTGGTGAATAATCCTGATCAGAAAGCATCGTAGGTACCTGAACCCTTACTTTAGCTACTTGGGCATCGCTAATTTTACCCTGGTGTATGGGGCGGGGGTGGCTCAGTCGATAGCGCGCCAGGCTCGTAATCTGTAGTTCCCAGGTTCGAGTCCCAGCTTGGTCAGCGTTGAGATTTATCTCCGCAAAATTCCCCGCCCTGCCCACGGTCAGTAGAGGACACCGATGGGCTTGGAAAGGCCGCCGTCCGTCGGATGGGACGTAAACCCGTGGCCCCGTGTGCGGGAGAGCCATACCCTGTGCACGTTAAAGAACACGCTGGATGGCCTTGACGGGAGGCTACCATCTGTCTCCCAACAGCTGTTCCAGTGGGTCCCCTCCCCCAACCTTCTCTGAGCCTTCGGGGTCCTTGTGACCTGGCCATTTAGCCCATGGTGTGCAAAAAAGTGCCGCTCAGAGGTAAAACAACCCAACCCTGGTGTATTTTGTTTCAAGCAGATCAGTTTTTATCTAGATTCCTCTGTCAATAAACCTATTTTCTTTAAAAATCCTACTAATCATTTTCTCTCCGCAGATACGTGGAATGTGAGGACGTTTCAAAAAGATCATTCTCTTGAAAACGTCACACCAGAATTCCATCTTATAACTTAGGTATTCTGGGCTTGCAAGAATCTAAATGGATAGGTAAAGGTAAGATTAAAAAATTTTTAAATATCTCTTTTCAGGGTGGGAGGATGGAAAGCATCTCCAAGGTGTAAGTTTGCTTTTCATTTGCGCTGTTTTACTTTTGAGTGGCACTGTTTTTTCACACAATGGGCTGAAAAACCCGTTGACAGACATTAGGAGATAGATGGTAGACTCCCATTAAATGCGTAAAAATGTGCAATTAATAACTGCATATTTTTATCAGTATTATTCCATTTCTAATTTATATCTATGGTAAGGTATCTGGTAAACGTTCCACCTTTCATTTGTGAATCGGTTTTCAAATGTTATTGGTTTATCAGTTAGAGTAATAATTATAATTAGAATCAGAATCATTTAACTACACATAAACAGCATATTGGTATTTAGAATGACTAGAACTAAAAGTTGCTTATAATTTATTTCGGTTCATTTACACTTTGTTTAGTTATTACTAATTCACGTTCGGTTGTCAAATATTCAAAGAATAAAAACCCCCTCAAGCAGCTGCTTGCCACAGAGGTCTGACAGGAGCCGGTCTGTAAGGATGGCAGGACCTCAGAAGAAAAACAACACAAACGTCCATGCCTTAGTCCGGACTCGAACCCAGGTCCCTTACGGCCACGGGACGGCTTAAATATTCAAATAAAACTTAAAATTATATTGTTGCAAATTTTTTTTAAGTTCAAATACAACTTAAAAAAATCTGTAACAATATTAAGAGTTATAAATGTTGGTATTATTGCTACACAAATGAGCAAGGACTTGAAGAAAGCGAAATGTTTTCCACAAGAAATCCCAATAAAGTAGACTCCCTCTTATCCAGCCCTTACGGGACCAGACCACTGGCCGGATAAACAAAAGACCGATTAATCCGAAAATTGTGTCAGAAAATAAATAAAAACGGGAAATGACAAAAATATTAACTGTACTATATTTTAATTAATAATTTGTTGACAATATTAAAAATTTACTTACACACACTTGAAAAAGTCCGTGACTTTCTTTTGTTTTTTTGAACTTAGCCCTTTTCTACCTGCAAAATCTTGCCATTTTTTATTAAACATCACATCAGTCGGCAGATGAGGCCTGTTGTTGTTCAATGTATCTTACTGCAACGTCAAAAGCTTCTTTCTTTCAATATGGCTAACATTCCCTCCATCCTCTTCTTCATTCTCTGCTTCTTCTCCGTTCCCTTCTTGGCAGACTGTATTAATTATTTCGTCATCATTCATTGTTTCATTTTCCCACTGCTCATCACCTTTTTTCAATGTCATTTTTTCAAGTGTGTTACATCCAGGGAACAGTTTAAAGTCATTAAGCAGCGAAATATTTTCATTTTCCGTCATATCTTTGGCAGGCGCAGACTTATTCGATACTTTCGTGTTGTCGTCTTTGGTACTTTCTACACAGTTTTCAACTGAGGGCCAAGTTTTTCTCCATGACTTCACAAACGTTGTATGAGAAATTTCTTCAAAAGCTCTTGCCAACAAACCTCGATATTTATTGTTTTCAAAGCATTTAAAAGTCCTATTTCGTCGTTTTCGGTTCGCTGTAGAATTTCTGAAAGAAGCTTTCTCCTATCGCCTTTTTAAACGCCTTTTTAAGCTTACACATCGCCTTTTTAAACTTACAAATCGCCTTTTTAAACTTACAAACACGCTTTGATCCACTGGTCGCACTAAAGATGTTACATTAGGTGGCAAAAACATGGCTTTTATGTTGTCAGAAATGAGTTCGCTTGGGTGCGTTGGGGCACTGTCGAGAATGAGTATGGCTTTTTTACAGGAATTTTAAAACTTGTCAAGTACTTTTTTTTTTACTTTTGGAACAAATTCTATAAAGAACCACTCTTTAAACAAATACGAGTCTATCCAACCGGACTTTTGAGCTTTGTAGTTAACTGGCAGAGCAGCTAAATTTAAATGCTTGAATGCTCGGGGTTTTGCTGATTTCCCAATTACAAAAAGAGGAAGTTTGTACGCACCTGCAGCATTTGTACACACAGCAGCAGTGATTCTTTCTTTGTTTGTTTTAAATCCTGATGCTGAGGTTTCTTGCGCTGTCACAAACGTTTTCGTTGGAAGAAGTTTAAAATTTAATCAAGTCTCATCTACATTGTAGATTTCTTCTGCGCATAGGCCTTCTTCTTTAATAAGCACTAAAAGTGTTTCTGAAAATTTCTTTGCTGCTGAAGGATCAGCTGACAATTTCTCACCACAAACACCATGCCGATTTTTCGAGCGAGAAAGTCATCCCTCGCTTGCTGAAAAATGTCCTCTATTATCGATTTTAGAATGAAGGATTAATGTTTTTTCGTTCAAGATTCGCCCACTGATTGGCGTTCCTTCCTGATGGCGTTCCTTCGTGAAAGTGCATCATCGACAATTTCATTTTTCGGCTTTTTAAGAGTGCACCGAGAAGAAAGCGTTTTTTCAGACTCGACTTGAGTGCAAAAATCTTGTAAAGATTTTCTATTACTTCTACAGTCATTTACCGTGCTTTTACCAACACCTGGGTTCATCACAAATATGCTTTACTGGACCACCTTTGTCAATACGTTCCAACGCTTTTAATTTCACCTCCATCGTAACGACATTACGCTTACGTTTGCAGTCACTCATTTTGTACCACACAGTAATTCACAACACATACTCCAGATCACAACACATACTCCTGTATGCGCCCACTACACTGTACACTGTAATATTCGCAAAGAGGTACTGAAGCAAATATGTACTGTACTCTAAACAAAACACACGGCGACTTGCTTCGGCTTTTTGGAACTGAAGCAAATAAACAAAACTAGCGGCGACTTGCTTCCGCTTCTTGGAATGACCGGTTAAAGCGGAGGTAGGTTAAGTCGAGACCGGATAAGAGAGACTCTACTGTATTTAGAAATCAGAGAAATTATTTTACGAACGGTTTCACCATCAGTCAAAATATTTCATTTTATACTTAATATATGAACTTAATACATTAATTTTATTAAATCTTTTCGCTTCATTTACTTAAGTGTTAAGCTAAATCGGGTGTTAATCCCTTTGGTATTGGTAGCTGCAATAGGCATGTCACGAATAAATATAGGATCAAGAAGTGAACTGCAACAGTAGAATGCTAGAAGAATATTGAAAGGAAAACACCTAAAACATGAGTTATTTTTGTATTTAAAATCCCTCAGTAAATCTTTACTGCGAATTTCCTGTGGAGAAGAATGATTTCGAAAGATTTCTTTCCTCTCTTCTACAGATGCATCTTTTCTCAACAATCTTCGTGTCTGCAGCATCCGAGAAAACATTTCTTTCCATTTGTGAGAAATACCTCTTTTGTTGTCAGCACTATTCGTTCCAGAAAATTCTCTATTTCTGGACGTTATGGAGCAGAACAATGAGAAACAGTGTCGTATCATTTCGAGGTTGCCATGGAGACGCTTTTACCTTGTTCTTTGGTGGATTTTGCTTAAAAATGTAACAGAACAGTTTTATTAATTCCGTTTTCCCTTCAACCGAGAATGGATTTCGTCATATATCAGTTTTGATAAATAATTCAAATCGTTTCTTCTGAATTTCGTTTAAGATCAAAGAGCAGAGGAATTGTTAGAAATATAAAGGTTGAGTTGATTTAAAAAGAAAGCTGTTTCGGGTCGTTCTCACCACTTATTCGTTATTCTGTTTCTAGCTTATAACGCTAAAATCGTTGAATCCACCAGCAGTATAGGTTTGCTCTCCAGACAGTTCATAAAAGCTATGCATCTTCAATTCTGAACGTTTTCGGTGAAAAACTATTTTTTCTGAGGAAGCTGAATTGCAAAACAGATTCCTCAACAACGGGGCAGAAAAATAGTTTTCGGTCCTCTATTGCCTCTTTTCTCCCAAGGGTAATAGAACTGCCTAGGCTGTTTTCGAAAGCCGAGTTCATTGAACGTTCCCAGCAACAGATAGAAAGATCCAGAAATATAAATGAGGTGAAAAACGTGAAGGAAAACAGGCGACATTTTGGTTAGTAAGTTGGTACGGATATTTTTCGAAAGTGGGTGTTGACATAGAAATATCAAATATCTTATGAGCAAATTGTATCGCAGACTACCTGACAGGTTAATGGACAGACCATTCACATAAAAAAGTTCCCTCCACGTAGCTCACTTGCCACAGAGATCTAACAGTTGATGCTGAAATACTGTCAATCAAGAAATACAGCAGTGTCCAAAAGTTGTTAGAACCCATGCTATGTCAATGGGAAGAGCTAACTTTGAAGCTCTATAATTTCTAAAATATTAATTTTATAGAAAAAAAGAACTCAAGATAAATTAAACATCTCAATCAAATCTATCTAAATCTCGATTTTTAATATTTCTAAAGAGTTATGGCAGTTGGAATAATTAAAGAAGCAATACTTCTTAAACAGCTTTTACGAATTGACGAATATTGAACTTGTTATTTACACAAGCTTTCAAAATATGCACTTGTGACGGTTTCAAAATTATTTTTTGAGTTTTAATTGAGGTGAATTGTTATGACTGCTATTGCTGTTTTTAAATATTAAAATTCCTGTCTTTTCATGTGGAACGAATATTGTTGAAAATCGCGATTTACATTTAATTGACATTTACAATTTTCTCCTATGACATGTTATTGGCTCCTATACCCATAACAGGCATATTTCAAAAGTTATACAGTGTCAAAGTTAGCCTTTTAATGACAAAATACGTGTTAGTAACTTAGGTTTTACAGTACTGTGCAAATTAGTTGGGACAATAGGAAAATGCAGTAACAAAGACACAACTAAAATATTTATTTGTTTAATAGTGTAGTTAATAGTGAATGTGACCCCCCTTAGCTTTAATTACGTCTTCCAACCTCTCAACCATTGATGCCACTAGATTTCCATACATCTCCTTCACTTCAGGGTAGTGGTACTACACTTTCATGACACTTTCTATCATTTTGGTTTTCGTCGTGCAATCCATCTTAGATATGTGCACATTAATAATGGTCCACAAATTTTCAGTGGGGTTTAGATCAGGTGAATTTCCTGGCCACTCCACTCACAATTCCTTCAACTGCCTTCAACTGTTGCTGGGTAAAGTTGCTGGGTAAAGAAGCTCTTAGAAAGTCTAGAATTGGGGCATGGAGCCAGATACTGTTGAAATACCCCATCGCCATTAGGAAACAGCTTCTGCAGTGTTGGGAGCATTTTAGCCTCCAGAACGCCTTTGTACTTTTTGCTGTCCATCATTTCTTCAATGGGGTGAAGCGTGGCTCGGAAGCTGTGAAACATCCCAAAAACATGACCTTGGGTGGGTGTTTGGGGGATTGCTGGATGTGGCCGGATCGAAGAGTTTCTCCAGGCGAGCGGCAGACGAAATTTGACCTGTAGCCATGCACCTCAAAGTGGATTTCGTCGCAAAATCTCACTTTTTCCCATTTCTCCACAGTTCAGTCTCGATGTTTCTTTGCCCAGGATAGCCTTTTTTGCTTCATTGCGGGTTTCAAAAGCTGCTTTTTGGAGGGGCGTCGAGCCCGGCAGCCACACTCCAGAAGGCGACGAGTACCGTATAAGCATCTATATTAACCCCATGAAACGCAATCTCCCTTTTGACGTCTCCACTGGTCTTCTTCGAGTCTATGATACTAATTCTTCGAATTAGATTATCATCTCTAGGGGTGGTTTTTCTTTTTCTTTCACAATGTCCTTTATGGGATGTGTCCACGGACCCTGTTTTCTTATGCAGCTTCATGATGCTTGTCCCAACTAATTCGCACAGTACTGAAGGTGCCAGTGTCAATTTATGAAGCTAGAGAGATGCCAACAGAAAGGCAAACACACTTTCCCGGGTATTGAAACTCAGTCTCTATGAGGGGCGGGGGTGGCTCAGTCGGTAGCGCGCCAGGCTCGTAATCTGTAGTTCCCAGGTTCGAGTCCCAGCTTGGTCAGCGTTGAGATTTATCTCCGCAAAATTCCCGCCCTGCCCACGGTCAGTAGGGGACACCGATGGGCTTGGAAAGGCCGCCGTCCGTCGGATGGGACGTTAAGCCGTGGCTCTGTGTGCGGGAGAGCACGTTAAAGAACACGCTGGATGGCCTTGACGGGAGGCTGCCATCTGTCTCCCAACAGCTGTTCCAGTGGGTCCCCTCCCCCAACCTTCTCTGAGCCTTCGGGGTCCTTGTGACCTGGCCATTTAGCCCACGGTGTGCAAAAAAGTGCCGCTCACAGGTTAAACAATCCAATCCAATACAGTCTCTATGCACACAACCAAAGATGCACTAACATCAGCCAGGGCCCGATCTAGGAGAGATGGGAGAGGGGGCCTTACTAGAAAAAGTAATGGACGCCAAAAGTTATGAAATTTGTGCATGTTTCGCACATTTTTTTATGCATTTTTTCGAAAATCTCTAAAAACAAGTGTTACACTGGATTGGATCCTTCTCCGGTACGATTACGTTACTTGCCCCCTTCTATTTGTTTCTAGATCCGGTTATAGTATCAGTCATTGGGACAGCATAGTAAGTGTTAATATTGCACATAACAATAATAATTTTTCTTATACCGTGTTTCTCCCAATGCAAACAAAAAAAGCCGTCATGTATTCATTGAAAGCTTAATAATGAGACCTGCCCACTATTCGTGCAGTATTCATACCCGAAACCTTAGCGGTCAAGGTTTTATTCTGAAATATCAATTAATACACCGATATTTTAAAAGCATTAACCTTTTGGATACCAAGCTGTCTGAAAACTCCTGTCGCCAGGATCCAGCCTACCGGACGAGAGAGTGCGTTCCTTTTCACTATTGGTTTCCCCCTCTGAACGATTAACAATGAGAATGGCAATGAGGGCTGAACGAGGCTGGAAAAAAGGGACGTCAACAACCCTTCCCTCGGGGGAGCGGTAAAGTGTCACTGACAATATTCGCTTTCATCCCGTTGTACAGTGTGAGTTCGGTAGTAATTACCACCAAAGGCAAAGCTGGGTAGGGAAGTGAGAGCGAAGCTTGTAGGAAAGTTGGGTCAAAACTGCAAAATATTTCTGCCAGTGAATTCTTGATCTTTGCGATTTCCAGATTATTATTTTCATCATATCATCATCCTCAAGCAGCCATGGGCTACGGAGGTCCAACCAGACCGTGAAATTTTGATCGCCAAGCAACTCTGTTCTGAGCTACATCTACTGCATCTGGCAACTGCACACCAATTCTAACAAGGTCCTGTTTGACATTGTCTGCCCACCGCATCCTAGGTCTCCCCTTCTTTCTGAGGCCTTTAGGCACACTGTTAATAACCCTATTCGCCAATATATAATTATTCATACGGGCAACATGGACAAACCAACGGAGTCTCTCTCTGCACAATATGCTGCTTAAAGGAGGTTGCAAACTCCTTTGCCTAACCTCATCATTAGTTACAAAGTTGAACCACCTAATGCCCAAGATACTGCGTAAGCATCTGGAATCAAAAGCATCTAGTTTCTTGCTACCTTGTTTACAAAGTGCCCACGTTTCACTACCATAACTAACCCTAGAAAGAACCAAACTATTATACAGTCTAATTTTAGTCTTTAGGTGTATACGCCTATTTCTCCACACTCTCCATAGATTCTTAAAATTCCCGGCAGCAATCCCTATTCGTCTGTTAATTTCATGCCGCACATCACCAGTATCTGTTACGTAGCTCCCAAGATAATTAAACTGTGACACCTGCTCAAGACTGCAACCATTCAGATTAACTGAATCACAGCCTGCCTGACCAATTTTCATCACTTTAGTTTTCTCTCTGCTTATAACCAAACCTACTCTACTATCAGTCTCATCAACAGCTCGAATGAAAGAGTTCATCTCATTAACATCATTGGCCAAAAGGGCTAAATCATCAGCAAAATCTAAATTTTCGTATCTCCAGTCCATTTAAGGCCAAAATCTTTCCCTTGAAGTGAATTTCGCATAACATAATCAATAACGAAGCTAAAGAGAAATTATCTTTTTTATATTCATGACAGAAAAGGAGAAAAAATGCACCCTTGTCGAACACCAGAAATATTGCTAAACCAATTGCTACAAGCCTTACCAACTCTCACACACGACTCAGTGTTATTATAGAGAGCTTTCATTATGTTCACTAACTTGTCAGGTATACCATATGATTTCACAATCAACCACAAATTATGACGATCAACAGAGTCGAAAGCCTTTTTGAAATCAACAAAGCTAGCAACCAAAGGTTTCTGAAACTCTAAACATTTCTCAAGAATCTGCCTAAGTGAAAATATTTGATCCACACATCCCCTACCACTTCTGAATCCACATTGCTCATCACGCAATTGACTGTCAACCAGATTCTTAATTCTATTAAGCACAATCATGGAAAGAACTTTACCTGGAACAGAGAGTAGGATGATACCCCTGTAGTTATCACAAAAACTGCGATCACCTTTTTTGAAAATAGGGATAACAGTAGCTGTGGTAAAATCCTTAGGAACCATGCCTTTATCATAAAAGATATTCAGAATTTCAGTCATCCAAGTGGTAACCGAAACATTTCCAGCTCTAAGGATTTCCTTAGTAATTTCATCTACCCCTGGGGATTTATGAAGTTTAAGTTTAGAAACAGCCAAAATAACTTCAGATTGTGTTATAGGGCCAACATTAAAGTCACCAATGCATCTATCATCATTGCAAACAATGGGAGTATAAACAACCATATTATTTAGAACATCACTGAAATGCTCAGCCCACCTAGCCATGACAGAATCCTCACCTTCTATAACTTTACCTTGTTTATCCTTCAATCCTGTATGCCTGTCCGTTTTCTACCACATAAAACATTAACTATCTGGTACAGCTCTCTGCTGTTGTGCTGTCTAACTGCTTCCTCGGCTTCGTCAGCCAAGCCATCAAGCCAAAGATTCTTATCAGTAGCTAACTGATCCCTTACACGTTTATTAAGTCCTCTGTAATGCTTTCTATTAGGACTAGTAGGGTATTGATTAAGGACATTCCTGCAGTTCTTTCTTTCTGAAATAAGCTCAAATGCCTTATCACTCAGATAATTCTATCTCCTCTGCTCCTTTTTTTTTCCTAAAAGAGTCCTGTTAGTGTCCAAAAAAGCCTGTTTGAAATGATCCCCTTCTTCCTCAACTTCAGTAGTGAGCATACGATGACTGTCATAATGACTAAGTAACCTATCATAGTAAGCTTTGGTTATAACTGGATCTTTCAGTATTTAAAGAAAATTTTCTAACCCTACCACAACACTTTTTAAGTTTAAGTTGCAAGACACTTTTAACAAGGTAATTGTCAGATCCAATTTCAGCTCCCCTATATGCCCTGGTATTCCTAACAGAACTAGCCCATTTGCTGTTAATTAATATGTAATCAATCATACTCTTATGCAGCCCATCAGGTGAAACCCATGTGTACTTATGTATGTCGCGGTGTTTGTAATAAGTGTTAGTTATTCTGAATCCATTGAGTTTACTTACCTGTAGGAGACGTTGCCCATTGCCATTGCAACTACCAATACCAATTCAGAAGAGAAATGGCATTCAGATTTTCTTAACATTTATTTTATTTTCTCTTAAAATATTTTTTAAAATTTAAATTGTGATAATTTTAAGACCAATGATGATAGATGCATTGGTGGCTTTAATGTTGGCCCCATAACACAATCTGAAGTTATTTTGGCTGTTTCTAAACTTAAACTTCATAAATGCCCAGGAGTAGATGAAATTACTACGGAAATGCTTAGAGCTGGAAATGTTTCGGTTACCACTTGGATGACTGAAATTCTGAATATCTTTTATGATAAAGGCATGGTTCCTAAGGATTTTACCAGAGCTATTGTTATCCCTATTTTCGAAAAAGGTGATCGCAGTTCTTGTGATAACTACAGGGGTATCATCCTACTCTCTGTTCCAGGTAAATTTCGTTCCATGATTGTGCTTAATAGAATTAAGAATCTGGTTGACAGTCAATTGCGTGATGAGCAATGTGGATTTTGAAGTGGTAGGGTATGTGTGGATCAGATATTTTCACTTAGGCAGATTCTTGAGAAATGTTTAGAGTTTCAGAAATCTTTCGTTGCTAGCTTTGTTGATTTCAAAAAGGCTTTCGACTCTGTTGATCGTCATAATTTGTGGTTGATTGTGAAATCATATGGTATACCAGACAAGTTAGTTAACATAATGAAAGCTCTCTATAATAACACTGAGTCGTGTGTGAGAGTTGTGAGAGTTGGTAAGACTTGTAGCAATTGGTTTAGCATTACTTCTGGTGTTCGACAAGGGTGCATTTTGTCTCCTTTTCTCTTTAGTTTGGTTGTTGATTATGTTATGCGAAATTCACTTCAAGGGAAAGATTTTGGCCTTAAATGGGCTGGAGATACGAAAATTTCTGATTTAGATTTTGCTGGTGATTTAGCTCTTTTGGCAAATGATGTTGATGAGATGAACTCTTTCATTCGAGCTGTTGATGAAACTGGTAGTAGAGTAGGTTTGGTTATAAACAGAGAGAAAACTAAAGTGATGAAAATTGGTCAGGCAGGCTGTGATTGAGTTAATCTGAATGGTTGCAGTCTTGAGCAGGTGTCACAGTTTAATTATCCTGGGAGCTATGTAACAGATAATGGTGATGTGCTGCATGAGATTAACAGACGAATACGGATTGCTGCCGTGACTTTTAAGAATCTATGGAGAGTGTGGAGAATTAGGCGTACACACCTAAAGACTAAAATTAGGCTGTATAATAGTTTATTTCTTTCTAGGGTTAGTTATGTTAGTGAAACTTGGACACTTTGTAAACAAGATAACAGGAAACTTGATGCTTTTGATTCCAGATGCTTACGCAGTATCTTGGGCATTAGGTGGTTCAACTTTGTAACTAATGATGAGGTTAGTCAAAGGAGTTTGCAACCTCCTTTAAGCAGCATATTGTGCAGAGAGAGACTCCGTTGGTTTGGCCATGTTGCCCGTATGAATAATTATAGATTGGCGAATAGGGTTATGAACAGTGTGCCTAAAGGCTTCAGAAAGAAGGGGAGACCTAGGATGCGGTGGGCAGACAATGTCAAACAGGACCTTGTTAGAATTGGTGTGCAGTGGCCAGATGCAGTAGATGTAGCTCAGGATAGACTTGCTTGGAGAACTAAATTGCACGGTCTGGTTGGACCTCAATAGCCCATGGCTGCTTGAGGATGATGATGATGATATGTTTTAATTTCATGGCGATAGAGACCTTCACAAATTTCCCAAATGAGTGTGGTAGTGCGAAGAGGAAATAGGGAAGTGAAATATTTAGTAACACTCCTGTTAACATAAACTAAAGGCCAAATTATATCTTTAGAAATTAATATTTTAAAAGCTTTTCAAACGTTACTTGTTCTTCACTATTTCCGATTAGTATAATATATAATATAAAAAAAAATACATTTTTTCCCTTTTTGTTCCTCACAAAATTTCAATCTAACAACTTATTAGTTTTTTAGACAACTTAATTTTTTATCAGCATTGTAAACAAAATATTTAATCCACTTGCAAATTGCTCTAACATTTGGGAAAAATCATAATACCATGGAATAGATAAGTATTTATAAACTTTTTCTAAGCCAAAGACAAACGCAAAACAGAAAAATATTGGAGCAAAAGTTTAAAATCGAGTGCTATATTTTTTTTAAACCAAGATGAGACTCATTTATTTTCCCTAAAGTTGGATTATTGAAAAATGAAGGTTTTTAAGACTAAAAGTCTTTCGAAGAGTAATTTCATACCTTTATATCAATTATGTGAAATTATTTTATTAATATTTCAAATTTATTTTTTTCCGCTGTTTACAATTGAGTAAAACAAAATAAAATTTTTGTGGCCAGGATTTGTTTTCTGCATCTTTTTGTGGTTTAATAAAAATGAAAAAAAAAATTCCACATCTTTTTGTGGTATAATAAAAATGAAAAATAAATGTAAAATACTGGCCTTCCGATAAACACCTTAAAACTTAGACAATAAAAGTGAAATATATGGATAGTGCAATCAGTGGGGCGGGAGTGGCTCAGTCGGTAGCGCGCCAGGCTCGTAATCTGTACTTCCCAGGTTCGAGTCCCAGCTGGGTCAGCGTTGAGATTTATCTCCGCAAAATTCCCCGCCCTGCCCACGGTCAGTAGGGGACACCGATGGGCTTGGAAAGGCCGCCGTCCGTCCGTCGGATGGGACGTTAAGCCGTGGCCCCTTGTGCGGGAGAGCCATACCCTGTGCACGTTAAAGAACACGCTGGATGGCCTTGACGGGAGGCTACCATCTGTCTCTCAACAGTTGTTCCAGTGGGTCCCCTCCCCCAACCTTCTCTGAGTCTTCGGGGTCCATGTGACCTGGCCATTTAGCCCATGGTGTGCAAAAAAAGTGCCGCTGAGGGGTAAAACAACCCAACCCAAGGGCAATCAGTCACTGAGTTCGTATTCACTTCAAAAGAAGATAGTTATCCCGCAAGGCACGTACCCAGGATTTAGCTTCAGGACGATCCGAGAATTTCGTTTCAGTGGGAGGGAGATTGTTTTGGGGAGGTCCGAGATTTTTGTTTTGAGAGGAGTCCGAAAATTCAGTTTCGGGAAATCTCATTTGTGTGTGATTTCTCATTTGCCAAACTAAATATTATGAGATTTTATATTTTTTAAAATTTAATTTTTTGGTGCCGGACATGAAATAAAGAATTGAAATAAAATTATGCAAAAACAAGTGTTTTGGATTTCAAAGCAGTATTGAAGTTTGAGATTTAGTATGACAGCCGGATAATCGCAGGGGGTGGGGGGTGAACTTTTCGGGAGCGTGGGTTTCTAGTTACTTCTTTGGAGTTACTCTTGTTGAGTAGGTAAATTGGCGCTTTATCTCACATTGTAGTAAATGCAAATTCAATGACTGATTACAACATCAAAGGTTTATTTTGTATGTTTTGGGCGTATGTAAGAAGTAGGTACTTTAATGACAAAAAGAAATACATAAATAGATTTTAAATTTTAAAAAGCACCTGCCGTCCCGTGGCCGAGTGGTTAGCGCCCTTGGCTACTGATCTACGGGACCTGGGTTTGCGCCCCGGGTAAGGCTTGGCTGTTTGTGTCGTTTTTCTGCTGAGGTCGTGCCACCCTCTCAGACCTTCTACTATGGGATATAAACTGACAGGCTCCTGTCAGACCTCTGAGGCAAGCAGCTGCTTGAGGGGTTATTTATTTATTTATTTTTATCTCCAGATAATTTTATTTGATACATGCCTCATAAACATCAACCGCATATATCCCCGCTTTTTGGGGCGGGAGACAGGACGTGCTTGGCGTAGTCAACCGTATTATATATGTCAGAATATTTGTGATATAACTTGTTAAAGTCATCCTCTGAGAAATTTCTGCCCCTTTTGGGAGGGAGGGGTCATCATTTGGCGTAGTCGACGACGGTCCCCACATCAGCTATCATATCAGACCAAATTCATAACTGTCGGAAGATATAATAAAACGACTTTCATGGTTGCCCTTTTTAGGGGGAAGAATGTAGGGGAGTTTATTTTGAAAACCCATAACACTCCCCACCTAACAAGTTTCCATTCGACAAACAGTTAGTTACGTTCGGTCCCTGCGTTCGAAAGATATTGAGGGAAAATAATTTTAACATTTATCCTTTTAGGGGGAAGAAAGCATGGGGGGTCAATGTTTTAGAACCTATAACACTCCACGCGTCACCGGCTTTCATTTGACATACAAATCATGAAGTTTGTCCTTCGCATTCGAAACATATGGTGGAATAACTGTTTTGTCAAATACACAAGAGAGAAAAGAGTAAAAAGCAAGAAGTAAAAAAAAATAATTTGAGAAATTTATAAATTAACGATCTTCTCATATGCGTCCTAAAAAGTAGAAAATAAAATTAAAGTATGTTGATGGTGCAATCAGTCACTGAACTCGTATTCACTTCAAAGGAAGGAAGGGCGCCGGCGATCATGCTGAGTAGGTAAATCGGCGCCCTATCTTCGTTTGACGCAAATATGAGTTCGGTGACTGATTCTGTTTCTGATTTTTTGCTTATAAGGTAAGAGCAATGCGATAAAAAAAGAAGTATCAAACAAATTGGAATATAAGGAATTGGAAGACAAAAAAAAACATTCCATTATTCTAAATACTGAACAAATACTGTTGAAAATCGAGTTTCATAAGTTTCATTACGATCTTCATCTTCAGTCACATTTTTCACTCTTTGAAAGAAACCGCTAAGTATAATATACCACAGAGAATAAACAAGGCGATATCTCAATTGAAAATACACACATATAGCATTAGTAATTTGGTATCACGCTTTTAATAGATTTCCAAGTTAGTAAACTGAAGTTTGCAGGTTCGGATGACAACTGTGAGAGTTCACTTCCATCACTCAGAGGTGGATGTGAAAAAATATATAACCGAGCTCGGAAAAGCAGACATTTATCGAATAATATGCAAGCTGTAGCTATGCGCAGAAATGCCACAACCTGTGCACATTATAGAACACACTTTACGGTTTTAAGGAAGACTCCCATCATAACTTAACGGCTGTCCAGTAGATATGCTTCTTTAACCTTTTCCTGAGCTCTGGAGTCCATGTCACTCGGAAAATTAGACCACTGTGAGGAAAAAAAAACGTACCAAGTTCATACATGTTGCACATGGGCATTTCGATATTCGAAGCATGCACCATTCCCATTCGTCTATATTAGGGGTTCTCAACGTGGAGTACGCAGTAAAAGTTTTTGGGGTATTCCGCGAGAGCTCAAAAGTCGCTAGATCTAGTAACACGTCCATTTCACTGATTACCCAGTAAAATGTTTATAATTTTATAAGATTTGTTAAATTGTTTATGCAATCTTTTGTGTTTATCGATATATGTAATTTACAAACGCAAAATTTAATGTGTATACATAAAATAAATAAAAAAAAATAAATACCTCCTCAAGCAGCTGCTTGCCACAGAGGTCTGACAGGAACCTGTCAGTTTACATGCCATAGTAAAAGATCTGAGAGGATGGCAGGACCTCAGCAGAGAAACGACAAAAACAGCCATGCCTTACCCGGGGCTCGAACCCAGGTCCCTTAGATCAGTAGCCAAGCGCGCTAACCACTCGGCCTATATAGGTTTTATTTAATTCCTATATATATATTTATTTACCTATATATATATTTTATTCCTATTGTTATACTTGTATATATAGATAGATAAAACTATAGTTTTATCTATCTATATATACAAGGGGTACGCCAGTTACATGCGCATTTCCAGGGGCTACGTGAAGCATAAAAGGTTGAGAACCACTGCTTTAAATAGTTACATATTAAGTTTCTCCATAAATGTCGTAAAAGTATTTCCAAAGCCTTCCTCCACGGTTAGTAGGTATATATATATATGGGGGTGGAGGATTTAACATTATGTTTGGGTAAATAATTTCGTGTTAACTATTCCAGTTTCCTGTGGGAGTTCTCTGGCAGTGCGGGGCTGCTAATCAGTACACCACTGTTCGAAGTTTTCTATAACTTCTAAAATATGCATTTAATAGAAAAATCTGATTGAAGATAAATTAATGATCATAAACAAATCTATTTAAATCTTGATTTTCAACGCTATTCGTTCAGTATTTAAATAGTTATGGAAAGCTAGATTTACCCCCAGGAATTAATTGACTTATTTAATAAGTATTGTTTCATAAGTATTGTTCAATCATTTAATAAACTAAATATGCATTTTAGTAATTTTCGCAACGATTATTTCAATGTTAGACAAATATGAATTAATTTATTGTTAAATATTTCAACTTCCATTATTCTAAATACTGAACAAATACTGTTGAAAATCGAGTTTCATAAGTTTCATTACGATCTTCATCTTCAGTCACATTTTTCACTAAATGCGTATTTTGAAAGTTATAGGGCTTAGAAGTTAGGTTCCCATTGACATAACACAGAAATTTTATAATATTTTGATAGGGCAGTGTATTTCATTATTTACGAATGATTTTTTGTATTATGATAAATGTTTATGAATGCTTTATTTCGACAAAAAAAACAGAAATTAATGGATACACTATAAAAATATTCGCAAATTTTTATGCAAGGTAAATACATTTTCAACTAGTTTTATACAGGAAAATTTTTTTTGATTTCCAAGAAGTGGGCTTTAGAAAATATTACCTGGAGAAAATATTGGGGTTAATTTTTTTATTAACCGCTGAACTAGACCAAACGAAACAGAGTACAAATAATTAAACAATTACCAACGCAACAATAGGAGAGTCTTGTCAATTATTTGAAGTCACTTTTAGTTTTAAATAATAACAGGATTGTTACAATGGATTAATTTTTTTCGGTCTTTGTTGAGCAGATAGCTTTAGCCTTTGGAGCTGTTGGGTTGGGTTTTTTTTAAATTTGAGCATCATTTCTTTGCTCCGTAACGAGCTAAATATTTAGGTCACAAGGACCCTCATAAGTCTCAGAAAAGGTTTGGGAGTGGAATAATAGGAAGCAAATATGTTCCTCTAATAACTTTTATGCAGAGTTGTTAGGGGAAGATATTTGCCGCCCATTAATGCCATTCAAAATGTTTTCAAACGTGTACAGAATATGTGGCTTTCCTGCATACAGGGCCACAACTTTAAGTATTCAACCAACGAAAAGTGAATTTTTTTAAGACTATCAGTCGCTCTTTTCTCAGCATGGGGAGGAATAGACAAGTAAAGACACTCTTCATCAGCAAGCTCTTCTGGGTAAGTATAGGTAAGTATATTTTATTTATTTATTTTTTAAAATTCCAAAGTGACTAAATGGTCACAGGAACCATTCATTCCGGTGACTTAGCAGTACTTTCTGATCACCGGCCACTAGTGGTGAAAGCCCTAGTGGACAGTCGCCTGCAGATCAGGGAAGGTGCATCATAGAATGATTCTGCCACTGGAAGGGATGGGGGCAAGGTCTAATTTTTTTCTTTTTTTTAATTAGATCTTGCACAAGATGCTGCAAAATATTCCATTAAATGCGCTCAACAGGGAATGCTGTTTGACGATTTAATGCAACTTTGTGGTTCTTGATCCCTCTTTTTCCTTCCACACTAGCTGCCTATGTGTGGAGGGGTTTTCTCCTGGTTAGAGCAAAACACTCTGACATGGATGGTGCCTTGACGTGGCGTCAGAGCTTTTCACTAAACCATCTGGCAGACATATTTCTATGTAACAGAAAATGCTGATTGACACTTTAATGCAACTTTGTGGTATCTTTATCCCTCTTTTTTCTTCCATGCTAGCTACCCACATGGTTCAATCGGTAGCGCGCCAGGCTCGTAATCTGTAGATCCCAGGTTCGAGTCCCACCTGGGCCATCGTTGAGATTTATCTCCGCAAAACTCTTAGTCAGTAGGGGACACCGATGGGCTTGGAAAAGTCGCCGTCCGTCGGATGGGACGTAAAGTCGTGGCCCCGTCTGTGGGAAACCCTCTGCACCTTAAAAACATGCTGGATGGCCTTGACGGGAGTTACAGTCTGTCCAGTAAGTTCTCTTCCCTCAACCGTCTTTGAGCCCTCGGGGTTCTTGTGAACTGACCATTTAGTCCATTTTGGACAAAAAAGTGTAACTCAGAGGTAAAACCATTGACGATCCTATTTTTTTCGTTTTCAGCTATCTGTAGTTGCGTTAGAGTAAGATGTAAGCATAATTGCTGTATTTATAACTGCGCTGAGTAGTGAACGGCTTAAATATTTACTTTTGAAATATTGATCTGTTTATTGCCCCCTTCTCCTGGAAGCCTTTTCCAGCCCTTGAAATATCCACTCCCCCCACTCTCTAAAAAGTCCTTCCTAATGCCCATTGGAAGTTTCTAGCTAAAGTATTTAGTGCATTGCCTTGACCTAATTCGAAATGGTTTACACAAATTTGACATCTAACGTATATGCGAAAAGAACTGTACAAAATAATCTCTGAATGCTTTTGAATATCGAAAGAAATGTAATACCGATTATTAGCATTTTTCTATAAATACCATCTCTTGGTTGAATTTTAAATTTTTACGTGAAATTTCTTTTTATAAATGAGCAAATGAAATTCAAATGCTCAAATAAATAATAATTTTTTTTTTCAGATTCTTAATGAGCTAGGTAGTCACTGGAAGGAGAGCTATGCACCAATCCCCTGTGATGATGCATAGAACCGGCCAGGCCTAGCACCTAATGTCCGACCCCACCTTCTCGTGGTGCAGACCGTTAGTACCTTTCAAAAGAGATACCCTCTTGTGGAAGTGAACGGAATCGGAGGGCTGCCGGATTAGTGTGGCCTACTAATCTGGAAACTATGGCTACTTTTCTTTTTTTCTACCTTGCTGAGGAGTGGTCAACCACACAGGGTAAGCACCATGCTTACCATATATACCAACCTGAATGGAATTATGGCTCTGAGCTTGAATATGGATCCTGATTTTGCTGCACTGGTGGGTTTTTTGTGGAGGGAAAATCTTCCACTGTGTTTTCTGTTTGTTTGTGGGTTGACAGCCCCAAGTGAATAGATTCACAGGATATGTTTATCAGCTGGTGGATAATCCTGAGCAGAGGTCATTGCAGGCACCTGAACTCTTTGCTTCTATTGGCATCGTCAAATTCTACATTGGAGGAAGTCTTCAAGTGTAGATGGCTTCAGCCTTTAATGGTGGGGGAACGGGTCTTTGCCGCATGTCTGTAATTAGGGGGCTGTTTGATATTGTCGGCTTTCCCTCTCTCAATAAACATAGTTTCTTTAAACATCCCACTAACCATTTTCTCTCCATAGGTAGTTGGAATGTGAGGACTCTGCACAGAGCTCATTGTCTTGATGTCCTCACACAAGAATTCCACCATTATAATTTAGATATTCTCAGTTTGGAAGAGACCAGATGGACAGATAAAGGTCAGATTCTTAAATATAATCTTAAATTTCTCTTTTCAGGGAGGGACGACAATAAGCATCACCAAGGCGTGGGTCTGCTTCTCAGCAGACACGCTAGTGATGCTCTTCTAGGATATGAGTGCATTAATGAAAGGTTTCTTACAGCAAAATTTCAGACAAGCGTTAAAGACTTGAATGTTATCTGCTGTTATGCCCCCACTGAGGATGCTGATGAGGATGAGAAGGATAGGTTTTATGGACAACCTCAGGATATTCTGAATTCTGTCAAGAAAGGAGATATTACCCTTGTTCTTGGTGACTTCAATGCCAAAGTTGGTACTGACTCTTACCTGTGGGGAGGAGTAATGGGCCTTTTTGGTATTGGTAGCTGCAATGGCAATGGGCAACGTCTCCTACAGGTAAGTAAACTCAATGGATTCAGAATAACTAACACTTATTACAAACACCGCGACATGCATAAGTATACATGAATTTCACCTGATGGGCTGCATAAGAATATGATTGATTATATATTAAATTACAGCAAATTGGCTAGATCTGTTAGGAATACCAGGTCATATAGGGGAGCTGAAATTGGATCTGACCATTACCTTGTTAAAAGTGTCTTGCAACTTAAACTTAAAAAGTGTCGTGCTAGGGTTAAAAAATTTACTTTTAATACTGAAGCTCTGAAATACCCAGTTATAACATTCAGTAGTAAGCATACCATGCTTACTACTGAAGTTGAGGAAGAATGGGATCATTTTAAACAGGCTTTTTTTGGACACTATCTCTTTAGGATAAAAGGAGCAGAAGAGACAGAATTATCTGAGTGATAAGGCATTTGAGCTTATTTCAGAAAAAAAAAACTGCAGCAATGTCCTTAATCAATACCTACTAGTCCTAATAGAAAGCATTACAAAGAACTTAATAAACGTGTAAAGGATCAGTTAGCTACTGATAAGAATCTGTGGCTTGATGGCTTGGCTGATAAAGCCGAGGAAGCAGTTAGACAGCACAACAGCAGAGAGCTGTACCAGATAGTTAATGTTTTGTGTGGTAGAAAACGGACAGGTATGCAGGGATTGAAGGATAAACAAGGTAAGGTTATAGAACGTGAGGATTCTGTCATGGCTAGGTGGGCTGAGCATTTCAGTGATGTTCTAAATAATGTTTATACTCCCATTGTTTGCAATGATGATAGATGCATTGGCGGCTTTAATGTTGGCATTATAACACAATTTGAAGTTATTTTGGCTGTTTCTAAACTTAAACTTCATAAATCCCCAGGGGTAGATGAAATTACTACGGAAATCCTTAGAACTGGAAATGTTTCGGTTACCACTTGGATGACTGAAATTCTGAATATCTTTTATGATAAAGGCATGGTTCCTAAGGATTTTACCACAGCTACTGTTATCCCTATTTTCAAAAAATGTGATCGCAATTCTTGTGATAACTATAGGGGTATCATCCTACTCTCTGTTCTCTGTACTCTTCTGGAACAGAGAGTGGGATGCGTGATGTCAATTGCGTGATCAATTGCGTGATGAGTCAATTGCGTGATGTCAAATTGCGTCAGTCAATTGCGTCACTCAATTGCGTGATGAGCAATGTGGATTCAGAAGTGGTAGGGGATGTGTGGATCAGATATTTTCACTTAGGCAGATTCTTGAGAAATGTTTAGAGTTTCAGAAACCTTTGGTTGCTAGCTTTGTTGATTTCAAAACGTCTTTCGACTCTGTTGATGTCATAATTTGTGGTTGATTGTGTGATCATGTGGTATACCTGAAAAGTTAGTTAACACAATGAAAGCTCTCTGTAATAACACTGAGTCGTGTGTGAGAGTTGGTAAGGCTTGTAGCAATTGGTTTAGCATTATTTCTGGTGTTCGACAAGGGTGCATTTTGTCTCCTTTTCTTTTTAGTTTGGTTATTGATTATGTTATGCAAAATTCACTTCAAGGGAAAGATTTTGGCCTTAAATGGACTGGAGATACGAAAATGTCTGATTCAGATTATGCTGATGATTTAGCCCTCTTGGCAAATGATGTTGATGAGATGAACTCTTTCATTCGAGCTGTTGATGAGACTGGTAGTAGAGTAGGTTTGGTTATAAACAGAGAGAAAACTAAAGTGATGAAAATTGGTCAGGCAGGCTGTGATTCAGTTAATCTGAATGGTTGCAGTCTTGAGCAGGTGTCACAATTTACAGGTAACCCTCGTTCATCGCGATCCTGGTGAGTGCGGATTCGTTATATCGCGATCTTTTTTTGTCTCGGCACTTGCGTGGCTTCGAAACATGCCAGGAAAAGTCAAACCAATGGTTGCACGTGGGTGCTAACTTTCTTTCTCGCTCAATCACATCATAGACATGCACATAACGTAAAGTTACGAGCGTGTGCGAGACAAAAGACCGCCGTACGCCAGTGCCTGGTACGGTTGAGCCAGTGCATCATTTGGGTCTATCCTTCAGTGTAATCTTAGCTGCAGTGTCAAACGCACACTAATTAAATTGACTACATATTTTTTATCCCTTCGTAATTTTTAAAATATCAAAAAGACAATGTGAAAAATCGGCTAAGAAATTCGCAATGTAGTGACTTTAGAAAAGAGACTAAAAATTATAGAAATGATAGAAGTGGTGGCTTTAATGTGGTGGTAAATTTACAGTTGTAGGAAGGAATTTCAAATTGCCTGAGTCTACAGTGCGATCAATTGTGCAACAAAAAGACAAAATTAAAAAGGCTGGCGAAAGTGGTACTCCAATTACAGCGACGAAAGTTTCACGAACCAGAAGGTTTTTGATGACAGAAATGAAAAATTTATTAAGAAAATGGATAGAGCAAATCAAAACCACATGCCTGTGAGTACCAAAATTAATTTTAAGCAAATGGATTAAGCTAAATCAACACCACATGCTTGTGAGTACCCAAATCATAATGAATAAATCACTTAGTCTTTGGGATCATTTGGGGCGGGGGTGCTCAGTCGGTTGCTCGCCAGGCTCCTAATCTGTAGTTCCCAGGTTCTAGTCTCAGCTGGGTCAGCGTTGAGATTTATCTCTGCAAAATTTCCCGCCGTGCCCACGGTCAGTAGGGGACACCGATGGGCTTGGAAAGGCCGCCGTCCATCGGATGGGACGTTAAGCCGTGGCGCCGTTTGCGGGAGAGTCATACCCTGTGCACGTTAAAGAACACGCTGGATGGCCTTGACGGGAGGCTACCATCTGTCTCCCAACAGCTGTTCCAGTGGGTTCCTTACCCCAACCTTCTCTGAACCTTCGGTGTCCATATGACCTGGCCATTTAGTCCAAGGTGTGCAAAAAAGTGCCGCTCAGAGGTAAAACAACCCAACCTTTGGGATCATTTAAAATCTCAACATGAGGGAGAAGAAGTTTTTAAAGCAAGCAAAGGTTGATTTGATCTTTTTAGAAAACGATCAAACTTGCCTAGCCTTAAAATGATTGGCGAATCGGCTAGTGCAGACGTAGAATCAGCTGAAAAATATCCAATGGAGTTCTGTGAAATTGTGGAAAGGGGAAATTATCCACCAAATTTAATTTTTAATATAGATGAGACGGGACTCTATTGGAAACGAATGCCAACACGTACGTTTATTTCCATAGAGAAGAAGACTGCTTCTGGATTTAAAACAGTCAAAGATCGTCTAACTCTTCTTCTCGGCGGAAATGCATCCGTAGAATTAAAATTGAAACCATTGTTCATTTATTAATCAGAAACTCCTCGTGCCATGAAAGGTTATTCTAAAAACAATTTACAGTTTTTTGGCGAAGTAACCCTAAGGCTTGGATGACACAAAATTTATTTATGGACTGGTTTGAAACTTGTATTTGCCCAGAAATAAAAAAATATTGCAAGGATATTGGAGTTGAATCTCGAGGACTTTTGGTGTTGGACAATGCGCCGGGATATCCTGTGGAACTTGAGATTCTGTGCGCTGATTTTCCCGTTGAAGCGGTATTCCTACTTCCGAATATCACTTCCATCTTACAGCCTATGGATCAAGGCGCAATAGCAGCATTCAAAGCCTATTATTTAAGAAAAACGATGCGCCAACTCATTGAAGAAACTGATGGAGGTAGTAGAGATGCCATGCGGGTTTGATGGAAACAATTTAATATTATGAAAGCTATCAGAAACATCGACGAAGCGTGGAATGAAGTCACCCAGTCGTGTATGAAGGGTGTTTGGAAAAGGTGGCTCAGAGATATTGTTGAAGATCACATCAATTATGGAAATGATATTCAAAATATCATCGAAGATATTAGTCTTATAGCCACTTCCGGAGGCATCGAAGGTGTTGATGTAGATGATATTCAGACTTTGTTAAAATCACACGGCGAACCCTTAACTAATGAAGAGCTGCAGGAAATTGACTGCCATACTCATCATCATCATCATCCTCAAGCAGCCATGGGCTACGGAGGTCCAACCAGACCGTGCAATTTAGTTCTCCAAGCAAGTCTATCCTGAGCTACATTTACTGCATCTGGCCACTGCACACCAATTCTAACAAGGTCTTGTTTGACATTGTCTGCCCACCGCATCCTAGGTCTACCCTTCTTTCTGAGGCCTTTAGGCACACTGTTCATAACCCTATTCGCCAATCTATAATTATTCATACGGGCAACATGGCCAAACCAACGGAGTCTCTCTCTGCACAATATGCTGCTTAAAGGAGGTTGCAAACTCCTTTGCCTAATCTCATCATTAGTTACAAAGTTGAACCACCTAATGCCCAAGATACTGCGTAAGCATCTGGAATCAAAAGCATCAAGTTTCCTGTTATCTTGTTTACAAAGTGTCCAAGTTTCACTACCATAACTAACCCTAGAAAGAACCAAACTATTATACAGTCTAATTTTAGTCTTTAGGTGTATACGCCTATTTCTTCACACTCTCCATAGGTTCTTAAAAGTCCCGGCAGCAATCCCTATTCGTCTGTTAATCTCATGCCGCACATCACCATTATCTGTTACATAGCTCCCAAGATAATTAAACTGTGACACCTGCTCAAGACTGCAACCATTCAGATTAACTGAATCACAGCCTGCCTGACCAATTTTCATCACTTTAGTTTTCTCTCTGTTTATAACCAAACCTACTCTACTACCAGTCTCATCAACAGCTCGAATGAAAGAGTTCATCTCATCAACATCATTTGTCAAAAGGGCTAAATCATCAGCATAATCTAAATCAGAAATTTTCGTATCACCAGCCCATTTAAGGCCAAAATCTTTCCCTTGAAGTGAATTTCACATAACATAATCAATAACCAAGCTAAAGAGAAAAGGAGACAAAATGCACCCTTGTCGAACACCAGAAGTAATGCTAAACCAATTGCTACAAGCCTTACCAACTCTCACACACGACTCAGTGTTATTATAGAGAGCTTTCATAATGTTAACTAACTTGTCTGGTATACCATATGATCTCACAATCAACCACAAATTATGACGATCAACAGAGTCGAAAGCCTTTTTGAAATCAACAAAGCTAGCAACCAAAGGTTTCTGAAACTCTAAACATTTCTCAAGAATCTGCCTAAGTGAAAATATTTGATCCACACATCCCCTACCACTTCTGAATCCACATTGCTCATCACGCAATTGACTGTCAACCAGATTCTTAATTCTATTAAGCACAATCATGGAAAGAACTTTACCTGGAACAGAGAGTAGGCTGATACCCCTATAGTTATCACAAGAACTGCGATCACCTTTTTTGAAAATAGGGATAACAATAGCTCTGGTAAAATCCTTAGGAACCATGCCTTTATCATAAAAGATATTCAGAATTTCAGTCATCCAAGTGGTAACTGAAACATTTCCAGCTCTAAGCATTTCCGTAGTAATTTCATCTACCCCTGGGGATTTATGAAGTTTAAGTTTAGAAACAGCCAAAATAACTTCAGATTGTGTTATAGGTCCAACATTAAAGCCACCAATGCATCTATCATCATTGCAAACAATGGGAGTAGAACTAACTACATTGTTTAGAACATCACTGAAATGCTCAGCCCACCTAGCCATGACAGAATCCTCCCCTTCTATAACCTTACCTTGTTTATCCTTCAATCCTTGTATGCCTGTCCGTTTTCTACCACACAAAACATTAACTATCTGGTACAGCTCTCTGCTGTTGTGCTGTCTAACTGCTTCCTCGGCTTTGTCAGCCAAACCATCAAGCCAAAGATTCTTATCAGCAGCTAACTGATCCTTTACAAGTTTATTAAGGTCTCTGTAATGCTTTCTATTAGGACTAGTAGGGTATTGATTAAGGGCATTCCTGCAGTTCTTTCTTTCCGAAATAAGCTCAAGTGCCTTATCACTCAGATAATTTTGGCTCTTCTGCTCCTTTTTTCCTAAAAGAGTACTGTTAGTGTCCAAAAAAGCCTGTTTAAAATGATCCCATTCTTCCTCAATTTCAGTAGTAAGCAAACCATGACTGTCATAATGACTAAGTAACCTATCATGGTAAGCTTTGGCTATAACTGGATCTTTCAGAGCTTCAGTATTAAAAGTAAATTTTTTAACCCTAGCACAACACTTTTTAAGTTTAAGTTGCAACACACTTTTAACAAGGTAATGGTCAGATCCAATTTCAGCTCCCCTATATGCCCTGGTATTCCTAACAGAACTAGCCCATTTGCTGTTAATTAAGATGTAATCAATCATATTCTTATGCAGCCCATCAGGTGAAACCCATGTGTACTTATGTATGTCGCGGTGTTTGTAATATGTGTTAGTTATTCTGAATCCATTGAGTTTACTTACCTGTAGGAGACGTTGCCCATTGCCATTGCAGCTACCAATACCAAAAGGGCCTATTACTCCTCCCCAAAGGGCAGAGTCAGTACCAACTTTGGCATTGAAGTCACCAAGAACAAGGGTAATATCTCCTTTCTTGACAGAATTCAAAATATCCTGAAGTTGTTCATAAAACCTATCCTTCTGATCCTCATCGGCATCGTCAGTGGGTGCATAACAGCAGATAACATTCAAGTCTTTAACGCTTGTCTGAAATTTTGCTGTAAGAAACCTTTCATTAATGCACTCATATCCTAGAAGAGCATCGCTAGCGTGCCTGCTGAGAAGCATACCCACGCCTTGGTGATGCTTATTGTCGTCCCTCCCTGAAAAGAGAAATTTAAGATTATTTTTAAGAATCTGACCTTTATCTGTCCATCTGGTCTCTTGCAAGCCGAGAATATCTAAATTTTAACGGTGGAATTCTTGTGTGAGGACATCAAGAGAAAATGCTCTGTGCAGAGTCCTCACATTCCAATTACCTATGGAGAGAAAATGGTTAGTGGGATGGTTAAAGAAATTATGTTTATTGAGAGAGGGATTGCCGACAATATCAAACAGCCCCCTAATCGCAGACATGGGGCAAAGACCCGTTCCCCCACTACTAAAGGCTGAAGCCATCTACACTGGAAGACTTCCTCCAATGTAGAATTTGACGATGCCAATAGAAGCAAAGAGTTCAGGTGCCTGCGATGACTTCTGCTCAGGATTATCCACCAGCTGATAAACATATCCTGTGAATCTATTCACTTGGGGCTGTCAACCCACAAACAAACAGAAAACACAGCGGAAGATTTTCCCTCCACAGAAGCCCACCAGTGCAGCAAAATCCGGATCCATAATCAAGCTCAGAGCCATATATCAGCCCAGTAGGTTTATATGGTCAGCACCAGGACCCTGTGTGGTTGACCACTCCTCAGTAGGGTAGAAAAAAAAGAAAAGTAGCCATAGTTGTCCAGATCAGTAGGCCACACTAATCTGGCAGCCCTCCCCTTCCGTTCACTTCCACAAGAGAGTATCTCTTTTGAAAGTTACTAACGGTCCGCACCACGAGAAGGCGGGGTATGTCCCAAGAAAATGACGTCTCGGAACCTGTTCCCGAGAACCCTGAAAATCATTGAAAAGGCCCTTTCTCTTCACAATCAATGCATGGAGTTGTTAGAAGAAAACGACGAAGATTACGAGCGAGTGAGTGCTGCAAATCGTGGTTGTAACTGATTATTTGACAGTTAACGGCAAATTTTGCATAAATAAACGTAGAGAGGCCAAACAAGGGAATCTAGATTCCTTTTCGCAACGCGGAACAAAATGAATGAATTATGAATTATGTTATGTATGATATTTTTATGTCATTAATAATATTTATTTTATTAATAAAGTGTTTTTTCGAATTTTAAAATACTTTTTTAAAATCCAGCGTTGATCGCGAAATTTCGCTTATCGCGACCATGTCCAGAACGTATCCTTCGCGATGAACGGTGGTTACCTGTAATTATCTTGGGAGCTATGTAACAGATAATGGTGATGTGCGGCATGAGATTAACAGACAAATACGGATTGCTGCCGGGAATTTTAAGAATCTATGGAGAGTGTGGAGAAATAGGCGTATACACCTAAAGACTAAAATTAGACTGTATAATAGTTTGGTTCTTTCTAGGGTTAGTTATGGTAGTGAAACTTGGACACTTTGTAAACAAGATAACAGGAAACTTGATGCTTTTGATTCCAGATGCTTACGCAGTATCTTGGGTATTAGGTGGTTCAACTTTGTAACTGATGATGAGGTTTGGCAAAGGAGTTTGCAACCTCCTTTAAGCAGCATATTTTGCATAGACAGACTCCGTTGGTTTGGCCATGTTGCCCGTATGAATAATTATAGATTGGCGAATAGGGTTATGATCAGTGTGCCTAAAGGCCTCAGAAAGAAGGGGAGACCTAGGATGCGGCGGGCAGACAATGTCAAACAGGACCTTGTTAGAATTGATGTGCAGTGGCCAGATGCAGTAGATGTAGCTCAGAACAGACTTGCTTGGAGATCTAAATTGCACGGTGTGGTTGGACCTCAGTAGCCCATGGCTGCTTGAGGATGATGATGATGATGATGATGATTTAGAGATCTTTAAAAATGCATGAAATAAAAAAATTTAATCATTATTTTTATCTCTTATACGCTTAATTTTGCCTCTGTTACCCTTCTGAAAGGGGAGGATTACACACTTGCCTCCTATCTCATGGCTATTAATTAATTTTGAGAAGTTTATTATTATTATTATTCCATTGCAAATCATTATTCATAGGATTAATATATTTTATTTATTTTAGGTAGGTTTATATTATATTTTTATTGCCATCCCCATCTCGATATTAATCTCTAAGTCCTTCATAAACGATTTCCTGGAATATTTCCAGTTGCTTAGGGTAATGTGAATGATAATTACGATTCTTTTTTTCAAGGCATTTTTTATTGTGGAATTCGAAACGAATGCATTATATTTTTACTCTTTGTGAATAAGATATTTAAATAATTTTTCAAATTTAGTCACAAATGACTGATTTAAAAAAATGGTGTATGATTATAACATTTTCAAATAAATTATAAATAAGGTAAATAATTTTAATCATACTACTCGTTGAAATTGTAGTTAATGAATATACCGGTAACTGACTAAATTACCAAAATCTTTGGATATATTTTTCAGATTTATCTAGCATAGTTTCAGAATCTGACATATGAGAATGACTAAAAATAATTATATGAATCTGAACTTCTAATAAACCTGTTTTTCGTTTTAAAAGTCATAACAACGCGATAATCACTTATTTGATTTCGTCAAATAATAATTTAAAGATGAAAATAATTTTGAAATAAGCACTGTGATCTACCATAGCAAGCAAATGTTTTAAAACAGAAAACTATTGAACACATCAGAGTAGTTTTGAACTATTGAACATATCAGAGCAGTTTTAAAGACATAGAGGTGACATTACACTTCTCGGAGCTTTCTGTATATCAAAAATGATGGGAAGGGTAGACGGGAAGATTTCTGCCTGAAGGTCGGACACAAGGAGTGCCGTTGCGGTTTGTTCAATTAGCGGCTGCCTATGATCGGAGGGGGGGAGGAAACAAGTAGGAGAGTTGAGGCGGCAGTCGGCCAGACTGGCGTTTTGCATGACTGCCGGCAAAGATACGGACTGGCTTTCAAAGGGTTAAATATAATTTCTATGTATAATCAAATTTCAGAAACAGTCATTTTAAAAGTGTTGTTCGAGTCCCAGCTGGGTCAGCGTTGAGATTTATCTCCGCAAAATTCCCCGCCCTGCCCACGGTCAGTAGGGGACACCGATGGGCTTGGAAAGGCCGCCGTCCGTCGGATGGGACGTTAAGCCGTGGCCCCGTGTGCGGGAGAGCCATACCCTGTGCACGTTAAAGAACACGCTGGATGGCCTTGACGGGAGGCTACCATCTGTCTCCCAACAGCTGTTCCAGTGGGACCCCTCCCCCAACTTTCTCTGAGTCTTCGAGGTCCTTGTGACCTGGCCATTTAGCCCATGATGTGCAAAAAAATGCCGCTCAGAGGTAAAACAACCCAACCCAATTTAAAAGTGTTTGAAAAATATTAAATTCACTTCAATTTTTATGTATTGCAAACTTTAAGGAACTTGCAATTTGTGTGACATACGGAGGGTGTTTAAAAAGTTCTTGACACATGTCTCTGGATTTGCACTCGTTCCTCCAACGACTTGTCTGAAGCATGTCTAAGCTTGACATTACGTGTTAGAAAAGGCATTATCATCATTTCTCTCTTCGCTGGCGGCGAGTAAAGTTCGGTGTGCGAAATCTGTGAGTTGTTGCTATAGACCCTAATAAAGACAGGAAAAACTAACATTTTCGCAAGGATGCAGCTGCGGGACAAAAAAGCAAAAAAAGATCATGCCGATTTATTACAAATATATGGGATCATGCCTGTTCATATGGCACTGTTACAGGACTGATGCGTAAATTCAGAGAAGGATGGCAGAGCTTTAAAGACCTCACTTGTGCAGGAACACCGAAGGAGGCCGTGAACGAGAGAACCACCGCTGCTGTCCGTGAACTCATTAAGGAAAACCCACACATCACAGTTCAGGAAATAAGTTCAGATGTAAGTGTTTACCGATGGTGCGGTAATATTGTCAGTGTGGAAACAATTAATCATCAGCGTTTAAAACTCCGAAAGATCTATGCCAAATGAGTACTCTCACAAACTTACAGAACAGCAAAAAAAGGCTAGAGTTGACGTGCAATTGTTTTATCTTGGAGCGACACTTTTTTGCGCACAATGGGATAAATAGCAAAGTCACAAGGACCCTGAAACTCATAGATGGTTGGTGGAGGATACTCACTGGACAGCTATTGTTAGACAGATGTAATCTCCAATCAAGACCATCCAGCGTGTTCTTTAAGGTGCACAGGGTATGGCTCTCGTACACACGATACCATGGGTTAACGTCTCATCCGACGGGCGACGGTCTTTCCAAGCCCATCGGTGACCGCGGGCAGAACAAGAAGTCTTTCAGAGATAAATTTCAACTCTTGCCCAGCTGGGACTCAAACCTGCGAAATGCAGATTAGGAGCGTGGCCTGCTACCGACTGAGCCACCCCCACCACCCGACATGCAAGGAGATGCTGGCAATATTTAAAACTAGTGGCTCCAAACTATTAACAGACATTGTCACAGGTGATGAGACGTGGTTTTATTACCATACCCAGAAAGGTCGACAATTATATGTCAAGGTTACAGAAGATGAACCGCGTCCCCAAATCCTCCGACAAGACTTTTGATCAAGGAAGAGGATGTTCACAATTTATTTTCTATTCCCAAGGAGTGATAGCTATGGACATCTTACCAGAAAAATGCTATAAATGACCAATATTAAACCAACATTGTTTTGTCCAAAATGATTAAAGAGATGAAAGAGCAGCGTGCAACAACAGGCGTATCAAGGGTTCTCCTTTTTCATGACAATGATAAATAAAAAAATAAATAAATAAATACCCCCTCAAGCAGCTGCTTGCCACAGAGGTCTGACAGGAGCCTGTCAGTATATATACCATAGTAGAAGGTCTGAGAGGATGGCAGGACCTCAGCAGAAAAACGACACAAACAGCCATGCCTTACCCGGGGCTCGAACCCAGGTCCCGTAGATGAGTAGCCAAGCGCGCTAACCACTCGACCCCGGGACGACAAAAAAAAAAAAAAAAAAAAAAAACTGCTGCTCATAAAACCTGGCAAGGTCCCCAGGGTCCGGAACCATTTTTGGGCCAATAGCCAAAACAGCCAAAAAGCGGTAAACGAACAAATTTTGAGAGCCGAAAATTATAATCCTTATTGGGTCAAGAGCCATAACAGGAAAAAGAAACCGAAGATTTTTTAATTAACAAAAATAAAACTTTAACGTCTAATTTTAAAATAGGTAATATTTTAAAATAAATGTATTCAAATTTATACAAAAAATTATTAAAACTACAATATATCAATGTCGTATTTGAGTTTGAGTCCTCTAGTCGAAATTGAAATATGGAGCATATTTAAAGCATTTAAATTGCATCGTGCTTTCAAACTATCGTTTGCCAACATGTTGTCTCTGTATCACAAACTTTGCAGCAATATGTCCTTAAAGATCCACTTTCTCTATTCGCACTTAGATTTATTCCCCGACAACTGCAGCACAGCTAGTGATGAGCATGGTGAACATTTTCACCAGGACATTGCAACTATGGAGAAAAGATACCACGGAAACTGGTCCATTTCAATGTTGGCTGACTACTGTTGGACGCACGCCAGAGATTATCCTGTACAGCTGTACAAGCGACGGGCAAAGCGACGTCGGAAGTAGAAGCGGAGTGTTACCTATACATGTCACATGTACATATTACTCTATTATATAAGAAACTATTGCGGATTTCTCAGAAATCGTAGCCAATTTTGCATTTTCATTGTCATATCCGAGTTTAGCACCTTGGAATCTTTAAGAAATAGCTACTTTTATCTCAGAGGCAAGACGTTTATGAAAATTTGTTGCCCAGTGTTATCATGACAAAAGCATAAAAATTTCTATAAACTACGGAAAAAATACTAAAAATTTCGTGATCTCCTTTCTCTTCACCAACTACCCAGAGAATTACTAAATATTACGCTTTTCTCTAGGCTTAGACAATAACTAAAAACGTGGTTACTTCGAAGATTATTTTTCAAATTTGTTATTTCCAAAATGAACTGAGAGAACAAACACCACGACTTACACACTTTTCAAGCATAGGTATTATTCCCTGTGGTTAAGCCTCATCGGGTTTTGCGGAGATGCACAAATATTTGTTCTCTTACTGATCTCACATGCGAGTACTTTCTTGAGTGGGAGTTATGTATCATTAGTGCTCAAAGTTTTGCTTCTTCTTTTTTCATTTATTTCAAGATTTTATAAACTTTATAACTTATAAAGTTTATAAGATCTGTAATAGCAAATGCAATGTATATATGTCTTTTTGTTGTTGAATAAACTGATTTGATTTGAAATATAGATACATATACAAGGTATTACTGTACGTATATAGTCAAAAAAATCTATTCAGTTAGGGCCTCTCATACCTTCAAAGGGGACCGCGACACGTTCAAGGGAGCCAACAGAAATTTTTTCAGGGGTTCCGCTGGGGGGAGTAAATTTCTCTCAGGGTTGGGTTGGGTTGTTTTACCTCTGAGCGGCACTTTTTTGCACACCATGGGCTAAATGGCCAGATCACATGGACCCCGAAGGCTCAGAGAAGGTTGGGGGAGGGGACCCACTGGAAGAGCTGTTGGGAGACAGATGGTAGCCTCCCGTCAAGGCCATCCAGCGTGTTCTTTAACGTGCAGAGGGTATGGCTCTCCCGCACACGGGGTCATGGCTTAACGTCTTATCCGACGGACGGCAGCCTTTCCAAGCCCATCGGTGTCCCCTACTGACCGTGGGCAGGGCGGGGAATTTTGCGGAGATAAATCTCAACGCTGACCCAGCTGGGACTCGAACCTGGGAACTACAGATTACGAGCCTGGCGCGCTATCGACTGAGCCACCCCGCCCCTTGTCTCAGGGAAAGGTATAATATTTCCACCTGGGTTGGGCTGTAACTAATCAATCCGCAACCGCTCGATTGCTCTTGCCCTTCACTCTCGTATTTGCACGGTGGCTTTTGGATAATTACATATATCGAAAGGAAAATAAACTTTGTTGAGTCACTAAGAACTCTTCTTGCATCAGCTTGTTCTTCTCTGCTCTTCTCTCTGCTCTTCCGTTCGGTAGAGAAATTCGATAGGATGTTTCGTCGCTCAGCTGCCGTAAGAAAACACCCTGAAGGCCACAGAACTTTGTCAGTCAACTTTGGAAAACCTCACAGTGTTCAACACTGTAGAGGTGATTTAGTCGGTAAGGGCTCACCTTATTTTTGCTAGTAGTTCTCTCATACGTTGCTCACTATTTACTTAATCGGTAGATTTAATGTAACAGTATAAATAAATAAATAAAAAATAAATATCCCCTCAAGCAGCTGCTTGCCACAGAGGTCTGACAGGAGCCTTAGGATTAGGATGAATTAGAGCATCATGTAGCCAGGACTGTTGTTTCCGACTAGATAGGAGTATATATTATATGTATTTGTTTTCGGCTGTAAAGATGAATATCAATCACCGTTCGAACCCCGGATTGGGCTACGAAATTTTGGCCGAAAGTGCAAACATTAGTAGTTTTGCGTTGTGTTTAATCTTAAGTGGCTGATCAAGAATTTATGGCTGCCAAGTAGGATCCTCTGAAGAAGAATTAACTGTAGAGACTGTGACTGAAGCTCCTCCTTTCCCCCATACAATTGCATACGACAATTAATCTGGGCACGAATGATAAAATAAACCAAGTGATAAGGAAAAGTGGTACTGTGAGATCAAACTGGATTTACTACACAGCAATTAGAATTACTAATTGAAGGACGGTCAATTAGCCACAAATGCGCCAGCTGACTGTGAGAGTAGCAGAAGTAGGCTATTTAACTCTTTCAATTTCAACAAAATGACGGCACCTACCTCATCCCACTTTTAATACGATTATTGTCCCTCCAGCGATGGGAAAAGATGCAAAATGCTAAAATTTCAAACGAATATTACAAGCAAACTATTTACACTGGAAATCTAAAATTTTGGTAGTATAGTGTTATGGTCAGAAGGTTTACAATGGCAACAAGGCTTTGCCATCTTAGCCAAAAGGGTGGGGGGCGAAAATGAAACTTTTTTTTAAAGAGATAAACAAAACAATATATATGTGTTTTACAGGCACTGACAAAAATATTAATGATTTAAACAATATTTGATAATCTCAGCGTTACCTGTAGACGTTCAATCGTTTATAAATCAATAAATGTTTTTGCGAAAATATCCAGCGTTGGTTCAACACGCCAGAATACTCTGACATGTTTCTGGAGAGATGCGGATTCGAATCCCGTATGCTGGCGAAATTTTTTCGCATAAAAATATTAATATTTACATTTTTCGAATTGCCATCAATGGAGTTTTCAGTGTTAGAGAATGATAAAGATGGTAAATAAAAACTCGAAAGGCGCCCTCTAGCGGCGGAAAAATCTGGAAAATACCAAATCTTTAAATGAATATTGTAAACAATCTATTTTTGCTAGAAACATACATTTTTGGTCGTAGAGTGTAATGGTCAAGTGGTTTAATAGTAATGATTTGTCCCGTTGGTAAAATGCAACTTTTCTGCTTTAAGAGATAAATGAAAAACTTTTTTTGCACATTACAGGCACTAATAAAATATTAATAGTTTATTTACTCAATTAAACAGTAGTTCGAATTTCCACTGTCAGAGGGTACTGAATGTGTAAAATAACAAGAAGAATGCATATCGCCTCTGACGCATATGGGAATCTCGTTTTCAAAGAGAATGAAGTTCTTCCTTTGTCTACTTTTTCACTCCTTAAAAGTTTTAATTATGGATATTCGTGTTGTTTTTCTGCTGAGGTCCCGCCATCCTCATGGACCTTCTACTATGGCGTGTAAAATGACAAACCTCTGTACAAGCAGCTGCTTGAGGAGTTATTTATTTATTTTTTAATGAATGATGACGGAAATGCACATAGCAGTATTTTATTAGTACTTATAAAACATAAAAAGTATTTGTCTTTTAGTTCTTAAATATAAAAAGTTGCTTTTCTCTCGCTCCTCTGAAAATAGTGGGCAGATCATTGCTGTCAGTGGAATTTCTACCATAACAGTACTCTATACGCCGAAATTTCTACCACAAACAGATCACTTGAAACATTCGTTAAAAGTTTTGCAGTTTCAATATTTAGTGATCTCTAATGATATAAATTAAAACCACCTTTGAAAATGCGAATTATATTTCATTAGTAACCAATTAAAAAAGAGATTTCCAATTGTCTCTTAAAACAAAAACGTTCAGTTTCTTACGTACCTTTGGCTTAGGGTCAACTCATTGTTGTCAATAAAATTTTCAAAACTGTCACATTCCACGATCAAAATTTCAAATTTGTAACATAACTACATCATTTACAATATTCATTTTAAATTTTGGGATTTTTCGATTTTATTCACCGTTAGAGGGCGCAATTATAGCTTTTGGGAAATTTGCAAAATGCAAATTGTAATATTTCATCAATACCTGTCCAACACAAAATGAATTTTTAATTTAACTCTGAAAACATACACTTTTCTGTTAAAAGAAAAAAAAAAGGTGCATTCACCTCCCCCCGGGTCTAAAGGGTAAAATGATTGTTGCCAATGGTAACTTCGTAACCTTCACATTTCAACACCAAAATTTCAAACTTCTAATGTAACTACATCATTTGGAATATTCGTTTGATATTTTGGAATCTTCAACTTTTTCCACGGTTAGAGGGCGCAGTTATAACTTTTGGGAGATTCGAAAAATGCAAATTGTAATAATCAGTAATACCTATCTAACAGAAAAAGATTTTTTTTTTATCTTTATAAACAAAAAAGTTGGATGTCTACAGACAGACAACAAAGCGAAATTATATACTTTTTTTAAGAAAAAAAAAAGCCCTAAAATTTACCTTTCCTTTTTAACCATTTTCTAAAGTACTTCCAATCGTGAACACTGAACTCTGCATCAAATATAACCCAACCCTTTTCCGGAATCCATAAGTATCGTGCAATACCATTTAGTTATGCACGCTAAACAATCCAAACGACGACAAAACATGGCGTCCAATTTTGAGATGGCCAAACCTCTACCTATATAGGGCCTGTAATTTTTAACTGTATTTATATGGGTCTTACATTAATGTATTGTGTTTTGCTTTATGTGATAAACGTTTAGAAGACAGAAAAGGTTGTTGGGTGTGAAAGATTTGATTTCTTGCTTTTTTTCCCTAGAGATTATTTCATCTAATCTATATAATAATATTTTCATCAGTGATGTGGGTTCCGAAGTACTTCAAGTGCATTTTATGATTAAAACAGAGGTTATCCACTTAAAAAAGCTGAGCTGTGCTTATTGTCATTTCTTGTCATTTTAAGGTATTCAGTTTTGGCTTCATTTATTTTTTGTCTCACTTTTTCTGCTGAGATATTTAATATTCTGTTAACATCTTTTATATCATAGTCATTTGGTCCGAATATCACAAAGTAATACACATATTCCAGAACTTTAATCCACTCTTCGAATTGTCCCTCCTTTATACTCTCACAATTTGATCCAAAGTCAGATTAAAAAGAATCCGTATTATTCTCTAAAAATCTGTCAGATAAATTCTCCCTCCAATTTCGAAGGAAAACTCAAATTAAAATGCTAACATGTATCGAAAATAAGAAAATAATATCGAATAATGAAAAAAAAGCAGTTAAAGAGCATGTAGTCCTTCTGTAATATTCTTCGCAAAAGTGATTTTAAATTTTTTTGCAGTGATTGACACTATTTATGAATGTGCCTGTATATATATAAAGAGATTAATTTCTTTGTGATATCACTTTCTTAATTGATTGCATCATCTTTTCTTAATTGATTGCAAGTCATTAGATCTAGATTAGATATCATGGGAAGATCTACAGATATTATCTGTATAATAAGATCTGTCAAAGTAAGCCCTACCCGAATTTTACAGATCGACGGATAGCTCTATGATTGAGATCAGGAATTTAAACTTTTGGCAGGATCAGATGGATTGTGATCAGATAGACTGTGCAGCGCACAACGCTTCCTGTGATTTTTGGAACAGTTTACAATAATAGTGATTTTTTGAATACTGTTATGCTATAGGTCAACGTGGGCACAAAGGAAAATTGTCTTGAGCTGGTGCCGCTGAACCCATGTACACCTGATGACATCGGCAGCCAGTAGCTCAATGGTCAGAGTACCTGATGACTCGCTCAGTCGGTAGCATGCCAGGTTCGAGTCTCAGTTGGACTAGCGTCGAGATTTATCTCCGCAAAAGTCTTCGCCCTGCCATCGGTCAGTAGGTGATACCAATAGGCTTGGAAGGTCACCGTCCGTCGGATATTGTTCCTTGTGCACGTTAAAGAACACACTGGATGGCCTTGACTCAAAGCCATCATCTCTACTAACAACTGTTCAGTGAGTCACCTTCCCCCAAACTTTTCTGAACCCTCGGGGTCCTTGCGACCTGGCCATTTAGTGCATTGTGTGCAAAAAGTGCCGCTCAGAGATAAAACAACCCAAAGCATCTGATACGTAATTAGGAGGTCGTAGGTTCAGATCCCACCCCACTCAAGACAAATGCCTATGTTGATCTACACATAATAGTGTTAAAAAAATATGTTGGTAATTTAAAATGTTGCTAATGTAACGGGTAAGGTACACTAGTTTGCAATAAGTTGTAGAGTCATCTATACAACTTGTTGGTCTGTATGCAAGTGACGCATTTCAGCAGTAGAAAATGCAATAAAGTGACTTCAAAGAAACGTCAAAATTGGAATGATATTACTTCAGAGAAAAATGGACTGAATTAGCGAAATTTAGATTAACTACTGACTGGATTACTTAATATTCAGTACTTCATGCTTTTAATTCATTTCTGGGAGACTGTCCCACTGATTGTTCATCACTGGGCTCACATTGATAATCTCTGGTCATTGCTTTACTGGTAAGCATTGTATAAGAAATCAGCAGATCTAATGGAAATAAATGGTTAATATTAAGTGTTCCTCAATCGATGGTCGCGATCGATGACTGCGATTTCTATCGTTAATTAGTTAGAGAACAAGGTATGAGACACTTTCATATATGAAAATGCATCTAGTCAAGGAAGGGGGTAGACATTTAGTAAATCCACCCGCGTCAGTGGCCTTCAAAGGGCAATTTAAATTTAAATCGAAATGTTTGATCATCACGGATTACTTTGTAAAAGTAATATTTGTAATTGTGAAAGTAATTTTAACATAAATGTTGCAGTAAATTATAAAATATGTCTTCAGATCACTGGATGCCATTTTGGTTACGAAATAATCATTATTCTCTCTTGCAAAATCCAAAATCCGGCAATGAATTTTATTTAGTGATTTTTTTGCAATTGATATATGTAATTATGTCATAGAATCTTATGCGTTCAATACAATCTCTGCAGTATTAAAAAGAGTTCTATTGGACATAGTGGGCATTGAAAAAACCTACTAAACATAGTGAAAGGCGAATATCTGACAGCCTTAAAAGAATTTCAAGATTGGTTGTGCTTGTCGAGCAGGTATTACATTAGACAGAATAGTGTTGGTGCTCTATCAATCATTAAAGTGTATCAATAATATCAGAGTAGAAAAGGTGATTCGCAGAAGATACTGAAATGTTATCTGAACTGGTAGAAGCTTCTTAGTTTCTCAAAATCATTAGTTGGCATTTCATGTGAAGAATCATGCAAAGTATGGACTTTGTCAGTTGGAGACAGTTTCTCAAAACATTAACAACAAAAAATGCTGGGGCGGGGGTGGCTCAGTCGGTAGCGCGCCAGGCTCGTAATCTGTAGTTCCCAGGTTCGAGTCCCAGCTGGGTCAGCGTTGAGATTTATCTCCGCAAAATTCCCCGCCCTGCCCACGGTCAGTATGGGACACCGATGGGCTTGGAAAGGCCGCCGTCCGTCGGATGGGACGTTAACCGTGGCCCCGTGTGGGGGAGAGCCATACCCTGTGCACGTTAAAGAACACGCTGGATGGCCTTGACGGGAGGCTACCCTCTGTCTCCCAACAGCTGTTCCAGTGGGTCCCCTTTCCCAACCTTCTCTGACCCTTCGGGGTCCATGTGACCTGGCCATTTAGCCCATGGTGTGCAAAAAAGTACCGCTCAGAGGTAAAACAACCCAACCCAAAAAATGCTCTCGCCATTATGTTACGAAGTCAAAAAGTGGCTGAATGTTGACTGCGCAAAAAGTAATTGGATCTAACGAAATTCCTTCATTACATTGGAATCGAGGCTTACAGTTGCCCTTGAGCTATTGTTTAACAATGTTCAGTAGAAATAGCATCTGACACATTTTGTGGCTTCTTTTCTCACTCCAAATGAAACACATTTTTTACACTTAACACTTGAATCTGAGCAAAGCTTTGAACACGGAAAACCTACGATGATAACACCGACGAGCAAAGATTTATTAGTATGCAATTAAAAATTTTCCAGAAATCTTAGCTTTTAAATGTAAATTTTTCTTTGCGGCTGATTACGAGGAGAGTCCTCATACCTTAAATGAATTAAGGAGTGTTCTCATACCTTAAATGAATTAAGGAGTGTTCTCATACCTTAAATAGCATGTGATAGAGAAGCCTTTAGATTTCAATAGAAAGTCGAAATCTGTAACCAGGTTTTTTTTATCTTGAAGAAAGAAATCTCACAAATTATTAAATTATGTGAAGTATTCAATATACATAAACACCACGAAAATGTTTTCAAAATTATAATCTTTTCGTTTGCGTGATAAAGGCTTATTGAACGATTAACACTCAGGAGACTTCCTTCAACAGGACAAATAAAATGCTACTGAAGATGATTTCCAATTGAAATCCTAAAACTTCTCGTTCAATTATTAAGGGCACGAAAATATTTTCAGTTAGCATTAAAGAACTTTTTATATAATAAAAGCCTGTGTCCAGCTTTAAAAAAAGTTAAAAATATTAAAATAGCACTTTCAATACTCGAAATATACAGAATACACAGTACTCTAAAATATAGCAGGATCAAAAAAAGGTTTTCAAGAGGAAAAAATAGAGTTTTGTCCATTCTATATCTTTCCGAAAGCACGTGGCAGATAACTTAGATGACAGCAATGGCATTTGAAACCCCTTTGATGTTTCGTAAGCAAATATCTGACATCCTCCTATAGGCTACCACCCATTACGTCCCTGTAGACGCTTCTGCCTATACGGCTACAACTTTCCCGGAAGCGGAAACGTCGAACTGTTGACAATATTTTTCCTTTGCTGCGAATTGGTTTGCTCCATCAATGTCAAGGCTGATTGACTCGTGGTGATTCGGATAAAGCAATCTACAGCAGAGCTCAACACTTCCAGGAAAGTTGAGATTCTAGCGAAGGACGTGCGACTTGGACTTTTGGTGGACTGTAAACAAAATATATGAATTCTTGTGCTTGGAGCTCACACGTGGAGTTCAGGAGACATGAGGCGGGCTACAGGATTATAAAGCACAGTCACAACTAGAGCAGACTTATGTGGAGAACCATTAGAATATTGAAATGTTATGTCTGCGAGACATCAAGCGGGCTGCTCTTTCCCTATAGCTTGGTTTCGCAGCAATAGCTTAGATGGCTAGATAACTCCGCGGTTGTTACAGAGTTATCACGTTTCAGAAGTATCACATTTCAACTATGATGAACCTAATGTAAATAAATAGTTCTTTGGATGTCAAGCGAAGGCTTCATCTCTATTAATTACGTATACTTATATTCGTAAAAAATAACGTGTGGTTTTTATGAACTACATGCTTAAATAAAACAATGATCAGATAAAATAAATTAATTCTATTTAGGTTTGGTAATTAGATGAGTTTTTTTTTAATTTGGTAATTAGAGCCGTCCCATGGCCGAGTGGTTAGCGCGCTTGGCTACTGACCTAAGGGACTTAGGTTCGAGCCCCGGGTTAAGGCATGGATGTATGTGTCGTTTTTCTGCTGAGGCCCTGCCATCCTCTCAGATCCTTCTACTATGGCATATGAACTGACAGGCTCCTGTCAGACCTCTGTGGCAAGCAGCTGCTTGAGGGGGTATTAATTATAAAAAAAATTAAAATTAAATTAGATGATGGATTACAATTTTTGTAATACACAATATAATAGCAATTAGATTTATGAATTTGAACATCAAACACCAAACTAAATGAATAAACTAATGACATTTACTGGAACTAATATTCTTCGCAATGTTGATAAATAAATCAGAGAAGCATCTTACAGTAACAGAGCGAATTTATTGCTTTTAACATTTTTTTTTCGTCGAAGATTAGTGACGAAGGCCACCAAAAGAAATTCTAATTTCTTAGCGTTCTATTGGGATAGGTTGGAAAATAATGTTTCCAGTTTGTTCTCTGCGAAACTAATAATCTTGGTTGTGATGACTACTGACACTAAGTGTTAGTAGTCATCATTGTTATACAACGGTGTTGTGAGATGCATAGTCAAAGCGAACATGGCAAAGTTACTGCACTTATATTTAAAACAGGAAATCCAAGCAGTTATTATGTTTCTATGGGCACTGTAGATCCACCCAGTCAACCATCTACAGCTTCTTGTTGTATACTGCTTAGATGTCCTATGATTGCAACATGTGTAGAAATGGTGCTATGAGGTCGAAAATGTTCGTTTGACTTCAGTGGATCAGGATCTCTGTGACTGATGATGGGCAAATGTTCACCACTAGTCGAGATCTGGAGCAGTCGGAATTTCACTTGTTAGGGAAGCTGAAGAAACATCTCCCAGGACGACTCTTTCCATCGGATGGCGTTCCTTCAAAGAGGAAGTCACAAAGTGGAATCAGGACCAGGACGCGGTCTTCTATTGGCAGAGCTTGGTTAAGCTGATCGACGGTTATGATAATTGTCTCAACGAGTCTCATAATTAAATGCAAAAATAGTACACATATGTGGGGGTATTTGCTATATATTATCTTCAGTGTAATTACCTACTCTACTCAAAAATTAAATGGGGAAACCATGCTCTCCGGCTTATTCTTGTATATAGATAGATTTATTCTCGGAATCTGTAGAAACATTACATTTACGTTTACATGTTTTTTATCTTAGAATTGGGATTACAACGAAATATATACACTCTTGAATATCCTAGAAACATAACTTTAAAGCATTACTTCTACTATATATACATATACAAACTGATAAACTATATCGAATAATATTTTATAGTTTTTTTATATAATTTTAGTGTTGGACATACACTGTGGGCATAAAATAAAATTATATCAAGACACCTATTCGAATTGCAAAGCAGGTAGACAAATTTCAGCTTTTCTTATAATACGACCAGATTTTCGAGGGGGAGGTCGGACACCATGGTCCAACCCCTTCGATACGTCGAGTGTGGTTATTGAATAAAATGCTATTCTATGCTACATGTCTAAAATGTAGAATATAAAATTACATTCTATATATTAGACATGTAGCAACTGAAGAAGATTTGTGGAAAGTTGTGATAAGTGAACAAGTTGTAGTAAATAAAAAGTTGTTAACCTACAAATTAGGATCAATTATGATACTTCATGAAAGCAGTTTGATAAATCAAACGCCGTCACATATTTCGAAAACGTCTCTAGGGAGCAGTGGCGTCTTCATTGGGAACCACTGCTCTGGGTCACTGTCTAGGTCACACTACGAACTGCAGGGAAGATCTGGCAGACCTAGACACAGACCTTGCTTATGAAAACATTTGCTCACTCAGTGGTAAGCATTGCTGGCTCTCAGATCACACTCCATAGGGTTTCTGCCTCCGTAAAATACACACAGATAGTCCTGAAATCACAGCCCCAAAGCACAAGTATCGTCATGAAGATATATACTGGATTTCACTAAAAGACACATAGAAAACTACTTCACGTGGCATAAAAAGATCCACACAGACGGAGTCTTAAACAGAGAAGAAGGAACAGCTGCAGGAGCATTTTATGACCAGAAATAAAATCATAGAATTAACTTCCGTTGATGGCTTTAAAACAAGCCGATCTGGACAAGCAAAGATAAGAATAAAAAATAGTATTCCTCACAGACAGCAAAGCTGCCCTGTTGTCCCTTCTGAAAGAACTATCTAAATGCTGCCACCAAAATACCACCCAGGACATATTTCATCTGTGCACTGTTCAAATGAAAACCAAAAATAATGACATTCATTTTCAGTGGGTTCCTAGACACATTGGACTTACTGGAAATGAAATTGCTGACTCTCTCACGACAGACATTAATCCCAATACACCCACCATCTCTAATTATCACAATCCGAACAAATTTTAAGACATTTTCAAGCAACAAACTTTAGAAAACCTTCAGAAAGTGTACTGTGACCAAAGGTCCAACATTACCAACCACAGAAGATTGATCGCTCGTATATCGTAAATATTGTCCACTATGGAAAAGAGACAGGACTTGATAAAAAAAACTCACACGCCTCAGGATTGATCACACGACATTTAATGACAAAATCCGCTAATGAAAAAACTGGCACCTTCAAATGTGCACATTGTGAAACCACAGAGACAATCAAACATGTGCTCTTAATCTGCTCCCACTATCAGACGGAAAGAGATATTTTATTCGAAAGCATTAAAGAATATGGAATTCATAACTTCACACATTAAGCAGCCTACTAAACCACTTTCTATACATCTACAAAGGAAAATAGGCAAGAAAATACTTAATTTCCTAAAAACTACAAATTTATACAATAGAATCTGATAAAGTCCCCTGGATATATTGACTGCAAAAGAAATGTTTCAAAGGTGAACTTAAACCAGAATAAAGAAATCAACATCATAATAATGATTAACAAGATATCTGCCACTGGACTTAATCAACTCTTAATTCTACCAACACAAAATGGACTCAACATGTAACGAGAAAAACAGAAATGCAAAACTCTATGACCATTTGTGATATAATAACATCTTCTAATAATATTGAAATTTTGGACAAGCATTTCACAACCTCAAAGATTATAACTAAAAAAAATTCCATTTTGCTCCTATTCTTAGTGCTGCCCATTCTAAGGATTGTAAATTCTCTTACAGTCTGCCATGCATTCAACAGACACCTCTAATCCAGAAAAACTACCGTTCCCAGCTGAAATAATACCTAAAAGAACATTTGCGAATTGCACTCTGCTCAACAACTCTATGAATATAAAAGCTAAAATGCGTATCTTCAACCTTATAAATCAGAAGTAGCGTCATTTTTGTCGAAGACACCATTTAGAGTAAGATTGTGAACTGGAAAAAAAATTCAAAACGAAATCTGATCTCTGAAATTTATATCTGGGAGTATTTGCTACGAGATAGCAGACAATGGCTTCCCAAGGATTGATTGATGATGATGATGACTGGCAAAGATTGGTTAAACGGCACTCGTAGCAAACAGCGAGTTAGTAAATTCAATTTACAGTAAAAACCTGATAGTCCGCCATCTTATAATTCTGAATCTTGCTGACAGGAGGGTTTGCCGAACTAGTCAGTTGTCAGTTTCCATGTGACCTAATGCCAATGATTTGTTTATAATTCTTTTTATGCTTCTACTAGCTACATTCCACAAATATCTTTGCCCTATATAGTATCTTCACCTCCTGCTGCTTTCTCAGCTGAGAACTCCTCCTTTCACAGAATTTCATTTAAATTCATCAGAGAAAAGAAATGATATATAGATGCAGGAAAGCTCAAAAACTAAAAGAGATATTTAAATTACTGTTCTTAAAAGTATATTCCCCGCCTTGCCCACGGTCAGTAGGGGACACCGATGGGCTTGAAAAGGCCGCCGTCCGTCGGATGGGACGTTAAGCCGTGGCCCCGTGTGCGGGAGAGCCATACCCTGCGCACGTTAAAGAACACGGTGGATGGCCTTGACGAGAGGCTACCATCTGTCTCCCAACAGCTGTTCCAGTGGGTCCCCTCCCCCAACCTTCTCTGAGCCTTCGGGGTCCATGTGACCTGGCCATTTAGCCCATGGTGTGCAAAAAAGTGCCGCTCAGAGGTAAAACAACCCAACCCAACTTAAAAGTATTTCAATACTGTTTAACATATAAAAATGTGAAGTAAAAGTGTCTTGAAGTGTTTTGGGCTATTTTAGGTGTATCATTAAGTAATCCAGAATATACACCAATCAGGCACCACTCAATTCCCAATAGTGCTGAGGTCGGGTGTCTAAACTTGTAGCGTGTCAGACTCATAATCTTCAGTTTCCATGTTCGAGTCCCAACTGTGCAATTGTTTGCGTGTGTAAATTTTTTTTTAGTTTCAGCAGCTCTCAAGGCTCCGAATAACAGCCCAATTTTAAATGTTTTTAAATTCTACTAAAGGTGAAAAAACCGACTGATCTCACACTCTTAATATTTTTTTATTGCGGACGATGATCTTTGGAAGCCTGTCAATATATTTTCAAAAATATAAATAAAAAAAAATTGAAATCTATGAAATGAATAAAAAAATCATCGAAATACCTGCAAAAATTCTTTTTTATAAGTATTTCGATATTTTGTTATCAACTCAAAGCCTCTCCAACTGTTTTACTTCAGTGCGATCGTAGATATGGAAGACATTCTCAATATGATCTACGTTCTGCAGAGTCAAAATGTCATCCCTGTTATCAAGATGTCCATTCTTCGCTGTCAGATCTACCTCCCATCAGTTTCCTTGTCATAAAAATGCATGCGCCGACAAAGCAGAGAAAGGAAAAATCATCTCTGCTCAAGCTCGGGATGAGGAAGTAAATCCAAGGAAGTTGGGTGGAGAAGAAGAGTGATGACCGAGTCCGTCGCGCGGAACTACATTTGAAGACCTCATCTGTCTGTGAACCATTCATCATTGAGCTGTGCCGCGTTCTATACAAGCAGAGAATCGAGTGTAATTTTGATGAATAGGCAATTATTCGGTGATCGAGAAGGAAGTACCGCGAAAGCATGTATCTCCCTGAGACGGCCGCTTAAATGGATATGAAAAAAATTACGACAAAGGAAAATCTAAGCGAAGATATAACTACAAAGGATACTTGAACATTTTTAAAAAACTGAATAAAAGATTCATAACTGCTCTAACACACTGTTGTAACTTGTTTCACCACAGAGTAAAAGTACAAATGTTTCACTCGATTTCAGTCTGGACTGCCATATTCCAGAAATATTTTATAGTTAGGGCAATCTTATGAAGTCTTAAAGGTCTCAGTTTTGGAGATATTACTTCCCTTTGTTATTTGTTATTCTAGTCTTATTAAAGAAAGACATCGCGATACGAAATACCTAAGTTGTTTTCAAAACACGCAGTCTCAAGTGAAATCAAAAATGAGATGTTTCATTTCAAAGTGGGGGGGGGGGGGGTGGCTCAGTCGGTAGCGCGCCAGGCTCGTAATCTGTAGTTCCCAGGTTCGAATCCCAGCTGGGTCAGCGTTGAGATTTATCTCCGCAAAATTCCCCGCCCTGCCCACGGTCAGTATGGGACACCGATGGGCTTGGAAAGGCCGCCGTCCGTCGGATGGGACGTTAAGCCGTGGCCCCGTGTGCGGGAGAGCCATACCCTGTGCACGTTAAAGAACACGCTGGATGGTCTTGACGGGAGGCTACCATCTGTCTCCCAACAGCTGTTCCAGTGGGTCCCCTCCCCCAACCTTCTATGAGCCTTCGGGGTCCATATGACCTGGCCATATTAGCCCATGGTGTGCAAAAAAGTGCCGCTCAGAGGTAAAACAACCCAACCCATTTCAAAGTCATTCTATGAACAAATAAATGGGAAACGCTGCACTGATTGGTACGTAAATGTGTATCTTGAAGAAAGATGATGATCATGAACAAATATATTTTGTTGAAAATGCGAGCCTTTTTGGTTATCTATTCCAATTGAGTATTAATAGGTAATAAAAAATAAATATTCCCGCAAGCAACTGTTTGTCACAAAAGTGTAAAAGTATCTTGTAAGGAAGGCGAGACTTCAGGAGAGAGACAACACAAGATAGAAAACATCCGTGCATCCGTGCCATATTCTGATCTCGATTTGGATTCGGTTACCTCTGAGCGGCACTTTTTTGCACATCATGGGGTAAATGGCCAGGTCACAAGGACCTCGAAGGCTCAGAGAAGGTTGGGGGAGGGGTGCCACTGGAACAGCTGTTGGGAGACAGATGGTAGCCTCCTGTCAAGGCCATCCAGCGTGTTCTTTAACGTGCACAGGGTATGGCTCTCCCGCACACGGGGCCACGGCTTTACGTCCCATCCGACGGAGGCAGCCTTTCCAAGCCCATCTGTGTCCCCTACTGACCGTGGGCAGGGCGGGGAATTTTGCGGAGATTAATCTTAACGCTGACCCAGCTGGGACTCGAACCTGGGAACTACTAATTACGAGCCTGAGCCACCTTCGCCCTCTGATTTCGATTCTAGGAGCTCAAGTATAAGAATAAATTATATTATTAGCTAAAAATAATTATATTTCAAGGCAAAATATATCAAATTCTAACGAAAAGTCCAGTCTCTTGTAAAGATTTAATTATCAATTGATGTCAGTTCCTTATGACTTTAGAGTCTACGTGGATTAATATATTAAATGGTCTGAGGGCAAGAATATAATTTATTTTGTAGAGCTTTTTTAGCAATAGAACCAATTATGTCATTTTTCCTTCTTTCTACGTGTTACGGAATCCATTGATGACAGAGTATGAATTCTTTATTGAGAGGCAAATGAAAAATTAAAACATTTATTATCTTGTTATTTGAAAAACTGTCCGGTTGTTCCTGAGAATTAGGAGAAATGATAGGCGATCAGTGAATATTATTATATTGGAAGCGTAGCATTTGAAGCCAATACAATATCTGAAAATGGCAATCAATTCAGTGATTGTTATCTCTTCTCCCAAATAACGAGCCTTTTTTGATTCAGAGTAATATTTTAAAAGTCATAAAAAGCAGACACATATTTGATTTTCTGTGCTTACCAAAGAACCTTCGGTAAATATCTTGCAAAAGGCCGCATGGCTTTCTACGTTTATAACTAAAGGTGAGAGATCTCAGAGTTATCGTCAGGCTCGTAATCTGTAGTTCCCAGGTTCGAGTCCCAGCTGGTCAGCGTTGAGATTTATCTCCGCAAAATTCCCCGCCCTGCCCACGGTCAGTAGGGGATACCGATGGGCTTGGAAAGACCGCCGTCCGTCGGATGGGACGTTAAGCCGTGGCCCCCGTGTGTGGGAGAGCCATACCCTGTGCACGTTAAAGAACACGCTAGATGGTCTTGACGGGAGGCTACCATCTGTTTCCCAACAGCTGCTCCAGTGGGTCTCGTCCCCCAACCTTCTCTGAGCCTTCGGGGTCCATGTGACCTGGCCATTTAGCCCATTGTGTGCAAAAAAGTGCCGCTTAGAAGTAAAACAACCCAACCCAACTCTCAGAGTTATCAGGTCCATTTTTTGTTTGGTGCCTTAAACATCCCGATCGACTGTTTGTGGCGATCGTGATGTAAGTTGACATTATGTATACGTCATTAACATGGCGTATATAAAGTTGAAAATTCAAGAGAAAATGACTGAATGCATGCTTGTACTAGCATACATTTTCACCAGAAGAAAGTAATCCTAGAAAAATTGTAATGGCCAGCTTTCAGATATTTTAAATAATTGTTTTTACCACAAATGTAGGCATTTTTAGGGAGAAATACCAGTATTCTAATTTTGACTTAATTAAAATTAACTTATTGTTTAAGAGTGTAGCACCCATTCTGAGTCTGGTGATTATTATTTGATGGGTAAAAAATATTTTATCTATGTAGAGATGTTTTAGCTTTTTTTTAATTTGTTGATTTCACTTTGTCATCGTATGTCAATCTGTAGACATAATAATATTAATTGTCGTATGTCAGTCTGTAGTAATTTCATTATAATAAATAAAGAATTCTTGTTGAGTTGGATTCCTTATTGGGAAATATTAAATTAGCACTTTCCAAAACATCCAACAGTTTTAATAGTGATCTCCAATGGCGGTAAAAGCTGTACAATTGCCGAATTTGTACAAATATTGCAAACGATCTATTTATGCTAAAAATATGAGTTGGGTTGTTTTACCTCTGAGCGGCACTTTTTTGCACACCATGGGCTAAATGGCCAGGTCACATGGACCCCGAAGGCTCAGAGAAGGTTGGGGGAGGGGACCCACTGGAACAGCTGTTGGGAGACAGATGGTAGCCTCCCGTCAAGGCCATCCAGCGTGTTCTTTAACGTGTACAGGGTATTGCTCTCCCGCACAAGGGGCCACGGCTTAACGCCCCATCCGACGGACGACGGCCTTTCCAAGCCCATCGGTGTCCCCTACTGACCGTGGGCAGGGCGGAGAATTTTGCGGAGATAAATCTCAACGCTGACCCAGCTGGGACTCGAACCTGGGAACTACAGATTACGAGCCTGGCGCGCTACCGACTGAGCCACCCCCGCCCCAATCGAACATGAAAACTCGATTCTCTACGAAAACGAGCATCTCGTATTTGCAGATGTGATCTGCTTTTTTAAAAAGAGAGATATTTATTTTCAGAGAGAAATTTGTTTTCTAACTAATCCAGTTTTAAGAATTCTCATTTTCTCACAAAACTGTTTATTGATTTATTGACTTCAAAGTCCACAGGTAACTCTGTGGGTTTACTATTTATTGATTAATTTATTAATAACGCTTTAGCGTGAACTATTTACAAATTTATTTTTTTGCATCTATGAAATAGTTGCCTTCCCCGATCATAGATGGTGCCAAGACCAGGTGTATTATAGAGGTCCTGTATAGTTAGAGCATAGATTCCCAACGGGGGCGATACCGCCCCCCCCCCCCCAGTGGGGGCTGTAGCGGATCCAGAGGCAAATGGGGGACGTTGAGGCAGTCAAGATGCGCGGTCAAATAAATAAATAAATTTAATGGAATTTTCTGTGACAACCTTTTTATCTCTTCTATTCTGTGGTGTCTTCCTGGTGATTCTGGTCATCCACTACCACATCCGTCATGTACAGTTTTTCAACTGCAGCTTGGACAATAAGTTCCCTGCTACCGCCTACTAGCGTACTGGTACGTCTGAAGTCGACTGAGATGCTCTCAAAAGTTCTCTTCAAGATCACAGATTGGATATAAGCTTCAATACGTTTTCCCCGTTTTCCCACTCCAAGTCGCTTTGAGTATGCTTTATGGTACGTAGTTACAATACCATCCCACGTCAGAACATAAGGTATAATATTAACATTACACTTGTGAATTAGGCTCAACTCATTAGCCAGCAGATCATACTCCCTCTTCTTTTCAACCTCTACTGTCTGCAGGTTATCCTGAGATGTTATTCCTACTTCAATAATTGTAATCTCATTCAATACCTTAGCATGCATTACTATATCAGGCTTATTATGTTGGACATGTGTGTCCGTCCTGATAGGCAAATCAACCTTGATGCAATAATAATATAATAATAATAATAAATTTATTATATTTAATATTTTTTTATAATTATTTTTTAATATAATAAAATACTTTGAAAATACCTGTTTTCATGAATAAATATTTTATCTAGCTACGTAAATTATCTTATTGTTATCGCGTTAATAAGCATTTTTAAATTAGCATTAGGTATACCTATACCTAATTTGTTTTAGTTTAGAATAGATTGACGGTGACAAGTCCTTGCAAGTTGGTAGCCAAACACGCGGTTCATGCAATTTAACATGTTTCGACAAGAATATGGGAGCTTGAAATGACTTGTTTACGGAGCAAGTGCGCAGGCATCGAAAACATACAAGTTATTATGCGCGCACAAAATCAAATCTATAAAAGCGATAGCTCTAGGAATGTTTTATTATTTTTATGTGCTTCGCCGTGATAAATAGTCGTGAGTGATAAGTGTTAGAAGTCATTATAAACATTATTTTTATAACTATCTATAAATCTGTTGAGAAGTTAATTTGTATTTGAAAATGTCTGAATCTACATCTAAAAAGAAATGCCGGCAGTACAGTATTGAGTATTTGAAATATGGATTTACGTACTCTCCTACAAACCAATCATTACATATGTGTTTAATTTGCCGAAACGTTTTCTCAAATGAAGCTATGAAACCTTCTAGGCTACAAGAGCATTTAAATAAAATGCATGCTGATAAGAAGAACAAAGATTTATCCTATTTTCAAGAACTAGAAAAGCAATATTTAAAACAGCCAACTATGTCAAACCTTTTTGCGTCGTCTTCTAAACAAGATGATGATGGACTACGAACCTCATATAACGTTTCATTGTTAATCGCAAAAGCAGGAAAACCACACACAATTGGCGAGGAATTAATTTTGCCGGCAGTCAAAGAGATATTAAAAACTGTTCTTCATCATAAGACACCGTCAGATATCATCAAAAAATTCCTCTCAGTAATAATTCAGTGCAAAGAAGAATAGATGAAATGGCAAAAGACGTTGAAATATCATTATGTGATTACTTAAAGACTTGCAAATTTTCCATTCAACTCGATGAATCAACTCTGCCAAATAACGAAGCTCTTATACTCTTATCATACGTACGATTTATAAAAGAAGAAAAAATTCATGAAGAGTTATTATTTGCTAAAAATTTGGAATCTGATACAAAGGGAGAATCTATATTTAATACCATGCAAAAGTTTTTTCAAGAGAAAGAAATTCCTATTTGCAATATTTTGTCTGCTGCTACTGATGGTGCTCCAGCAATGACAGGGCGTCATAAGGGTTTCATAGCGCATTTGAAACAAGCAGTACCAAATGTACTCGCTGTACATTGTATTATTCATCGTCAGCATTTGGTTGCAAAAAATTTGAATGAACGTCTGCATACGTCGCTCCATTACGTTATTAAAGCAATCAATAAGATTAGAAGCAATTCATTGAATGACCGATTATTTGGTAAGCTTTGTAATGAAAATGATGAAGATTACAATCACCTGCTGCTGCACACAGAAGTACGTTGGCTCTCTAAAGGTGTTTGTCTGAATCGTTTTTTCAATCTGACTCAGTACTGGACTTTCTTGAAGACAGAGACGAAAAATTGCGCGAAAACCTGATTACGTCAAAAAATGACATCGCTTATTTGACAGACCTGTTTAAAATATTTAATCAAGTTAATTTACAATTGCAAGGTGATGAGTTGAATTTAATTAAAACAAAAATCGTCATAGCTGCTTTTGCGGGAAAACTTCTATTTAAACGAAATCTAGGTAGAGGTGAATACAACCACTTTCCCACATTATCAGCAGTCTCTGCAAAACCGGAAGATTTACTTACTTACTGTCAACACTTCTAAGTTCTTCATGTTGATTTTACGGAGCGTTTCCAAGATATTTTGAACATCAATATACCGAGTTGTGTTTTAGATCCTTTCGCAAACACAGATACTGAAGAATCATCAAATTTGGAAGAGGAACTCTTAGAACTCACGACTAACGAAGCCCTCAAAGTAAAATTCAAACATGGATACGAAGAGTTCTGGCTTCAAAAATCAATACCAGTTCTCTACCCTGGATTGTGGGCAATAGTACAGAAGTTTTTAATCGCATTTCCTTCGTCCTATATGGCTGAGCGTGGATTCAGTGCAGTAGCTAATTTACTGTCAAAGAAGAGGAACAGACTACACATCACTGAACGTGGCGATCTGCGATTGATGTTAACGAAATTGGAACCCGACATTAACAAATTGTTAACGCTCTACCAGCCTCAACCATCTCATTAATTTTTTTATTTATTATTAATTTTGTGTTTATCTCATTATTTTTTACTTAATTAATTAATTCTGTGTTTATTTTTAAAATTTTAATAAACAATTTTGTTGTACATTTGGTTGTCTTTTATTAATTTCTGCTTTATGATTTTTAATAGATAAATAAACAGATAAATTAGGTACAAATAATATGCAACAATATTTTAATATTTCATATAAAATTAACTATTATGCACTAGGGGGGCGTTGAAATTTTTGTTCTCTTCTAAAGGGGGCGATGGTCCAGAAAAGGTTGGGAATCACTGAGTTAGAGGCTAGCTATCTCGGTAATTCACTGCCATTGGTTGATTGAGTCACGTGGTTTATGGGCGCCATGTTTTGTCGTATCGTAAAACGAAAGCCTGTGAGTTAGTGTATGTGTTACCGCTAAAGCTCGAAAGCCGTTAATGTGCACATTACCTAGCTAATCTGCAGATTAACTGATTTGCTCCGTTAAAGTGCGGAAACAAGGGTTTTCCGCATTTTACCTAGGTAATGTGCACATTAACGGCTTCCGTATCGTTAAAGTTCAAAAGTAAAAAAAAAGACTATTTCTAGTGTCCGAGAGTAGAGTTGAAACCAGGTCATACCTCTGTCAACATGAATCAGTCGTCCGAATTATAAAAAACGCCCCCAAAATGAGCAGGCCAAGTGAGAACGAATCACTTTAGTGATTCATTCTCAAGAATCACTTTACTGATTCGTTCTCAGTTGGCCTCCGCTCATCCGGGGCGTTTTTTATAATGCTGACGACTTAATCACGTGACACGAAGATTCATATTCAAGAGATTCACCACTTTACGGATTCGTTCTTACTTGGCCTTCGTACATTAGGGCAATTCCAAATGCCATTTTAGTAATCCCTGTTGTAACGAATGATTTTATTGCGTCTATATAAATAACATTTTGTATGCTGTATAATTCATTCAGATTGTTTATTTTACACTTTAATTGTCTATCATTAGTTATTTCATAGAATAACTAGTTATTTCATAGAATAACTAGTTATTTCATAGAATAACTAGTTAAAGTGTGGAATTATTACTTTATTACACGCTTTAACTGATTTGATCAGTTATTTCATGAAATAACTAGGTATTCTATGAAATAACTGAATTATACACTTTAACGGTAACATATCAACTAATTTGTTGATTGTTTGATTGTATAAACTTGATTCTTTAGATATCGAAAAATAAATAAATAACATTATGTTAATTTAAGCGTACAGAAACGTTGCTGTTGTTCCAGCAAACATCTTATTTTCACTTTAACGAGTGCGTAGTAGGTAATGTGCAGATTATCTAGGTAATTTGCAGATTACCTAGGTAATTTGAGAAATGAAACAATTTTCCGCACTTTAACGGATCACCCTAGTTAATCTGCAGATTAGCTAGGTAATGTGCACATTAACTGATTTCTGCACTTTAGCGGTAATATATGTACCAAGTTTAAACTTCTCAGTCGTTTTAGTTTTATACATTTCTACCACTTTTTTTGCCTATAAAAGCTGTCATATTTAATGAATGCCTCACTGACCTGCATTTGGGTGTAAAAATTTCACTCAAAGAAATAAATTAATGAATATTTTTTTCCGAGAAACTCCCTCAGAAGACGGCAATCAGCTGCAAAAGTGAAATAAAGCTAACTGAAAACCAACAGATAATTTCTTTTAAAGTTCGTTTGAAAAACGAGCTAATGTTTCACTTTGTCATCTGCCTATGCCAATATTTGTTCGTCTGTCTGTCCGTCTCTCTGTTAACTATTGTCTGTCCATCTGTCTTTCCACCTGTCTGTCCGTCTATAGACAATCAATTTTTTTACTTTTACAGCTAAATGAAAAATTCTTTTTGGGTTCAATAGGTGTCGAACAAATATTTAGATTCACAATTTTGAAAATTTTCAATGGCTTTGACAGCGCCCTCCAGCGATGGGAAAAAGATGGAAAATGCTTAAATTTCAAACGAATATTGCAAACAAAGTATTTACACTGGAAATCTGAAATTTTGGTAGTAGAGTGTTATAGTCCGAAGATTTGCAATGGCAACAAGGCTTTGCCGTCTTAGCCAAAAGGCGGTGCGAAAATGAAACTTTTTTAAAGAGATAAACGAAACAATATATATATTTGTTTTACAGGCACTAATAAAATATTAATGATTAAAACAATATTTGATAATCTCAGCATTATCTGTTGAAACGTTGAAACGTCTATAAATCAATAAATGTTTTATGTGAAAAAAGCCGGCGTCAGTTCAACTGATTAGAACACTCTGACATGTTTGCGGAGACATGCGAGTTCGAATCCCGTATGTCGCCGAAATTTTTTTCCTAAAAAATAATAATATTTACATTTTTCAAATCCCCATCAATGGAATTTCCAGTGTTAGAGAGTGCTTAGGCTTGGTTATAAACAGAGAGAAAACTAAAGTGATGAAAATTGGTCAGGCAGGCTATGATTCATTTAATCTGAATGGTTGTAGTCTTGAGCAGGTGTCACAGTTTAATTATCTTGGGAGCTATGTAACAGATATTGGTGATGTGCGGCATGAGATTAACAGACGAATAGGGATTGCTGTCGGGACTTTTAAGAATCTATGGAGAGTGTGGAGAAATAGGCGTATACAGACTAAATTTAGACTGTATAATATATAAAGACTAAAATTAGACTGTATAATAGCTTGGTTCTTTCTAGGGTTAGTTATGGCAGTGAAACTTGGACCCTGTGTAAACAAGATAACAGGAAACTAGATGCTTTTGATTCCAGATGCTTACGCAGTATCTTGGGCATTAGGTGGTTCAACTTTGTAACTAATGATGAGGTTAGGCAAAGGAGTTTGCAACCTCCTTTAAGCAGCATATTGTGCAGAGAGAGACTCCGTTGGTTTGGCCATGTTGCCCGTATGGATAATTATAGATTGGCGAATAGGGTTATGAACAGTGTTCATAGAGGTCTCAGAAAGAGGGGGAGAGCCAGGATGCGGTGGGCAGACAATGTCAAACAGGATTGGCAACGGTTTGGTTAGACCTCCATAGCCCATGCCTGCTTGATGATGATGATGATGAAAGGCGGTTTGTAAAAACTCGAAAGGCGACCTCTAGCGGCGGAAAAAAGCTGGAAATTACTAAATCTTTAAATAAATATTGCAAACGATCAATTTTTGCTAGAAACTTAAATTTTTGGTCTTAGAGTGTAATGGTCAAGTGGTTTAATAGTAATGATTTGTGCCGTTGGTAAAATCCAACTTTTCTGCTTTAAGAGATAAATCAAAAACTTTTTCGCACATTACAGGTACTAATAATATATTGATAGTTTATTTTCTCAATTATACAGTAGTTCGAATTTCCACTGTCAGAGGGTACTGAATGTGTAAAATAACTAGAAGAACGCATATCGCCTCTGACGCATATGGGAATCTCGTTTTCAAAGAGAATGAAGTTCTTCCTTTGCGTACTTTTTCACTCCTTAAAGGTTTTAATTATGGATATTCGTGTTGTTTTTCTGCTGAGGTCCCGTCATCCTCACAGACCTTCTACTATGGCTTATAGACTGACAGGTTCCTGCCAGACCTCTGTATTTGCATTTTGTATCCGATATTTGTGCATGGCTGTTTTGACGATTGCAGCGTTTTCGAGAATTGTAACTCTGAAGATCGGAGAGTTTCTGTATATAACATATTTGTGTACAGGGACGGATCTAGTGGTCGGAGGGAAGAAAGTCATCTGCATTTGACCTTGAGAATACTAGTAAGGGTAATGGAGGCCCAAAAATTATTAAATTGCAGTGCCAGAAATGTTTAAGAACCTAGAAAATGAAGGGAAAAATGTTACATGCAATGGAATTCCAGTCTCCTGTCTTCTCTCTTTTCGGAATTCCCCTCTCCTTTATCTTTTTCCGGCTCGGTTGCGTCGCTTGACATCCTCCCCTTAATTTTTTTAGATCCGGGCCTGTTTGTAGATATCGGAAAGTATCAGAAAACAACTATTATAAATCTGTTCAGCTACGTTGGGCTTCTCATATTTTAACATAGGAATTATTTTCTTAGACTCGTGGTTAATTTCTTTAAAAGCCATTCGGGAGACCGAGTGCTTAGCATGGGTTGGGTTGTTTTACCTCTGAGCGGCACTGTTTTTTGCACACAATGAGCTAAATGGCCAGGTGACAAGGACCCCGAAGTCTAAGAGAAAGTTGGAGGAGGAGACCCACTGGAATAGCTGTTGGGAGACAGATGGTAGCTTCCCGTCAAGGCCACCCAGCGTGTTCTTTGCCACCCAGCATGAACAAGGTATGTCTCTCCCGCAAATGTTAACGTCCCATCTGACGGATGGTGACCTCTTGAAGCTGACCGGCCTCTCTAGACCGATCTCTCTCCTACTGACTGTGGGCAGGAAGGGAAGGTTTTGAAGAGATAAATCTCAACGCTCATCCAACCTGGACTCGAAACTGGGGGCTGCAGATTACGAGCCTGGGACGTTACAGACTGAGCCATCCCATTCCTTTGTTTAGGGTGCTTGGCTACTGACCACAGGGACTTGAATTCGAGCACCGGATAAGGCACGGATGTTTTCTTTCTTCTGCTGTCCTTCTGCGCAGTGTCGCTTTTCTTATAGACCTTTTTTATGTCATGGAAGACTCCTGTGAGACATCTGTGGGAAGCAGCTGTGGGAAGCAGCTACTTGACGGGTAATTTACTTTCTCTTCCTTCGTCTGCTTCCAAGTTAAAACCGCCCAGGCAACAATATCGCATTTCAAGCAATATGTCAGCAAGCACTTAGTTCAATGAAAAGCACTTAAAAGACATTTTTGTAATTTCTCTGTTCCTTATGCAGTATTTTAAATATATTTGCAACTTTCGCTTAGTAATGATGATCGTGGATGACTTGTGAGTAGCGGAATAGTTCCCACTAGTAGAGAGTGTTGTCACCGTTGCCAAGACGACGATTTTTGCTTTCCACTATAGCGTTATAAAAATGCAAATGCCAAATGTTGCGTATAAGTCTCCGTTTCATTTCAACTAATGAAATCTAATAATATTTATGTATTATCAAAGCACCGTGCGTTTGTCGCCAGCGAAAAGAATGATGATAAATGAGCATTATTGTTTATTTTGCAGCTTATTCAAGAACTTCTTAATTTTGTTTCTCTGAAGCTCTTTGTTATCCCACTCACATTTAAAATGGAGCTTAAAACAAATAACTGGTAGTTAGTTCTTTATTCTGCTCTTAACGTATTTCTTAATAATTTGCTAATGTTTGGAAGACATTATTAGTATAAAACCTCGTGCTACTGATTATAATATTTACCGCTCTGTGCTTTAAAGAGAAGAATGCTTTTCTGAGTTTCATCTGTATTTGTGGACTTGCTTTGCAACTCTTTCAAAAATATATGAATGGTAAAATTAATCGAATATTAATAATTAAGCAACCTAATGTTTCCCTATGGCAAATGATAATGTGAATTTTTATAATTAGAGGTAACTGCGATGAACTTTTGTTTCATCACCATTGTATCCCTCGCCTAGTTCAGGTTTTTAATAATAATGATTCGTTGACGTCATTAAATTATTTCAAATGTGCATATTAGTAGAGTTCTGAGAGGATAACAGAAGTTCAAACTGCATCTGCCCGCTTTTGCAAGGTTTTTACCCGTATTTCATAACCTTTGAGAGCGAAATAAGCTTTTGTTACTGTTTTTGCCGCGGTAACGGTAAAAACCGCTTTTGCAAGGTTTTTACCCGTATTTCATAACCTTTGCGAGTAAAAAGAAATAAGTTTAATGGTATGCTAATAACTAACAATTACTTAAAAATATGCTGTGATCAAATATAAGCCTATGTTTAAAAAAATGCTTGTAGTTTAGCAAAATATTACAGTCCTCAGTTAGTACCTGGTGACAAGACTTTAAAATTACTAATAATTTCTAAGTAATTTATAATAACTGACTGAGTAATTTATTTATTTTTATTTATTGTTCCATTTTTATTGTATTTTTGCTGTTGTAAATATTTTTATGTATTAAGTGTGTTTTTGGAAGTGCTATTTTGGGGATGTGACTCATAGATGTTGCTATTGTAGGGATGTGACTCATAGATGTTGTTTTCGGACATCTAATGGAAGTGTGTTCTGGAAGTGCTATTGTGGGGATGTGCTATTGTGGTAATGTGACTCATAGATGTTGTTTTTGAGTCTGAGATGGCTGCCTGCACATGCCGAATCCGAAATGCCCTTTTATGGTCATTTATAACTAGGTATCTGATAATCGCTGCCATAGACTACCAGTTCCGGCACTGGAGTCTACGGCAGCGAGAGTAAACAACAGCTTTGAGCGTCGCTGTCAAACAGGAATGACGTTTGAACACGCATCAAGGGACGCCGCTCTTATTCAAACAAAACCCTTAAGGAGAGGGTTCGATTCTATGTGAGAATCAAGATTCTTGGTGAATCAAATACAGTTCTGCGGAACTGAAGTGAGTTATTAGTGAACCACGTTCTAGGCAAAGGTTGGATATCCTTTCGCCGAGTTAGAGTTCGGTAAAGAGAGAATCTGCAAAGTGCGATTCTCCACCTCGTTGCATAATTGTTTGCAGCAGCAAAGGCCTAAGGAGTCGGGAGCATTCCCAGCACGTGATTGTACGTAATGTGAATAAACTGTGTCATCCCTATATAACTCTCGTGCGTGAATTGAATTGTTGGACGTATTTCTAGACATCACTTGGCGCAGCAAGTCTGAGACATACATCTTCGCTTGAATTATGAATTGAATTGAATACAGAATTGAATATTATAATTATTAATATATATAATATATTAATAATTATAATTAATATTATAATTATTAATTATATACAGAATTGAATACAGAACGAAACAGAATTGAATATTCGAATGAAATAACAGGTTCGCGAGTTGTTACACCCGTGTAACAACTCGCGAACCTGTTATTTCATTTAAGTGACGGTGAATTTAAGTAAGGGACTAATTGATCGTCCTCTAATATAGAGTGGGTAAATCATTTGTCATCTGGCCCAACACCGCATTCGGCGCAGTTCAAACAGAATATCTAATTCCGTGTGACGAAATATAAAACGCGTCACTCACCCTACCACCGGCACACGCCAATCACTTAGTAAATATTAGACAAAAATTTACCTATGTATTCCCATGGTCGAGTGGTTAGCGCGCTTGGCTACTGATCTAAGGGACCTGGGTTCGAGCCCCGGGTAAGGCATGGATGTATGTGTCGTTTTTCTGCTGAGGTCCTGCCATCCTCTCAGACCTTCTACTTTGGCATGTAAACTGACAGGCTCCTGTCAGACCTCTGTGGCAAGCAGCTGCTTGAGGGGGTATTTATTATAATTTTGCAAGTTCTTCTGAGCTAATTTTGTTCTCTTAATCTGCGATTATGGGAAGACACTCCTTTTTATTATCCAGTAATTCTTTTACATTTCACTACGCAAACTTCGGGATTTTCAAAGCTGAAATTTTCAGAAATTCAAATACGGTTGTCTAAGGAGCACTAGAATTATTTTTTTTTAATTTGCATTCTGCTTTGCCAGAAAAAAGATTGTTTCTTTCTCGTAAAATAATTTTTCATTTTTGTGTCTTTATCCCAAAGTATCTATTTTTTTTTTTAAATCTGAATATTATGAAATTTTTAAATCGTTTTTTTTCTTTATCTCAAGGATTTTTTTTCACGTATGCTAGCTATTAATAATAATGAAATAATATTTTACCACTTTCCTGCAAATAAATTAACTTTAACTTTGCAGGCGTTTATAAATCACTTCGTTTAGGAATTGTGCTATATTTTGTTTTAAGTAAAAATAATTATTTGAATAAAGAATAATAAATAAATAAATAAATACCTCCTCAAGCAGCTGCTTGCCACAGAGGTCTGACAGAAGCCTGTCAGTTTATATGCCAGAGTAGAAGATCTGAGAGGATGGCAGGACCTCAGCAGAAAAATGACACACACATCCATGCCTAATCCGGGGCTCGAACCCAGGTCCCTTAGATCAGTAGCCAAGCGTGCTAACCACTCGGCCACGGGATTGAGAATATGGAATGGCGATTTGAGGAACAGTTATAAAATTAACAATCGTTTTCCACTTTAAATATACTCCAACAATAAATTTCTTTTGATGTGGGTTTGGACATTGGCTTACCTTTCATGAAGATAAAATATTAAGGCCAAGTAAATTCGAGATCGTTCCTGGTAGAGAATTAAATAGGTAAAAAGCATAATAAAAAAAAAATTGCATTTCATTTATCCCGTTTATAAAAACTATTCTTTTAATTTTAAGTAATGCAAATAATTAATAATTAATATATTGATTATTATATATTGAATTTCTGCTTTACAAATTTTATAAAAGCAGGTAGAAAAATTTGCCATTAACTTCTACTAATGGAAGGATACTCTTCAGAAATATGTATGATACACTATTAAAAACGGAAATCTCAACACTTCGTAGGAAGTGATGTATACTTCCGATACTGACAGGATGGAAAGTATGAGGTTAGATGTGCAAATGATCAAAAAACGGAACTAGAGAAATCAAGGTACGTGCGTTTATTTCAGATTCATCAGTACATAGCAGGCCCACCTCCTACGCTGTTACGCTCCACGCTGTTATACAAGCCTCTCGGAATTCCATCAATCAGATGGTTAATGGTGTCCTGAGGTATGGCTTTCCAAATAGCATACAATTGGGTACACGACTGTACTAGATTCACCGCCGGAGGAAGCTGGCAAAGGCGGAGACCCATAAGGCCCACAGATGCTCAATGGGCGTCGTTCGAGAAGTATGTTGGCCATGGAGAATGTTCACATCTTGGAGACTCCCTATCATTGCACATGCAATATGTGGGATGGCATTGTCCTGCTGCAGAATCAGTCCAGGCATGGTGGTAATGAAGAGTAGTGCAATAGGATTAATGATGTCATCGATGTAACGATCGCTGATAGTGAACCAGACACATGGAGCAGAGATGCCCAGCCGCCATATGTGATTGCCACCTCATACTATTGTACCACAGTGGAGAGCCATATGGCAACTAATGGAATAGACTTACTCATGCCGTTGACCATACCGACGCCATATGGACAAACAGCCATCTGGCATGCCGAAACAGAATCGGAACTCGTCTGTGAACAACATTCTCCTTAATTTAGTAGTCCACAGTTGGCTTGCTCGACAGCAATGGAGACAGCTTAACCAGCGATGTCGCTGCAATAGCAGATGCAGGACTGCATGTTACGCCCTCATTCCTGCATCATGAAAACATTGTCTCATGGTTTGTGTGGAGACCACAGCACTGATAAGCGGTCCATAAGGTTTGCTCTCACATATCGACTGTTTGCTCGCTCTCAGAAGGCATCAATTCTGCATCGATTTCTGCCAGCTTCTTCTCCAAGGCATGTTCGGATCATTTTGTAGTATGCACTCCAACCTCTCTGTCGGTCGAGATCGATGATACGAGCTCGTGGGCGCCCGGTATTTATCCACAACTAGGCTAGATGTCACGTGTCCATTTACTGCGGAACTTTGATCATTTGCATATATCTGACGGATGATTGCCTCCTGCGATATACACATCTATCTCTACTTCCATTCCTTCATGATGTTACGATTTTCTCTTGGAGCAGTGTGCAATCAATTGTGCTGGGTTTCAAGCAGGTGCACCAGTCCTGAATAATGCACCCTCTACTGGGAAAGCTTTTTTCTGACGGTGCCTGAACACTGGTTTGGTATGAAATACGCGGAGTAACTTACAATCTCGCGGAGTAGCTTTCTAAGATGTGAAAATTCGTTCTGATGCTGGATCCACCAGAAAAGGAAATAAAATATTTATCCAAACCTGAACACTTCATCTCTGTGTGAAGTGGAAGCCTACGGGTTGAGGCTTCCTCATCGAATGAATCTTCAAACTCTTGAAAATTACCTGTTCTTAATTTTTTATATTTTTATTTAGAGGTTCGTTTTTATTTATTATTAGCCATTTCTCTTCTTCCTTCTCTATTTCTGTATGGATTTCAGTCCCTTGTATTTTGGGTGCAAGAAACTTACCTTGTTTATGGACTAATGTTATGGCCTATTTATATCTCCAAATTCCTATTTGTTGTTCTTTAAATTTCAGAGAAATTCCGTGCTTTCGAACTTAGTCTACAATAGAACTAGGAGCTTCAGTTTTCTTAATACAGTTAGACAGAGGATATGTAATTTCGAAGCTACCAGTTCATCAACAGAATCTTCAGAGGGGGTCAGAATGGAAATGACTTCAATAGGCATGTTTTGTTCACCTATCAGTTTCTTTTGGTTATTCTCTATAAGAACGAGTATATTCTACATTATGATTGGATTGATTGAACATGTGACTACTATCTACACTGCCTTACCAAATTATTATTAACACCTACTTAATAATTCATCGTATTTACGGTCGTCTGCATGTTACAATTCTCATATTCAAAGTTTTCAATTCTCTGCGCATAATTCTCATTGCAATGGGTTTTGAAGTATTGTTAGTTGTCACCTCTCTCAGCTGATAAACTGCAGCAGCTTTATTTTGTTGTACAGTTCGTACTAATAACTCCTGTCTTTGTCAGCCATTTTCCTCCTGCATTGACCACATTTGGAGGATGTTTTGTAAAACCGTTACCATTCTCCATGAACTTGGGATATTGCACCCATGTCATTTCGCTGAGTTCGATCGCCTTCGCTACAGATGCTCATACTCATCGTGTTCTAATGATGAGCTCCCTTTTGAAGTCAGTCAGTTGAGTCATTTTACCCATGTCGTACTTTGCTTTCCACCACGCCTTTACGGCTTTCACTGGACTTCGTAGTGAGATTGAATATTAATGTTAGTAAGAAATTTTGCATACATTGTCATGTGTCATAGTATTTTGCGCACAATCCACTGTTCATTTTTTTGTGAATATAATACACAAAAGGTCAGGTTACAAGGGCCCCAAAGGGCTCAGAGTTTAATAGGCTAGGGGTTCTCAATGTGGGGTACGGGGTAAAAGTTTTTGGGATACGTGAGAACTCAAAAGTCGCTAGATATATGTTATATATATATATGTTTTATTTTATTCCCATTGTTATACTCTAATTATAGTTTTATCAATCTATACAAGGGGTACGCCAGTTACATACACATTTCCAGGGGTACGTGAAGCATAAAAGGTTGAGAACCACTGCACTAGACAATTGTTACGAGACAGACGGGAATAACCCGTTAAGATCGTTCATCGTGGCCTTCAACGCACACAGGATAGGATTCTCTCGAACACGGGATCACGACTTAAAGCCTCATCTGGCGGAAGTCCATATTTCGAAGCCCGACGGTGTCCCCTTTCTCACCCAGGACAGGGTGTAGGAAACGGAAATAAATCTTAAAGTTGGTACAGTTGATTCTCGAGCCTGGGAACCTCGGAATACTAGTCTAGCGAGCTACAAAACAGAGATCTCCCCAAATGCTTAAACGCAAAGGCTATTCTCATCACTTTTGACTGGCACTCAAAAAAAAAATTATCATAAGAGTTAATATGTTAACGTTGTATAGCGCTGAGTGTTACCGTTTCAAAATTAAGTAGAATTAATAGAGAATTAATTTGATTCTCATTTAATTTTATCCTAAATTCAGTCTCTCAATCTCGTCAATTTAATGCATTGAACTACTATGCAAAAACACCATTATATCGTTAATTTTGAATAAACTTATTTTATCAGTATATAGTAAAAAAGACAAACGAGTTTTCGCTAGAATTCAAAAACCAGAAGTAATCAAAAAATTATACGCATTTAATATTTTACAATTTTCACCCATTTGTTTTTCATAGTTCGTTTTCGAAAACACATTTCTGTTTTTGCATCCCTTCCGTGGCCGAGTGGTTTGCGCATTTGGCTACTGATCAAATGAGCCTGTTTTCGAGCCCTTGTAAGGCATGGATATTTACGTTGTCTTTCTGCTGTGGTCTCGTCTGCTTCACAGATTTTGTCTGTGGCGTATAAACTGTCGGACTTCTGTGTCAAGCAGCTGCTTGAGGGAGGATTTATTTTTAGTCTTCCCGTGGCAGAGTGGTTAGCGTGTTTGACCACTGATCAAAGGGACCTGTGTTCGAGCCCCCGGTAAAACATGGATGTTGATGCTGCTTTTCTGCTGAGGGACTGTTAATAAATATCCACCTAAGTAGCTGAACTGTAGGTAATTGAACAATACGTTCATGATACATATGCACATGCTCTCTCGATTAATAGTTCATTTAAAAAAAAGAAAACGAAAATAGGACAAAATATAACTTGCATATTTTAAATTTATTATTAATCTATGATAGCTGTTAACATTTATAATTTCTCTTGGAATTAAATTAAAAATGTGTGGTACTTTATACTCACTGATACATCTTCCATAATTGTTTTTAAATTAAGCTAGTTTGTAATAATTTTTAGTTTCTAATCTTGTATATTTATTATGATTTATTTTCTTTTTAAACGTATTATCAAAATAATGTTTTAAGATTATATTATGAATATATAAGTTTCTGTATGATAACGAGTTCAAGTAATGCAATCTTTTCTTAAAGTCGTATAATTTTGTCTGTTTCATAGGTATTATTATTTTGGCTATTATAGTTTGAAGATTTTCAGTTTCCTTTATATTTGTTAGGTTTGTTGTACCATGAATGGTTATACTATAAGATATAATTGGTTCACATACAGAGTTATGAAATAAAATGCAAGTTTTAGTATTAAATATGTATCTTGATTTTTGAATTTTAAAAGCAGATAATCTGAGATATTCACGTATTTTAAAGATGCGCGTATTCCATCTAAAATGTTTATCAATATATTTATACCTAAGATATCTTACATAATTTACATGTTCAAGTTTATGACAATTACCACTAGAGTCATTAGTAAAACTATTTCATTCAGGACAATTTATTTTATGTGTTTTAACGATTAATATCTGATTTAAATATTGGATAATGTATTATCATACATTTAGTTTTTTTATTATTCAGATAGATTTTATTATGATTTAACTATCTTATAATATTATTATTATTTAATTGGATTTCTTCAATACTTTTATTTAAACGTTTGTTGCTGTTGATTATTAAAATATCATCTCAATGTAAGAAAATATCGCTTTTAAAATTTAAAAGTAGTAGATCATTTATATATATTATAAAAAGTAAAGGACACAGAATAGAGCCTTGAGGAATTCCGAATGAAACTAATTTTTTTTAGCTATAGGAATTGCCTATTTTAGTGATTGCTATATCTGTTACCTAAATAATTCCTAAACCAATTTAACGAAACACCTCGAAATCCATAATTTTCTAATTTTTTAAGTAATAAAGAATGATCTATTGTATCAAGAGCCTTTCGAAGATCTAAAAATATAGTTACCACCTTTTCTTCTCTATTCAATGATTGATTAACTTTATCTGCAAATTTTGATAAAGGTTGAATTGCATTTTTTCCTTTTGAAAACCAAACTGGTTATTATTAAGTATGTTTTGAGTTTTCAAAAATTTTAAAAACTTAAAAATAATATTATAAATATATTTTTCAAAAATGTTTCAAAATGACGGAATAATTGATATAAGTCTCTAATTAGTAAAATCAGTTTTAGTGCCATTTTCATATATGGGTCTCAAAATTGCAATTTTTAATATTAAAGGTGTGTGTACCGTAGTTATAATTTGATCTATTATATTTGATATTATTGAAGATAATAAATCTTTATTTTCCTTGATATGTTTGATATGGATATTATCATATTCTGAAGATTTATTTTATCCATTAAAAATTCACAAACTAATAAATTCATTAGTTTGTGAAGAGTTATTTCTGGAATATATATAGAATTTTGGCTGACAAATTTAACTGATGGAATATAACTAAAATCATCTTCAATTTTTCGTTTTTTCAAAAGTAAATATGCTTGTTTGGTTTTTGCAATTGTCAAATTCTACACAAGCCACAGAATATACTTCTTGGTCTTCGGGAGATTATATTAGGTGTCTGGATAGAAACTAAATTTTGAAATTAAGGTGATATTAACAGGGCCAGATCTAGGAGGAGGGAGAAAAGGGGCCATCCGTCCCTTTAAAAATACTAGTGTGGCTTAATGAAGGCAAAAATTATTCAAATTATGAATATGGCAGGAATTTTTGAAGAAATGTTTTAGAAACCTCAAAAACTAAGGTGAAAATGTATACTGCAATAGTATTCCAGTTTGCTGCCCTCTCCATTTCGCTTTTTCTCCTGCTAGATGGAATCATTTCCCCCCCTCCTCCATTCGTTATTTATTTTTAGATCCGGGCTTGATACATACTCTCCATTTCCCATGCTCTACAAGTGAGACCCATTCCTTTTACAATTTTTCTTTCAAACTACAATATATTTTTATTCGAAATCATAATAGCAAAATTCCTGTTGGGATTTCACTGTGAAATCCTGATAAAAAGATACAATTTCAGCCGTCCCGTGGCCGAGTGGTTAGGGCGTTTGGCTACTGATTTACGGGAACTGGAATCGAGCCCCGGGTAAAGGCATGGTGGTATGTGTTGTTTTTCTGATGAGGTACTGCCATCCTCACAGACCATCTACTATGGCATATAAACTGACAAGCTGCTATCAGACCTCTGTGGCAAGCAGCTGCTTGAGGGCTGTTTTCTACGCTTTGGCTACTGATCATGGACTACTTTGGCTAGAGTGCAACTCTACTAGAGTGAGTGAGTATTTATTATTATAGAGTTTTTTTGGAACGTGAAAGATTTTTTATATTATTTGCATTTATCGTCCCTGCCAGTTCGATATATAGACCCTTTAGTTATCAATTTCTACTGAAAACTTGCAATAAAATTTGCAGTAGTTCTAGCCTGGGTTCTACACCAGTTAAAGGGTTGAATTTTGAATACAGTACGAAGTAATTTATTTTCAGCGACGCATTTGTGGAAAACGTTTACATATACGAAGGTTTGTTTCAGTATTCAGTAGAAAAGGGAATTGCACTCTAGACCCTAAATTACATTTATGCATTAATAAAATACATTTAGTTAAATCATATTGCCGTCCTGTGGCCGAGTTGTTAGGGTGCTTGGCTACTGATCAAAGGGGTCCATGATCAGTAGCCAAGCGTAGAAGCCAAAGTAGTCCATGATCAGTAGCCAAGCGTAGAAGCCAAAGTAGTCCATGATCAGTAGCAAAGCATAGAAGCCAAAGTAGTCCATGATCAGTAGCCAAGCGTAGAAGCCAAAGTAGTCCATGATCAGTAGCCCCATGTCCTACCCGGGGTTTGAGTTTTGTATTTTTTGTTAAGGTCCCGCCATCTTCACAGACCTTCTATTATGGCGTATAAACTGACAGGCCTTGTCAGACCTCTGTGGCAAGCAGCTGTTTGAGGTTTGTTTTTTAAATTAAATCATATTGCGACACATATTTGCAAACAGCAATTCGTGCACAATTCGTTATAAAGTTGCTACCTTAAGAGCACATGTTTCTGCATAAACTTAACGATCTGGCAGTTATTTTCGGATTCGACTTCGCCGAAGGTAGCTTGTGACACTTTTTATATACAAGAACTAAGGTAGGGCCCACACCGTCGCAATTTGCAACAACAATGCGACGACGATTGCATGTGCTTCTTTAAAATGCATTCTAAGAACATTCATAGAATATTCTAAGTATCTTTAGGTACGTTCATAAACCTTCAGGACCTTTCATAAAATGCACCTTAAAGGAGGATCACGGTCACATTGCTGTTGTAAATTGCGGCGGTGTGCGCTCTCCCTAACAATAATTGAACGTTGATACAATTAGAGAGGCCTTGTTGTTAACAAATTTGAGTGAAAACGCTACCTTTGTTGTTTCTCAATCATTTTAATATGTAAGTATATATGTATATATAAAACTTTTGACCTTTAAATTTCCAGAATTTATTTTCTCCAACACCTTCAAAACTTTTTAATACATGTATTTGCATATTTCTGAATGAACCCATTTAACTTCATTTGTTTCTTTAAGCGAAATATTTAAAAAATCTCTGCTTTTCATCGGAAAAATTGTTATGGTTTCCCAAACTTGTTGCCCAATACTTAAAAAAAATATTTCAACTCTTTAAGGGCACAAGTCGATGCCATAGTAATATTTAAGCTTAAATACGTGAATTAAATACCAAATATGCGTGTCATAAATTAATAATACAAAATATATAAAAAGGTTATATTAGTTTTGCATTAGAAGTGCATCGGTGCTTTAAAACAGAAATAAAATATAGGACATGAAAGAATTAAATTAAACAACAAATAATTAGAAATCATGAACATTTTGTCTCATCAGTCACATACCCAGGGGATGAGGACTATAAATCTCTTCTCTTGAGAGCTACTATTAACATTTGCTGAGGTAGTCCTCGAAAATCTGGTCTAAGGTCCCACCTTTCCTAAATGACACTGAACATGTGAACCGCTTTCCATTGGAAGTTTCTGGGTACGCCAATGTATCTCATAAACTTTTTATTACACTAAAGCTACTTTACGTTCATATGCAATAAAAAATATTCACAAATACATTAGTAATAATCTTCTCATATTTTAACTTATCTCTATTACGGGAAGATTTGTAATGCCTTCGCTTTCAAGAAATCAGTGAAATGTATCATAAGAACCTTCACATTTTGCGGAGTTGCAACTATAGTCTTAAAACGGATTACACTATTAGTAATTTTCTATATTTTTCCACCGATAACTTTTGCTCTATATACTCTTTCTATTATGCGCATATAAACATTAGAATAATGCTTACTAGTTATCATTACGAAAATGAGCAGCAAGCTAGAAATCACTTCAGCGAATGCCATATTTCTGACGGTGTCATGACAAAGCAAACAACGGTGAAACGTGTTTTTGATATGCCGCCGAAGCAGTATATCAAAATTGATTTGTGCTTAATTTAGAGGGAGTAAAAATCTGGTAGAATCAAGTATATGTTCTTGTAGTGTATAGAATGGTAAAGGAAAAAAAGAAATTTGTCCTTCAATAGGGCGTCTAGAGAATTACCAATTTTTTTCGCTATGTGGTTGCCCGCCATCCTCAGTAAACATGTTACAGGAATTAGTTCCAAGAAATTGAAACAACAATTTTCAGGGATGCTTATGATATAGTTATTTCTTAAACACAACATATACTTCGGATTTTGCAATAAGGCTTGCAAAAGAACGCTGATTGGTTGCTTCAAGCTAGTCTGGAGCATGTGTTGCACCGTCTGTAGCAGAACTAGAGAGCGTTAGAGCTGTTAGTAAACAAAAAAGCGACTGCGCCCATCGCCTCCGACTTCATTAATTTCTGCCTGCTGAGGATGGAAATTTAGATATCCGGTGTATGATGCGATGCCAAAGGCAGTGAAGCGAGATTTTTCATGCACTACTAGCTCGATCTGTCTGGAAGACTATTATTTTTAAAATAGATGATCTTTGTTCAAATTAACTAAAGTTTAGAAAATACTTTACTTTTTAAATGAAAATATAGAAAACATATACATAAAATATAAATATCTTTTTTTCCCTTTCTATTCATGAACATTTTAAGAGAACCATTGCTTCCCTTGCTTCCATGGTCGCTTCGCCACAGGTGAAATGTATCACAATACTAGTCAGTTACTCTACTTTGTCCTCAAAATATTTAAATTATTTTTTGTATTTTTCTATTATATTTATTGTAGTAATAAAATTATCCTTAGTTATTAGGTTAATGATGAGAACAGTAAATCCCAATCAAATGTGCATCAGAGTAATTAGGCTTAGAAATATCTCAACGCGAAAGGGCACGATTACCTTCACCTGTAGAGAAGTACTACTTACGAAAGTCATATATAATATGGAATGTGAAAGAAGTTCATAGGACAATAAAGTAGAGAAAATTCTTTTGCCTCGTTTTGTAAAAAATAACTTAAGTATTACCCTTACCTTCGTGAACTGCTGCTGCTCCTTGTGTCAACTGCAATGTCGATAATAGTCGTAACCAGTTACATGGGCTTTCTGTCTTTTGTGCTTAGTGATAAGGATGTTGGGTTGGGTTGGGTTGTTTTACCTCTGAGCGGCACTTTTTTGCACACCATGGGCTAAATGGACAGGTCACATGGACCCCGAAGGCTGAGAGAAGGCTGGGGGAGAGGACCCACTGGAACAGCTGTTGGGAGACAGATGGTAGCCTCCCATCAAGGCCATCCAGCGTGTTCTTTAACGTGCACAGGTTCTCTCCCGCACACGGGGCCACGGCTTAACGTCTCATCCGACGAACGGCGGCCTTTCCAAGCCCATCGGTGTCCCCTACTGACCGTTGGCAGGCGGGGAATTTTGCGGAGATAAATCTCAACGCTGACCCAGCTGGGACTCGAACCTGGGGACTAAAGATTACGAGCCTGGCGCGCTACTGACTGAGCCACCCCCGCCCCAAAATTTTCCATGATATAGTGTCGATTCTCTAAGGAAATTAATTAATAATTGGAAGATAAACAATTTAGAAGAAAGAGTATCGTGATTTAAAATATTTTGTATTGTAAATTCAATGAAATAACATTTTTGCTGTAGGGCTTCAAAATATTTTTTCGCACTTCATCATACTTTTCACAATTTAGCAAAGTCATGCGAAACAGGCTCTGTAACTTCACAGGTGTTATAAAGATCTGACTTGGTTTTCTTGATTTTGAAAAGGCAATTATTTAGTGCAACTGTACTTATACGCAACCTTATGATTTTAATAGTATCTGGTCTACTGAAATGAAATTATTTATAAAACAGAAATATTGTCATCAAGATTAAATCTAGAGTTACTATTTATTGGAGCATAAAATTTGAACTAGTACTAAATTCTTTATCTCCACTTCTCCTTTTAAAACAGATGAGAAATGAAGATAAAGTTGCAGTTACTTGTAAATTAATAGCATCCTTGGCTATTTGTCCACATTCTCATTGCCCACCACTCCCACAGTCGCTAGGCAACCATTGAAGAGTAATATGGTTACTTTTGCAACAGATTTTGTGTAAAGTATTATTCCCACAAGCAGCTGCTTGCCACAGAGGTCTGACAGAAGCTTTTCAGTTTATATGCCATAGTAGAAGGTCTGTGAGGGTGGCGAGACCTCAGCAGAAAAACAAAACAAGCATCCATGCCTCCACATCCTGTTGAAGCAGGGCTCGATGCCCAGGTCCCTTAGATCAGTAAACAAGCGCTCAAACCACTCGGTCACGGGACGGCAATTTTGTATAAGTTTTAAAAATATCTGATATGATCTTATTGTGATTATTATTATTATAAATATCGATTTGTAAAGCCAACAAGGCTGCTTTGCAGTCTGTTAGCAAAAGTGCGATAACTGACGCCCTTGATCTTGTATCTAGATATTGCAGTCGAAGCACATGCTAAATTCTTTCGAGAGGCAATGCGCGTGTCCTTTCGCCGATTTTGCATGCTCTGAAACTAAAAAGATTATACGGATGCCAACCTATAAACCATTCTGACAAAAAAGGTGTACATATGTAATGAGTATAAATTTCTTGTTTTTGGTAGTCACAGTAGAGTATTGATTAGTTTCTCTTTTATCCTTAATATTCTTTATTTGCACAATTTTCTAATTGATGAGTTTCAATAGCCTACTTCTTTACGGGGGCAGGGGTGGCTGAGTCGGTAGCGCGCCAGGCTCGTAATCTGTAGTACCCAGGTTCGAGTCCCAGCTGGGTCAGCGTTGAGATTTATCTCCGCAAAAATTCCCCGCCCTGCCCACGGTCAGTAGGGGACACCGATGGGCTTGGAAAGGCCGCCGTCCGTCGGATGGGACGTTAAGCCGTGGCCCCGTGTGCGGGAGAGCCATACCCTGTGCACGTTAAAGAACACGCTGGATGGCCTTGACGGGAGGCTACCATCTGTCTCCCAACAGCTGTTCCAGTGGGTCCCCTCCCACAACCTTCTCTGAGCCTTCGGGGTCCATGTGACCTGGCCATTTAGCCCATGGTGTGCAAAAAAGTGCCGCTCAGAGGTAAAACAACCCAACCCAACCCTACTTCTTTACTCAGTTTCGAATTGGAGAGGGAGCGGAATGAACTTCCCAAATAATTGAATAAAGACATGCACTTGAACACTGAAAAAACCATTTTAACACTTAACCTCAGAAATGTATTGTTTACTTTTCTGAAAAATATATATAGGTAAAGGATATTTCCAAAGTACCTTTACAATTTCAAACATTCATAACTGATTTTACACACGAAAGGAAAAACATAACAATGAAAAATAATCAAGTTTACAGATCTTCAACATGGGCACAGGAAGTGATGTTGTAGACATCCCAACGAAGCGAGATTTCCTTCCAAACTCTGCAGAATATTTTAGGAGTTATTTTTACGAGGGGTTTTAAAAAAGTTCTTGACATGCATCTGCAGACCAAAAATTGTACTTAAATCAGCAAAACTTTTACTATCCTTCAAGGTCCTCCCATCCAGAATCTATGCAAAGTTGAAGACGTCTACACTAGTTCTGGAACGCTTGGTGGTACTCCTGTTGGGGAATACTCCGCAACTCTGAATGAACGCATTTTTCAAGGTCTTGAACCCTTGAAAAAGGCTTCCTAGCAAGTTCCTTTTTAATTTTTGAAAACAACCAAAAATCGTATGGTGCAAGATGGGGTGAATATGCAGGATATGGTAACTGTTAGATATTTTTCCTCCTCCATATAGGCCGTACCTTGCCGGGTTTTGTGAGTACTGGCATTGTCATGAAGGACAACCGTTGAAACACCTGTTGTTGGATGCTGCTCTTTCATCTCCTTAACCATTTTAGGCAAAACAATGTTGGTGAGTTGTCAGGCTAGAGGCCTTTTTAGATTTTTTTTTTGTTCAGGCTGTGTATATTTATTTTGGATTTCGCCAAAATAGTCATATGCTACGGGGAGGCCTCTGTCCTGGCATCTGGAAAGTTAATTGAAGGGGCAGTGCCCCGAGGGACGGATGTCGCCCAACTGCTAGCGGACGGCCCAGGTGGTCAGGCAGTGGAAGAAAGAAAAGAAAGGGTTTGGCAACGATGAGAACGGGAGAGCCGGTCGAGTTTCCAAAGTGTGAGGACATAAAATTGAAAAGCTGGTGAGTGCCGACTGGTATTAGCGGTACGTAGGCTCTCGGGAAAACAGCTGAACTGGGATAGTAAGCTGGTTTTGTAATTCATAGTAAATGAGTGACGAGTGTGTTTTTCCTCATCAGTCTATGTAGTTTATGTAAATAAAGGATAGTTATTGTTTTACCAAGGACTAAGTTGAACCAATTTATTGGGGAGGAGCCTCAGTATCGAGTCTCTGCAATTGTGAATAAACCGTTTGATTCTATCCGAAAGACTCTTTCACCCGTCGCGTATAGCGATCGAACCGAGGGACCGACAAACGAAGAGTTAACATCACAACATGGCGCAGTCCGACAGTACGCAACAGAGGTGAAAGTAGCGGCGAAGGTGACGGAAGAGTTCCGACATCCATGGTGAGCTGACCAGAACAAGGCTGATACTGCCAAGAGTGTCCTGCGGTGTGCTTCAGGCGATAGAATAGCTGTGAAGGTACCTGAAGAATCGTGCATCACGTTCGAACTGTGGAAAAAGCTCTGAAGGTGACGGAAAAGTTCAACATCCACTGGGAGCTGACCGACGCAAGGCGATACTGCCAAGAGTGTTCCGGCTGTGTGCTTCAGGTGTCAGACTGACGAGGCGGTTCGTTCCTGTCATCGCATCGGAGGTAAGTATCCTCTTACTCTAGGGGCAAGTAGTTAGATACGGCAGAGGCCTGTACGAGCTAAAATGGAGCTTAGGAGCGGTCGCGATAGGGAAAGGGATGAGTTTAGGCGAAGCTTCACAGAGAGGGATAGCGCGCAGGGTGGTTATTCAGGGAATGATCTGGGAGGCGAGGAGGTGACAATAGACAGAGAGTCTGATGCTGCGATAGACATAAGAGGGTTGAGGGATTATGACGATGACAACGATGCGGATATGCTGCAGAGTGGGACCAGAAAGCAGAGAGCTAAAGAAAGGATTGGATATGATTTTGAATTAGAGAGGATGAGGTTAGAGATGCAACTGAGAAGGGAAGAGAGAGAGGCAGCAGAAAGGGAAAAGGAGAGAGAGGCAGCAGAAAGGGAAAAGGAGAGAGAGGCGGCAGAAAGAGAAAGAGAAAAGGAGAGAGAGCATGAGTATAGAATGCTGGAACTGCAAATGAGGAATGCAAACGAGGAGAGAGGTGATGTGCGAACGGTGGCAGTTTCTAGTAACCCAGCAGATGCGCGGCTGGCTAATTATATAAAATTATTGGGAAATATGTTAGCTGGAAGCCCTAAAAACCCAGAAGAAGTGATAAATCTCTTTGAGACAGCGGAAAGGGGATTTAAGATATATGAAGTACCAGAGATGTTTCAAGGCAAAGTCATCGTTTCTTTTTTAGATGGTAATTATGCAAATCACGTTTTTCGAAAATTAAGTGCAGAGGATTTTGTTCATTATAAGAAAGTTAAGGAGGCCGTATTAAAAGAGTTTAAGCTCACTCCCTCTGCGTACAAGAGAAAGTTTGAAACTATCACGAAAGAACCTAATGAGTCATACAATCAATTAGCCTCGAGACTCAGAAATAGCTGGGATTACTACGTCCGCAGTAGGAAGGTGACAAATTTTGAGGAGCTTATGGACCTGATAGTGTCGGATAAATTGCGTGATAGCCTTCCTCAAGACACTCATGCTTACGTAGTACAGAAAGAGGCGGAGTCATGGGCAAAAGCAGACGAAATAGCCACGTGGGCAGAAATCCATCTAGCCAGTGTAAACGGAAGGGAAGAGGTCCTAACTTTTAAAGAGGTAAGGCATAGACAATATGCAGAACGTGTGGTTTCCCCCCAGCAGAGGATAGACTCAGAGAGAAATTATTCGAGCAGAAGGTATCAATCGGCAGTTAATTTAGCTGAATATAGAAATGTCCCAAAAGTAAGGAGGTGCCATAAATGTAGATCTGACGAACATTTGATGAAAGATTGCCCACTGAGAACTGGGGACCGTGAGAACCGAACTCAGGTGTACCAAGTTAGCACCTTGGATCAGAATTCTAAAGATGTTTGTGAGGCAACAATAGGAAGGGTTACGACACATACAAAGCCAAGTCCAAGCAGTCGAGTAATGGGACAGGGAGAGATACGTATCCCAGTAGATTATGAAGAGGTTCGAATCAGATGTGGCGACCAGACAGCTAGAGCAGTCGTGGATTCGGGGGCAGAACTGACAGTAATCAGAAAGGGGATGCTGAACGAAGAAAAGCACCCGGTAAAAGACCATCTGTTGTTGCATGGGCCGTTTGGTGATGCCATAAGGGCAGAGGTAAAAGAGCTGCCTTTAAGTTTGATTGATGGTACAGACAATAGCACTGTGAGTGGCGGAGAAATTAAAGTGCTATGCGCAGTAGTAGCAAAGCTGCGGAAGGAGGTACTTCTGAGTGTGGAAGCATATGGTAAGTTAATTAGAAAGAAGGAGAGAAGGCCTGTAACTGGTAACCTCAGGAGGAAAATCCACGAGCCGTGGGCCAATCGAGGAAGCTACCATGAAAGAGGTAGAGAAATTCCAGTTAGTAACAGGGAAATGTATGCTCCATGGAGACCGTCCAATCAGCGCCATCCTATCTCCCAGCCCAAACATGTGCAGCAATCTGTCAGACTCGATGTCTACGATGATCAAAATTATGCAGGGGAGGGAGCGAACATGGCAATTGGAGGTAACAATGGGTCAGGCCGACGCCAATGTCGACGACTTTCAACCTATAGAGTCAGAGGGTACGTACGGGAAGGTGATATCTAAGTAGTCACGAAAGGTGTGCCTAGCCTTTCACATGGGATGTCACCTGTGGAAGAATGAACACCGCCAGTATGGCATACCTTCGTCCAAGGCAGTTATCAGTGACATAATTAATTTATAATCTGTGTACTCTCAGACAACTACTTTAGTCAACAGGTTTTTTATTGTTTGAAGCAAAAAGACAATTTTTAGACTCAGTCAGCGGAAGTATACCTAGAAGTTATTTTATATGTAAGTGTAGTGTACATAGATGTGTAAAAGAGGTGCCAATTCGCAGAGAATTGATAGAATTCATGAAGCAACTTAGAACTCTGTATTTTGTGGCATTGAACTCTAAGATTAATGCGAAAATGAACTCTGATTTTCAGCATTCAACTTGACTTTTTAGTCAGCAGTTAACAGGACTAACTACTGACTTCTGGCAGGGAGGTGTCAGGCTAGAGGCCTTTTTAGATTTTTTTTTTTGTTCAGGCTGTGTATATTTATTTTGGATTTCGCCAAAATAGTCATATGCTACGGGGAGGCCTCTGTCCTGGCATCTGGAAAGTTAATTGAAGGGGCAGTGCCCCGAGGGACGGATGTCGCCCAACTGCTAGCGGACGGCCCAGGTGGTCAGGCAGTGGAAGAAAGAAAAGAAAGGGTTTGGCAACGATGAGAACGGGAGAGCCGGTCGAGTTTCCAAAGTGTGAGGACATAAAATTGAAAAGCTGGTGAGTGCCGACTGGTATTAGCGGTACGTAGGCTCTCGGGAAAACAGCTGAACTGGGATAGTAAGCTGGTTTTGTAATTCATAGTAAATGAGTGACGAGTGTGTTTTTCCTCATCAGTCTATGTAGTTTATGTAAATAAAGGATAGTTATTGTTTTACCAAGGACTAAGTTGAACCAATTTATTGGGGAGGAGCCTCAGTATCGAGTCTCTGCAATTGTGAATAAACCGTTTGATTCTATCCGAAAGACTCTTTCACCCGTCGCGTATAGCGATCGAACCGAGGGACCGACAAACGAAGAGTTAACATCACATGAGTATTGGCCATTTATAGTCATTTTTTAAGGTAAGGTGAGCACGCCTACCACTCCTTGAGAATTGAAAAAAATAACTTTAACTTGCGAAAGTGGATGTTAACGTTATTTTTGAGCGAAGTCTTGAAGGATTTGGAGACGCTGTTCATCTCCCGCAAATAAAACATAGTTGTGGATCTTTGTAGGAGTTGTATAGTAATAAAACCACGTCTCATAACTGTGACAATGTCTGTTAATGTTTAGGGTCACTAGGTTCAAACATGCTAGCATCTCCTTGCACTAGTCGACTCTAGCCCTTTTTTGTCATTCTGTCAGTTTGTGGGTACCCATTTGGCACAGAACTTTCGGAACTTGAAATGTTGATGAATAATTCTTTCCACACTGCCAATATCACATCTAAACGTATTATCTGATGTGTGAGTTTACCTTAATGAGTTTACGAACAGCAGCGGTGGTTCTCTCGTTCACGGCCTTCTTCTGTGTTCCCGTACAAGGGAGGTCTTCTAAGCTCTGCCGTCCTTCTCTGAATTTGTCATCCATCCCGTAACAGTACCGTATGAGCAGGCGTGATCCCCATATACTTGTGATATATTTGCATGAATTATTTTTGCGTCGTCCCCCAACCTGCATCCTTGTGAGAACGTAAATTTTTTTCTTTTCTTTAGTAGGCACCATAGCAACAACGCAAAGATTTCGAAGACCGAAATTTACGCGCCGCCAGCGAAGATGATACGGCCTTCTTTCTTAACAGGTTAAGGACGAATTTGGAGAAGGTTTCAAACAAGTCATAACTCGTTTAACTTCGGAGGAACCAGTGCCAATACAGACACATGTCAAGAATCTTTTGAACGCCTTCCGTATTACACTGAAGTGCCATTATTAGGGATAGCAACCTAGTAACGTGTTGTATCCCCTCTGGCCCTGATAACGGCTGCCACACCACGAGGCAAGGACTCCACAAGCTTGCGTAAATGTTTCACAGGTATGGCCACCCATGCATCATCCAGAGCTATCCATAATTCTCTCAAGAACTGACTCAAGACTGGTGGTACACGGACACGAACACTCTGCTCGACGGTATCCCACAGATTTGCGATGGGATTTAAATCTGGGCTTCTAGGTGCCAATTCATTATTTCAAAGTCAGCAGAATGCTCCTGCAATCATGCAGTAGCCAACTTGGACCTGTGAGATGAACTGTTGTCTTTCTGGTAGATGCCATCTCCATTGGGATGCATGATGGGCCATAAATGGGTGTAAATGGTCAGCTATGAGTTCTACGTATCGGGATGCATTGAGAGTCGTCGGTACACCTACCAAAGGTCCCACAGACGTCCAACTGAAGATACCCCAGGCCATCACTGAACACCACCAGCTTGTACTGTTCCGACCTGATATGCAGGATCCATGGTTTCATGGGGTTGGCGCCATACGTCGATCTCCCATCGGCGTGATGAAGTTTAAATCGGGATTCAACACTCCAGGCTATCCGTTGCCAATTTTCGATGGTCCAGTTTCGATGTTCTTTAGCCCAGGCAAGGCATTGAGCACGGTGTCATGCGGTTAGAAGTGGGACTCTCTTAGGTCGGCTGCTCCCGAAGTCGAGACGATGAAGTGAGCGTTGCACGGTTGGTGCACTGACTTCCCGGCTGGAACCCGCGTTCAGATGGGAGGTGATTTCAGATAATGTCTGGCCCCTATCGGTCTGTACGATGCTGGCCAGCCACGATCATTCAAGACTGGTTGTCCTTTGTAGTTTGTCCGGGTGTTCGATTTTTTGCCGAAATTTTCATATTCCTGGAACACTCTTACAACTCTCATATGAGAAAATCCAAGTTTGTTGACAATTTCGGAGATCGAGTGTCCCATCCGTCGGACACCTAGGATCTGTCCTCTGTCAAATGCATATAAATCCCGCGCCTTTCCCATTACGCTTCTCACGACGAATGCTTGGGGAAGCCAAAGCTGACAGTTATATATATGACCAGAGTTTCAGTCATGCAGGCGCACAAATGCGGGACTTGCGGGACTGAATTTGGATAGCGTCTCCTATACCTAATTCAATGGTACTTCAGTGTATAGTAATCGTGCCCTTCAGTTTCATTGATGAATTTCGATAAAGAAATAAAAACAAATTGCCTTTCAATCAGGTGCTTGCTACAGATGACTGACAAGAGACTGTCAGTATAATACGCTATAGAAAACATCTGTCAGGAAGGGGAAACCTCAGCAGAAAGAGACATGAAGGAAGAAGCATCCATTCCTTTTCCGGAGCCCGAACCCGGGTTCTTTTGATCCGCAACCAACGTTTCGAGAAAACCCCATTGAAATAAATTGAGAGAGTCAGGTCCAGTGAACGAGGAGACTTCCTTGGGTTGTCTTCCACGATTGATACAAAAACCTGATATTTGCTAACATGAACAAATGCTCACTCGCAGAATATAATAGGAAGATGAGCAGAATCTCAGCTGCTGACATAGTTTCGAGAAACCAAAACTCACATTTTATTTTCTATGCACTTTTGTAATTCTCCATTTCTCATTATCCTACAATAGAATTTCCTATTAGATATGAGTTCGGCCTCGGAATAGTTTAAATTTCAAATATTTTTTGCTAAAAATATAAGTAAAAATATAGAATATTTTTAATTGTAATTTCAAATTATCCAATAATCAGTCTTCAAAATTACAAATAAGTATCATAGTGCTTTTGATTAATTTTATGTATTCTCTATATTTAATAAATGAAAGGTTCATTGCATTTCTAATGATGTATCCCACGAACTGTCAATCATCTTTACTAGTATTTCTAATATATTTCGTTCAGAATAAAATTAATATTTCAGATTTGTCATGAAATGATTTTAAGTAACAATATAAGAACCAAATAAATGATTAGAATTGGGCTCAATCATCCAAATCGGGTTCATTTGTGCTCGGGCTCGAAAAATTAAGTTCGAACTCATTTCTCCTTCCTATCGCCATGACAACTACTGCAAAAAAAAATGATGTATTTCTGTTCATTTCATATCAATTGATTTTCCTTTCCTGTGATAACTAAACTAGTGATATATATTCATATGGTAAATTTACGTTGCAATTAGTCTTTATTTTGTTTCAGAAATCTTTCTCTGCGTTAATAATGATACTATTATATTATTGCTAGTTACTTTCTATCTTCTCCTGAAGAGTTTCTTAATTTTTACTACAATTCATTCGTCTAGACACATCATTATCTCCCATCTTCACTAATACTGGATTTCAAAAATATCTCTTGCATACTGTTTCCTTTTCCAAAATATGATGCTTAAACTTATGTTTCATAATCATATAAGAAAAAGATAAGTAAGTTCAAAAACATAAGTATTCTTTACATGGCTTCTGACTGATGTCGTATATTATTTCAAATTACAGATTTTTTCCATCGAGAACAAACGTTTAATTTAATGTTGATTTATTAACGATAAAAGGTTTCGATTTCTCTGTCTCCCAAGATAATTTGACGCGCGTGTCTTTGTTTTTCATCGGTGTCTGGAATTGCTTAAAGTTCTACATTTTGTAATTACTGATGAACCAATTAATAGCAGTGTCACTTGAATTGTTGAGAATAGATACAGTGGTTCTCGAAACTCTTCAGATTCAATTTTAGGTAAAATATTTTTCCCTTCGAAGCCTTTATCACTTCTCTCTGAATCCCCCATGAGGTCACCTAAAACTGCACTGATGAAAGCAGAAAATGTAATTACTTTTAAGCATAGTGAGAATACATTCTGAATATATTCAGAAGTATGTATGTTTGACTACAGAGGAAAACGACCAGTATGGATATTCCAAAATAAGTCAAAGATGGTTCATCTTTCTACTGAGATCGCATCTTCCTCATCAATTGTATTGCAATGAAAGGAATAGGTCATTTCTCAGATCTCCGAACGAAGCCAGTGACGGTGCGAAGAGAAATTTGCGTTTCCTACGGTCTTCCGCTTCAACTTCCAAAAAGCAAAAGGAACATCAAACTCTTCGTTCCTTAAGACCCATTGTTTAGTAAATATTTCTTCACTATATGACGAACATCAAGACCTATATTAAAAGTTTTCGTTTCGTATAAACCTTTATACTTCTGTTCCGTTTTTTCAGGGGGATTTCAATTTCTAAGTAGCTTGTGTCAAGTCCCACATTAGAAGCTTTCATTTGATATGCCTTAAAATTGATGAATAACACTGGTCCGCAAAAAAAAAAAAACGTTTTTTCCTCCTCTCTTCACAAAATTTGTCTGGTTTTTATGTTTTTGAGGGTGCTGAATACGAATCTGATAGCCGATTTGTTCTGTCACCTACAGTTTTCTAGAGATATGGGTTTAATTAAAAAAAAAAACACTGTTTCACTCAGAGGAGATAAATATATTTTACCAAATATTTATTTACATCATGAAAAGTTAAAGCTGATACTAATAAATCATGATACATGTAAATATTAACACAAAATTATTTTCCTTTCTTCTTTCGCTTATATTTTATCTCTGAAGCCTCTCTGTGCAGGACCCAACAGTAGTCCGCCTACATACTCTCGTTCCATTTGCCGCTATATCGTTTTTCCATTTCGAATATGTCTTGATGGAACCTTTCTCCATGCTCATCCGAGACAGCTCCCATGAATTGTGGAAAAAAGAATAAACTGTAAATGTAAGAAATCCAACTTCAGCGACATATTACATCCTTATACTCTATATGCCCTCCCACGAAAATGGTGCTTGATATAAACATTTGGATGCCAGATTCAGATTTAACCCCCCCCACCTCCTCCCCCCAAAAAAATAAATAAATAAAAACTATAAAGTGCACCCATTTTGTTTCGAGGGAGGATTTTCAAGTAGACCAGTGTTATTTTCAACAATTGCTAGAAATTTTGTCTTACTTTTTTCTGAGGACATTTATTTTGATTTTTCATATGTCAAGCCCCTCAATTTTACTTTTATGTTCCCTATATCAAGTCATTAGAAACTTCATTTTTAGCTAGTTTTCACTTTGTCGTTTGTCTACATTCAACGTTTTTTGTTTTTAGAGGTGAATTTATACTTTTTATTTTTTTCTGGGGGGGGGGGGGGTTGAATGGCTATTGACGGAATATTATGATAGCATTTTCTGAATCTCCTATCTTTAAGAGAACCCTCTGGAAGACTGTTAGGACACCATTAGAGCTCTAACAGCTGGAAGATTTGGAAAATCGCTCATTTTGAACGTATATTTCAAACGATCAATTTATGCTAGAAAATATTTGCATCGAGCGTATTGAAAACGAAAATATATTATTATTCTAGTTTTATATTACTTGCTGGAAGTAATAAAAATATGGAGACTTTCCTCTTTTCCGAACATTTTTATCTAACTTACTCATGCCCCATATTAGAACTTTCATTTGGTTTATAACTTTCTACGAGGCCTTGATCTTTTAAAAAAAGCAAGAAAGGTGCAGGACGACATAATCGGGCCGGGTTGTTGTGTTGGGTTGTTTTACCTCTGAGCGGCACTTTTTTGCACACCATGGGCTAAATGGCCAGGTCACATGGACCCCGAAGGCTCAGAGAAGGTTGGGGGAGGGGACCCGCTGGAACAGCTGTTGGGAGACAGATGGTAGCCTCCCGTCAAGGCCATCCAGCGTGTTCTTTAACGTGCACAGGGTATGGGTCTCCCGCACACGGAACCACGGCTTAACGTCCCATCCGACGGACGGCGGCCTTTCCAAGCCCATCGGTGTCCCCTACTGACCGTGGACAGGGCGGGAAAAAATAAAGTTGGGTGGGGCAAAAGACTGGGTTTCCGTTGCAATGTAACATTTTCCCTTTAGTTTTAGAGGTTTAAAAAAAATCACGAAGAATGCGTAAAATATGCACAAATGTAATAATTCCCCCCCCCCCATCACCCTTACAAGCATTCTGTAAGAGTGATTCTGTCCTTCTTCTCACCATCCACCAGCCCTGCTTTCTACTACTGTTTAGAAATCTATATTTGAAGGGGAAATATTCAATAGCCTATGTCAAAGACTCATCGTACAAACTTTCATTTAATATATTACGAGGAGAAGTTATAAATGCATTTCATTCTTAGTGGATTTTTTTAACATACTACAAGGGTCGTACGCTTTCAAGACATGTAATTAGTAAGCCACACAGCTTAGAGTTACGCAGCATTTATAATGGTAATTCTGATTAGAAACCTTCGTCTTTTTTCCGCAGCTAACTAGTAAACTATATTGATACGAGTAATTGCAGTGTTATCATATGAAGCATTCACACATTGCAATACACAAAAAAGGCATTTCATAGATGCAGCACACTTGTTGGTATAAATGTTCAAATGATTCCAAAATGTATAGTTTTAAACAATATCGAAAAAGAAATAAGGCGTATTCTATAATATACAAAACGTTATAGATTGTGAAAGAGAATCCAAAAGTCAATATAATAGTTCTGTTGAATGGATAAAGAACGTAATTTTCTATTCCATTTAAATCCTTAACGGTGGTGTGATGGGGCGGGGGTGGCTCAGTCGGTAGTGGGCCAGGCTCGTAATTTGTTGTTCCCAGGTTCGAGTCCCAGCTGGGTCAGCGTTAAGATTTATCTCCGCAAAATTCCCCGCCCTGCCCACGGTCAGTAGGGGACATTGATGGGCTTGGAAAGGCCGCCGTCCGTCGGATGGGACGTTAAGTCGTGCGTCCGTGTGCGGGAGAGCCTTACATTATGTACGTTAAATAACACGCTGAATGCCCTTAACGGGAGGCTACCATCTGTCTCCCAACAGCTGTCCAGGGGATCCCTTCCTCCAACCTTCTCTGAGCCTTCGGGGTCCTTCTGACGCTATTTAGCCCATTGTGTGCGAAAACATTGTCGCTTAGAAGTAAAATAACCTAACCCAAAGATTATGTGATGTAACGAGTCATTCTACAGCATAATCGTCATGTTTGCGATGTTATCAATCATTCAGATTAATGAAGTAAAATCCTTGCTGACATATTTGCCTAAAGCTTTCCTTTCTTCCAAAGAAGCGCTAGAGATTCTGCGTAACGAGGAGGAGAGTGTCGCTCTTAGCAACGCATGCAAATTTGCACTGCAGTCATTCTCAAGGGAAACGAGAGGTAATGGGAATCTTTGAATGCTCACGGTGGATCGTGGAACGTTGAATTAAGCTACAATGCGCCCTGCGAAAAGTTCCGCTCTGGAACCGAAACGTGCAGTTAGTGCATTGCGTATATTGCATCGAAATCAGTAAAGTGAACCATGGGGTTCACAGATCAGTTTATTATTCACATCAAAACTCATGAAAGCATGTAATTAAATGATAAATAATTTAACATATATTAGAACAAGAGAAGAACTTCTAATTGTGAATGCACAAAGTCTCTACAATACTCTACAATAGGAGTTCTCAACGTGTGGGGTACGCGGTAAAATATTTTGGAGTACGCCATGAGAGCTCAAAAGTCGCTAGATCTAGTAACAAAGTAAAAATAACCATTCTTATACTATAACTATAGTTTTATCGATCTATACAAGGGATACGCAAGTTACATACACATTTCCAGCGGGTACGTGAAGCATAAAAGGTTGAGAACCATTGTTCTATAACAATAACTCCCTTCACAATCCACTAGGTGAAGAGCACGCCTCCCCAAAGTTTAAGTTCTGATCAACAGCTTACGCCAAATAAAGTAGCTAAACGAGGCGCAGGTTTTAGAATTTGATTCTCAATGCGATAAGATGGAACGATACTGATAATAAGAATATTGAGGAAAGACTGATTAATAAACTGACAAGCTTGTAGTAAACTGAAGAAAGGTAATTAGTATTTTATGAACAAATAATTAAAACGTCCCAATTGTAATTTACATTTAAAAATGCTGCTTAAATTTAAAATTGCCAAATATCACGCTGAATATTTAGCAGGTTTAATAAATTTTTCTTTCAAAAATGGCATATTCTTCAAGAATTTAAAAATTGCTAGAGTTCCTCCTGTTTATAAAAAAGGAAACAAAGATGAAAGAATAATTATAGACCAATTATCAGTTTTGCCAAGTTTATCTAAAGTTATAGAAAAAATTATGAAGAAAAGAATATTACGATGCTTGAACAATAAAATTTACTTTAGCAGTTCACAATTCGGATTCGGGGAAATGTGTAATACTGAAAATGCTGTATTAAAATTGATTACGATGCTTTTGAGTGCAATTGATAACTCTGAAAAATCTGGAGCTGAGCATTTGACACTATTAACCCCGATAAAATTTAAAGAAATTATTTGCCATAGAAATTAGAGGGATCGTTTTTGAGTGGTTCAAATCATATTTAAAAATAGGATTTAATTTTTCCAGATCAACGGCAAAAAAGTGCAAATTGATCACTAATGGTGTTCCACAATAACCTGTTAAGTTTAAATATTAAGAAAGCCAAATTTATGTTTTTTTTTCACTAACAAAGATAGATTATTTTCCCTATTAACTTATACATATATGGTAATATGTGTAATAAAGACAGATCATGTTCATGTAAAGCTATTCAACAAATTAAAACGATCAAATACCCTGGAATGCATAAATATTCAAATTTAAAGTGGAAGACACATATCCATATGCTGACCAAAAAATTAAGATACTGTTTATATAAATTATATTATATAAGAAGGATAGTGTCAAACGCATTTATGGTGCAGTATACTATACATAGCCGTCCCGTGGCCGAGTGGTTAGTGCGCTTGGCTACTGATCTAAGGGACCTGGGTTCGAGCCCCGGGTAAGGCATGGATGTATGTGTCGTTTTTCTGCTGAGGTCCTGCCATCCTCTCAAACCTTCTACTATGGCATATATAAACTGACAGGCTCCTGTCAGACCTCTGTGACAAGCAGCTGCTTGAGGGGGTATTTATTATTTATTTTATACTATATATGGATTCAGTCTGCTATACAATATGGTTTAATTGCTTGGGGAGGAACCTATTTAACATCAGTTTGTGGTATTGAATTTTGCAAAGGAAATTCTTGAATATAATGACTTATTATAACAAATATAGAAGAAACAAATGGGTTGGAAAATTAAAATAATGTGTCTAAGAAAGCTGTTATACATTTCGAATAATGTATCTAGCATTTAGAAAACTTAATACTTTAAAGAAAAAGGACACATGTTGTAATCTGAGAAATGGAGAATATAAATTATTTATTCCACAGGCTAAAAAGGAAATTTCGCATCGACATTTTATGTTTTATGGACCGAGAATCGATAATTCATTGTTCATAAACATAACAGTGGGGAAAATATAAAAATTAGTTTAGAATGGAAATAGAGGATATAGAATTACTGCTAAAAATAATTAAATGATAAACAAAAGCAGTGGGAGGTGATGTTAAAAAAATGTTAAAATATTAATAATCAGAAATTTCTCGTTTCTTTGTACATGTTTTTTTTTCTTGTTTTGTTGTGAGTTTTCGTAATGTTTAAAGTTTTTGTCTTCATATGAAAAGGTAATATAAATGATTAGATATATTCAGTACGGAAAGAGACTGATTTCTCATTGTACCTGCCAACATGGATTATGTCTAAAACACTGTTTATGTTAGTGGATCTGAAAAGAAAAAATCCCAAATTCACTGATAATTTTTCATCGCTTAATGATTAGTATCTTCATATTTATTTCTTCGTGGTTACAGGTTAAAAATAAGAGGTAAGGAAATCCTCAATTTCTACACCTTGACTGCAATTACTTTAGTATCTTTTTTTACTGTTTCGATTAATACGCCGTTTCCTTTAATTCTCTTGAATCTGTGAATAGTTAGATCATTTTCTAATTTAGGGGTTGGAAAATTTAAAGGGGGTCCGTTAGCACCCTATGCACCTTCTGTGAATATGCGCATAATACAGGGTAATTCGATGGTCATTCCACTAATGTTCGATGTAGGACAGATGCGTAGCCAGATTAAACTCATTCGTATGTCGTGTAGCCAGTTTTTCTAATCCTGGTCAGGACTATGACCTTCCGAGGCCCCACGCTATGACAAGTTTAAGGGGCCTTAAGCCACAATAGGTTTAAGAGGTCCTAACCTATAATAAGTTTAAGAGGCCGCATAATTTCAAAACTCGAAATAAGTTACATATTTATTATTCTAATTGAAGGGAACATTAAAAAATAAATATGAATGAGAATGCTAGTAAGGTAAGGTAGGCAAAAAATTGTTAAACTTGTGCACGTTTCACGCAATTTTGAAATTTTTATAAACTTACAAGAAGGACATTCAAAAGGTTCTTCACACGTGTCTGTAGATTTGCACTCGTTCCTCAGAAGTTAAAGAGCTACGACTTGTGTGAAAGTTTGTCATTATATGTTAAAAGTAAAGGCCGTACCATCATTTCTCTTTTCGTTGGACACGCTTCTAGTTCGGTCTGCTAAATCTGTGCGTTATTATTATGGAGCGTACTAAGACGGGGAAAGATTTTAAACGTTCACAATGACGCAGCTTGGGGACTACGCGAAAAAACTTCATGCCATAATAAGTTTAAGAGGCCGCATAATTTCAAAACTCGAAATAAGTTACATATTTATTATTCTAATTGAAGGGAACATTAAAAAATAAATATGAATGAGAATGCTAGTAAGGTAAGGTAGGCAAAAAATTGTTAAACTTGTGCACGTTTCACGCAATAATTATTATGGGGATCATGCCAGTTTATATGGCACGGAATGAATGCCCAAATTCAGAGAAGGACGGCAGAGCTTCGAAGATTTCCTTCGTGCAGGATCGAAGGAGGCTGTGAACGATAGAACCATCGCTACTGTTCTTGAACTCATTAAAGAAATCCCATACATCACCGTTCAGGTAATACGTGTAGATGACAGTGTATTTATTGTCAATGGGGAAATAACTGTTCATCAACATTTAAATTTTCGAAAGATCTTGCCAAACGGATACCTTACAATCTGACAAAACAGCAGAAAAAGGCCAGAATCGACTCGCGCAAGGAGATGCTGGCAGTGCTTGAGCCTAGTGACTATGTTTTGGTTGCGGAAGATGAATCGTTTCCCCAAGTCCTCCGATGACTTTTGCTCAAGGAAGAAGTTGTTCACAATTTTTTTCAATTCCCAAGTAGTGTAACAGTGGACATCTTACCTGAAAAATGACTATAAATGTACAATATTACCCCAAGACTGTTTTAACCAAAATGGTTAAGGAGATGAAGGTTTGACAAGGATTCCTCTTCTTCATGACCATGCCAGTCCTCACAAAGTCCCGCAGGGTACGGCTAGCTGGAGCAGAAAAAACAAACAAACAACTACCCCAATCCGACATGTTCACCCCATCTTGAACCATGAGATTTTTGGTTGTTTCCAAAACTTTAAAAGGAACTTGCTGGGAAGCCTTTTTGAAGAATGCAAGACCTTGCAAAATGCGTTCATTCAGAGTTGCGGAGTATTCCCCAACAGAAGTACCACCAAGCGTTCCAGAAGTAGTGTAGACGTCTTTAACTTTGCATAGATGCTGGAGACGAGTACTTTGAAGAATTGTAAAAGCTTTGTACAGGTAAGTGCAATTGTTTTAGTTTTGCAGATGCATGTCAAGAACGTTTTGAATGCCCTTCATAAAACCGAGGAGATAACGTTATACTGCAATGGAAATTCAGTTCCTCCACCATTTTAATTTCTTCCGGCTTGATTGCGTAACTTCCCTTCCACCTTTCTTTTCTAGTTCTGGCCTAATTTTTGATATAGTTTTTATAACCTGTGTAATATTGCAATATATAAAAATGTAGTATATAGGGTAGATTATTATTTTATAAGGTATATAGGGTAGAAGTTTTGCAGCAAAAAATTTAAAACCGTTAAAGATTTTAAGGCCGAGGGGAGGAAAGTTCTTTGCGTTATTGTGCTTAATAGAATTACGAATCTGGTTGACGGACAATTGCGTGATGTGCAATGTGGATTCAGAAGTGGTAGGGGATGTGTAGATCAGAATTTTTCATTTAGTCAGATTCTTAAGAAATGTTTCGAGTTTCAGAAATCTTTGGTTGCTAGTTTTGTTGATTTCAAAAAGCTCAACTTCTTTTGACTGTCGTCATAATTTGTTGATCGTCATAATTTGTGGTTGATAGTGAGATCATGTGGAATACCTGACAAATTAGTTAACATAATGAAAGCTCTCTATCATAACACTGAGAGTCATGTGTGAGAGTTGGCTTGTATTAATTGGTTTAGCATTGTTTCCAGAGTTCGACAAAGGTGCATTTTTGTTTCCTTTTCTCTTTGGTTATTGATTATATGCGAAATTCATTGCAAGGGAAAGTTTTTTGGCTGAAATGGTCTGGAGATCTGAAAATTTCTGATTTAGATTATGCTAATGTTTTAGCCCTTTTTGGCAAATGATGTTGATGGGATGAACTCTTTCATTCGAGCTGTCGATGAGACTGGTAGTAGAGTAGATTTGGTTATAAACAGATAGAAAACTAAAGTGATGAAAAATGATCAGGCAGTCTGTGATTCAGTTAATCTGAATAATTTCATTCTTGAGCAAGTGTCATAATTTAATTATCTTTGGAGCTATGTAACAGATACTGGTGATATGCGGCATGAGATTAACAGACGAATAGGGATTGCTTCCGGGACTTTTAGAAATCTATGGAGAGTGTGGAAAAATAGGCGAATACACCTAAAGTCTTAAATTAGACTGCATAATAGTTTGGTTCTTCTAGGGTTAGTTACAGTAGTGAAATCTGGATGCTTTGTAAACAAGATAACAGGAGACTAGATGATTTTGATTCCAGATGCTTAAGCAGTGTCTTGGGCATTATGTGGTTCAACTTCGTAAGGAATGATGTAGTTAGGACAAGGGATTGGCAACCTCCTTTAAGCAGCATATTGTGCAGAGAGAGACTCCACTGGTTTGCCCATGTTGCCCGTATGGATAATTATAGACTAAATAATAGGATTATGAACAGTGTGCCTCAAAACCTCAGAAAGAGTGGGAGACCTAGGATGCGGTGGATAGACAATGTCAAATGAAACATGTTAGAATCGTGTGCAGTGGCCAGATGCAACAGACGTTGCTCAGGACAGAAATGCTTGGAGAACTAAATTGCACGGTCTGGTTGGACCTCCGTAGCTCATGGCTGCTTGAGGAGGCTGATGATGGAGGGAGATACGAAATAAGTTTCTGAAGTGTCCTTGGTCTCTTCCTTGAATTCGACTTTGATATTAGTCATGTTTGAATTACATCCCCGCCTCACACCATCCCTCGTTGTAAATTTCTGGGCACTCAAATAGGAGATTATAAAGGATGAGAACCCACGTAATTCGTATAAAAATTATTCGCATTTGCTAAGTCTTCTTTTGAGTCACACGATATTAATATGTCAACCTCAATGTTTTTTCCTTTGAAATTTATGTGAGAAATATTACGGCAATAAACATTTTTCGAGCATACAAATTGCATTTTTTAAGTATTGCGAAGTGAATATTTAATGTTCCAGCCCAAATCTAAAGAGAAACGCTTTCTCCCAGTGACCAGAGGCAGATTTGTCAGTCAGCGAATCTCGCCGCCACCACCTTCTCCAAAATTCAAATAATCGGAAAGGTGAGAAATTATGTGATCATAAATATTGCATGGTTTTTAAAGATTACCTTTTTTTTAAATACCGCTGAATGGAGGGGAAAACAGCGTTTTATCACGTTACGGCTTACATTTTTTTTTTTCTAAAATCATGCTTGCGTTGTTTTTTTACCTCTGAGCGGCATTTTCTTGCACACAGTGGGTTAAAATGCCAGATCACAAGGATCCCGAGGGCTCATGGAAAGTTGGGAGAGGGGACGTATGGGACAGCTGTTAGGAGAAAGATGGTAGCTTGCCATTAAGGTCATCCAGAGTGTTCTTTAATGTGCAGTTAGGCAAAGGAGTCGGCAACCTCCTTTAAGTAGCTTACTGTGCAAAGAGAGACTCCGTTGGTTTGGCCCGTATGGATAATTATAGACTAGTGAATAGGGTTATCAACAGTGTGCCTCAAAACCTCAGAAAGAGGGTATGGTCATCGGAAAGAGGGTAAGCCCATCGGTTTTCCTACTGACCGAGAGCAGGGAGTTTTGAGGAGACAATGAGGTCTCAATGCATTGAGGTCTTAATGCCTGTCCAGGCGGTATTCGAACCTAGTAACTGCAGATTACGAGCCTGGCGCACTACCGACTGAGCCACTCCCGCTCCCAATCTGGCTTGCCAATGAAAACAATATTGATTCATTGTATTTAAAATGAGTGGGTTTTCACTTTCTATTAACTCCTCATAACCTGAGAGGATATCAAAAACATCTAACAAGTAAATAGCCCTTTGTGGTCCATCCTCTTCATTTCGTCCAAAGCCACACCTACACACTTCCTTTTCTTAATATCTGATTAGCGTCCATAGTGGGTGCTTATATTTCCTCCGCGTCGCATTTTCCTACAGACGAGAAAAACAAGACAACAATGTTTTTCTCAAAACTTGAAAGAAAACTTGTGAAACGAGCTCACACGGAAATTATTGTAGGCAGTAGAATGCCTTTTTCAGAGAAAATTTTCTGTTTCTAATTTTTTAATGTATAAATATTGTTAATACTGTTAATTTTTTAATTTTCAGTTTCTTTATTGTCTATTATTTAGTAACAGAGGAAGATGTAAATATTTATTTCCTTATCATATATTTATGTTAATGGCACGTAATGTCTATTATTTAAGCTATGAGAATGCCAAGTTTTAATTTATACTAAGTATATCAAACCTGGACGGTCTAACGAATCCTTGGTTACAATTGCACTAACAACATTTGTATTATATGTTTTGGTGTTTGTTTTTGTATATTATTTTTTAAAGGTATTATTATTATTATTAAACTTTCTGATGAATTTCGTTAATTTCTGATCGTATTCTTTCACTAATTTGCATATTATTTAAAAATCTACATTTTTTCAGTTCAGATTCACTCAGAAGGAGGTGGGGGGGGGGAATTTCACTCAGAAGGAGATCCGAACCCTCAAATAATTATTTAATAATATTATTCAGTAATTATTCAATAATATTTCAGTATACGAAGTACTAGTTATTATAAAAAACACTTTTCTTTTTGCTTTAATTATTCACATTGTGTTTCATGTCTTAAGCAATATTCTGATCTAACTGCTTCTTTTCCAAGTCAGTATTGCGTAATAAACCTTAGTATATAATTTATGCTTAAAAAAGAGCAGTTGAAATGCATTCGGAAAGAATTATATATTTGACGATGAAAAATACTAATAAATGTTTAATGACGCACATTCTGAATGCAAATATTAGAATTATAATTGGATTAAATGCAAATGAACACACACAAAAATGAGTTTCTTGCAATTTAATCTTCCATTTTTTTTCTCCTCACTACGTGGCTCAGTGCAATCTGTATAAAATGTAAACTTTTTTTGAGATCGGAATACTTCCTTGGAATCAGGCCCGAATCTATAAAAAAAAATTAAACGGAAGGGGGGGTGGGGGGTGGAGAGAGAGATAATACCAAGCGACGTAATTGAGTAAGGAAAAGGTAAGTTGGGGGGGATACTGGATTTCCATTGCAGTGTAACATTTTCCCCTTCGTTTTAGAGGTTTTAAAAAATTTCATGAAAAATTCATGAAACACGCAAAAATAGAAAAATGTTTGGGCTTTACCCTTATTAGAATCTCAGGAGACGGGGATTATATGCTAATGCTTTTTCTCCTTCCATTACGTTAATCAGAAAAGTGCGAAAAGCCGCTGCTATAGCTCAACTGGTAGAGAAACTGGAGACTTACCAAGAGGTCTCGAGTCTGGAAGTCCGACTGATGTTTTTTTTTTCAAACCTCTTTCTTATCAAATTTCATAAATATGTCTCCCTCGTGCTATCGGGTTGAGTTAAAAATTCTAGTCGCTAACAATTACCAACCTGATTTCGAACCTTAATTCACTTTTATTCCCTATTTCTATGGTTTATCTTCTGTAATATTTTTTAAACAAATTTAGACCTTCCGGCAATTTCTCAAATGTTTGATTGACCTGGTCCCATATTTCTTTTACTAGGTGTCCCTTTACCATTTGAATTTTGTTGTCGGTGGACAGATAAATTGCTTTGCTGATGATACTGCCATTACATTTCGAGCGAAAAATTATGATAACTTGCTTAATGGCATAAAAATGATTTAATTAAAGTTGATAAATGGTTCAAAAGAAAAAATATATTTCTAAATATAGATAAAACGAAATATACCATGTATAATATAAAAAAAAAGCCCTGTTATAAATGATATAATAATAAAAATGCATAAATCAGACTCTAATATAATGAATAATTGTGGCTATGTTTTTATTGAAAGAGTTTTCGTAAATTCAGGGATAACAATAGATCAAAAATTGATTGGAAACCCTATATCAATAATCTGACCAAAAAATTAGATCCGTGTTATACATATATATATTATCTTGAAAAAATTTGAATCGTGAATCATTATCTGTTATATATAACTCATGGATACAGTCTTCTATTCATTATGGGCTACTTTGCTATGGAGGTGCTTGTACAGTGGCTCAAAAAAGTATCCGAACACTATGGTTGTTACAGAATTCAGAAAAAATATCTGGCAAAGATTTTTTAGAAATTAGTGATCTATCAACCTTCGTGTCACGTGATACGAAGGTTGACAGATCACTAATTTCTAAAAAAATCTTTGCCAGATATTTTTTCTGAATTCTGTAATCAACCATAGTGTTCGGATACTCTTTTGAGCGACTGTACTTCAATCCTTAGACCCGTCGTAAATCTACAAAATAAAATAATAAAAAAAAAAAACTGACAATAATGGGTTTGGCGATAGTCTGCATAATGGTTATATTAAACTTAATATAATATCCTTCAGAAATTTGTATGCCTCTAAATTATTGGTACATCTTTTTGTCAATGATAACTACTATATTCTGAAATGGATAGAAGTATGTAATCCCCCTTGTTAAAAAGGAACTAATACACAAATACATAACTTATTTAGCTCCTAAGATATTTAATCATTTGCCTCTTGATTTAAGAAATCATATTTGTAAATGGTAGCTTTGCATGAACTGGAAGGAGAGCTGTGTACCAATCCCCAGTGATGATGCTCAGAGCCGGCCAGGTCCGAACCCGGGTCAGGACCTAATGTCCGAACCCGCCTTCTCGTGGTGCAGGCCGTTAGTACCTTTCAAAAGAGATATTCTCTTTTGGAACGGAACGGAAGAGGAGGGCTGCCACTTCAGTATGGCTTACTGATCTGGTCATCTATGGCCACTTTGTTTTCTTTTTTTTTCAACCCTGCTGAGAAGTGGTCAACTTAACAGGATCCTGGTGCTGACCATTTATACCTACTAGACTGGATCTGTTTATGGATTTGAACTTGATTACGGATCCTGGACTTGCTGCACTGGTGGGCCTCTGCTGAGGGAGAATCTGCCGCTGTGTTTTCTGTTTGCTTTTGGTTTGCCAGCTCTAAGTGAACAGAGCCATGGGATATCTTATATCAGCTGGTGGATAATCCTAATCAGGGTCCATCACAAGTATCTGAACCTCACTTAGCTAGTTGGACATCGTCGTTCCTAAACTGGAGTAATGTGTCTCAGGCAGGCCTTATGGCTCTTGAAAAAGTCCACTTGAAAAGGTGATGCCTGAAGTTCCTACCAGCATCCGTAACTTCAGCCTTTAGCGGAGGAGGAACAGGTCTTTGCCCCATGCCTTCGATCAGGGAGCTGTTTGATATTGTTGGCCCTACCTATCTCAATTAACCTAGTTTCTTTAAAAATCCTACTAATCATTTTTTCTCTGCAGGAACGTGGAACGTGAAGACATTACATAGAGATTATTCTCTTGATGTCCTCGTGCAGGAATTCCAGCGTTATAACCTAGATATTCTAGGCTTGCAAGAGACCAGATGAACAGATAAAGGTGACATACTTAAAAATAACTTTAAATTTCTCTTTTCAGGGAGGGAAGATAATAAGCATCACCAAGGCGTGTGTCTACTTTTCAGCTTCATGCTAGTGATGCTCTTGTAGGATATAAGTGCATTAATGAAAGGTTTCTTGCAGCAAAATTTCAGACAAGCATTAAAGACTTGAATGTTATCTGCTGTTATGCACCCACTGAGGATGCCGATGAGCATGAGAAGGATAGGTTTTACGGACATCTTCAAGATATTTTGAATTCTGTCAAGAAAGGAGATATTACCCTTGTTCTAGGTGACTTCAATGCCAAAGTTGGTACTGACTCTGACCTTTGGGGAGGAGTGATAGTCCCTTTTAGTATTGGTAGCTGCAATGGCAATGGGCAGCGTCTCCTACAGATAAGTAAACTCAATGGTTTCAGAATAACTACCACTTATTACAAACACCGCGACATACGTAAGTACACATGGGTTTCACCTGATGGGCTGCATATGAATATGATTTACTATATATTAATTAATAGCAAATGGGCTAGTTCTGTTAGTAATACCAGATCATATAGAGGAGTTGATATTGGATCTGACCATTACCTTGTTAAAAGTGTCATGCAACTGAAACTTAAGAAGTGTTGTGCTAAGGTTAAAAAATTTACCTTTAATACGGAAGCGCTGAAAGACCCAGATATAGCTAAAGCTTACCACGATAGGTTACTTGGTCATTATGACAGTAATAGTTTGCTTACTACTGAAGTTGAGGAAGAATGAGGCCCTTGTGGTATTGGTAGCTACAGTGGCAATGGGCAACAGGCGTTTTTGGAAACTAACAGTACTCTTTTAGGAAAAAAAGGATCAGAGGAGGAGAATTATTTGAATTATTTGAGTGATAAGGCACTTGAGCTTATTTCAGAAAGAAGGAACTGTAGGAATGTCCTTAATCAATACCCTAATAGTCCAAATAGAAAACATTACAGAAAACTTAATAAATGTGTAAAGGATCAGTTAGCTGCTGATAAGAATCTTTGGCTTGATGGCATGGCTGACAAAGAATCAGTTAGTTTGGCTTGATTTCTTGGCTGACAAAGCCGAGGAAACAGTTAGGCACAACTCAACAGCAGAGAAAGGTGACAGAAGAAATCGGCTATCAGATTCGTATTCAGCACCCTCAGAAACATAAAAATCAGACAAATTTTGTGCAGAGAGGAGGAAAAAACGTTTTTGTTTTTTGCGGACCAGTGTTATTCATCAATTTTAAGGCATATCAAATGAAAGCTTCTAATGTGGGACTTGACACAAGCTACTTAGAAATTGAAATTCCCCTGAAAAAACTGAACAGAAGTATAAAGGTTTATATGGAACGAAAACTTTTAATATAGGTCTTGATGTTCGTCATATAGTGAAGAAATATTTACTAAACAATGGGTCTTAAGGAACGAAGAGTTGGATGTTCCTTTTGCTTTTTGGAAGTTGAAGCGGAAGACCGTAGGAAACGCAAATTTCTCTTCGCACAGTCACTGACTTCGTTCGAAGATCTGAGAAATGACCTATTCCTTTCATTGCAAAACGATTTATGAGGAAGATGCGATCTCAGTAGAAAGAAGAACCATCTTTGACTTATTTCGGAATATCCACATTGGTCGTTTTCCTCTGTAGTCAAACATATATACTTCTGTATATATTCAGAATGTATTCTCACTATGCTTAAAAGTAATTACATTTTCTGCTTTCATCAGTGCAGTTTTAGGTGACCTCATGGAGGATTCAGAGAGAAGTCATAAAAGCTTCGAAGAGAAAAATATTTTACCTAAAATTGAATCTGAAGAGTTTCGAGAACCACTGTATCTATTCTCAACAATTTGTCAATCCACGTGACACTGCTATTAATTGGTTCATCAGTAATTATAAAATGTAGAACTTTAAGCAATTCCAGACACCGATGAAAAACAAAGACACGCGCGTCAAATTATCTTGGGAGACACAGAAATCGAAACCTTTTATCGTTAATAAATCGACATTAAATTAAACGTTTGTTCTCGATGGAAAATATCTGTAATTTGAAATAATATACGACATCAGTCAGAAGCCATGTAAAGAATACTTGATTTTGAACTTACTTATCTTTTTCGTATATGATTATGAAACCTAAGTTTAAGCATCATATTGTTGCGGATCACAAAAATGGATAGCCACTGAGCGTGAGTATTAAAAGCTATATTTCAAAACCAAATTCAATACAAGGTAAATTGTTACAAAGGAAATATGGATGAAGTATCTTATTAACAAATCAACTATTAACATGCACAAATCATCAATCTTCCTGCGTAGAGCACACAACATCAGCTCTGTGTATTTTACTAAATACTACCTTTTACTTGATTTACCAGGTCACCCGAAGATCTTCACTCGTAAACCAATTCTCGTCCTGTGCTAATAACTTTTCACACACTAGCCGAACAAAAAGACAGTCCGTGTAGACATTCGAAGTTAGCCATAAAAGTTCCCACTTTTATACTTCCGCGTATACACAACACATCAAGTTACTTCTTGATACTTAACGATAAAAGATCCCACTTTTATCCTTCCGCGTATACACAACACATCAAGTTACTTCTTGATACTTACGCGCACTGTCTCAGAACAGCTCACCGTCCATTTTCGAACTCACCGACCGTTACAATACAACGACCGTTACAATACAACCGTTAACGCTCCACTCTTCTTCTCCAAATTCTCCCAACGTTCTTATTCGTTGGCTGAAACTTTTTGCTTTCGGTTGCCAGATTTCTTCTGTCGTAACACTGCCCCCTTCCTAGGTCTTGTTCGTCCCGAACAATTCTGGATTCCAAAGTTTCTTCAGTTCTTCGATGAAACGGGGCCAAACGATCCACGTGAACCACCTTGCTCTTTGTAGCTGGACGTCGACGAATGCGATATTCCACGTCTGTGTCAAAATGAAAGCGAATCTCATTATGACTTAGATTTCTTTTCTGACTGAAGCCTCGTCCACAAATATAATACGTGTAAGGCCTATAGCCCTTGTGAACACGTTTATGTCTCCGCAGGGAGAAGAATCGACTAAGAGTTTTCGTGCAAAACCTGAAAAAAGTTTTCTTCTTTGTCGAAAGTTTTCTTCTTTGGATTTTTACTTCTATCAACAGTAACAAGGAATGAAAGTCATTAGTGACATAAAATCTAGGGAGGAGTTTCATTCTCCAGTCTGACCCTTTTGTCAGTTGACTTTCATTTAATTCAGAACTGTCGTGATGAACCTTCAGCCATATTTCACCTGATTCAATTTGATCCCCAAGGTGCTTCACAATTATATCAGCTCCATAATTCTTTTTAGCTCTTCGGTCCATCTCCTCCTTCCATACTCTTGCTAGAACTGCAGCTTCTAATCCGACAACCTTACCTGTTTCTCCTGTATAAGTGAAATCAGTGATGTGTCGGGCTGCTAGCAATATTTTTTCTGTTTTACCTTCACATAGCCAGCTGCAACATCTTCAGATACTCCTTGTTCTATTAACATGTTACGAAACTTGTTCAAAGCATTGCCGTTATGCAGAACCTTACGGACACGTGATGCTTCATCTACCCTATTATCCACAATGTTCACCAAACGCAGTTCTCCTCCTAACTCTTCGACGAGCTCTTGCAGTTCCAAGGATCCGTTACCAAGGAAACACTGAACAGCTTCCATCACTTCCAGAGAGTTGTCAACAGAGTTTTCAAGAGGTGAATCCATGTTGCTGATAACAGCTGAACAACTCAAACTCTCCATTCCACGAGCTTGTGATGCTGCAACCACTTTCTTAACTAAATCAACAGCAACATCTTCTGTACTGATGAGATCAATAGCTCCTTTTCCGAATTCAACATCATAAACCAAAGCACACACTCCTTCAGCCAGCTTTTTGGACACAATTGAGCATATCATTAGAGGAACGCTATCTATGGTAGCCATCAGATCCTTGCAGCGGTAAATCTCCTTATCTGTTGGCACCAGCTCCTCTGTCTGTCCTACGATGCAGCATCCGACGTCTTCCATCATCTGCTCGATTTTATCTTTAGTGCAATCGACTGTGAAGCCAAGGATGGATTCCAATTTGTCCAGAGTATCTCCCGTCAATTGGAGAGCACGACCGGAGATCATAGGGACCTTGAGACCTAAAGCAGCAAGTGCAGGAGCCAAGACAAGACTCACTTTGTTGCCGACACCTCCTGTGCTGTTTTTATCTACCATCCGATGGCGCCACTCGGGTCTCCAGCAAAACACATGACCCGAGGAGGTCATATTTGCTGTTTCTTCCGAATTCACTTTCTTGGAGCTCTCATTGTAATTAGCCAGGGAAATATCAGTCATGATTGCCAAATTGTTCATTCTGGAGATCAGCGACGAGTTCTGTAACATGATATTGTCCACTTTAGAGCTCTTGTAGTCGTGATAAAACTTTTCTATATCCTTATAATCTAAATGGTTATAATGTCCAAATCTGCACATTGACTGTTCAGAAAAGAAATTCAGCGTGGCTACGTTGAAATTATCTGAGGGATTCACTTCTCTCTGATCGTAACTCTGAGGCTTAGTTTCATCCAGAAAGTTAGTCTTTGAAGTACTGTCTCTGCCTGAAGCTCCTTTACTAGCATCACCTGTTACGCTTCTAAGCCATTCTTCGGAATTCTTCTTTCTTAAATCCCCACTTTCTATAAACGATTCGAGTGTGGCTATATGCTTCGGTAAAATCTCTCCGACTTCCCCGGTAACGTCGAATGGCACTTTGTTTCTATGATGAATGGACGCCTCTTCTTTACTCGGACCACTCTGCGAAACGTAAACTCTGTTTCGTTCCCCCTCATTACCACTCGTTACTCTGCCTTTGCGATAACTGTCCATGACGCATTTTGCTGACAGCGAGGAATAGAATACCTTTCGTGTGGATCTCTCTTCAGATTGTGCCAGACTTGTATACCTAGGTATTTTGAAGTGCAAAGCATACTGTATAGTCTCACAGCACTCTGATTGTTCTTCACAGTTCCTAGACATGTCACCAGCGACATAGACACTCTGCCATGCATCACCAGTAGTTGCGTGGTCAAAGGCATTATCTGTGCTATCTCTACGTTTCTTGATTTCCAGTAGCAGATCCACATTTCGAGATTCTCCTTTCTTGCGAAGATTCGATTCTTTTGTAGTCTTCCTCTCGCAGTCCTCTCGCACTTTCTCCATCTCTCTCGAGATCTCTTCAATCCATATGAAGGCTTCATCAGAACGCCGCTGCCCCAGCGAGCTTCTCCTGTCCGTCGAATTTTGTAGAAACGAATTGAATCTACATTGCTTCTTTTTCAGATAGCGAAGAATCCCGGAATGTTTTCTGGTTCCGCATCGTTTCTTAAATTGCTTCTTTTTCAGATAGCAAATGATCTTGGAATGTTTTCTGGTTCTGCATTGTTTCTTTCCCGCATCAGCATTATGTTCATCTGTACTATAGCTCCCACTGCTGGAGATATATTCACCTTCAACCAATTTCGTTGTCTTAACTGTAACTGTAACAACATCTCTACCAGCTCTCGCTTCTTGCGTAATTTTGTTCCTATAATTTTCATACTGCTCAACAATATTCTTATGGTTAGCATCTTTAAAACATTGTTCATCTGTAATGTTACCTTTCTCTTTTCCATGTTTACAATCTAACTTAACACTATTAAGATCATCTTTTTCACTGACAAATTCAACATTTAAACTATTGCATTGTCTATTGAGTTCGGTTTTATGATCCTTGAAGTGATCAATAATCTTACCAACTCGAGAAGCCACTTCAGCTCTCATCTCAGTATTTTGTGCGGCTATTTCGGCTTTCAAATCATCTTTTTGAGAAACTATCTCCGTTCTCAACTCATTATTTTGTGCGGCCATTTCGGCTTTCAAGTCATCTTTTTGAGAAACTATCTCAGTCCTCAACTCATTATTTTGTGCGGCCATTGCGGCTATCATTTCATCCAATGTACTATTTTGTGTCGCTATTTCGGCTTTCATATCATTATTTTGACTTTTAATGTCATTCAACAACTTTACCAATTCATCCATACTTCTAGTTAACGGCATTCAATAAATTATCCCGCTTCTGACACCAAGTGTTGCGGATCACAAAAATGGATAGCCACTGAGCGTGAGTATTAAAAGCTATATTTCAAAACCAAATTCAATACAAGGTAAATTGTTACAAAGGAAATATGGATGAAGTATCTTATTAACAAATCAACTATTAACATGCACAAATCATCAATCTTCCTGCGTAGAGCACACAACATCAGCTCTGTGTATTTTACTAAATACTACCTTTTACTTGATTTACCAGGTCACCCGAAGATCTTCACTCGTAAACCAATTCTCGTCCTGTGCTAATAACTTTTCACACACTAGCCGAACAAAAAGACAGTCCGTGTAGACATTCGAAGTTAGCCATAAAAGTTCCCACTTTTATACTTCCGCGTATACACAACACATCAAGTTACTTCTTGATACTTAACGATAAAAGATCCCACTTTTATCCTTCCGCGTATACACAACACATCAAGTTACTTCTTGATACTTACGCGCACTGTCTCAGAACAGCTCACCGTCCATTTTCGAACTCACCGACCGTTACAATACAACGACCGTTACAATACAACCGTTAACGCTCCACTCTTCTTCTCCAAATTCTCCCAACGTTCTTATTCGTTGGCTGAAACTTTTTGCTTTCGGTTGCCAGATTCCTTCTGTCGTAACAATATTTTGGAAAAGGAAACAGTATGCAAGAGATATTTTTGAAATCCAGTATTAGTGAAGATGGGAGATAATGATGTGTCTAGACGAATGAATTGTAGTAAAAGTTAAGAAACTCTTCAGGAGAAGATAGAAAGTAACTAGCATTAATATAATAGTATCATTATTAACGCAGAGAAAGGTTTCTGAAACAAAATAAAGACTAATTGCATCGTAAATTTACCATATGAATATATATCACTAGTTTAGTTATCACAGGAAAGGAAAACAATTGATATGAAAATGAACAGAAATACATCATTTTTTTGCAGTAGTTGTCATGGCGATAGGAAGGAGAAATGAGTTCGAACTTAATTTTTCGAGCCCGAGCACAAATGTCATATCGATTGAGCCCGATTTGGATGATTGAGCACAGTTCTAATCATTTATTTTGTTCTTATATTGTTACTTATAATCATTTCATGACAAATCTGAAATATTAATTTTATTCTGAACGAAATATATTAGAAATACTAGTAAAGATGATTGACAGTTCGTGGGATACATCATTAGAAATGCAATGAACCTTTCATTTATTAAATATAGAGAATACATAAAAATAATCAAAAGCACTATGATACTTATTTGTAATTTTGAAGACTGATTATTAGGATCATTTGAAATTACAATTAAAAATATTCTATATTTTTACTTATATTTTTAGCAAAAAATATTTGAAATTTAAACTATTCCGAGGCCGAACTCATATCTAATAGGAAATTCTGTTGTAGGATAATCAGAAACGGAGAATTACAAAAGTGCATAGAAAATACAATGTGAGTGTTGGTTTCTCGGGAAGTCTCCTCGTTCACTGGACCTGACTCTCTCAATTTATTTCTATGGGGTTTTCTCCAAATGTTGGTTGCGGATCAAAAGAACCCGGGTTCGAGCTCCGGATAAGGAATGGATGCTTCTTTCTTCATGTCTCATTCTTCTGAGGCACCCACACGCACACCACCACCACCACTCCATAAAAATAATATGATTTAAAGTAACGTAAAATCGACCTTTAGGCATTTGAAAAAAATGTTTTAAACTATCTTACTTTATTTAAAGCCGTAGAATTATACGGTGTACTACGGTATGTACTAAGATGTTTTAAACCAAGACAGTGAAGAATAGAGTCCTATTAATGTAAAATAATTATTTCTGTACGTAACAAAACATTATTACCCGGATGGTTTTGCTTTGATAAAAATGAGAAACTAAGGAATATAAAACTTCCCATACTTAACGTATCACCTGAGCCACCCCAACCTCTTTGGAAAGGGTACCCACTGGATACAGAGGAGTTGAAAAGGCTACGATCCATCGAATGGGACGGGACGTTAAGATGTGAATCCGTGTGTAGGAAAGTTTTATTCTCTGCACGTTGAAGAGCATACTGGGATGGCCAGGATGGGAGACTATAATATTGTGATTCCAGCAAAAAAATTATAATTAAGATTACGAACTATTTTATTTTGTACATAAATTAAAGGCAATAAATTTGATTTATATTCTCTTCCCCAACAACAAATCCCATATATTAAGGTAGACTGAACCCATGCGAAATAAATATCCCGTAAGAAATTATAATTAACATATCGTTTTAAACAGTAAATTTTGTATAATATTCTGTTTAGTTGTGAAGAAAGTGAATAAATATGTTTTTTTCCATTTTAAATTAGATTCTATTATTAATCCTAGATAATTTTAGCTATCAGTCACTTCGATAGTATCACAGTTACAGCAGTCTGTACTTAAACAGTTCAATTCGTGATGATGTTATTTCCAAATGTATGTAATGAAGTTAATGCAAAATATATATATACTTAGTTTTTTTTAATGTTTAATTCTAGTTCATTTTTAGTAATCCATTTTTTAATAATTATTAAACTACTATTAATATTTCCAAGTAATGCTTCATTATCTTCTGCATCAAAAACTATGGATGTATCATCTGCAAAAGAAATAATTTGTCCTGCAATTTTTAATTTACAGAAGTCATTGATATATATAAGAAAAAGTAAAGGACCCAACACAGAACCCTGTGGGACTTCACTTACAGTCCACAATGTTTCACTCCTAAAACCGTTAATAATCACAATTTGCTTTCTATTCTCAATGAAACTTTTAAACCAATCATAGACTACACCACGAAAACCATAAAATTTCAGCTTATGTAAAAGTATTTTATGATTAATAGAGTCAAATGCTTTTCTGATGTCTAAAAAAACCCCAAAAATGTTTTATTATTATTAATGCCCTTATAAATCAATTCATTAAATTTTATTAGTGCATGAGACGTACTGCAATTTTCACGGAAATCAAACTGTTTTTTGCAAAATACTCAATGCTATCCAAATAACTAACCACTCGTTTTTTGACTATTTTTTCAATGATTTTAGAGAAAATTGGTAAAATTGCAATAGGTCTATAATTATTATAATCATCTCTGTTTCCTCCTTTATAGATTGGTTTAATTATAGAAAATTTCAAATCGTCCCCAGAGGTTTCTGTTTCCAATGATAAATTAATAATATAAACTAATAAATCTAATTTATCGCTAGCTATTATTTTTAGTATTTTTGCATTTAAAGTATCGTATCCTACAGCTTTATTTTTATCTAAATTTGAAATTAAATTCAATACTTCTCCTGCATCTGTATTCATAAAATACGTAGAACTCAAGACTGGTTGTTGATCAGATAAGCTAAAATTTGATTCCGATTGCCGAGATACAGATAAACTTCGGTTACTATTAACATTTGTAAAAAATTCATTAAGTTCATTCACTACAAAAGTAGTTTTAGCGATAAAAATGAGAATTAAAATATAGGGAAGGAACGTCATACTATATTTATGGACGTAAAAAAAAATATGATTCTTATTGCATCTACATCTTACTAGAGAGTTAGGTTGTTTTACCTCTGAGCGGCACTTTTTTGCACACCATGGGCTAAATGGCCAGGTCACATGAACCCCGAAGGCTCATAGAAGGTTGGGGGAGGGGACCCACTGGAACAGCTTTGGGAGACAGATGGTAGCTTTCCGTCAAGGCCATCCAGCGTGTTCTTTAACGTGGACAGGGTATGGATCTCCCGCACACGGGACCACAGCTTAACGTCCCATCCGACGCACGGCGGCTTTTTGTCAACATAAACAAAATAACTGATTACCATCGTTTTATTTCTTTTAATTAAAATCCATTATAAAGAATAGTGGGGAGATAAAAGGAACCCGAAATCCCGGACCTCTGAAATCCCCGAGTTGTAACATTTTTTCAAAGGAATTTAAATCGCAAAAACAAAATTGATTTAGAGACAAGGAAAGAAAAACAACCTTAATAAACGCGTTCTTAAAGCTGCATATTTAAGAAAACTGAGAGATGAAGTCGTTATTAATTGAGGAGCAATGTCTTTAAATCAGGTTGACTGGGAATGTGATGAACCCGGCAAAGAAATGTTTGGCAAACCGAATACGACATTGGGAAGATGAAACTAATAAAAAAGGGAAACATTTGCTTGAATAATCGCAGTTTTATCCTCCTAACGAAAATAATATGGAAAACAGAAAGTTCCGTTGAATGAATAATGAGACTTAATGATGTCCTACAATTGTAGAAAAGCGAAAAAAATTAAATGTGTCAAGTCAATGACTTTAACCTTGAGGTAGAAAGTGTACTAACAAAGAGGTAAGTTTGCTTTTGTTTTACGTTCTTTTTTCCTGAAAGCAGTGACCTCATTTCATATCGTCATCTTGATCGGGAGGACCAAGAGGTGATGGAGGAGAAAGAGGAGACAGCAAAAGAGTGCTGCCTCTAGTGCTATCCATTTGTGTCACGTGATCCCTGAGCACCCCGCAAGCGGTCTCCACGGTAGGAGTTGAGATCCCAGCGACATCACTTTAGGTGACAATATCTGGGTCAGTGCTGAGGTGGAGCACACAACATGGATTCTCTAAATTGTTGCTACGGTGCGTTCGCCGGAACGTTTATCCGCTTTTGCTGGCTGCGCTCCGGTTGCACGTTTATGTGACCTCATTTCAGAATCCCCGGCCACCAGTTAATGCTCTGCATTTTTTTTTCTGTTAATATATTTTATGAAGACCACTTCGTTGTCATCAGAATACAATGAACAGCAAAAATTTGAAGGTTGTCCTGAAAGAATATATTTCATACCGACGAAACAGAGGAAAGTTAAAGAAAGATTTTATAATTTAAAAAAGAAAATCAGTGATGTAAATTTAGTGATAAAATAATGAAAGACATCAGCAAGAGTGCTTTGATTGTATTTCAAATGCATTAATCAGGGTCTGTTTCATGGAACAAGGTTGGGGAAACGCAGAGGGTGCAGCTCACGTGATTCCACCGTTGGGGGAATCTTCTGGAAAATCTTGTATGCGATAAAAATGAGAATTAAAATATAGGGAAGGAACGTCATACTATTTTTATGGACGAAAAAAAATGTGATTCTTATTGTATCTACATCTTACTACAGAGTTGGGTTGTTTTACCTCTGAGCGGCACTTTTTTGCACACCATGGGCTAAATGGCCAGGTCACATGAACCCCGAAGGCTCAGAGAAGGTTGGGGTAGGAGACCCACTGGAACAGCTTTGGGAGACAGATGGTAGCCTTCCGTCAAGGACATCCAGCGTGTTCTTTAACGTGGACAGGGTATGGATTTCCCGCACACGGGACCACAGCTTAACGTCCCATCCGGCGGATGGCGGCTTTTCCAGGCCCATCGGTGTCCCCTACTATAAACGAAATAACTGATACCATCGTTTACCTATAAACAAAATAACTGATTACCATCGTTTCACCTACCTAGTTGGCAGGAAACTTTGCGGATCTTACTAGAGAAATTGTATTTACTGGTATTTAAGGAATATTTATGCAAGTTCTAGAGTTGTTAATGACATATAGAAAATGATATTGAAATAAATAACTATAGTGATAATTCTAGTTTAATTTTGTGTTCTTAACAGAGATAGCCTTGGCTAATTAGGTCTGTCCTTGGCTATTTGGCTAAATATTAATTTTAATTGTAAATGAACCATATATGCTGACGATACAGTGTTAACCGACGTTCATTAAAATTCAAAAATCTGTATCCAAAATGATAAGATAAGATCGAGTTATTTTGAATAACATATTACTACTCATATCGGTGTAACGCCAGTGATTTTATTTTACTATTACTAGAACCCTACGAACAATCGATCAACCTTTAAATTATCGCAATGTATATAGTTTAAAATGTTCTTATGCTCATATCTCTGTTACGGTATGGTTATATGACATATTAACTATTACAGAACAAGAAAAAGAATTATCTTAAAATAATTTCAGTCGTCCTAATCTAAACCGGATTCAAGTCTTGCTGTGAAGATGCTGAACAAGGCTGTCTAGGATTGGCTGGAGATCTTAAACAGTGGAGGAAACATTTCTTGGTAACTTGTAAAAATTGCCAAAAGCAAAATTATTCTCTAATTTAAGGGTTCTCAACGTGGGGTACGCGGTAAATATTTTTGGGGTACGCCGTGAGAGCTCAAAAGTCGCTAGATCTAGTAACAAAGTCAGTGTTTTATTTTATTCCCATTGTTATACTATAACTATTGTTTTATCTATCTATACAAGAGGTACGCCAGTTACATACACATTTCCAAGGGGTATGTGAAGCATAAAAGGTTGAAAACCACTGTTCTAATTCATTAGATTCCATGAAAAAGCTTTGCTCTTTTTAGGAATATGAGAACGCGTGGTGATTAATTTAATTTCTATTTTTTTTTCTTTACATGACAGTAGATTGCAGAGAGTAAATTCTTCATTTTTACCTATCTTCCTATTGCTTTTGGCTTTGCCATTTGTTGGTTGGTCGGTTTACGGATTTGACAAAACGTTGTTCCACCATATCTTTCGAACGCGATGGAGAAACTTAATTATTTACGTGTCAAATAAAAACTTTATGAGGCGGGGAGTATCATAGGCTATAAAAGAATGATCATCCTGTGCTTTCTTCCTCCCTAAAAAAGAGGAAATATGAAAATCGTTCTTAAGTTATATCTCCAGAACGCAAAGGCCGCCGCCCTGCCCACGGTCAGTAGGGGACACCGATGGACTTGGAAAGGCCGCCGTCCGTCGGATGGGACGTTAAGCCGTGGCCCCGTGTGCGGGAGAGCCATACCCTGTACACGTTAAAGAACACGCTGGATGGCCTTGACGGGAGGCTACCATCTGTCTCCCAACAGCTGTTCCAGTGGGTCCCCTCCCCCAACCTTCTCTGAGCCTTCGGGGTCCATGTGACCTGGCCATTTAGCCCATGGTGTGCAAAAAAGTGGCGCTCAGAGGTAAAACAACCCAACCCAACGCAAAGGCCGAGAGTAACAAGTTATACAACGAATGAAGGCTTCTGACACGGGAATGTCGTAGGATATGAAAAATTGACCCCCCGTGCTTTCTTTCCCCCTAAAAAACGGGAAATCTGAAAGTCGTTCTCCTATATCATCTGAACGCGAAAGTCTACAGTTACGAGTTAGGTGTTAAATGAAAGCTGGTATAATGACGGTGGTACATTATTTCGAATTTCGCCCCCACTATTTCCCCCTGATACAATGGGGGACAGATTTACGTGGGGTTCGACTTTAATATGTAGTATTTCAAATTAAAACTTGTGATGTCTCTATTGTCGCGGTCTACCTCAAACGTGACTCCAAATAGGGGGGTTAATATGATCGATATTTATGAGTCGTATATTAAAGTTTTGGAATGTAGGTGTTTTTAGTGACAAACAAAAAAAAATATATATTACAAAATTGTAAAATATACCTATCTTCCTATAAGGCCCTAAAGTAGATAATAAACATAAAGCATATCAATAGTGCAATCGATCACTGAGTTCGTATTCGCTTCGAAGGAAGATAGGGATCCGATTTACCTACACGACAAGATTGCCAGTGCCCATCTTCCTTTGAAGTTGGAGGCGGGGGTGGCTCAGTCGGTAGCGCGCCAGGCTCGTAATCTGTAGTTCCCAGGTTCGAGTCCCAGCTGGGTCAGCGTTGAGATTTATCTCCGCAAAATTCCCCGCCCTGCCCACAGTCAGTAGGGGACAAAAATGGGCTTGTCGTAAGCTATGAAAAATTGCGCCCTACTTACTTCCCCCCTAAAAAGGGGGCATTGGATTGTTTTACCTCTGAGCGGCACTTTTTTGCACACCATGGGCTAAATGGCCAGGCCACAAGGACCCCGAAGGCTCAGAGAAGGTTGGGGGCGGGACCCACTGGAACAGCTGTTGGGAGATAGATGGTAGCCTCCCGTCAAGGCCATCCAGAGTGTTCTTTAACGTGGCTCTCCCGCACACGGGACCACGGCTTAACGTCCCATCCGACGGACGGCGGCCTTTCCAAGCCCATCGGTGTCCCCTACTGACCGTGGGCAAGGCGGGGAATTTTGCGGAGATAAATCTCAACGCTGACCCAGCTGGGACTCGAACCTGGGAACTACAGATTACGAGCCTGGCGCGTTACCGACTGAGCCACCCCCGCCCCAAAAAGGGGGCAATGTGTAAATTATTGTTTCTCTATATCTCCTGAATGCGAATGCGGAAGGTAACGAGCTATTCGTCGAATGAAAGCTTGTGACGCGGGGAGTGTCGTAGGTTGTAAAAGAATGATCCCCATGTTTTCTTCCGCCCTAATAAACGGATAATATGAAAGTCGTTCTACGATACTTTATAATCGGAACGCGAGGGTTACGAGTTACGAGTTAGGTATCAAATGAAATCTGGTATTTTTTGTTTCCGGTTACTCCATGGATTTCTGTGTTGATATTATGTGTATTTATTAATCAAGGAAGGTAAGAAGTAAGCCAATTATATTTTCCTTTAAAATTTCAGATATTTTTGCATTGTGAATGGCTTTGTATACATATAGTTATTCAATGATCTTGGCTGCGAAAACGTTTCAAGTAACTTTTGAGAAGAGGTGATGATTACCGTGTATTGCAGTTATTCTCAGAAAATTATTTTGAAGTCGTTCCCGACTTCTAATTTTCAGAGTTGGAATTCCAGTTTCTGCTGGAAACATTAGGGTAATTGGCCAATGCAGAATCTGCAAATTGTATTTTGTGTTAATTTCAAACTTCATTGCAGTGTTCTCTGAAGCGTTGTTAGTCAGCGACAAGGCATATTCAAGAATTGGCCTTAATGTCGTTGTATGTAATTTCAGCAGATTTGAGGTTTATATCCCAATTTGTTCCTGCCATGTATTTCATGAGGTATAGGAATTTTATTCCAGTTTCTTCAAGCTTTTTGAAATGATCTGACCATATTTATCTGTGGATAAAAATTAATCCAACAAATTGATGTGAGGTGACTTGTACTGTATTTTTTCCTTCAATTTTTATTTCTAAATTCGGGGAAGTTTTCCCTTTTTTAATGATTGGAAGTAAGATAGTTTTTCCTTTAGAAATGTTGAGATGCCATTTTGTTAAATAATTTTGAAGATTGTTCATGGTCTGTAAATTCTTTTCGAGTGTGGAGAGTGAAGGATTGCTACACCAAATTGCCAAGTCATCAGCATAGATAGAGTATTGGATATGTGCTGGAATGATATTTTGATAAATCTGATAGGAAAATATAAAAAAAAATAGAGATAAAATACTGCCTTGAATAACTCTTTTGTTTAAATTTTTTGGGTCTGAGAGTGTATTTCTTACTTTGATTTGGATTATTCTCTTTTGCGTAATTTTCCTTAATTATAACAAAAATGTTGCTTTGAATACCAATTTTTTTGAGTTTGTAGAAAAGTCTTTCATGCCACAGGTTCTCAGAGGCTTTCTGGATGACAAGGAAAATAATTGTTGTTGGTATATCACAATGAAGCGATTATTATTATATAATAATAATAATAATAATTTATTTCCATATTCATTTGCAGGAACATTACACACAAAAATTTGCCATCAAATTTGGATGGAAACTGCAAAAGGAAATAACATAAAACAAAATGAACGATTTAAAATAAAAAAATACGCAACTGACAGAAACATGCACTTAACAAGTATCTCTGTGTAATAATAATAATAGGGGTTAAAAATAACTCTTACAGATTAAAAAACAAAATTCTACTGTAAACGAAAATCTTTGGCAATGGAAAAAAAAAACAACTAAGAAATGGCATTAAAAGCGTCTTCAATATCATCAGTATTTATCAAATAAAATTTGTTTTGTTTTGCTTTCTTCTTAAAATGACATTCACTTTTTTCTTCTTTTATATTATTAGGTAAAGAATTATATAATTTCTGTGCAATAACATTAAAACGCTCTGCATGATTTCTTTCTTTGATTTCACAACATAAAACATGTTTGTTGAACATCTGGTATCGTATGGGATGAACCGTTTTTCGATCCTATTGTTGATTTTATATAGAAATAAAAGACTTCTATATAGATATAACTTTCTCAAGGGTAATTATCTTTCCTTATACAATGATAATTTACATTGCTAATATTACTATTTGAAACTAGTGTCGCAATTTTATTTTGCAATTTCACTAGAGGGAGTAGGTTTGATATATAATCCCCCCCCCTACAATAAGTGATCCATCCCATAGCTTAATATTGAATGAACCCAAGCGAAATAAACTAAAATTAACAACTTGTTATTAGAACATGATTTAAGGTAATATAACGTATACAAAATAATTCAAATTTTTGCACACTGTATCTACATGTTTCTTCCATATTAGATTTTGTTCAACATATTTATGTTGAACAAAAGAGATATTTGACACATTCGACCTGCTCAAAAGTTTTGCCTACACATCCATTTACCAAATTACAACCAGAATTATGGTATTTTATGACAATTTCTTTACTTATATTCATTAAGGCGAAAATAGATAAAATTAGTTTTATACACATTTATTTCCAATTTGCTGCTACTAAACCAGTTTCTTATGTTTTTTAAGTCTTTGTTAATCTTAAAAAATAACTCATTATTAGTTTCAGTCGAGTACACTATTGCTGTGTCATCCGCATAAGCTGTGATTTTGCAGAATAAATTTAAATTGCAAAAATCATTAATATATGTTAAAAACAATATTGTCCCAAGAACAGAACCTTGCGTACACCACCATTCAAAACAAACATATTACTTTCCAGTTTATTTATAGCCACATATTGCTTCCTGTCTTGTAAATATGTTTTAAACCAACTGAATGCAAGTCTCCTTATTTCTATTATAATTAATTTATGCATTAAAATTTCATGATTTATTGTGTCAAAAGCTTTTTTTATGTCAATAAATTAGGCTAAAGTTTTCCTGTGTTCATAAACACTGTTATAGATGTTGTCGGTAAGTTGTAACATAGCATTTATATTACAACATACCCATTTAAAACATATCATTTCTACATACCCATTTTATCTCTAAATCCAAACTGTTTATTTGATAAGAAATTATATTTCGAATAAATTTAATTAATCTCTCTTTCATTAGTTTTTCAATTATTTTTGAAAAGATAGGGAGTATGGAAATTGGTCTATAATTATTAAAATCCGTATTTTTACCTTTTTTGAAAATTGGCCTTACTTTAGCAATTTTTAAAACATCTATGAACATTCCAGTAGAAGAAGAAAAATTTACAATTTTTACAAAAATATGTTTATATTTAAAAACAATTTTTAACATATGGGCATTTATTTCATCATAACCACAAGATTTATTATTATTCAATTGTGATATTATACTTTTCAGTTCCGTTTCATTTGCTTCAAACAGAACCATTGAGTTGTCTATATGCTTTACATGTTTGTTAATTTCATTACTAAAATTATTTGTAGTATATCATTGCAAAATGAACTATAGCGAAATAAACTAAAATTAACAACTTGTTATGAGAACATGATTTAAGGTAATATAACTTATACAAAATAAATCAAATTTTATACTCCTGGTTAACTTCTTTGAAAATAAAATAAATAAATACCCCCTCAAGCAGCTACTTGCCACAGAGGTCTGACAGGAGCCTGTCAGTTTATATGCCATAGTAGAAGGTCTGTTAGGATGGCAGGACCTCAGCAGAAAAACAACACACACAACCATGACTTATATCCGGGGATCGAACCCAGGTCCCTTAGATCAGTAGCCAAGCGTGCTAACCACTCGGCCATGGGACGGCTCTACTTCTTTGAAACATGTATTAAATTTAATTACTAAATCTTCATCAACATCTTTTGAAGGATTTTTTTCGATCCCTAAAATATTATTTATTGTTGTCGAACTGTTTTAAATAATGAATTTTTTTGCATACCTAGTTTTATTTGTTAATTGAGTTCTTATTGATTTATATTGCTTTTCAAAGGATTTGTCGAACGGGTGCTTTTATATTTGTTGTATAATTTTTGCTTTTCTTTGACTAAAATTATAATTTAATTTGTTATCCATTTGTTTTTCCTCCTCTGAGTACGACCCCAAAAATATTGTTTTTAAAAACGTATGTACTTACTGTTTTGGCCTCGTTTATCACATATATGAATTTATTATATAATATATTTGAATCATCAGTTTTATCGCTTTCACTATTCCATTTATATTCTCTAATATATTTCTGGAATAAATTATAATCTAAACAGCTTTTCACTAAAGGTTTTGGGTTAAAAAAATTTCTTTGCCACTTGCACTTACAACTATTGGATAAATGATCTGTAATATCATTTTGGAAGACAGCTGTATTGTAAGTATAATTATTATTCTTTTCTCGTAGAAAAACACGATCTATGCAAGTATGAGAGTATACCAGGCGTAGGTCTGCTTCTCAGCAGACACGCCAGTGATGCTGTTCTAAGATATGAGTGCATTAATGAAAGGTCTCTTAGAGCAAAATTTAAGACAAGCATTAAAGACTTGAATATTATCTGCTGTTATGCCCTCACTGAGGATGCCGATGAGGATGAAAAGGATGGGTTTTAAGGACAACTTCAGGATATTTTGAATTCTGTCAAAAAATGGAGATATTACCCTTTTTCTTGGTGACTTCAGTGCCAAAGTTGGTACTGATTCTGACCTTTGGGGAGGGGTGGGACAGGTATACAGTGATTGAAGGATAAACAAGGTAAGGTTATAGAAGGTGAGGATTTGGATAGGTGGGCTGAGCATTTCAGTGATGTTATAAACATTGTGGTTAGTTCTACTCCCATTGTTTGTAATGATGATAGATGCATTACTGGCTTTAATGTTGTCCCTATAACACGGTCTGGAATTATTTTAGCTGTTTCTAAACTTAAACTTTATAAATCCCCAGGGGTAAATGAAATTACAACGGAAATGTTAGTACTGGGAACTTTACGATTACCATGGATGACCGAAATCTTAAATATCTTTTATGATAAAGGCATTATTCCTAAGGATTTTGGCAAAGCTATTGTTATCCCTATTTTCAAAAAAGGTGATTGCAGTTCTTGTGATAACTATAGTCGTATCAGCCTACTTTCTGTTCCAGGTAAAATTCTTTGCATGATTGTGCTTAATAAAATTAAGATTCTGTTTGACAGGCAATTGCGTGTTGAGTAATGTGGATTCCGAAGTCGTAGGGGTTGTGTAGATCACATATTTTCACTCAGGCAGATTCTTGAGAAATGTTTAAAGTTTCAAAAACCTTTGGTTGCTAGCTTTCTTTATTTCAAAAAGGCTTTCGATTCCGTTGATCGTCGTAATTTGTGGTTGTTGTGGGATCATATGGCATACAAAACAAGTTAGTTATAATGAAAGCTTTATAATAACGCAAAACAAGTTAGTTATAATGAAAGCTTTATAATAACGCTTTATTATATCACACACGACTGAGTCGTGTGTGAGAGTTGATAAGGCTTGTAGCAATTGGATTATCATTGCTTCTGGTGTTCGACAAAGTTGCATTTGTCTCCTTTTCTCTTTAGTTTGGTTATTGATTATGTTATGCGAAATTCACTTCAAGGGAAAGTTTTTGGGCTGAAATAGTATGGAGATTTCAAAATTTCTGATTTAGATTATGCTGATGATTTAGCCCTTTGGGCAAATGAGTTGATGAGATGAACATTTTCATTCGAGCTGTTGATGAGATTGGTAGTAGAGTAGGTTTGGTTATAAACAGAGAGATAACTAAAGTGATTAAAAATGATCAGACTGTCTGTGATTCAGTTAATCTGAATGGTTGCGGTCTTGAGCAGGTGTCACAGTTTAATTATCCTGGGAGCTATGTAACAGATACTGGTGATACACGGCATGAGATTAATAGACGAATAGGGATTGCTGCCGGTACTTTTAAGAATCTATAGAGAGTGTGGAGAAATAGGCGTATACACCTAAAGACCGCATAATTGTTTGGTTCTTTCTAGGGTTAGTTATGGTAGTGAAACCTGGACGCTGTGTAAACAAGATAACAGGAACCTAGATGTTTTTGATTCTAGATGTTACGCAGTATCTTGTGCATTAGGTGGCTCACTTTGTAAGTAATGATGAGGTTAGGCAAAAGAGTCGGCAACCTCCTTTAATCAGCTTATTGTGCAGAGGGAGACTCCGTTGGTTTCGTAATGTTGCCCGTATGGATAATTATAGATTAGCGAATAGGGTTATGAACAGTGTGCTTAAAGGCCTCAGAAAGAGGAGAGAGACCTAGGATGCGGTGGGCAGACAATGTCAAACAGGACCTTATTAGAATTGGTGTATGATGGTGCAAATGCAGCAGTGTAGCTAGAACAGATATGCTTGGAGAACTAAATTGCATGGTTTGGTTGGATCACCGTAGTCCATGACTGCTTGAGGATGAGGATGATGATTGCAATGAGTGTTTTAGTTTCTAGGGGATTATTCACATGACATATTTTAATTTTGTAGCTGTTGCAATTTGCCTCGCATTTTTCTTTTATATTTTCTGCTAAGATTGGTAATGTGCATTCTTCAAGTGAAAGGGGATGATCCTATCAGTTTTCAGGAGAATTGTTTCCAGTTTATTTGTCTGATTTTTCACTATATTTGGCCGATTGTGTTTTTTAGAGGTTGGGTGACCACTACCCAACTACCTTAGTGACCACTCCCCATAGTGTCTTGTAGTGTTGTGTTTATGCAGCTGAAGAGAAAGTGAAGAGTTGAATTAATGAGTGTCAGATCAATAGCTGAGAAGTTCTTTCCAAATTTATGTAATATTTCCAGTTTATTTGCATGATGTTTCACTATAAGTTGCCGATTGCGTTTTTTAGAGGTTGGTTGACCACTAGGGTGAAGTGGTCACTCCCCATAGTGTATTGTAATGTTTTACAGCTGAAGAGAAAGTAAAGAATTGAATTAATGAGTGTAAGATCAATAGCTGAGAGGTGTAGCAGTCATTATATATAGCTAGGTGAATAGTCATTTAATATAGTTAGAAGTTTTCAATAATTTTTCCACAATATCTCTTCTTTTGAGAGAGAATATGAAGTTTACTGAACAAATGAACATATTGAACATACAAAAACTTTAACAATAACACTATTAATCAGCAACACGAATATAGTACATACACATTCTTAGACATATATCCATATTGGCAGGTACAATGAGACATCAGTCGCTTTCCGTTCTGAAGATATTCATTCATTTATATTACATTTTTATATGAAAACGAAAACTTTAAACACTACGAAAACTGGCAACAAAACAAAACAAAAAAAGTACAATGAAACGAAAAATTTCTGATTATTAATATTTCTTAACATTATTTTAACATCCCCCCACACTGCTTTGGTTTATCACTTCATTATTGTAATAGTAATTCTACAGCCTCTATTTTCATAATGTAAGATTTTACCCATTCCAAACTAATTTTTATGTTTTTCCCACTGTTGTGTTTATGGGCAATGAATTATAAATTCTCGATCCATGAAACATAAAATGTCTGTGTGAAATTTCCTTTTTGGCCTGTGGAATAAATAATTTACATTCTCCATTTCGCAGATTATAACATGTGTTCTTTTTCTTTAAAGTATTAGGTTTTCTAAATGTAAGATACATTATTCGATACGTATACAGCTTTCTTAAATATATTATCTTAATTTTTTCGACCAATTTCTGTCTGTCTTCTGTCTTTGAGTTCTTTCTGTGTGTGTCTTTCTGTTCTCCTGTCTTTGTTATAGTAAGTTATTATATTCAAGAACTTTCTTTGCAAAATTTAAATTCCACAAACTGATGTTAAATAGGTTCCTTCCCAAGCAATTAAACCATATTGTATAGCAGACTGAATCCATGCATAGTATAACTTCAGCATAAATGCATTTGACACTATTTTTCTTATATAATATAATTTATATAAATAGTATCTTAATTTTTGGGTCAGCATATGGATATGTGTCTTTTACTTTAATTTTGAATCTATATGCACTCTAGTGTATTTGATCGTTGTAATTTGTTCAATTGCTTTACATGAACATGATCTGCCTTTATTACACATATTACCATATATGTATAGGTTAATAGGGAAAATAATCTATCCTTGCAAGTGAAAAATACATAAATTTGGTTTTCTTAATATTTAAACTTAATAGGTTATGTTGAACCAGCTTGTTATTAAATCTATATCATGACTGATGTCCAGATACAGTTCATTAATATTGGAATTTTTAAAAATAATTGTGGTATCATCAACTTCAACTTCAGCTTCAACAGACACAACTTCTTTTAAATTCAAGTGAAAAAAATAGTTACAATAAATTAAAAATAAAATAGGTCCAAATATTGAGCCTTGTGGTACATTATTAGTGATCAATTTAATTGTACTTTTGTTGTCATTGATTTGGACAAATTGCATCCTTTTTTTGAATATGATTTGAACCATTCAAAAACTACCCCTTTAAATCCTATGGAAAATAATTCCTTTAAGAGTATATTGTGGTTAACTGTGTGAAACGCTTTGCTATGTCTAAGTATTTAGTTCCAGTTTTTTTGTGAGTTATCAATTGCACTCAAAATTATCCTAGTAAATTTTAATATAGCATCTTCAGTATTACATCCTTCCCCGAATCCAATTAATGAACTGCTAAAATAATTTTTCTTGTTCAAGCATCGTAAAATTCTTTTCTTTATAACTTTTTCTGTAACTTTAGATAAACTGGGCAAAACTGATATTGGCCTATAGTTATTCATGTCATCTTTGTTTCCTTTTTTACAAACAGGAGAAATCCTAGCAATTATACTATTAAAAAACACAACCATTTTTGAAAGAAAAATTAATTAAATCTGATAAATATTCAGCATGATATTTAGCAATAATTTTTAGTACCTTAGGTCCAATCTTATCGTATCCTGCAGATTTATTATTATTTAATGAGGATATAATATTTATCACTTCCTTTGAATTCGTTGGTTCTAAGTAAATTGAATTCAGAGAGTCCTCTAATCTGTTTACATAAAATGGATTTTCAAAAGCACCAGTCCTACCTAATTAATATTTACGAAATGATTATTAGATTTTTCGGGCAAAATGTTTAGGTCACAGTTCTTCGGCAAGTTTAGTCTTAGTTTTCATTTAACATTATCATTCCTTTATAGAATTTTGCTCACAATTATCAAAATCTCTTTGATAATAATTATTTTTAGCTATTTTAATTTGTTCTACTGAAAGGTTTCTAATATTTTTATATTGATCCCAATAATCTGTAATATTTGGATATTGTCTATGTTTTCGATAAAACTTAGCTCTTAATTTGAAAAGATTAATCAATTCATTCGCTACCCAAGGATTTCTATTTTTATACTTTTTAGCTTTATTGCCATAACTTGCTGTTTCCTTTACGGTATTGTCTTCCTTTGCTACTTGTATTTGATTAAAAGATCATCATATGCACTATTTAACTCTGCATAATTGTTAAAATTAGTATTTAAATGTAAATTGAATTTCTTTATACTCATTTCTAACGCAATATAATCGACTTTTTTCCTAACAAATAATGAGTAGTGTTAATATTTATCCAATAACCCATTTACCTTACTCAGTTTTAATATTATTGGATAGCGATCAGTTACATCCTTAACGTAGATCGCTGAACTATACTGACCGAGATACTTCTGTGTCCTTATAAAGATATGATCAGTGCAAGATCTTGAGTCTTTAACTATCCTGGTATGATTTAATATTAAAGAATGATAACCGTATTCCAACATTAAATTTAAATATGACAGAGTATCATTTGTATCTTGTAATATATCAATATTTATTCCCTAATTCTTACGCTATTCTTATAATCCGTCGTTTTTAATATAACTTCAATCTCCTGAAAAAATTTAAAATGACATATTTATGTGATCTATATTTTACCCAACTATTCATAACGAAATTTCTATCATAGACATATACACACTCTACAGTATTAAGTTTTGAAAGGCATTTTTACGAAGTTAAAGAGATTAGTTTCATAATAAAATAATATCCCACCAGATATGTTTCCTTTCCTACAATCACAAAACATATCATAACCATTAATTTTGAATGTATCAACTTTGTTTTCTGATACCCAGATCTCACTAAGCACCAAATAATCAATTTCGTAATTAGCCATTTCTAATCACAGTAATATTTCATTAAAATGTGCACGAATACTTCTAACATTAATGTGAAAAATAATATAATTTACAGTACATTACATTCCCTGCATATAATATGGGGTTTTGGGCACTTTTCAAGTTATCTTGGTACTGAGAGGTTGTAATTGTTTTCCAAGAGATGTATATGTTAATTAGAGAGATAGGATTGAATTGTTTTACCTCTGAGCGGCACTTTTTTTGCACACCATGGGCTAAATGGCCAGGCCACAAGGACCTCGAAGGCTCAGAGAAGGTTGGGGGAGGGGACCCACTGGAACAGCTGTTGGGAGACAGATGGTAGCCTCCCGTAAAGGCCATCCAGTGTGTTCTTTAACGTGCACAGAGTATGGCTCTCCCGCACAAGGGTGCCACGGCTTAACGTCCCATCCGACGGACGGCTGCCTTTTCAAGCCCATCGGTGTCCCCTACTGACCGTGGGCAGGGCGGGGAATTTTGCGGAGATAAATCTCAACGCTGACCCAGCTGGGACTCGAACCTGGGAACTACAGATTACGAGCCTGGCGCGCTACCGACTGAGCCACCCCCGCCCCGTTAATTAGAGAGAGTTGGATGCTACTTAGTTTAATTCGGACGCCAGGACTTCAAGCAGGTTTTTATCATAATTGAGTTGTACAGTCGCTCAAAAACGTATCCGAACGCCATGGTTGACTACAACATTCAAATAAAATATCTGGCAACGATTTTTTCAGAAATTAGTGATCTGGCATCCTTCGTGTACTGCACACGAAGTATGCCAGATCATTAAATTCTGAAAAAATCGTTGCCAGATATTTTTTCTGAATTTTTTTAATCAACCATAGCGTTTGGATACTTTTTTGAGCGACTGTACTTGAGTTTGTGTGATTTTCTGATGGATTAGGTTGGCAATATATCCTGATTTAGTACTATTGACATTTTGGTATGTGCCAAAGGGAGAAATTTTAATTGATTTTACTGTCTTCTTTTCTTGTAGGGTTATTAGAGATATGTTAAAATCATTAAAAATTTATCTCATTATATTCTTATGTGTAAAAATCTTAAGTTTCATTGCAATAAATGATAAGCTTTATTATTTTCCATTCTTTGTTAACTTAGCAGTACTCTACACTTTGTCCAGGATGTTTTCAACTTCTCTATCAATAGGTTGATTGCTAATCACATTTTTTAGACTGGTAATTAGTAGTTTAATAATATGTGCCAGAGGTAAATTTTGCAGTTTTCATTTCTTATTTCTGTAATTTTATTTGCGAGAGGTGAATTTGTTTCTTCATTGTGTTTGCTTTCGCTTTTAATTCCTTTTTGTTTATTTTGGTTGTGTTGAGAATTTTTGTTTTCTGTTCTATTCAAGTGGAATGATGGGTTCTTTTCCTTGGTAATTTTAAGGGTTGTGACTTATATTATCTCTTTGTTGATAATTAGTATTGTGTTGGTCACATATATAACCTTTGTCTATCTCGTTTTACGCCTGGACTTTTCCTCTTCCATTTTTGCTTTTATTCCCAGGTGGCAGGGTGATTTCCATGACAGTTTGAGAATGAAAACGATTTCAGATTTGCAGGTTTTTGTAGGGTGATTTTCTCCTGATTTTCCCCCTGCATGTAGAAGCTGCATGTCCAAATCTATAGCACTTGGTGCAGATCGTAGGAGTAGGAGTGTAGTCAATAATCTGAAAACGAAGCAGATTTAGGGAGCGTTTTTGAGGTGAAACTGAGGATCATTCTCTCTGTCAGTGTCTGAGTAGTTTTTTTCACTATCCTAAGATGAAAAAAATTATACATGCGCCTACATATCATCAGATATGGATCTTTAATGGCTCTGAAGATCTCTGTCTTTCAGGGTTTACAATCAACTGCATGAATCAAGCCATGTGATCTGGCAATTTTAAGAGGAATTTTAGACAATATTTTGTGTCCCAGTAATTCAGAAATATTTTGAAGAATCTCAATATAATCTTTGTGGTAAGTTTTAATCAGGATGTTGCCTCATGCTGTAAAGCGACCGAAATAATCATCTGTAATAGGATAAGTAATTTTCTGAACCAAAGCCCAATTATTGTAATCCGCAACTTTTTCTATTTGAGACATGCGGCATGAACTAAGTATGATCCGCGTTAACTAAAAAAATTAACTATTCATAATTACTAATATTCAGGACTACATATTACTACTTATTTTTGATATGACTTCGAAAATTGCTTTCTAACAAATAATTTTCAGAAAGTGGCCAAAAGAAGATTTAGACTCGAACCAGGAACAACCCACAATCTACTAATACATTGTCCCGTATTTCCTAACTGTAGTTGCGACGAGTAGAGGTTTTAAATAATTGACCAAAATACAGATTTTGTTTAAAAACAAAAACAAAATATTTATTGAAATCTCAAAGTCAACAAAATTTCATCGTAGGCTTAGAAAGATGGATGATTTCACATTACAATCATATTTTAGTACACCAACTCCACTTAAATAATCTAAATTAAAATTAAAGTGACAGTTAATGTGAAATGACAGCTAAAATGAAGTGACAACAGTCAGTTATAATTCAAATAAAAGTAACCATATTGTAAATGAAGATTCTTCCCAGGAATGAGAACTGGATTCCCCTAGGATACTGCTAAGTGCACACGGAAACAAATATATGAAGTGAAATATATGACTTCAGATTATTCTGGTTGTGGTTTTTCCCAAGCAACACAAAATTTTGGTAAATTAGCCTAGCTACAATTTAAACATAGGTTTAATGTCTCTCTGATTCAGAGATATATATATCTTAAATTTTCCCGTGAAATCCGGCCTAAAATTAGTCCAGTGTGCTCTCCACAAAAATTGGGCTTAAGCAAAGAGAGCAAAAGAAAGATAGGTAGTAAGATCAAACCATGATCCGGTAAGCACGATCACCCCACACCGAATCTTTCCTCTGGTCGAAGCGTGGCAATTTCATTCTGGCAACCCTGGAAATCATCCAACCCAATGGGCCAATCAGATTCAATCCCCGTAGAAAGACAAACGACCACTGCTACATTTGATGAGTGAAACGGATTCCTGGTGCAAGGAAACGGCACTCCATCCGAAAGATAATGCTCAGTCTTGAGAAAGACAAAGTTATGTCCTACAAGAGATAGATTCACTGAGAGTATCAACAGAAACGGATGAAACCGAATAACCCAGAATGATATATACAAACGGGATCTGTCTAACATCAGCTACTTGAGACGTCTCTGTCAGAACTAATTGGTTGCACTAAAATAGCGTATCAAAAACGAAAAGAAAAAAATATCAATAGGTCTGCGGCCTATGATTCCTCTCTTCTTTAAAACTAGGCAACGCCTCTTGGATGTTGTCACTTATTACGTCCCGAAAACAAGATGGAGTGGGTACTATGTATTGAAATTTGTCCAAAATAAGGCAAATAATAAACTCTCTACCTCCTCCCAAATTTGATCGATGGGATTCTTGATTATTAGTTCCCTTTTTGGCAAGCTAGGTAAGGTTTTGGATTCCTCTTCACCTTCATCAAACGGTCTGTGTAGATTTACTTTAAACAAACGATCCACGTGTACAATCTTCACATATTTCGGGTCGCGAATCAAGGATATCTCAAACGTGATTGGTGAGAGCCGTTTTGGACCCTGTATGGTCCGCTGGACAGTCTCGCTAATTTCTTACTTCGCCTGGTGTGTACAGATAAACTGAAGAGCCTAACTTTATCTGATTATCTTTCGCTATCTTACTTCTTTGCAATTGTTGTTCTTCAGCCGCTTGTGCGAGATTTTCTTTCACCACTTCATATGCACGTTGCATTCTTCTCACAAATCGTTCCAAATATGTCTGAACGTCTACATACGAAAACTGTGTTTGTATATATGCCTTCTGTGAAACGATCATAGGGGACAGTGAGATCTCTTCCGTACAACAAGAAATTTGAAGTTTCTCTTGTAGGGAAGGGCGGGGGTGGCTCAGTCGGTAGCGCGCCAGGCTCGTAATCTGTAGTTCCCAGGTTCGAGTCCCAGCTGGGTCAGCGTTGAGATTTTTCTCCGCAAAATTCCCCGCCCTGCCTACGGTCAGTAGGGGACACCGACGGGCGTGGAAAGGTCGTCGTCCGTCGGATGGGACGTTAAGCCGCGACCGCGTGTGTGAGAGAACCATACCCTGTGCACGTTAAAGAACACGCTGGATGGCATTGATGGGAGGCTACCATCTGTCTCCCAACAGTTTTTCCAGTGGGTCCCCTCCCCCCAACCTTCGCTGAGCCTTCGGGGTCCTTGTGACCTGGCCATTGAGTCCATGGTATGCAAAAACGTGCCGTTCAGAGGTAAAACAACCCAAATCTTGTAGTGAAATGAACTACGGCACAATACGACATCACGGCAAAAGCAAGGTGTTTATCCCAATCTCTCTGATTTCCAGACACAAGATGGTGGCACTAAAATAGTGTATCAAAAATGAAAAGAAAAAAAACAATAGGTCTAGGATCATTATCAATTGAACTTAATTCGGTCTCAATTCCTCTCAAAATGATTACGAGACTTGCGAAAGGTTAATTTTCAATTATCTTGGCTCTGTTCTGGGATCCAGTGTCCTCTGAAGTGTTAGTTTAAGTAATAGCTAAGGGGAGGTGGATTGTTTTCGTAGGAGACAGTAATGATGATTCATCATCCGAGAAAGATCCGTCTAAATCTTGTTGTAAGACGCTGACATTTTCATCCTTACCTGTAATTTTATCGTTCTATTTTATTAATTCTGGGTCTGTTGTGGGATTTTCCCTAGATTTGTTAATGTTTCAGTAGTTGCTAAAGTTCATTCTTGCTTTTAGTAGTAGCTGAGTCAATGTTGGAAGTAGAAGCTTCTGTAGATGGCTGTGTTATGCTTTATTTATTTTTCATTTCGGTTGTAGTTTTAACAGTAGCCTTCTTTGGAATTCCCATTTTTATTTTGTGTTTTAGAGTTTGCAATTCTGCCAAGGAAGAGACAAAGATGTTTTGCTGTCCAGTTCTACCTTGCTTTGCCGAGAGCTTCCAGTTCAAGGTCAGAGCACTGCTCGTAGCAAGAGTGGAGTTGTGCTGGGCAAGAACAAAGAGAAAATAATAAGAAATTCAGAAATAAACTTACATTCTCTCTTCTTTCTTGATCGCACTGGCGCGCCAACGATCGAAACCGGTTCTGCGGAGAAGAAAGCAGCGACTTCGTTGAAGAGCAGGATGCAGCATTAATAGATCTCAGCAGATGCTTTTTGTTGCGCACTGGTGCATCTGCGATGGTGGTTCGAGCCTGGTTGGCTTCGACGGATGACAACGGGTCAGAGAGGCCCATTGCGTTTGGGTCTCGTCTCGTAAATTAAATGCTAGGCAGCGGAGAAGAACAACAATTGAACATAAAGCCTATGCAGTTCTGTGTGCTCTGGGGAGTCTCTCGACCTGGTTATATGGGTACCGGATTGAGATCTCAGTTCGCAATCCATTGAACTATCTCACAGCAGCCTCATCAACAAATAGTAAGTTGCACGGCTGGTCATTGGTGATGTACGATATAAAGCAAGCGTGCATCATAAGCGAGGCATCATCTATTTGAATGCCAATGCGTTCTCCGAGTGAAAATTCTGCCAGGTGAAACGAATGGGGAACACCAGGGATGGGGAACTGTCGTGCACCTTTAATTTATTTTATTATTATTATATTTTATTGATATTGTATATATCTATGCAAAGTGTATATTATGAAGTGTCCGAAAAGGGAATGTGGCTCATTAGTTGGCATTCGGGCCACGCTAGACTGTTTTCATATGCTCATAAAGCAAAAGCGCTTTTAATGCACTTCTATCCCTTCGCCCCAACTTCCAGCCCGAGACTAGAGTGCGAGTGACGAAGAGTAGTGTCAAATGTTGAGAGTCATTGTCAAATGTTTGGAGTGTTCCAATGAACGATCAGGATGAATATTGCTCGCAAACAGAAAGGTAGTTTGTTAAGCGCATCAAAGGGACATAGATCTTTCTCAATAGGGACCCTAAAGGACCAAGGTTCGGTTTTATGTGAACCAAGGTACGATTCTGAATGAACCAGGAGACGGTTCTGTGTGAACCAGGTGGTTTAGGCAAGGATTAAATATCCTCTTGCCGTGTTTTGAGGTCGGTAAAGAGATTTCTGTGAAGTCAGATTTCCACCTCATCATATAAATGCTTGTAGCATTCGGATTAAAGAAAGTTGAGTGGAGGAAGTGTACCAGAACATTTGCAAAGCCGTTTCATTCGGATCTTGAGCGAAGCTAAGGCCCACGGAATCGAGCACATTCCCTTATGTACATGTATGTGTGATAGTAAATAAACTGTGTCGTCCTTCCTCTACTTTGGTGAATTAGTTTATTTCCTCTTTCTACATGGCGTTTAGTACAGCACGTCTGAAGCACACCTAAGCACGAGTGTAAAAACCAACGAACCTGTGGTTTCACCTAGGATAATGCTGAATATTAATTAAGTGGACTAATTAATCGTCCCCTACGAAGTGGTCCAGAAGAGTGTACGTCTATATTCCCACTCCCCGGCGCACGACAGGGACATAAACACGTTGCCCTCTGCATTCTGCAATGAAAGACGCCGAACTGATGCTATGGAGGTTCTTGCATCGCCGCCCATCATCAGGTGCAATGAGATCCATATGTGACTTTGTTGATTGTTTAATGAAAAAAAATTATATTGATGACATCAACAGAAAGTTGGACTCGAACCCAACTCGAATCCACGTGTCTCATTTACGACAGAACTCATTTTTTCTGCGAAATTATTTCTTCAATTCTACATCTAGAGCTAATTTGTGTATTTACAAATTACGCATTATTAAAACAATTGGTTCTTCGTTTAATAAAGCTTTAGTGTGAGTGACTCCAATTTAGCACTACTTCAGAACAATACTGAATGATTGCCATTCCCGATAATAGATGGCGCCAGGAACAACAGTTGGGAGAATTTATAATCACAATTGGCGAAGAAATGAATTAGCCGTTGATAGTTTACGGGTCAGAATACCCGGCATGTAATTGGGAGACGTGGATTCGAGTTTTATTACCCTGAAACTCTTTTTTTTTCTTCCAAGTTTTTTCTTGTATCGGTGATGTTTTTATTATATTTCAATTTGAAATTTTAATAAAGTATTGCATTGTTCTGTAACAGGCATATTTTTTTTTTCCATTCGATTATCTGTCCTTTGCCCTGTCTCCATAAATATCTGTCGTCCACTGCTCCTTTGTGGAACAGTTTCAGTGTCACAGATAATCATTGGCGATGTACGATATAATGCAAACGTGCATTATAAGCGAGGCATCATCTATTTGACTGCCGATGCGCTCTCCGAGTGGAAATTCTGCCAGGCGAAACGAAGTAACTGGTGGGAACACCAGGGATGGGGAACTGTCGTGTATTATCTATTGCACCATCGGTAAAAAAATCTTTGAAAAAATGGCTAGAATGGCTTTCTGGCCGGTTTCTTTTAATCCCAGTAACTGTCTCCCCCTCCCCCAATTCTGTCTTGATTCGGATCTGTGGTTGTGAATTTCTTCAAGTTGAAATTATAAATAGGAATTTGATGTGCTATTGAATAAAATACAAAAATCATGGCGATTTCTTTACAGGTTAAAATTGGATTATTTGAATGAACTGATGAAAGAGATCATAGTCGAGCAACATCAAAACACATCTCGAGCAATATGTTACTTGTAACCGAAATCTTCAACTCCAACATTTAACTCATAGATCTTTTTTCAATTAATTTTAACTCATAGATAGTTCAGCAGTAACAAAAGGAGGATGAGCAACATCTTACACAGTTAAACGTAATTAACATTAATGGTGAAAATAAAATGATACTGATGTAAATATTAGTACTAAAGCGACCTTTCTAGAAAAATCACAGATGTTTAATGTGAAATAGAACTGAACTGTGGTGAGGCACAAATATTACGAAGAGTGCGTACGAATTCACAGTTATCTTGATGAATCATTGCATGCTCTTCGGATTCGGATTAAATGTCGAAGTATGTATGATAACTGCAAGCAACCTCACCCCGTTACATCGAGAAGCGAAGTGTAGTACACGCCATATGGTCTACTACTTCATGGCAAGAAATGACAAGCCTATAGTGGGCGACATAAGACAGATGTCAAAGTCTATAATTAAAACATTCATCTCTTTGGCCAAGCCCGCTGACCGTTGGGACTGTGGTAATGTAGCGGGAAAATAATTGGTCATCATCGGCTGGAATGTCATGTGACAAGTTCATACTGCATTGATAAAGTGTTTTTTTCGAAGTTCCTTAAAAGGCTGCTGTTCGATTTAGATTTATATAAATAAAAAAAAATAAATAAATACCCCCTCAAGCAGCTGCTTGCCACAGAGGTCTGACAGGAGCCTGTCAGTTTATATGCCATAGTAGAAGGTCTGTGAGGATGGCAGGACCTCAGCAGAAAAACGACACAAACAGCCATACCTTACCCGGGGCTCGAACCCAGGTCCCTTAGTAGAATTTTTTAATTTGCAAACCAAACCTTTTGTAGCACCAAAAGATTTTGGTGCTACAAGTTACGTCAAAAGCATTGTTGATTGATCAAATTGTTTGGTTACTATTCGAAGTGTTTTAAACAATATTTCTTTATCGATTCGTCCTTTCTAGAAGAATAACAGAAAATGTTTGAAGTGCTGAAACATCTGGCTGTTTCTTAAAAGTACTATTACATCTCTATCAAGCTGAAAAAATGAATTCCATGTACTGATAAAATTGCTCTATTACCTAAGTCGACCTATTGATGATTGATAGGAAAAAATATGGAATAGGAACAGCAGGGTCTAAAGTTGAGAGTTATGTTGGAGCAGGATATTGCTTTAGGGAATTGTATTGACTCACACAGAGCACATCTGTCTCATTGTGGGAACTGAAGACATTGCAATGTTACTAAACGGGAGAACGCAACTGCTTTCAAAAGAAAATATTTCCGATTCTCATTTCTTTTCAATTGGAGCAAAAGTTGCGTGTTTATTGAACTGATTGCAAAAGTGATGTGTGTTTAGCTGTTGCTTCTGCGATGAACAAAACATATTTACTTCTATTTTCTCAATTCTTTTAAATCGAATAAAATAAATATCAATTTTTTAACGTGCACCTAATATTCTTGTCTTGTGAGTTTGTCTTTAGCTTCATTAACATATATTCAACTGATTGCAAAAGGATTGGGTTGTTTTACCTCTGAGCGGCACTTTTTTTCACACCATGGGCTAAATGGCCAGGTCACATGGATCCCGAAGGCTCAGAGAAGGTTGGGGGAGGGTACCCACTGGAACAGCTGTTGGGAGACAGATGGTAGCCTCCCGTCAAGGCCATCCAGCGTGTTCTTTAACGTGCACAGGGTATGTCTCTCCCGCACACGGGGCCACGGCTTAACGTCCCATCCGACGGACGACGGCCTTTCCAAATTTTGCGGAGATAAATCTCAACGCTGACCCAGCTGGGACTCGAACCTGGGAACTACAGATTACGAGCCTGGTGCGCTACCGACTGAGCCACCCCCGCCCCACTTTTTAAGGTCCATATAGGAAGATATTAAGAATAATTAATCTTTGAATATATTAATTTATTTTGAATTTTTTTGTGACTAAAAACTCCTGTCTTCAGAATAATCTGATATTATATATTCACTAAAATCTAATATATATTTAGGTGATTGTGAGTGATTGATTGACGGCTGACAGGGGATCACCTTAATTCTAAATATGAAACAGAAAGGGTAGAGCTCTGAAAATTTGCACCTTAGAGTAATCCGGGTCATAGATCTCGTGGAAAATACGAAATTTGACCTCCGATGTGTTCTTCAAAGTCAAATAGATGCTACGTAGATGTCAATCTTTGATTTACCAGTACTAGAAACGTGAAACATGTGTCTGGGGGGTTTCAGGTTATAGATATCAGAAACGTTACGAAATTTTAGATTCGAAGGGTTTTTCATGGTCAATGGTCAAATTTAGATTTATTAAGTGTTAGAGAGAGCTGAAAATTGGCGTCTGGAGGTATTTCGGGTAGTAGAGATAGGGAACGCTACGAAATATCGAATCAGGTTAAAGATCACATTTACCGTGTTTCTTCGATTTTAAGACGCCATCGATTCTAAGACGCACCCCGTTTTTAGAGACGTTTATATGGAGAAAAAAGTGCGTCTTAGAATCGTAGAAATACCCATATTTCTTCGATTTTAAGACGCCATCGATTCTAAGACGCACCCCGTTTTTAGAGACGTTTATATGGCGAAAAAAGTGCGTCTTAGAATCGTAGAAATACCCATATTTCTTCGATTTTAAGACGCCATCGATTCTAAGACGCACCCCGTTTTTAGAGACGTTTATATGAGGGAAAAGTGAGTCTTAGAATCGAAGAAATACGGTAGTTCAACCTGTGCTATAGGGTTAAAAATTGTTGCATATGGATATTTCAGATCGCAGTCTCGGAAACGTCGGATGCGATGGGTCTTTCAAGATCAAGATTCCTATATGACTTTGCTAGAGAGCTAAAAGTTGGCGAATAGGGCTATTTATAGCAATAGACTTCATAAATATTAAGAATTTTCAGATCAAATAGGGGTTGAACGTACGTGGCTACTCTTCAAAAGTAACTGGATTCGAGCCCCTGCTAAGAGATGGCTGTTTGTGCTGTCTTCTGCTGTGGTCTCACCTTCCTCACAGACCTTCTCTATATCGTATAAACTGCAAGATCTCTGTGGCCAGCAACTGGTATTTATTTATTTTTTTTTATTTTTAGAGCTCTTTTAGGTCAACCCCCTCGAAATGTTCGTCTTTTTTGTGGGGAAGGGAAGAGTGGGTGAGGGCATAATTTGAAGTAATCTACGATAGTCCTCATATGAGCTTTCATTTGACACCTAACTCGTAACTGTAATTCCGAACGGTTGTTCGGAAGATATAGTAAAAGAATGACTTTCCAATTCCCTTTTTTTTAGGGAGGGGGGAGAAAGCAAGGGGCCTATATTTTTATTGCCTACAACATATCCCACGTCACAAGTATTCATTTGACGCATAGGTTCGTTCGGCCTTAGCGTTCCACATATGTAGTATAATAATCGTTTTCATATTTTCCCTTTTTAGCGGGTAAAAAAAGCATTAGGGGTACGGTTTACATAGCCTATGACGTATATCAACAGCCTATGACACACCCCCACTTCCCAAGCTTTCATTTGGCAAATCATTAAATTTTTCTTTTACGTTCGAAAGATATAGTGGAACAATTGTTTTGATATATGCACAAACTGACAAACAGACAAATAACGAGTGAAAAGCAATAGGAAGATAGGGCGAAAGCAGATATGATGTTATCGTTAGTCATCCATTCGTAACTCTTTCGTTAGTAGTTTAAGTTGAAACGATGACTAAAATTATACGGCTTTGCTAACAACGATTATAATGCATTGAAAAATTGAGGTGTTCTATGTACAGTCGCTCAAAAAAATATCCGAACACCACGGTTGATAACAGAATCCAGAAAAACTATCTGGTAACGATTTTTTTTAGAAATTAGTGATCTGGCAACCTACGTGTCACGTGACACGCAGGTTGCCAGATCACTAATTTCTAAAAAAATCGTTATCAGATATTTTTTCTGGATTCTGTTATCAACCGTGGTGTTCGGATACTTTTTTGAGCTACTGTACAAAGGGCGAAGTCGCTACACGACCTTTATAATGTCATATTTATTAAAAAATGCTCAATTTTTGTCTTTATTTTGTTTGAGAGTTAAAGTATTTGTTAATTTGGTATTTCAATATGGTTATTTTCAGAAATTACGCCATGATGTGTTTCGAGTTTATCAAAGTGATATTTCAGTTTAGAAATTGGTTTTAATACTATCTAAACACAAACTATCTAAAAACCAAGGCAAATGAAACTGAGTTTATGATTCAGCTTTATTTATCAATCCACATATTCAACAACAGAAGGAGTTCTACCTCATCAAACGTTTGAAGCATTCAAACCATTTTGATTCTTTAACTTTAACTCTTTACACACAATTTTACCTAAATATCAATTTTGTAGGATAATTGTGTGTTAAAAATTGATAAAATTAAAAATTTTCTTTTTATTTCACAAATTTAACGTTCTTAATGGTGGAAATTGCTATGTATTTTCCAAGTTTAAAGGTGAAAACTGACACCAAGGAAAAATTCGGAAAAGGCTGATCTCTATAAAGAAAGCAAAAAACAAACTAGAATGCATATCGCTTCTGGCGAATATGAGATGCACGTTTTCAAAGAGAATGCGATATGACAGTGTAAGAGAACAAAATGAATTTCTCATTTATCTCTTAAAGCAAAAAGGCTTGTTTTTTCCTCCACATATCTGGACTTAAGGGGGAAAATTAGTCAGTGAAATCACTCTCTATCAACAATATTTCTAGCCTAAATAGATTGTTTGCAACATTCGTATAAAGTCCATTTCCACATTTATCGACCTCTAAAAGTGATAAATTAAACTACTTGAGGGGTTAAAAATGTGAATAATAATAGTTCATTATAAAATTTATGCAACTTAAAAATAATGTTTTATTCATTTCGGAAAACAAAAATTACGCCCCCCCCTGCGATAACGGAGAAAATTGGTGTCGTTTAAACGTCTTGAACATCTCACTGCACAGCCAAAATGTTAAATTTGCCATCATAAATGGATCGTTTGAAATTATCTCTTAAATCTTCAAATTTCCAAAATTTTCCACCTTTATATTACTCTAATAAAAAAGGAGCGTTTTCGAAAATGCGATTACTAAATTTCTATCAAATACCCATCTACCACAAAAAAAGAATTTTTAATTGATCTCTACAGACAAAAATATTTGCAGAAGGGAAGAGAGAGAGAGACGGGGCAGATCACAAAGTAAAAATAACGGCTTGTTTTTTAGAAAATAAACACTTAAAAATAAATGTTTGTAGAAGGCAGATGGATAGCGACAAAGTGAAAACAGTAGTTCTTTTTTAAAAGATGAATAAAAGAACAGAATGTGTGATGGATCTAAATCTACATTCAGTAGACACAATAAAGTTGCACCCAGAGAAAAAAATTACATCAGAAGTTTCTTCCGTGTTTTAACAACGAGCAAAAACTGATTTGAAGATGTCTGAAAAAAAGAAGCAATCTGTGGAAAATAAGTATTCAATCGGAGAGTAAACAAGATCTGAACGATAATTATACATCAGATAAGAACTAACTCAAGATTATAAAACAAAAGTTCTTCTTTTTCCAATCTTTTATTCAATTAACTATTTAATCGGTACTTAAGATTTTTTTCTCAAATAGAAGAATTTTCCAAGTGTTTGCATTTTTTTTCCTGTATATCTAATGAGAGTTCTATGCAAAATAGGCTTATGAAGCATTTTTTAGAATATTTTTCCTTATACTGAAAAATAAGATTGCTTTTGGAAATTCTTATCCTGTCTCAAAAATATTTTAATTTACTTATCCGAAATTTTCGACTTGTTTTGAACCGAAATTAAAAAAAAAAGCCTTAGACTCGATTTCCTAAAACAAATTCTGTCTGCGCCGTTTCTGTAAGAACTTCTCCTCTACCTTTATTACTTTGATTTTTTTATGGTAAAATGCAACAGATCTTGGTCAGGGCATAGGTATTTTATAAAGCTAAATGTTTCACTCTGGTTGGACCTCTATAAATCATGTCTGCTTGAGGAATATGTATGTACATATATGCACATTTAAAAAATTCTCCTTTTTCGCGCTGATAAACCTTCTTTCTGCATATGTTCCGATATAACAACAGTTCCAAAATGTAAGTAAACTAAATTTGCTAATTTTACGCTAATGGATTTCTATCAGCTATTGCAAGAAAAATGTTTGGAAAACAAACTCTGAAACCCACACAAGAATTTTTGCGCCATCATTATCATATATAAAATATATAGAATTCAGTTTAATCTCGAATTTCTATTCATTTATTTTCACTAAATTTTTTTTTTCAAAAAAACTGTTTATTTTAATTATTTGTACCAAAAGTGATAAACGCGTTCAAAAGAGAAAGGGAATGTAATTTTTAATTACTCAATCGTTTATTTGGGAAAAAAGTGCAAATAAGGTAATAAAATAAAAGGGACTTTCTTAAAAAGAGAATTTCATTGACGAAACGTTTCACTGAATTTGTTACTTAAGCAGTTTTAGCTATTTATTAAAACTTAGTTTTTTAACTAAAAATATTATTAATTTAAAGCAGGCCTGTCCAACACGCGACTGATTTCAAAAGAATTTTCCGCTCATAAAACAAATCATCAATATTTCCATTTTTAATTTCATAAAACAAATAACCAATCTGGCTTATTTCTTTAAATCTTTTAACCTAACATTTTAAAATGTTTAAATAAACGATTTTGCCAATTTACAGTACTCGTTAAAAAAGTATATTTTTGTCTTTTGGATACATTTCAATTCAGTAAAAAAACAGTTTTTTTTTCCAATTTTTTTCATTTTCATTTTCAAATTTACTCATTAGAAATGTATATTTTCGTTTTTAAGTAGAGAAGTTTTCCTGTGTCTCCTTAAAAATATATTTTTACTGGCTCTTCGCCAAGTTTGAGTTAGCCAACCCTATTTAAAAGGCACAACTGAGACTGGATCACAATAAATTTGCTACAATCTGGTTCAAGGATGTGAATTAGCTTTCGTCCTCTTCGTGAGGACGATTGGATGAGTTCAGCTAGTGTGTTTGCTGTGTACTTAAAATGTTCATGTCAGATTGATATTTCAGTTTGAAAGGTAATGCTTAAAGGTTTTTTCTTTCATTGTTTGAATTTTAAAGACAAACAAAGAACTTTTTTTAATGTGAAAATAAGATGAACTATGATATTACTATGGTAAAATTGGGAAAGCAGTTCATAACTAAATGACTTTAAAGTGGACAGTTTTCTTTTAATTGCATGTGGCTAATTAAATTCAGAATATCAAGACTTTACTCAATCATAAAACCAGAAAAAGTTATTTTTTTTGCGATGCGAACGTAAAGTTAGTTGAACTAAATTCGAACACGTTCCGAAGAAAATGAATCACTCCTGGCAGCTTTCCAGCTCTCGAAGAATCAGTAACAATAACAAAAACGAAAAAAAAGGTGCTGGGATAAACTAGTTGAATTTGTTATCATCCTTTGCTTTTTGTTTGTAACTCGAGCCAAAGACCATATGTTTCAGATCATTCACCTATTTATATGACTCCAGATCTGCAATCAATAGCATCTATAATGTCTAAAGAAGACAAATTGAGTCCGTTATTATAGATTCGGTTGAAGCGTTAAGTTACACTCGCGTGTTTGGGGTCACTGATAGTTTAGATTTTCTTCTCTTTAATCCTCCATCTAGGATCGTTTTAAGATCTCCTAAATTACCCGAAATATCGATTTATCTACAGCATAAGACCTGTTCACGTTGTGCAATCAAATATATATTATACTTAAGCTTTTAAAAAATTAAAAGAAAATATTTTAAGATTATGGGGAAATTTTTGTTGTTCTTGATAGGATACTAATCCACCACTGCCTATTAATAACAAATACTTGTCTGAATTGTTAGTGTTGAGATAGAAATATTTCTCCTTTTTTTTAAATTAATCTCTCACAGATTTTTATTATTTTTTTGAATTACTAGCGTTGAAAACAGAAATCAGTATTATTTTTTTAAACTCTAATTATTTGCATCAGGTAGAAAAAGATGAGAAATGCTTTGAAAAGAAGAACGGCAAATCAAAATTTTTAGGAGGCCAATAGATCCTTTGGGAAAACAAAACTCAGAAAAAAGTAAAAGGAACCAATTTAGAAAACGACTTTCATGGGAAAAAGTTACATTGAATTTTTGCTATTTACAGTTTTATAATCTACTTAAATCTTGTTTTTAACTTTCTAAGATTGTTATTAATATCACACGAAAAGTACAGCTCAAACTGTATCCCAAATAATTTACAGCAGTCTGGTTCTATTGCTGAAGCGAATTAGAGTCCGTCCGTCCCGTGAGGATAACTGGATGTTCAGTCATTCCAATAAAGTACAGAAATGCATAATACGGTACAACCCGAAAATTCTGTAATCAGAAATAGGCATTTTAAGATAATTAAAGGAAATTTCACAAGCAGAAGCCTAATTTTTTTTAAAAAAACTGTCGGTTTAGTTCGTTTTCATTTTTTTAAAAATTATACGTCTCCATGTTCCAAATTAGTATTTAAGTAATTTAATGCCAATTATCTAAATATTTATCCAGATATTTGTGCTCCAGAACAAATGTCACACTTTTGCCTTCAATTAAAGACGATATCCAGCAACATGGTATCAGTTTTTTTTCTTCATGATTTAATAATTAAGAAACTGAATCGTCGGCTTAGTTGTTTTCTTAACTCTTGCAATTCCTGCTTTTTTTTGATGATTTTACAATTGTTTCGAAATGTACTTGAATGCAATGGATTTTGTATCAGACTGAGAATTTAATCTAACAGATAAAAATGATAATATGTTATTATGTTCCTGTTCGGTTTCTAGATAAAAAAAAACGCTGTACTTAAAAAAAAATCTTTACTCAGAGATACAGAAAAGTAGAAAACTGACAATGTTCAAGTTTCAAGTTTTCCACATATTTGAAATTTCCCTTTATTGATAATTGTTCTACAGTCTTAAGTATAGCCGATTACCAGTAATTCATGTGTGAGCTTTGCCTTACTTGGTAGAGTTCCACGCTCGTAATCTGTTTCCCAGTTCGAGTTCCAAATGTGAGTGCCATACTGAGATTTTCTCCGCTAGTCCCCACATCCTTTGTCGATGATAAATGGGACACAAATTGTATTGAAAACGCCGTCGCCCACGGGATGAAACATTAAACTCTGGCCCTGATTGCAGGAGAGCTATAACTTGTGCACCTTAAAGAACATGCCATATGGACTCTATGGGAGGATTCCATTTGTCTCTTAACAGCTATCATATCCACTATCTGCTCTAAACCTTTGCAGTCCTTTACTCCATTTAACCCAACGTCCATTTAACCTAATCTTTCTCCCTAACCCTAGAGTGCAGTTTCTTTGCAGTATATCTCTTTATGCAGTGAAACATTCAACCAATTTAAATTTCGAAAATGACATCCATACTGTTGAAGAGTTAGGTTAGCTGGAAGAGAACACTGGTGGATATGAGACTTGAACTCATTACTTCATGAAAACATGTCAAGTACACTTACTACTTGAGCTAACCCATGTCATCGATATTTGCTAACTAGAGACTATGAAATTAATTCCGCAATCTTCAAATCTAAATCTCCATTCACTTAAGACTGATCTCCTTAGGTTGGCTGAAGTCATAGTTGTACCTATTATGTTTTCAGGAGGTTATATTTTCAGGTCCCACATTCTCCTAAACTCAATTTATGCATCTTGTGATGTTATAACATGTTATTAGCGGTATGCTACTAATATTGTTTAACATAAATGCGATTTTTCGCACTGAGTAAAACAAGGCGGCCGTCCCATGGTCGAGTGGTTAACGCGTTTAGCTACTTATCAGACGGACCTGGGTTCGAGCCCCATGTAAGAGTATGGTAGTTTGCGTTTTCTGCTGAAGTTTCACCTTCCTCACAGACCTTCTCTATGGCGTTAAAAACTGCCCGATCTCTGTAGTAATCAGATTTATGAAGAGTTTTTTTTTTAATCAGGACTGCCTTGAAGTTGCGTCTTTCCTATTCAGTATTTTTAGATACCTACAAGCAGGTAATTGTATCAACAAGCTGTGTGTCCCGGATGTTCTTTTACTTGTTTGAATCTTTTTTGACTTACGGCATCTTTGGGATTTTTTAAATTAGTGAGGATAGTGTTGCAGGTATTAAGTCTTATTTATATTCAGACTGAGTTTCCAAAGATGATTCAGTTTGCATGCCAAATATATGCACTCAGTGGCGGCTGATGAGCACATTTTTGGTGGGGCACTTTGGCTACTACTGTAGGCAGCTCCCGGATGTAGGAAAAGAAATTAGAATGATGTTCATATTGACGTGAATCGAATAGGACTGAAAAGACATTTCATAATACATATATTCTCCTTTTTTTCAGGTATTCCCAAAACGCATTATTTAACAAAACATTTCTCAAAAAAAAAAAAACACACAATTCGAAAGGGTATTCTTGTCCTTTCTACTTCAATTCAGTGTTTTATCCTTCCACTGAAGTAATTACCTATGTACAGGGCCGGATCTAAGGGAGAGGAAAGTGGGCCATGCCCCCTCCCTTTCAGAATGCAATAAGGGTAAAAGAGGCAAAAATTAAACTTATTTATATTTCATGCATTTTTCAAGATTTTTTTTAAACCAGTAAAATGTAGAGGGAAATGTTATACTGTAGTGGAAATCTTGCTTCCATCTTCTACATTGTTTCTGCTCGTTTGTGTTTCTTGACTCACGATTCGATTTTTTTTCTAGATCCTGCCTGCCTATTTATATATGTATTTTTTCTCTTCATTCTAGTAGTACTTTAAAGAATTATTCGTGAAAATTATGTCTAATACATATTTACTATATTTTTAACTTGTTTAATTATAAATTTATTTTTATTATTTTAAACTGAATTACTTGCCATAAATTATCAATTGAAAAATTGTCTTTTTTGTTATATTTAATTTACATTAATTTATTTAATTTATTATTTAATTTATTGCATATTTAATTTATTTTACAACGATTTGCAAAAAAGTGATGTGTTTATAAAATGAATTATAAAGGGAAAAAATTCGATAATGACATAGGCTGGGATCGAACCCGGAGACTTTCAAGTACAATAATGTGTTTAGCCAACTCCGGTACGTTTTAATGACGAGACACTATGTTAAAATATAATATTATATAATATTAGTATTCACTCGTAAATCATATATTCAACACATTTAATACTTTCATGCCTAATGTTATTCTTAAATTCTTCATACATAAGTATCCTTTCTTGGGAAAATAAAAGGTTGGCATCCCAGTTCAAACACATCTTGTCAGGAACGTTTTAGGCTTGTCAAGTCTGCCACAGTCAAATGAAAATATTCGCTAAGTAACAAGATCTTTCACTATTGGTTGAACTGGCAGAATCAGTCAATCAGGAGTCTCGGGCTACTACGAAATGGGAGATTACCTGCTGCAGTTCGTGAAGGTAGGAAGAGAGGGAGATGCCCTATCGCTTGAAAACTGTAACCGACGTCGCCATATTGCTCTTATTCATAAGCGTTCGTTGACTATGTTAATAAATGAGAAATTGTGCAAAAATTGTGCAAAAAAATGTATTTCAGCGCTATTATATTTCAGCATATTCTCATTTGTATCATTGTTATAATAGATAATTCTGAGATTCCGGACGGTGGCCGTAACGTTAAAATCCGTATTGTTATCTGCCTTGATTTGCAAAGTAAATGCTGTGATTGTCTACGTAACGGCAATTAATAGTTAGAAAACGAACATAGAAATGATATTATGTTGATTTAGATATGACGAATTATGAATGCTAAATTTGAAATTCGTTTATTTTTTCATTTTGTGATTATTTCTGATGGGAGCAGTGCTGCAGATGGCTATGAATGAGCCGCCCTGTATGCACTGTTTCGGGAATTCGCTTGAAAAAAGAAATAAGTGATCCTAGAGCTCTCTAGTAACTGACACGTCACTTCCTCCATTGAAGAAAATAGAATCAACAAAAGAGTTTAAATGTAAGCTACGTACAAGCAAATAGTGTCAGATTTCTGGAAAACGACATTTCAATGGGTCCAAGAATCAGATAATAAATGAATAAAAAATGTGCAGTTAGAATTAATGTTAATGCCAAAAATTTGATAATGTTTAAGATTTAATCTTTAAATTCATATAACATGCTTTATCCATTTTATATATTCAAAGTTTTAGAACGCCAAATAAGCTTAAAATCAATAATTCCTATTCTATGATTAAAAATAAAAAGAGTTTCAAAGTTTGTGGCGGCAAGATGTAACAAATAATAAAAATAAAATAAATACCCCCTCAAGCAGCTGCTTGCCACAGAGGTCTGACAGGAGCCTGTCAGTTCATATGCCATAGTAGAAGATCTGTGAGGATGGCAGGCCCTCAGCAGAAAAACGACACAAACAGCCATGCCTTACCCGGGGCTCGAACCCAGGTCTCTTAGATCAGTAGCCAAGCGCGCTAACCACTCGACCATGGAACTTACAAAAAATAAATACCCCCCTCAAGCAGCTGCTTGAGCCACAGAGGTCTGTCAATTTATATGCCATAGTAGAAGGTCTGAGAGGATGGCAGGACCTCAGCAGAAAAACGACACATATATCCATGCCTTACCCGGGGCTCGAACCCAGGTCCCTTAGATCAGTAGCCATGCGTGCTAACCACTCGGCCACGGGACGGCTAAGATGTAATAACTGGTTTTTTATATGCATAGTTAATGTTACATCTTATGCACTAAACAATTAATGAACCAAATTATTACTCCTTAATATCTCAGTTTGTTGCATTTGTCTTGTGGTTCCAACTTCTCTTAGACCGCGGGTCACTTTTTCTTTTGCCAATATTTCGCGGGCCAAAAGAAAGAATAGGATAGGATAAGTAAATGAAAATTCAGTTCATGTCACCTCAAAAATTATTTTATTTATATGATTAATAATAAGTAATAATAAACCTCAAAAATCTCAAAAATTATTTTATTTATACGAAAAATAATAATAATAACCCTCATAAACCTCAAAACATTTTATTTATACGAAAAATAATAGATAGTAATAAACCAATATACATTTTTAAAACCTTATCAAATATTTAATAAATTTAATGGGAGCATTGTGGCCGTAGTTGTTGGGCAATAATTTCTTTTACGTCCATATCGATATTTGCTGTCAAGTGTAGAGTCTTTCAAGCAGTTTCTGTATCTTTATTTTATATATTTCATATCATAAAATGCGCACTCGCAGATATATTTACTTCCGAACATAGAAATTATTTGGAGTCCAAAATCTTTCATTTTTCGATATTTTTCTTTAGGCAAAAGTTTGAACAATTCTATTCGAATTTCTCTGTTAGATGCAATAATTGGGTTGACCTGAAGGTCACGTAATTCCATTTGATATTTAGGATATACGGTGCTAACATCAATATTTAATGGATTATTGAATAAATTTGAACTTTGCTTAAGGTCATCATATTGATAAAATCTTCTATTAAAATTTTCACTTAGGATATCTAATTTAGGAACAAATTTTTCCAAAAATTAACTGTTTTACTAAGTTGCTTCATTTCTTCGTAGAACTCTTTACAAGTTTCAAAATCAATTAAATTGTTTTCCTGCAAATTTGACTTCAACAATTGTAGTTTGTTTCTAAACCCAGGAACATGATTATAAAGACAGCACGCGTTTTAATCTTTTCCTTGTAAGGATTTATTCAAGACATTTAAATAATCTGTAATGTCTGTTAGGAAAGCAAGTGAACATAGAAAATTTTCATCAACAAAACTCGCTCTTAAATATTCATTGGTGCCCACTTCTGTGAGAAAAAGATGAATTTCTTTTCGAAGTGTAAAAAAACTCTCGAGGCATTATCCGGCACTTAACGAGCGAATATTACTATGTAAAAGCAGATCGCCATACTCAGCATGTAGTTCGTCCAAAAAAAGCTTTAAATTTTCTGTTTATAAGAGAACGATTTCCGCCACGAATTAAATAGGTAATTTCGACAACCTTTTCCATTACGTCGTTTAGTCTCAGGGAAATGCCACACAATGTCTCCTGGTGTACAATACCGTGCAACATTCGACAATTAATTCCTTGTTTTTGTAACAGTCCTGCGAGCCCAATATTTTTGTGTCATAGCTCTGGAACCGTCAGTTACAATAGCGATGCACTTATCAAATCCGCCATATTTCGCTACTGAACATTTTAATTCCTTATAAATATCTTCACCGTTTGTTATTCCGTATAATGATCCTAATTTTACTACTTTATACCTACTTTAGAGAATGAATAAGTTAAAGATTGCATATCAAGTAAAGTAATATAAGTTGACAAAAATTATAAAGTGGATTACAGATATTTATTTAAAATTTCAAGTAAAACTTGATTTTGTTCGCGGGCCACAAAAATCCTTGCGCGGGCCGTATGCGACCCGCAGACCGCTAGTTGGACATCGCTGTCCTATAACATATATTTGGATACTGCTGTATGAAAAGAAAGACCTAGTCAAAGCTACATAACTTTATATACATACATACAAAATCCTCATGCAACCATGGCCTACGGAGGTCCTACCAGACTGTGTAATTTTTCTCTCTATACATGTCTGTTCTGAGTTACAACTGCTGCATTTGGCCACTGTAGGACAATTCTAGCAAAGGTACTGTTTGACAGTGACTGCCCATCGCTTCCTAGGTCTCCCCCTTTTTCTGAAGCCCTTAGGCACACTGTTCATAATCTTGTTTGCTAATCTGAAGCTATGCATACGGGCAACGTGGCCAAACAACGCAGTTTCTCTCTGCACAATATGCTGCTCAAAGGAGGTTGATGACTCCTTCTTCTAACCTCATCATTACTTACAAAGTCGAACCACTTAACGCCTAAGATACTGCGGCGCAAGCATCTAGAATCAAAGGCATCAAGTTTCTTATCCTGCTTACAAAGAGTCGATGTTTTTCGCTACCATAACTAACCTTAGAAAGAACCAAACTATTATACAGCCTAATTTTAGTCTTTAGGAGTAAACGACAATTTTTTCACAATCTTCACATATTCTTAAAAGTCCCATCAGCAATCCGTCTGTTAATCACATGCCTCACATCATCAATATCTGTTACCTAACTCCCAAGATAATTAAACCTTGACATCTACTCAAGAGTGCAACCGTTCAAAGCAACTGAAGCACCATCTGCTAACAAATTTTCATCAATTTAGTTTTCTCTCCTTTTATCACTAAACCCACTCTATTTCTAGTCTCATCAACAGCCCTAATGAGGGAATTCATCTCATCAACATCATTAGCCAACAGGGCCAAATCATCTACATAATCAGAAAGTTTGAAATCGCTAGACTATTTAAGCCAAATCTTCTCCTTCCAAAGAATTTCACGCAGTTGCCCATGAACCAAATTATTAATTCTGTTAAGTACAATAATATAAAAAACTTTGGGGCGGTGGTGGCTCAGTCGGTAGCGCGCCAGGATCGTAATCTGTAATTCCCAGGTTCGAGTCCCAGCTGGGCCAGCGTTGAGATTTATCTCCGCAAAATTCCCCGCTCTGCCCACGGTCCAGTAGGGGACACCGATGGGGTTGGAATTGATGGGCTTGGCCGCCATCCGTCGGATGGGACGTTAAGCCGTGGCCCCGTGTGCGGGAGAGCCATACCCTGTGCACGTTAAAGAACACGCTGGATGGCCTTGACGGGAGGCTACCATCTGTCTCCCAACAGCTGTTCCAGTGGGTCCCCTCCCCCAACCTTCTCTGAGCCTTCAGGGTCCATGTGACCTGGCCATTTAGCCCATGGTGTGCAAAAAAGTGCCGCTCAGAGGTAAAACAACCCACAACCCAACAAAAAACTTTACGTGGAACAAAAACTAGATTGCTTCCGCTACAATTATCACAAAAAACTGTGATTACCCCATTTTAAAAATAGGAATAATAATAGCTCCAGTAAAAATCTATACCATAACAAATATTTAAAATTTCAGTCAGCCATGTGATAGCACAAATAAATTTCCAACTCTAAGCATTTCAGTGGTGATTTCATTCACCCCTGGATTTTTATTGAGTTATAAGTGAAATAGCCAAAATAAATTCAGAATGACATAGGGCCAACATTAAAGCCAGTGATGCATCAATCCTCATTAAAAATAATGGGAGTAGAACTAAACATATTATTTCATCTGTGAAATATTCAGCCCACCTAGCCATCACAGTATCCTCACCTTCAACAACCTTACCACGTTTATCCCTCAATCTCTGTCTACCTGTCTGTTTCTTCCCGCACAATTAACTATCTGGTACAACTTCCTGCTATTGTGCTGTTTATATTTTTCCTCTGTTTTGTCAGCCAAGCTATCAAGCCAAAGATTTTTTTATTAGCTGTTAACTGATCCTTTATACGTTTATTAAGCTCATTGTATTGCCGTCCGTTACGACTTGGAGGATGCTGTTTCAAAGTTTTCCTGAAATTTCTCCTTTCAGAAATAAATTCCATAGCCTTATCACTCAAATAATTTTGTCTACTCTGTTCTTTTTATCCCAAACAGTATTATTAGTTTCAAGAAGTGCCTACCATCATAGCCGTGGTATGTTATCATGGTAGTAAGCAAACCACGATTGTCATAATGATTATGTATCCTATCATGGTATCCTTCCGCTATATCTTGATCTTTCTGATCTTCAGTGTTTAACATAATTCTATTAACCTTAGCACATTTCTTAAACTTAAGTTGCAAGACACATTTGACCAGGTCAGACCCAATTTAAGCTCCCATATATGATCTGGTATTTCTAACCAAACTAACCCATTTGCTATTAATTAATATACTCGTATAATCGATCATATTTTTATTATATTTCATTGAACATTTTAGGGTTAAACATCCTTTGGACAATGCGGCAGGATATCTCACGGAATTTGAAACTCAGTAGAACAGTAGTTCCTCACTCCGGGTAAGGCATGAATGTTTGTGTTGTCTTTCTGCTGAGGTTTCGCCTTCCTCACAGACCTTCTACTATGGCTTATAAACTGACAGGCTCCTGTCAGACCTCTATGGTAAGCAGCTTCTTGATGGGGTATTGGTTTTTTTATTTTATTTTATTATAGTGCAATCCATCAGGCGAATCCTATTCTTTTTAAATTCCGGTGGTATTTAAATCCTCGGTGTTGTATATAAAATTCCCGGGTTTGCAGCACGTGTCAGTTATTCTAGAACCGTTACGTTGACTTACCTTCAGGGAAAAATCATATTTTTAGGTTATGTGTTTCAGTTTATATAAATCTGTTTTTCTTTGTGACAATTTGTGACATAGAAAGTTTTATTATTTGTGAAACAATGTATTAGCATATAGGTACTAGTTGTAGTCCACTGATTTAATGTTTTTTAGACAGTTTATTTCATAATTGTTCCACGAATTTAACCTTTTAAATGGTGTGTATAAATGGTGAATATAAGTGCTGCAATTCGCATTTGTACTTTATTCTGACTAAGTAAAAATTAAGTGGAAAATGTAGAGAAAAGAAGTCTTTAAAGGTCATATTGTAGGCTTCCAATAAATTTTCTGGCTTAAAATTTACACTTTGCTTCCGTTGAATCGTGAAGATCAGTTTGAGAAGGATAACTAGTAGATTCCAGTAGAAGAAACAGAAACGGCATAAACAAGTAAAAGTGTAAAAGGTTCTAAAAGTAAAACAAATATAAAAGTGGCTATCAGGTATATTTGGGTAAAAGGGAAAAAAATGCTTAAAGGGAAACGGACGTGAAGTAACGCAAATATTTTGGTATGGGTGAAAGAAAGAAACGTAGTTGAAAATCTTGTAAAGGAAAAGTATCAACAGAAGCTTAGTGGAGTAGTAGCGTGAAGAAAAAAACATGTTTTAATATGAATACTATCCTAGATTTTACGTAAAAGAACGAGGGTTGTTGGGTTGGGTTGTTTTACCTCTGAACGGCACTTTTTTGCATACAATGGGCTAAATCACATTGATATGTGATATAATCACATAATACAATGTGCCAGGTCACATGGACCCCGAAGGCTCAGAAAAGGTTGGGGCAGGGGACCCACTGGAACAGCTGTTGGGAGACAGATGGTAGCCTCCCGTCAAGGCCATCCAGCGTGTTCTTTAAGGTGCATAGGGTATGGCTCTCCCACACACGAGGCCACGGCTTAACGTCCCATCCGACGGACGGCGGTCTTTCGAAGCCCATCCGTGTCCCCTACTGACCGTGGGCAGGGCGGGGAATTATGCGGAGATAAATCTCAACGCTGACCAAGCTGGGACTCGAACCTGGGAACTACAGATTACGAGCCTGACGCGCTACCGACTGAGCCACCCCCGCCCCAAAGAACGAGGGAATTTTGGTAATTTAATTTAAATAAATGTTACAAGAAATATCAAATCTGGCAAATATGAGAATCTCGTTTTCAGAAGAATGAGATTCTTCGTTTACCTACTTTTGCACTCTTTAAAAGTTTTAATTCCGATTAATGGTTAATTGAAAACTCGCCAATATTAACGTTTTATTAGTACTTATATTGCAAAAAAAAAGGATTTGCATTTTATTTCTTAAAATGAAAAAATTGTTTTTCTCACAATCCTCTGAGAAACGGGATTAGACTGTTGTTGTCAGTTGAATATCGCTTCACGCTCTTAACACCGAAATTTCAAATTTCTACCACAAATAAATCGCTTGAAATATTCGTCAAAAGTTTCGCCTTTTTCGATATTTAGTTCTCTCTAATAATGCACATTAAAACTACCCAAGGATTTGAAAAATGAGAATTTTGATATTTGATTACTACCAATCGAACAAAAGAAGAGATTTCCAATTATCTCTTAAAACAGTTGTTTCCAAACACTTGAGTGTAAGGTTTATTATTTTCAATCACGCCTTCACGTTCCACCATCAAAATTTCGAAATTCTACCATAAATTCATCATTTGCAATATTCGCTTAAGTTTAAAATTTTGTAAATTTACACTGTGATAAAAAACTCAATTAAAACCTCTGGTAGATTTGGCAAGTGAGAATCATAAAATTTCATCAATACCTTTGCAACCCAAAAGGAATGTTTAATATATCTCTAAAAACCAACGAGTTGGATATCTACAGACGGGTGTACAGAATGAGAGACTACAGAGAGTGATACCATTATCTCACTTTTTTAAACGAGATCAAAATAAATCAGTGATTGTCACATCCGTCTTCCTACACTGATTCGAGTTTCAGTATAGAGCGACGCTGAATACTAACTGTGATTTACAGCATACTGTAAATGAGTCTAAATCAAAGTGAAGATGACTTCTACGGCATTAAAAAACTTGTACAAATGAGAAATCCTAAAAGAGTGCAACCAACGTCTATATACTTTTACAGAAACAAACAACCAGACTCAGTAGAGGAATCTAATAAAACAAACTAGAGCTTTTACTAGATCCCTCTGCTCATCCATTACTCCATTAAGCCTCATCTTGCTCTCAGTGAATAGCAAGGCACGAGGTGCTTGGGAAAGGGATTCGCTCAGTCGTTGGACGCCAAGTTTGAAATCTGATGCTCTCTGTTTCAAGTCCCCACTGCGTTTGCTTCGAGATTTTCTCCGCTAATCCTGACCCAACTCTCGGTAAACTACAACACACCGATGTTCGAAAGGACACCGGTCTTTAGATAGGATGTTAAGGAATGGCCTTATGCAGGAAAACAGTAAACTGTCACATACACGATAGATTTGAGAGTAGACTTTCATCTGTCTAAAAACATATGTTCAATGGTTCCCTTTTCCTACGAGATGCTGAGCCTTTCAGATCCTTGTGGACTGGTCATTTAGCTCATTACATACAAAAAATTACCTCTCAGATATAAAACAATCCAACCCAACCCTGTCTCAATCTTCTACTCATTTCGACGCTGGGCGAGTTAAGATCGGATCTAGGGGCGGCAAGGGTTAATCTAAAGAATTTCTTGAAGACTCCAATTGATTCTTCCTGGTCTCAATAAAATATGCTGTCTCCAGAAACAGTTTTATCCGTAGTTTGTAAACTGACTTCAGAAAACCTGGTCATAGCTAAGTATCTCTTCCTAGTCTCGAAGCTGATCTGAAGAACCCCATTCTGCAACACCTGATGATGACTCTGATTTTTCCCCAAAATGTCTTAAACAAGGTTATCGCGTTATTCCAAAAACCTGGAAACAACAGCGGCTAAAATCCTGTGAATACGTTAATGCTAGTGCATGGATTTTCAAAATTTAAGTGTGCATTAGAAAACTGCAGAACACAAAAGACGGATTGGATTCTGCGATATACCGTAAAAATAGAGAATTTAACTTTATAAATCAGCTACTCTGAACCAGTGTGTCGTGTCCTAGATCGTAGTGTTTCGCGTCCCAGGTCTTGATGTGTCGAGTCACAGGTCCCAGTATGTCACGTCCAAGGTCTAGGTGTATCGCGAAAATTGAAGAAAAATAATAATTTATGTCTGAAATACTTTTTATTTCGCATTTATTTTATTGTGATTTTGTTCATTGTCAAAATTCATAATTCATAATTTCATGATTTTATTTTACATTTTATTTATGATTTTGTTCATTGTCAAACGTTAAGTATAATATGCGTTTTTGCTTAAATAAATTTAGTTTTAAAATAGATAATAAAACAAAAAATTGACTTTTTTTTACCACAGATGTGACGCCAAGAGAAAAAGGTTGAGGAACACTGGTAAAGTAGGTATAAATTAAAGACTATTTGAAAGTTATAAATAAAGTACGCAATACAACAGTTGCTTTGAAGTTTTAATAGTAAATCGATAGTGCATCTCATAGTGTCTCGTGGGTTCGGATCCCACCCTGCTGAAGACAATTTTTACTCTATGCTCATATTTGTCCAGCGTTATAGTCATCCGATATTTTGCCAACTTTTGAAGAGATTTATCAAATCGATAGTAATTGGATGAAGTGCAGGAATAATGAAAAAATTTAAAGAAATAGGTATTTTGAATATGGATTGTTTAATGAAAAAGTGATTTTGTTAAAATTATAGTTAATCAGTTTGATATCAGTCTTACAATCGACGATGAATATGATGTGAAAAGCGTTGAAAGTAAACGAGGATATTAGACGAATTGATGAGGAAATGGCATAGTTTAAAACTTTCACAGAGGGTGTGAATCACAAAGAAAACATCAAATTTAGTAAGATATACGAATGGGAAGAGGCAGTAAGCAACTAGAAACGAAAAGAAAATTACTTTGATAACAAGTAATGATTAATCGGGTGTAGTTTATTGCGAAGTACGGTTGAGGCGATCGTAGTGAACGTTGAAATAAGGTAACTACTAGGAAATATAAAAAAGACGATAAAAGGCGAGGTTGATGGTTGGGGAATTGCATAGTCTTTCCCTTGAATATGATTGAGATATAAATAGCATGAAAAGTGTTTCTTCAAATGGTTGGAAGAAAATGGAAGAAAATCATAATGATGACATAACGTATCTGGAAATTGGCAAAATATTTCGTTTTAATGAGATCGTTGCATTCAGAATGATAAGCGTAAGTATATTTCTGTTAGGATTCTTCAGGAAACTTCAGTGATAGGTTGCAGTTAGATCTAACTGCAACCTATCACCTTTGTTTACCTTTATTTCATGGGATTATTTCATATTAAGAGAGATACAGTTGAAATTGCATTTATTCCACAGTTCATTTTTGTGAAGCACATTCAAAAGGCTCATAGAACGCTTCCCACCAAAATGGTTAATAACAAGCATTCCATCATTGTATACCGATAGAGAATTTTTGCCATCAAAAATGTTGCAGCATGATTTTTTTTTTCATTTATTCTTTTACAATTTTTTATTTATCTCTAAAATCAGTTAGATATGTACAGATATACGGCAAAGTAAAAACATTTTCTCCGTTTGTTTTTTCATTTAAATGAGCTGAAAATAGACAATCATTTGTAAACGAAATACTCTAAAAAATTAAAAACAGCAGACATGAATAATTTATATTCTTGCAATTTATAGTACAATACAGTTATTATTGCAAAGTGTACAGTAATATAAATTGTTAAAAGAATTATTAAAAATTTAAAATAACTATCCGTTTTCTGCATTAATAATGACGATATTGATTCGTACTTCGCACGACTGTAAAGTTTCTCTCTACTAAACCGCATATTCATTAAGTTACACCTGTTAACTCATTACCTACACACGTTTCCTTAAAACAGCAGAGATAAGATTTATTCGTTGTTCTTGAAAAAGTAGGTGGAATTGACAGTATCGCATGCAGAAAACCAAACATTAACACAACCCAATTTAAAAAGCATAAATATTGCAATGCAAACTTTCTAAAGTTCGTTGAATCGTAAACAGCTACTTCAAAATATTTTGTTGGTTTACACTATTTATTAGTTCAAAAACATTATGAATTGCTCTCAATTATATAATAATAAATTTAAATTCTTATTTAGAATTCATTAACCACTTTGTTACAAAAGTCTACATTTGCTGCTTTTACACACAAACATGCATACACTTATTCTTTTACTGAGGTATAAAATTTACTGAACGATGAAAATGTGAGGGATTTTAAAAATTGTTCAATGTTTACACCACGAGCCAATTGAAGAGTAGTAATATAAGTAGTAAAGAATCACAGGATGTGTCCTGCACCCATGGAACTCAAGGAATAATTTTTCTCAGCTTAGTATTTCATGAGTAGTAATATAATACAAGTGAGAAGAATTTAAATCATTGTGTTATTTCAGCAATTAAATTATTGAATTTAATTGAAACTGGAATTGGAAATGGCCATTTAGTGGCCAACGGCTCACGAAATGTGAGCAACCCCAAATTAACGAAGTGTTGGCTAGAAAAAATCATAAGGTGACACTCTGCGCATGTGCAATGAATTCCCAACTGCGTTATAACGGGGTAAAGTATTATGTTTAAAAAAGTATGGTGTAATTATCATTTTAACTATGCGATAGAAAATGTATATTAAGAGTATTCCATCTGAGGTATTCTTCATAAGCAGTTAGATCTTCTATGTAATATCATAATAACATATCTCTTTTACTCATATCCATAGCTGTGTCTACCATAAACTATTTTTATTCTGGATTTTTTTGCATAAAAGGTTCGGAAACTCTATCCTTGTCCCATTCTTCAAAGCGAATTCCAATTCAATTTAAAGATCAAAGCACTGGCCGCTACTAACATTAGTACTAAATGCGCATTATGTTTCAGTTTTCCAAAAATATCTGGCTCAGAAAATAAAACACAATGAAACGTCTGCTTTCAGACGAAAAAAAAAGACAGAAAAGAGAGAAAATGCAGTCTGATTCCTTCTAAAAGACCAAATTATTCATTTGAAAAGTATTGATTTGAAAAAACGAAGACATTGAAGTCAGCTTAATAGATTAAAAGTTGCAGAAGAAAGAATAGAAAGTTCATTGCGTTTTGCTTTTGAAAGGAAAATATTTCCCCGTTCAATATGTTGTGTCTTTGTAACTGTGATTTATGACCTCGATCATCCCAGTCATCGTAATAACAGCCAAGTATTAATTATAGGTCTTTGACCTTGAAATTGGAGATCATGGAACGTGAACTTAACTGCAAAGATACACGATATATTTCTTACAGAGAAGAACAACAGACTGAAAAGCGGGCAGGGCATAAAGAGAGAATTTGTCATTGGAAGATGGAAATGAAAGCAAGCAAGGCATTCTTAAGCTCATCAGAGAAAATATCACAAATGGTTTTCGTAATGCAGTCCTTTGTACGATAGCGATGCTATTATTAAATATTGTTCTCTTTCAGAGAGAAATTGTCCCGAGTTTCCGAGCAAGCTACAATGACTAAGAATGTTTTCTTATAGGCCGAAGGCTTTGTCCTTTCATTACTGGGTGCAAAGCTAGGAGGGCTGGGTTCTTAGAAGTCACCGACTCCTTAAGTATTGCTGCTAAAATTAACTTTCGTACAAAGAATTTATGTCTCGAAAGAGACAAACCTTTGTGCTGAAGCCCGAGATTAAATTTATGGTATTGAACAGATACATGTTGTTTATTGAAGAGCTTATTTTCTCGTAAAAAAGCCGCCCCATGGCCGAGTGGTTAGCGCGCTTGGCTACTGATCTAAGGGACCTGGGTTCGAGCCCCGGGTTAAGGCATGGATGTATGTGTCGTTTTTCTGCTGAGGTCCTGCCATCCTCTCAGACCTTCTACTATGGCATATAAACTGACAGGCTCCTGTCAGACCTCTGTGGCAAGCAGCTGCTTGGGGGGGTATTTATTTATTTTTTATTATTTATTTTCTCGTATCGTTCAGTTTAAATTAGATTTAACTATTTAGTTTCTTTTCTAACACAAGGAGTAGCTAGAATTAATGCTGAAAGCTGGGAATTGGAAACGAATCGATTGTCACAAAACTAACTGAAATTTTTAATATTTTCTCTGACAGGCGTTTTTGTTTTGAAGGTTAATATAGATTTCGGGAAAGGTAGGCGAAGTTATTGTGATAATTACAGACACCTCAGTCTAATATTTCTTTCTTGTAAAGTTACTTACATAATTATCTTTCAGAATTGCACACTGCTTGGGAATCTTTAAGAGTGATTGTACAAGTACAAAACTCCGAAAATTATCGAGAAATGTTTAGAGTTTAAAAAAATTGTAGGTTCTGGGTTTGTTGTTTTCTGAATGGCTTTTGATCATGTTCATCAATAAAATTTGTGGTGGACCGTGAGATCTTATGGGATGCTTGCAAATTTACTTACGCAATTATGTCGTTCTGTAGTAACAGGACAGAAGTTGTCTCAGTTGGTAGCGCGCCAGACTCTGAATAAAAAGTTTCCATTGTTCGAATCCCCACTATTCCTGGGATGAGATTTTCACTGCTAATCCCCATTATGCCAGCATATGGGGTCATATATATATACTGATGTTAAGATTGGCAAATGTGGTACGATGATAAGTGATTTCTGGTGTGATTATGGTATGCAATTTAGTTCTCAACCCCTCGATTAAAAGCTATGACGTCACGGGCATAACGTCCTTACACGTTCTGCCCATCTAGTATTTTTGGACTTCGCACGCTACGGAATTTAATAATGAACAAAATAATATATATAGGGAACCATGGTGGATTCAGCATAAAAATTTAATCTTATGTTGTGTTTCACCAAAAAATAAGAAAAATAGTCACAAATGAATTTAATTATTACTTAGCTTTAAGAATTAAAAGCGAATTTCAGTTATTTAAATGTTTAACATTTCTGCATTGTTTTGAAAAACTGACATAATAATTTACTTAGGAAAAGCTTAAAATTGCATTAAATAAACGAATAATTATATTTAAACAAAAGTAAGCAGTTGAAGTGGCCTAAATAAATACAAACTGAGCGTTCGAATTTGATATGAAATAAAAGAACAACGAACCGAACAGTAGATAAAAAGAGCACATCGGTATAAAATCTATAGCAATGTTGTTGAAAGTTTAATAATTACGAAATGAGAAAATGCTGGAAATTTGTCCATTTGTCCTTTTATATTCCTCCGAAAAGAAGAAATGTAATAGGTTACGGAGGGCGTTCAAAAAGTAAAGTTGACACGTATCGGTAGATATGCATTCGTTTCTCCAAAGTTAAAAATCTAGGACTTGTTTGGAAGCTTATCTAAACTTGTCATAACATGTTAAAAGCAAAGGCTTTTAACATGTTTCTCTTCGGTGGCAGCGCGTAAATTTCGGTCTGCGAAATCTGTGCTTTGTTGCCATACCGATTTATTATAGTATATGGGGATCAAGCCTGTTCATATGAAACTGTTACGGCATAGATTCACAGAGAAGGACGGTCCAGCTTCGAAGACATCCCTCGTGCAGGAACACTGAAGGAAGACGTGAACGAGAGAACCATCGCTGCTCTTCGGGAACTCATTAAGGAAAATCCACACATGACCTTTCAGGTAATAAGTTTATATGTCAGTGTATCTATTGGTAGTGTGAAAACAATTGTTCATCAATATTTAAAGTTCCGAAAGATCTGTGCCAAATGGTACCCCACAAACTGACAGAACAGCAAAAAGGTCTAGAGTCGACTAGTGCAAGGAGATGCTGGCAAATTTGAACTTAATATCCCCAAATGGTTGGTTGGTTGTTTTACCTCTGAGCGGCACTTTTTTTGCACACAATGAGCTAAATGGCCAGGTCACAAGGATCCCGAAGGCTCAGAGAAAATTGGGGAGGGAACCCACTGGAACGGCTATTGGGAGACAGATGGGGCCCCAAATGGTTAACAGGCATTGTCACAGGTGATGAGTTATGGTTTTATTACTATACAACTCCCAGAAAGATCGACAACTCTGTTTGGGTTATGGAAGATGAACAGCATCCCCAAATCCTCTGATAAGACTTTCCCTCAAGAAGGAAGATGTTAACAAATTTTTTTAAATTCCCCAGGAGCTGTAGCCGTGGACACCTTACCCGCAAAATGACTATAAATGGCCAATACTACACTAACATTGTTTTTGCTGAAAATGGTTCAGGAGATGAAGGAGCAGCGTCCAACATCAGTCGTGTCCAGGGGTCTCCTTCTTCATGACAATGCCAGTGCTCACAAAACCCAGAAAGTCATGGCCTCTCTGGAGCTGAAAAAAAATTAAGCTTCTACCCCACCCCACTGCACATTCACCCGATCTTGCACCATGCGATTTTTGGTTGTTTCCAAAAAATTAAAAGGAACTTTCTAGGAAGCTTTTTTCAAGGGTGCAAGATTGTGCAAAATGCTTTCATTCAGTTGCGGAGTATTCCCCAACAGGAGTACCACCAAGCGTTCCAGAACTGGCGAGACGTCTGCAGCTTTGCGTAAATGCTGGAGGGGAGCTCTAATGCTCGGAAAAAAGGATATTAGCAATTAATTCCACTTGCTGTATGAGCACTATCATCGTATTTTAAGAAAACCCCGCTACCTACAACATCAGATGTCCTGCTCGAAAATAAATAACGCTAGTTAAAACGGAATCATCGTTCGTGTTTAGAAATCATCGGCATTATACATTTAGTTACAATACCGGCGAGTATAAGTTATTTACAAAATTGTTTAAATACCCTGAATGGTTTGTGGATTTTCATATTAATTAGACAGTGAGTTGGTCTCTAATCATGATTGAGAAGTAAACTAAAAATGTAGACAGACAGTACAATTTTATTTCGCTATTAAGTTGCAGTTAGTTTAAATATATATAACTTGACATGGACTATGGACAATTATCACTTAATGTACTTAAGATATTTATTACAATGGGTTCAACTAAGTTTTAAACTAACTACATCTTAGTAGTGAAATAAATATCTTAGCCCAAATATTACGAAAACTGCGAATTGTCATGCCCACTTGATGTTATAACGTGGTCAGGACTTCTTGAGAGAAAGAATAGCAGCAAAAATCGCCTTCCATTTTGAATTGTGACATTTTTCTTCATTCAGCCTTTGCTGAGGAACAGTTGCCGACGGCGTAGAACATTCGATGAATCCGTGTCCCCTCCCTCCCCCCACCAAGGCACCAGGACTGGAAAGACGTTACTGGCATGGAAAAGGAGAAAAACACCAGATGGATGTTTTTTCTCACCTCCACCTGTTCAACCAATCAGCGCCATACACGATGGATCCAAAAGGTGACCTCCACGGTGGGGCCAGAAAAAGTAGCAGCACAAAATTTGGGAAAAATTCATTCTTTCCCTTTCGTCCGGGCTGCGTGATGGACAAGAAACGAGCCGTTCCAGTGAACGGAACTCCGAGGTACTAACGTATAATGTGCTGCGAGAGTACCACATAGCCCATGCCTTCAGCTTACCTGCGGCCAGCGATGCTTGTCCCTAGAGACGTCAACTAATAAAGTAGGGGGGGGGGGACTTTCTAAAATTTGATGGCGATTTTCCATTTAAACGTGTTTTCCGTGAACTATCGTTACGTTGTCCCGAGTGGGACCCGTTTAACTGTAAGAACTGCTAGAGTCATGAGCAAATAACTCGCTCATTATGGACTTTATCTGTTATGACGAACTGTCCTCCACTACACAAAAGGTTTCCCTTGAATTGTAAAGGACCGCGCTAGAGGCGCTGTTGAATTGTCCCAAAAGTGGGAATTATGTTATGAGTAAATGTCTTAAAACTAGATTTCGTTAATAAATGTGTTTTTGTAATTGTACAATCAGCTCAGTTCTCATTATTCAAATGTCTATTAATTTGATTATTAATGTAGGAATTTACCTTGATTTTAGTAGCAAAGTACGCATCACGGCCTAAAAAGTTGTACCGCCCTAAAAATACTCTAGGGGGGCATAACAGAATGTTAAACCAATTAGTAGGCTTGCATCATTCTCTCCAACAAGTGTAATATATAAAACAATTGCTTAAAAAAATGAGTTTTCCTGGGTGGAATTCTCACCCACGCCTCCCAGAAGCATGTATACATGCATCCTAACCACTATAACACCAATAAGCTAACCATTTCTTCAACAAAGTGGCATAAATTATTTTACTAATTTTTAAACTAATTACTTCAAGTGTTTCTTGTCTACAGGTCGTTTCCATGTGATACTCTGTGTCGTTCGTCTCATCTTTCTATTTTGCTCTCAGTACCAAAGTAGAGTACGACTTGAATACTACTCATGGATAGGGACATATCATGCAATGTCAAGATAAGGGAGGAATAATAAATGCTTACAATGCATTTAAGTAACAATTCATCATAAATAACTAACATTAGAGTACAACCCTACATACTCTCTCTACTCAAGTCAGCAAAAAACGAGGAAGTCACATGTCGTAGATTTGCCTCTCTAAATTTATCGTTGCAGTCCATTTCACTGCGGACTGCAGAAAAAACATTTTCGCAAACCATCCATTCATCTGCACTGACCGACGAACATCTGATTCTGCGAAGAGTTCAACACCAACCATACCTTTCTCTCTTGAGATAAAAACATTCCTGACCATTTCTTAGCACTTTTCAAGAGCATAGAAAGCACGTTACCTTTGCAGACATATGCTTTTAGAGCTTTGACAATGGCATACTATGTAGTTGTCTCGCTTCAGGTGAAATGACTTTTTCTGCGCTTGCGATCAGTGGAAAAACCATTTCAATATTTTAATGAATGTGTTCGCTTCGTATTCTCTGAGCAAAAGATGACCATCATTGTTTCAATGATGAAGCAAAATGGCGTTTTTCATAAAACATTCTATCAGTGTTTTTTTACATTCACTGATGTCTATTGGTTTATATTTAAGCCACTATCTTCATTGTTAAGCATTCTAATAATACTGCATATATCGGAAATATTGTCTTGACCCGGATGGGATCCGAACTCCATGAATCCAATCCCTAGGATCCCTATATGCAGTATTATTAGAATACCTAATAGCAAAGATAGTGGCTTAAATATTTATCTATACGTGTTCATAAAACCACGACAAAATTGTCTAAACACGAAGGCATCACAATATAAATAATTGACTTTAGTTCTGTGCCAACTCAACACTGCTACTGGTGCTTGACCTATTACTTGAAATCCAGATGTTGGGAAATTTCCGTAAAGCAGTCGGCGTATATAAATAAAACCAATTTCTGTTTCCTTTCACTCAGCTATTCCGTTCGGCAGAAAAATCATCATTAATTCCTCTAGTCCTCTCTCGCAGGAATAGTCGAAAAGAGCCCTCTTTGGCAAAGGTTACAGAATTCCGAGCAGACGAATATCTGTCTCTCCGCAGGACTCACCGCAGATACAGGAAGAACACAATGAATGACCGGAAACCACGGACAGTAATTGCTGTCGCCATGACGATGACCATCCGTTTGATTGTTGCAGTCGTTCTGGCAAATCATTGCCTGGATGAAAGCTAGCATTCGATCTGTTGTTGCTGACAAGCGGGGCTCTCATAAGTTGGAAAAAATTTCTTTGCAATTATGAAATATTTATTCATGTTACATGTAGAATAACTGTGTTGATACAGAATGCATAATAGTTTCGAATTGGCCAGAAAAATCTTGTTAATTTGGGGAGATTGTTAGAAGATCTGGACACACCGATTTATTCTGGAATGCTCAGTTGTTGGGAATATTCGAATTAAATTGGAGGGAAGGATATCTCGTTGAGAAAAGACAACGCAACCTATTTTGCATCAATTTTGTCATCTGCTGAGTGGAGTACTCGTTAACGTAGTTGTCTGTAGTTCAGATCCCCATAATGACATAGTATGAGAAATTGGTTGCAGCTCTGAGTAGAGTTATTTCCTACTTTAATCGAAAAAAAAATACATTATCAGCAACGAATCAGTTGCAGAAAACTGCGAATGATGCAAACTATAATATGATAATAAATTGAAATTCTATAGTTGTACATCCTGGTGAAAAATATAAAACAGCTTTCAGTAAAATTCATGTTACATTTTACTCTTCTGAGCTTCAAACCTAACTGTACAGTTACAGTCCATAGTTGGGTTGGGTTGTTTTACCTCTGAGCGGCACTTTTTTGCACACCATGAGCTAAATGGTCAGGTCACATGGACCCCGAAGGCTCAGAGAAGTTTGGGGGAGGGGACCCACTGGAACAGCTGTTGGGAGACAGATGGTAGCCTCCCGTCAAGGCCATCCAGAGTGTACTTTAACGTGCACAGGGTATGGCTCTCCCGCACACTGGGCCACGGCTTAACGTCCCATCCGACGGACGGCGACCTTTCCAAGCCCATCGGTGTCCCCTACTGACCGTGGGCAGGGCGGGGAATACAGTCCATAGTTAATAAGTGCAGAAGTTAAATGGAAATGGAAACGGGTTTTTCGTTGCGATGTTAGAATTTAATCTCTTTTCTAATATTAAAAAGATGCAAGGCAGTTTATTTAAATAACATAGAAAACTCTCCGAAGAGAAGAATCATAGTGATAGAAGAGGCAAAAATTAAAAAATAAACACGATCCATCGGGGAGGAGGCTCTGTGGATTTTTCACACTTTCTTACTCTACAAGTTGAAAGCTTTCTAAATAATTAGTCACTGTTACAATTCTAATTTAATACCCATCAGCTACAAAACTTGTCAAACTGATGATGAGAGAGTCATAAGCTTTCATCTGATATACAACACGTTGCAATTGAGTTGGCATTACATCAGAACAACCCTTTACATACATCCCACGTTTGGAGAGGAAAACATAGAGATAAATTATTTATGCCACTCCTCACGTCATAATAAGCTTTTACTACATTAATAACTTGTAATGGTTGACCCTCGAGTTGGGGAGATAACAGCGCAGCAACGATTTCCTTTTAGCTGTTCTTTTGGAGGGAAAGACGAAGGGAGAATTTATTTCATAACTCCATCTCACTTCCCGCGTCGAGATGTCATTTGACATGGCTCGTAAAGACTGCTATGCCGGTTGGAGAAGTCTAGCGGCGCAACATTAAAGCTTTGAAGATTATTTTTCTGCTACGTAGCCGTCCTGTGGCCGAGTGGTTAGCACGCTTGGCTACTGATCTAAGGGACCTGGGTTCGAGTCCAGGATTAGGCATGGATGTGTGTGACTTTTTTCTGCTGAGGTCCTGCCATCCTCTCAGATCTCCTACTATGGCATATAAACAAAGGCTCCTGTCAGACCTCTGTGGCAAGCAGCTGCTTGAGGGGGTATTTATTTATTTTTATTATTTATAGTTATAAATATTAACGCACTTTCCTACTTTTCATAGAAATACAAACGTACATCGAAATTTGCATGTGTCACCCGCAACTTTTCCTCTTCAAGGCATGCGACATGACCTACAATTATATTCCGCGTTCATCAAAAATAATTATCCATACATAATTATAGCACATCTAGAACTACATATCTATACTTGTCGATCTGACTTCAAACAAAAATTTATTTTCTAACAGATACTTCTGAAAGAGTGGCTCAGAAGATTCGAGTTCGAACCAGGAACAACCCACAAACTAGTAATACACAGTCATGTACTCTCTAACTGTAGTGTGATGAGTAGAGGATTTAATAATAGACAAATGCAAATTTGGTTTAAACAATAACAAAAAAAGTTTTAAATTTATTTAAATTTTCAAATCAACATAATTCTTTCACCAACTTATGAAGGTGGATAAATTCACATTACAATAAGTTATCATATTTCCAATCCACTCAAATAAATTCAGTTATAAAGTGACGTCCTGTAAATGGTAGCTAGGCGTAAACTGGAAGGAGAGTTGTGTACCAATCCCTAGTGATGATGCACAGAACCGGCCAGGTCTAGCACCTAATGTCCGACCCCGCCTTCTCGTGCTGTAGACCATTAGTACCTTTCAAAAGAGATATTCTCTTTTGGAAGGGAACGGAAGGGGAGGGCTGCCAGTTCAGTATGGCCTACTGATCTGGTCATCTCTACGGCCACTTTTTTCTTTTTTTCAACCCTGCTGAGGAGTGGTCAACTTCACAGGGTCCTGGTGCTGACCATTTATACCTACTAGACTGGACTTGTTTATGGATTTGAGCTTGATTATGGATCCTGGACTTGCTGCACTGGTGGGCCTCTGTTGAGGGAGAGTCTGCTGCTGTGTTTTCTGTTTGCTTCTGGGTTGCCAGCTCTAAGTGAACAGAGGCATGGGATACCTTATATCAGCTGGTGGATAATCTTAATCAGAGGCCATCGCAGGTACCTGAACCTTACTCAGCTAGTTGGGCATCGTCAAGCCTAAACTGGAGTAATGTGTCTCAGGCAGGCCATGTGGCTCTTGAAAAAGTCCACTTGAAAAGGTGGTGCCTGAAGTTCCTACCAGCATCGGTGACTTCAGCCTTTAGCAGAGGAGGAACAGGTCTTTGCCCCATGCCTGAGATCAGGGGGCTGTTTGATATCGTTGACCCTACCAATCTCAATAAACCTAGTTTCTTTAAAAATCCTACTAATCATTTTCTCTCTACAGGAATGTGAGGACATTACATAGAGTTTTTTCTCTTGACGACCTCATGCAGGAATTCCAGCGCTATAACTTAGATATTCTAGGCTTGCAAGAGACCAGATGGACAGGTAAAGGTGAAATACTTAAAAATTACTTTAAATTTCTCTTTACAGAGAGGGAGAACGGAAAGCACAACCAAGGCGTGGGTCTACTGCTCAGCAGACATGCTAGTGATGCTCTTCTAGGATATGACTGCATTAATGAAAGGTTTCTTAGAGCAAAATTTCAGACAAGCATTTAAAACTTGAATGTGATGTGCTGTTATGCCCCCACTGAGGATGCTGATGAGGATGATAAGGATAGGTTTTACGGACAACTTCAGGATATTTTGAATTCTGTCAAGAAAGGAGATATTACCCTTGTTCTTCGTGACTTCAATGCCAAAGTTGGTACCGACTCTGACCTTTGGGGAGGAGTAATAGGCCCTTTTGGTATTGGTAGCTGCAATGGCAATGGGCAACGTCTCCTACAGGTAAGTAAACTCAATGGTTTCAGAATAACTAACACATATTACAAACACCGCGACATACATAAATACACATGGGTTTCACCTGATGGGCTGCATAGGAATATGATTGATTATATATTAATTAACAGCAAATGGGCTAGTTCTGTTAGAAATACCAGGGCATATAGGGGAGCTGAAATTGGATCTGACCATTACCTTGTTAAAAGTGTCTTTCAACTTAAACTTAAAAAGTGTTGTGCTAGGGTTAAAAAATTTACCTTTAATACTGAAGCTCTGAAAGATCCAGTTATAGCTAAAGCTTACCATGATAGGTTACTTAGTCATTATGACAGTCATGGTTTGCTTAATACTGAAGTTGAGGAAGAATGGGGCCATTTTAAACAGGCTTTTTTGGAAACTAACAGTACTCTTTTAGGGAAAAAGGAGCAGAGGAGACAGAATTATTTTCACGCCATGCTGTTTGCAACTGTTCCTTTGTGTTAAAGGTAGTGCTATTTCTTTATCCTGTTGTACAGATAAATATTAAAATTATATTATATATATGGTTTATATTTAAGTGTATTTATAGTAATTATTATTGTTACTAAGCCCCGTAAATGTTGTGTTCCTGGCTGCCGTAGTAATTATAGTAGATCACCATATGTAACTGTATTTCGTATATTCATTTAAAAACAAAAACAGATATTGGATGTACCTCAGTAGCTAAATAATATATGTGATCGTGGAGGGCTAGCCTATCCTACTGAAGTTTCAATAAATGTGTGAATATTATGCTATGCTGTTTTTCAAATACTGATATCTAGTAATGTAGAGCAGCAATTTCTGAACTGCAAAAATCAATTATTGACATATGTTGATATTGTAAAGCACGAGAAACAGTGTTTAGCACCGATACTTTTCCGGTTTGATTTGTGACATAAAATTATATTAATATATGGAAATGTGTATATGCATAATTACATCCAATCCAAATATGCACCAGCGAAATGGTTAATGGTGAAATCATTAGACATATACAGGTGCTCTCCTACTTACGAACAGGTTAAGTTCCCGAGGTTTTGTCGTAAGTCGAAAACTAACCTAAAAAGTACATTTGTACACAGAATAAACACTTATTGTTAGTGTTTGATTCTTCAATGCAGTCGCTCAAAAAAGTATCCGAACACTGTGGTTGATAGGAGAATTCAGAAAAAATATCTGACAACGATTTTTTTTGAAATTAGTGATCTGGCAACCTTCGTGTCACGTGACACGAAGGTTGTCAGATCACTAATTTCTAAAAAAAATCGTTGCCAGATATTTTGTTAATTCTGTAATCAACCATAGTGTTCGGATACTTTTTTGAGCGACGGTACTTACTAGAATGCATTACACTCGTTTACCCGCTCGTTACTCCTTCCTAGCAGTTGTTTCAAATGCGATAAATATCTGCTGCGGTATATGGTAACATAAAGTCGATATTATAAATAAAACAACTAATATTGTTAATGTATATGTTTGTACATAAATAATATAATAAATAAAAATAAATACCCCCTCAAGCAGCTGCGTGCCACAGAGGTCTGATAGGAGCCTCTCAGTTTATATGCCACAACAGAAGGTCTGAGAGAATGGCAGGACCTCAGCAGAAAAACAACACACACATCCATGCCTTTCCTGGGACTAGAAACCAGGTCGCTTAGATCAGTAGCCAAGCGTGCTAACCACTCAACCATGGGACGGCCAATAATGTAATACGTGTTGTAAATAACAAAAAAGGAAAATTAGACCAGGCTATTGATTGTTAACGCCACGAATCCTCGCGAAATTTAAATTTTAGACTACGGTCAAATTGTTCGTAAGTCTGAAAGTTCGTAAGTTGAACGTTCGCAAGTAGGGGAGCACCTTTACCACATATGTCTATATGTTAATTTTTACTGGTCTACTAGTCATGTCTAAAATGATAGACATTGGTATATATTTGATGTGGGTTTGAAATAATTATTGGTCTTGTAGTTATTATCATTAGGTATATGGTATTCAATGTTATCATTTTCCTTAACAAGCTACATGGGTTATATTTCTTATTATTATGTAACTTTCTTCACTGTTGCACTGAAATCTGGGATTTTTGTTATATTACTATGTATTCTGTTAGAAACTTCAGTAAGGCAATAATATAGGGTTCCCAATGGTATACTTATTAATTTTCACTTGTCTACTGATATGTCTCAATGACAGACATTGTTTATCACAAACTATGCTTTGTAGCATAGAGTAAAAATAAATAAATAAATATTCCTTCAAGCAGCTACTTGCCACAGAGGTCTGACAGGAGCCTGTCAGTTTATATGCCATAGTAGAAGGTCTGAGAGGATGGCAGATCCTCAGCATAAAAACGACACATACACCCATGCCTTATCCGGGGCTCGAAACCAGGTCCCTTAGATCAGTAGCCAAGCTCGCTAACCACTCGGCCATATGATTGATTTACCTTGGTATATTTGATGTGGATTTCAAATATTTATTTGTCTTGTAGTTACTATCATCAGTATATGGTATTCAATGTTATCATTTTCCTTAACAAGTTGCATGGGTTATATTTCTAGTTATTATGGAACACTCTTCAATGTTGCACTTAAATCTGCAATTTTATTTTATTCTTATATCTCTTACAAATTATGTAAGACAATAACATAGTGGTCACATTTGTGCTTATTAATTTTCACTTGTCTATTGGTATGTCTCGATGATCGACATTAGTTATCGCAAACTATTCTTTGAAGCTTACAGTATGATTGAGTTATCATTGGTATATTTGATGTGGGTTTCAAATATGTCTTGCAATTACTATCATCAGTATATGATATTCAATATTATCATTTTTATTAATAATCTGCATTGGTTATATTTCTTGTTATAATGGAAGATCCTCAAGGTTGCACTGAAATCTATAATTTTTTATATTTCTTTGTATTCTCTTGCAATTTATGTAAGGCAATGAAATAGTGATCTCATGGTGTACTTATTAATTTTCATTTGTCTACTGGTATATCTCAATGATAGACATTGTTTGTTGCAAAATGTTTTTTGAAGCATACGATATAATTTAGTTATCATTGGCATATTTGATGTGGATTTCGAATATTTACTTTTTTTGTTGGATGTATGTGTAGTCAATATATTTAGCTATAATAATATATATTGCTATAATAATTATATTAGCTATAATAATATATATTGCTATAATAATTAGCAAAGTAATATTTCTATTAAAGTTTTGTCAAACAAATCTTTCGTTTCGGTGTTTGCATTGGGGTTTATTTCAATTATGGTGATACTGATGATTTAAATCTTAGTAAGAAAATCGTTCTAGTCCTATTAATAAAATAGTAGAATTGCACTGATGATTTGGTCAGCTGTAAATGAATTCTGATATCAGCAGTTTTCTTCTTAGAACATAAACTATGTGAAATATAACCATCAACATTTTAGTGACAGACTATATATGTGATATTTATAAATATTGTTAAACCCTATCTGAAGTTAGTAGTATATATTTTGCTAACCTGAGAATAGATATTTATCTCTTCCAATAATTTTGCAAATGTGCGTGGGTCTGCTTCTCAGCAGACACGCTAGTGATGCTCTTCTAGGATATGAGTGTATTAATGAAAGGTTTCTTACAGCAAAATTTCAGACAAGCGTTAAAGACTTGAATGTTATCTGCTGTTATGCACCCACTGAGGACGCCGATGAGGATGAGAAGGATAGGTTTTATGAACAACTTCAGGATATTTTGAATTCTGTCAAGAAAGGAGATATTACCCTTGTTCTTGGTGACTTCAATGCCAAAGTTGGTACTGACTCTGACCTTTGGGGAGGAGTAATAGGCCCTTTTGGTATTGGTAGCTGCAATGGCAATGGGCAACGTCTCCTACAGGTAAGTAAACTCAATGGATTCAGAATAACTAACACTTATTACAAACACCGTGACATACATAAGTACACATGGGTTTCACCTGATGGGCTGCATAAGAATATGATTGATTACATATTAATTAACAGCAAATGGGCTAGTTCTGTTAGGAATACCAGGGCATATAGGGGAGCTGAAATTGGATCTGACCATTACCTTGTTAAAAGTGTGCTGCAACTTAAACTTAAAGAGTGTTGTGCTAAGTTTAAAAAATTTACTTTTAACACTGAAGCTCTGAAAGATCCAGTTATAGCTAAAGCTTACCATGATAGGTTACTTAGTCATTATGACAGTCATGGTTTGCTTACTACTGTAATTGAGGAAGAATGGGATCATTTTAAACAGGCTTTATTGAACACTAACAGTACTCTTTTAGAAAAAAAAAAGGAGCAGAAGAGACAGAATTAAATGAGTGATAAGGCACTTGAGCTTATTTCGGAAAGAAAGAACTGCAGGAATGTCCTTAATCAATACCCTACTAGTCCTAATAGAAAGCATTACAGAGAACTTAATAAACGTGTAAAAGATCAGTTAGCTGCTGATAAGAATCTTTGGCTTGATGATTTGGCTGACAAAGCCGAGGAAGCAGTTAGACAGCGCAACAGCAGAGAGCTGTACCAGATAGTTAAGGTTTTGTGTGGTAGAAAACGGACAGGTATACAGGGATTGAAGGATAAACAGGGTAAGGTTATAGAAGGAGAGGATTCTGTCATGGCTAGGTGGGCTGAGCATTTCAGTGATATTCTAAACAATGCGGTTAGTTCTATTCCCATTGTTTGCAATGATGAGAGATGCATTGGTGGCTTTAATGTTGGCTCTATAACACAATCTGAAGTTAGTTTGGCTGTTTCTAAACTTAAACTACATAAATCCCCAGGGGTAGATGAAATTACTACAGAAATGCTTAGAGCTGGGAATGTTTCGGTTACCACTTGGATGACTGAAATTCTGAATATCTTTTATGATAAAGGCATGGTTCCTAAGGATTTTACCAGAACTATTGTTATCCCCATTTTCAAAAAAGGTGATCGCAGTTCTTGTGATAACTATAGAGGTATCAGCCTACTCTCTGTTCCAGGTAAAGTTCTTTCCATGATTGTGATTAATAGAATTAAGAATCTGGTTGACAGTCAATTGCGTGATGAGCAATGTGGATTCAGAAGTGGTAGGGGATGTGTGGATCAGATATTTTCACTTAGGCAGCAGATTCTTGAGAAATGTTTAGAGTTTTAGAAACCTTTGGTTGCTAGCTTTGTTGATTTCAAAAAGGCTTTCGACTATGTTGATCGTCATAATTTGTGGTTGATTGCGATATCATATGATATACCAGACAAGTTAGTTAACATAATGAAAGCTCTCTATAATAACACTGAGTCGTGTGTGAGAGTTGGTAAGGCTTGTAGCAATTGGTTTAGCATTATTTCTGGTATTCGACAAGGGTGCATTTTGTCTCCTTTTCTTTTTAGCTTGGTTATTGATTATGTCATGCGAAATTCACTTCAAGGGAAAGATTTTGGCCTTAAATGGACTGGAGATACGAAAATTTCTGATTTAGATTATGCTGATGATTTAGCCCTTTTGGCAGATGATGTTGATGAGATGAACCCTTTCATTCGAGCTGTTGATGAAACTGGTAGTAGAGTAGGTTTGGTTATAAACAGAGAGAAAACTAAAATGATGAAAATTGGTCAGGCAGGCTGTGATTCAGTTAATATGAATGGTTGCAGTCTTGAGCAGGTGTTACAGTTTAATTATCTTGGGAGCTATGTAACAGATAATGGTGATGTGCAGCATGAGATTAACAGACGAATAGGGATTGCTGCCGGGACTTTTAAGAATCTATGGAGAGTGTGGAGAAATAGGCGTATACACCTGAAGACTAAAATTAGACTGTATAATAGTTTGGTTCTTTCTAGGGTTAGTTATGGTAGTGAAACTTGGAAACTTTGTAAGCAAGATAACAGGAAACTAGATGCTTACGCAGTATCTTGGGCATTAGGTGGTTCAAATTTGTAACTAATGATGAGGTTAGGCAAAGGAGTTTGCAACCTACTTTAAGCAGCATATTGTGCAGAGAGAGACTCCGTTGGTTTGGCCATGTTGCCCGTATGAATAATTATAGATTGGCGAATAGGGTTATGAACAGTGTGCCTAACGGCCTAAGAAAGAAGGGGAGACCTAGGATGCGGTGGGCAGACAATGTCAAACAGGACCTTGTTAGAATTGGTGTGCGGTGGCGAGATGCAGTAGATGTAGCTCAGGATAGACTTGCTTGGAGAACTAAATTGTACGGTCTGGTTGGACCTCCGTAGCCCATGGCTGCTTGAGGATGATGATGATGATGAACTCATATATTTCGTTTCAATATTTAAAAAAAAATCAATAAAATTATGCTTTAAAATTTATATTTTATCTATATCCGTTTTCTTATAATACCGTTTACAATTAAATATAATTAATGAAAAATATGTGTAACTATGTTTAGATAATATATTTATTGAATATTTTTGATATCGAAAAATAAGGGTTTATTATATCTGTGAAAATAAAATATTCCCTGCAAGAATGAAATTCTTCTCCGCATTTATGATAATTTGCTACATATTTGGTATTTGATTCAATTCAGTACAGGAAATGAAATCATTTAAATAACGAGTACATCGAATGAGAAACGAATCAGATCCACTGACTTAAAACTATGATGCGATGCACGGCCCCCGTTTCTGACGTCATTAGCCATGCCCGTCACGTGACATCAAGCTTTCACTTCAGACAGCTTTGGCTCGCCGCAGCCTGTCTCTCTCGCTGGCCACGGGTTAGGTACTATATGTGGGGATGGCCTATAATGGGATCTTACTCCTATGGCAGTTCTACAAAACTGCAAATTAGTTCTCCAGAAATGTTTGTTCTGAGTTACTGCTGCTGCGTTTTGGCGACTGCACGCCAATTTTAACTAGGTGTTTGGTATGACAGGTATAAAAACAGTCGTAAGCAACATTACTATTATTAAAAATTTAACAGCTAAAATCGCATTAAAATTAAGTGAAATTTATGTGCATTTAAAATGCACTTAAAACATTCTCCGTTTCGAAGTAAAAGGAATCGTGGAAAAATGTGTAATCGGGAATCGTGCCAATCGTGAAAAATGTTATTCACAATTGTTTTATTATTCGTATGCCAGAAAGCAAATCCTGGAAAAGTTGCCAAACCCTTCTGTAACAGCTGATGTATTACACAAGTTACATTATTTATATTACATTTGCCCCATTTTACACTCTATTACCTTATTTATTCCTTTTTTTTTCGGAATCTCGCAAGGCTTGATATCTATTTTGTAGTAAATATATTCAAGAGAGCAGGTATTTACAGAAACATCCACGTCTATTACTGTTTCTTAATAATATCAAAAAGATATTTGAATTGGAAGTTAGAGTTCCAAGCACAGCTGATGTCGACATTTAACTGCATTTCGACATCAACAGTAATGTAAAGTACATCAGGCATGAGCAAATTATTTGTTCGTGATATAGACTTTTCTAGTCCTGTGAATATACATGTTTTCATTAGTAATTCTGCTTAATTCATAATTGGTCTTCAGCTTAAACTTTTGATCTGAATGCTACGCATTTTGTGATCATTCTAAAGGAATGTATTGAAATTTCGGAATTCAAGCCAGTACATTGTAGGTGCACATAATTTGCTCATGATTCACGATAACTGTTTCGAAAAATGAAGTTGCTCTCTTATTTAAAATCGTTCGTGACCGCATGTTGCTTTCAATATTGAAAAACTACCTGCTAGTGAAAAAAGGGTAAGCAACCCTAACATATATGAATTAGATACTACACCAAAGGGTACTACATCAACGTTATGAATTAAGTACTACACCAAAGGTTAGTATACTAATATTATGAATTGAGTACTACATTAAAAGTTACTACACTAACATTATGAATTCAGTACTACACCACATGTTATTAAACTAACATAATGAATTAGGTACTACACCAAAGAGTACTATACTAACGTTATGAAATAGGTACTACATCAAAGGCTACTGCATTGACATTATAAATTAGGTACATAATATCAAAGGGAAAATTTTGAAATTCATAATGTCAAAGTGTAACATTATGGACCTTTGGTACAAATATTAACTGATAAAGGCAAAAAAAAATAACTCTAGAGTTAACAAAATTTTACAGATGGAAATCGTTTTGATTTCCCGATCGCTTTCGCTTCACAATTTCTTTGACATTTGTGGTACAAGCTTTTGCAAGTCCAAGTGTGTTCACTTTTCCCTTTTCCCTAAAGTTAGGGAGAGAACGAGAAAAAAAATCTAAAACCTGTCAGATGACAGAGTCGATGGAAACCGAGGAAATCGAAGTTTCAAATCGCTTTTCTCAGTATAGAAAGGTTTCTCATCTTTTTGAAAAATCGGATAGAAAACAATTTTAAGCAATATTTGATATCACCTATTCGGAAACGCCAGTAGTTTAATTATTTTTGGAATCAAAAAAAAAGGAAGATGCTTGCATTTACTTCTTTTGTTCCAAGGCATTCATTTCTAAATATCTTCGTCAAAAAACGTTTTAATACGAATAGAATTGCTGAGAATTCAATGAGGAATTCAAAGCTCCACCTCATACAAGCACATACAATTTGGCAAACATAAAGTTCTATTATAGTTAGATAAATTAGACCCTGGAGAAAAGAATAATGGGAGCAGAGACCTGTTCTGTTTTTAATGGAAAAGACGTATTCTTATTCTGTGAGATTTCAGATCCATGAACTTTGAAACTGGCTGCGGATTTTACAACAACAGCTTTCCATGAGCGTCATATTCCGTCAATTCGACAAATGATGTGACTACTATGTCTCAGACTAGACCATTTCTACGATCTGGAATAAGGTCGTAAAAAAAGTAATAACCAATAACTATGTGTTTATATATTTTGTAAGATATGTGAATTGCACCTTCTTATGCATTTCGTATCATCTTCTCTACAGATCTGTGCTGATAAAACACGGATACGAAGCTAAAACAAAGAACTTTCATGGAATTCCTGATGAAGGAGGGCTGCAGCTCTTCCGATATTCGCGGAAGTCCTGATGAAGGAGGGCTGCAGCGCTTCCAACATTCATGCCAGGCTAATCAAGTTATACAGCAAGCAGAAAATCGACGTCGTCAATGTGCGAAGTTGGGTGAAGAAGTTTGCCGAAGAAGAAGCAACCATAGGGAAGAAACGACGAAGTGGGAAGCAGTCAAATGCCGCCACTAATGACAACCAGTGAACGATGAGCACAGAAAGTTATGGTCAATCTTCTAGAATGACAACGATGTCACTCACCCTCGTGGAATTCCTGTAGCCCCTATATTGTGAAACTCGAGACATTTTGGAAAGCCATCAGATAGAAGAGGCCGCAAAATTATCTCAAGTTCATCTAGATACATCAGGACAATACTCGATCTGACACAAATATGTAAATTGCAAAGATGAGCTAGTTTGTGATACCACACATCACCCTTAGAGCCCAGATCTGGCACAGTCGGACATTCATCTGTTCGGCCCGATGAAAAACAGCATCCAGGGACGAAGGTTTGATGACGTAGAGAATATAAAAGTCGCTCTGAAGTCATAGATCAGACACATTGCACATCACATTTTTTCCACATAGGATTTCAGTCTTACGTTCAGTGATGCAAACGCATCGCGTATGCCAGAGATTATTTTGAAGAGTAGTTTTAGCACAATAATCGATGTACGTACATGTGTAACTGGACGCTTCTAGTTATTATAATGAAGATGTTATTTCCTAACAGGCTTTACTCTCGGTAAATCCTACGTAAAGGCAGATCGGAGTTTTTTCTTCTCCTAGTAACTCCTTTTTTTTACAGTAAATGAGCAAAAGAAAATAAAGATCTAGTCTGGAAATTCTGAAATTATTCATTATGTCGTGCTCACATTTTGTGTAAAAATGTGAACACAACATGCTGATGGCAGCAGAGCCCCATCCACAACTTTTACAAATTAACAGTGTCCATTTCTACGCCATTTTTGTTCGATATTCGGAGTATTTCGATATTCGGAGTATTGTATATATAAGGAGGATTCTGCTGCCAACTTTGGAATTCCACCTGTAGTCAGCGTGGACCCTGGATGAGGGAGCCTACATGACCTGCAAACGGGTAAACAAGCACCATCTGGGCTCGAAAGATTCTCACCTTGATGGCACCCGCCAATGACAGAAAGCCACGATTCCACAGATGGAAGACCTTTAGATCGGAAGAGACACGGCCAAGGTGAGGAAAGTGGTCACTTGCGGCTGGAATGTTTCTGAAGGAGGACGGACAAGTCCGAGTCCGTTGCCATACTCAAGATACTAGAGATCAGCCACTTGACTGCATGAAAGAAGCGATAGCGTGCCGTCAAGGTGCCAGGTTGTTGGACGTTGTGCTGCAGCGTGCTGTCTGAGAAGAGCGATGAATCTCTTTTGTTGCGATCTTATGCAACCACGGCAATTCCCGGTTACGCTTGCACAGCACTACCTGGTTATGAAAAGCCGTGCTTATCTAGAGCCGGGGGCAAGGAATACGCCCTATAGGCGCACCTCAACCCCAGCCTCACATGGCAGCAGTCCTATAAAAGGAAAGCTGACCACCGGAAGAAACCTTACTTTAATCTATTCCCCGGTTAGCCATGAACAAGGATATATAGATCCAAGTTCGATCGGCGTCCGGGGTGGAGACTCTTAGTAAGACCCAGACTTTTGTGAGGGCTCTGGCTTACTAGGAGCCAATCCCGTTCTGCCGAGCCCTCGAACAGTTCACCCAGAGCTCCTGATAGGTGAGGTCTCAGACGCTTTCACCGACCAACCGGCTAGGGAACCGGTTGGCAGCATCGTCGACCTCGGTAGGCTTTGGCAATGCTCCAGCCGGCGACCCAATCCGGCCGGCAAAGCCTTCAGCCGGTTTGCTGGACCCTAGGCCCCCCCACTACGACATGGTGGTCCCCTATCGGGGGGGGGGGGGGGGTGAGAAGAGCAATGACGTTTTCTCGCGCACACCTGTAGAGAGGTAAGGGGTCAAATTTCTCTGATCTGGTGTCCGAAGTCAGGTAGCTTAAAAGTGTCGCTGCCACGTGCCTCGTGAGAACCTATGAGGTCGTTGATGTTCCTGGCCCCGCTTGAATATTGTGCATAGACTATGCAATTGAACTGTTTGGCCTAGGGCCGTAAAAAGTTACTGAATGTCGAACAGCACTGAGTTTGCTGATGGGAAATCTCCTGACAAAATGTGTCGAGTAAATGTGTTCTTGTGTTAAAATGTTTTTGAAGTTTGGTTAATAAATTAAGATAAATAAATGTGGTTTTATATTTAAGTAATTTTTGTTGAAGTGTATTGATGTGTAATATTTCTGAATCGAGAGAACAATGCTCTTTTTTCCTAGCCCCTCATTTTTTCATAAGTTCACCCCTAACGTCAATCAATCACCCCAAAATACAAAAGAGTGGTTATGACAAAAATAAACTTGAAATATTATATCTTTTCTAATTTAACAGATTGAGGATTCAAACTGAATATTAATCCTCTTTTACCACTTATTCGATACATATAAAATAATTATAATCAACTTTAATGGTTATTATAAACACTGCTGAAATTTATTCCATAAATCGAAAAAACCACAGTTTTTGGTGACTTATTCTTACCCTTACTTGTAGCATGCACATTTCTTTTCTCATACTGAATCTACTTTATCAAAGGTCATCCACAACTAGACACATTAATGCTATACGTAGAAAAGTAAAACAAAAGACAGACATGGAAATGTGCAGAAATGCCCGATGTGAAGCACTTTTGTGCTCTTTTTTCATCTTGTGTGCAAAAGTTAGAGAAATTTGCTGAGAATGAACTGTTAGATAAGCATAGAGAGTTTCACCTTGCTCTTCAGATCTTAATTTTGTGAATATTTGAAAATGATACATGTTTTCATAAGCCCATTGACAGCGTTATCCACTATTTATGCTACGTATCATATGACAGTCTTCAACTAGCAACAAATGCTCAGAATATTCTTAGGTCTAGGTAATAACATTTAGTTTTGAGAAATGCACTATAGTTTCTTATTTCACCTAAAGTCGTTTTCATTTCAATATAGACTGCCATTGATTGAGAGATAGTCCTATTCTTAGCTTCTTTAAGGTGTATTAAAAGAAATTGCCTTTCTTTTCATTGTTTTTTCATGGCTTTGTTCATGGCCGTCATTACATTAAACTTGTCTTGGAATTTTTTTTTATCAGTTCTCCAGTTTCATAGGTTTTGTGAATGCACTTTTCGCTTACAGTGAATAACCTCTATTTGCAATGTTTGAGCAGTTTTCTTCATATTAATTTAGTTTACTCGGTGCAAAAATGATTGGAGCCCCGAATAAAGCATTGATGTTTTTGTTGTCTGTTGAGGCCCCGCCATCTCACAGACTTTCTATTATGGCGTAAACTGACAGGCTCATTTCAGATCTCCGTGGCAATCAGCTGTTGGAGGGAATATATTTATTATTTATTATGATTATTTATTATTGAAATGTCAGTGTATAATGATGTAAAGTGTTTCATGAAATATACATTCACTTTCAATATTATCTACATAGATTACCTCTATGACATAGAATTCAATAAATAATTTTGCTGAAAATTGAATTTCGCTGATGAGTGGGGACTCAAACCCAAGTCTCCCAATTAAATGCTGGGTTTTCTCACCACTAAACTTTCAATGACTAGCTCATTCCTCAGCCAATTGTGACTTTAACGATGATGATAGACTGATTTAATGAAGATGGAGCTATGTGCGACAAAAAATAGGAAGATTAAAGTCACTCTTAAAACGAACTAGCCTTTTGATCGTTTAGAGATGAGAATACTCGCCATGTAACTGAAAGGCGTGGGTTCAAGTTCTATTCATCGGTGAAACAAATTTTTTAGCAAAATTATTTATTAACTTCTATGTCACAGGTAATCTGTGCATTTATTATCGATTAATTATTTCATTAATGACGTTTTAGCAGGACTGGCTAAGCAATTTACATCTACTCCTGAGCAAAATTGATGTGGTTGTTATTCCCCGTCATAGATGGCTCCACAAGCGACATGTTCGGGAAACTTTCAAGTCACTATTAGCTGAAGAATGAAGTAGCCGTTGATAGTTCAGAGGTGAGAATATCTTGACGGTAAGCGGGAGATGCGGGTTCGAATACTTTCGTTGTTGAAACTCATTTCTCCAGCATAATTAAACATCCACTTTGTTTCAGTAAGAAAGTTTTGCATCCTTTTACTAGGTATTTTTAACATTCTCGAAAATACCCAAAAATGAGACTAATTCGGAAAATAACAAGATATGTCCGATGCTTGCAGTATCGGTTTATTTCTCTTACAACACAGCGCAAAGGAGGGGAAAATGATTTAAATTGCACATTTCTGCAAATGTCCATGTGTGTCTCTTTTTATACTTTTCCGTTTAACGTGAATGTCTTACTTGTGGATGTACCCACGACAAAATACAATCCCTAAGTAAAAGTAAATGTTCATGCTACAATCCAGAGAATGGTTCGGATTCTCCAATAATAAATAAAAAAACTTAAAAAATAACTATCTTCCTATATGGGCCCTAAAATGTAGAAATTAAACCTAAAGCATATCGATGGTGCAATCAGTCACTGAGTTTGTATTCACTTCAACGGTAGATAGAGCGCCGGCAATCTTGGGTTGGGTTGTTTTACCTCTGAGCGGCACTTTTTTGCATACCACGGGCTAAATGGCCAGGTCGCATGGACCCCGAAGGCTCAGAGAAGGTTGGGGGAGGGGACCCACTGGAACAGCTGTTGGGAGACAGATGGTAGCCTCCCGTCTACACCATCCAGCGTGTTCTTTAATGTGCACAGGTATAGCTCTCCCGCACACGGGGCCACGGCTTAACGTCCCATCCGACGGACGGCGACCTTTCCAAGCCCATCGGTGTCCCCTATTGACCGTGGGCAGGCGGGGAATTTTGCGGAGATAAATCTCAACGGTGACCCAGCTGGGACTCGAACCTGGGAACTACAGATTACGAGCCTGGCGCGCTACCGACTGAGCCACCCCCGCCCCAGTCCGGCAATCTTGTTGTGTATAAATTGGCACTTTATTTCCTTTGAAGTGGATACGAACTGATTGACTGATTGAACCATCGATATGCTTTAGAGTTAATTTCTTCCTTTTAAGGCCCATATAAGAAGATAGGTAGCTTATTTTCTGAGTTTTTTAAATTTTTTATATTTTTTGTCACTAAAAACACCTACCTTCAAAAACTTCCATTTGATATATGATTCACAAACAGCGACCACATTTTTCCTCCCCTTTTTAGGCTAGTTTGAGATAGTCATGACATTGGAGACGTCACAAGCTCTAATTTGAGATATAACTCGTTAAAGTCTAACCCCGGAAAAATCCGACCCTCCCCCCTTTATCAGGGGGGGGGAGAACAGTAGGTAAAATTGTCGAAAAAGTTTACGACGGTCATTATATGAGCTTTCATTTGACACCTAACTCATAACTATAGGCCCTCCCGTTCGGAAGATATAATACAATCGCTCAAAAAAGTATCCGAACGCTATGGTTGATTACAGAATTCAGAAAAAATATCTGGCAATCTTCGTGTCACGTGACACGAATGCTGCCAGATCACTAATTTCTAAAAAAATGTTGCCAGATATTTTTTTCTGAATTCTGTAATCAACCATAGCGTTCGGATACTTTTTTGAGCGACTGTACAACAACTTTCACATTACCCGAAATTTAGAGGGGAAGAAAGCATGGAGGATCAATATTTTATAGTGTATGATACTTCCCGCATCACAAGCTTTTATTTAACATAAATCATTAAGTTTCTCCATCGCATTCGAAAGATATGGTGGTCAAATCGTTTTGACAAATCCACAAACCGACAAACTGATAAACTGACCAACTGACAAATGTCAAAGCCAAAAGCAACAGAAACATAGGTAAAAACAAATTTGTTCGAGTTATTGGGACACTGTTTGGCCAGTTTGTAAAACAAGCAGGTACGTTGATTTATAAATCTTTTATATATATTTAATAAGGGTTAAACAGGAATTAATACGGATTTTAAATCATCAGTCTGGGTGAATAAGGGGCGGGGGTGGCTCAGTCGGTAGCGCGCCAGGCTCGTAATCTGTAGTTCCCAGGTTCGAGTCCCAGCTGGGTCAGCGTTGAGATTTATCTCCGCAAAAATTCCCCGCCCTGCTCAAGGTCAGTAGGGGACACCGATGGGCTTGGAAAGACCGCCGTCCGTCGGATGGGACGTTAAGCCGTGACCCCGTGTGCGGGAGAGCCATACCCTGTGCACGTTAAAGAACACGCTGGATGGCCTTGACGGGAGGCTACCATCTGTCTCCCAGCAGCTGTTACATTGGGTCCCCTCCCCCAACCTTCTCTGAGCCTTCGGGATCCATGTGACCTGGCCATTTAGCCCATGGTGTGCAAAAGAGTGCCGCTCAGAGGTAAAACAACCCAACCCAACCTGGGTGAATTAGAACTTAAGGTATGATATTTTAGGTTTACCATACTTAACACATTTGTTAGTCGAATTAATTCTTTTAAGGTTTGTCCGTTTATAAGAAAAATATTGCTAACAAATATTTACATTTACAATTAATTATTAAAGATCATAGAAAAAAGTGATGCAAGTCTGAGATATCGGTGAGCATTTCTTCTTTAACATATCTCGGTTTAACATGGAATGGTGCATGACTCAGTTGAGGCAAATGGTACGAATAGTGACAGGAACTACAGTAAATACGTAGTGCAGTCAAAAAGTTCCCTAACTGAGTTAACGGCTGCAGTCAATAAGAATAGCGTGATTAGCTGTTTTCAGATTGCAAGTTTCAGCTTCCATTTTCCATAGGTAGAAATTTGTTAATCATTCAATATTTATTAGTTGCTGTATGCATTTCAAGTATGTGCAATCACTTTATAACAGGCCCGTTCAACCCATATTTAGTAAAGAGCCACTCCAGAAAAAAAACAGCCGCAGTAAATATTCTCTACTTAAAAATTAAAATATTAATTTCTAACGTTGTCTGATGGAGGCTAGGCAAAATTGCTCCTAATGAATAATGAATTATGAAATTTTTTTAAAGCATCATCGTTTAATATACACTATATGATCAAAAATATCCTGACATTCGGTCATCCACAATATCGTGGTGATTGGTCCACCCTGTGCTGCTATCACAGCCTCCAATCTGGGGAAAGCTTTCTATTAGATTTTGGTACGTTGCTGCTGGAATTGCCTGCCATTCTGCCAAAAGAGCATTAGTGAGTCCGGTCACTGATGTCGGGTGGTTCGATCTGGTTCACAGTCGGCGTTCCAATTCATCCCATAGATGTTCCATGGGGTTGAGATCAAGACCTGTTCAAACTTGCGAACAGCACTAGTCAAGCCCCCCTCCACATAACCAGTCAATGGAAATCAAGATGTCGGAACAAGAAGTACCAGCAATGTTGCGCAGCGTATAATTATCGAACTTATCATAAAGGAAGGTGTCATTCTTTCCAAACACTATACCAGGTTTCGAGCCCAGTTTGGGGAAGATTGTTTATCACAGGCAAGGATGTAATTGGGCCAAATCGTTTGCAGAAGACGAGATCGTGTCGAAATGAACTTTATATTAGGAATCTAAGAACTTCTGTCACTCCCAACATTGTTGTCAGAATTGAGGAGCTTATCCTAGATAATCGTCGGATAACGGTCGTGAACACTCACAGGAGACTGGAATTAATATAAAGAGTGCTGAAGAAATTGTGCACAACGATCAGAAATTCAATAAAGTGAGAGCAAGGTGGATCTCATATGACTTCTGTCACCCCAACACAAGGAAAACATTCGTCCTGACACCTGCGCTTTAACGATGAGACTACGGAAACTAAAGTGGGATGTATTGCCTTATCCATCGTATAGTCCTGACCTGACTCCATTCGATTTCCATTTGTTTTGACCCCTGAAGGAGATTTTAGGAGGCAAGAAATTGTGAAAAAATGATGAGGTCATTGCAGCTGTGCAAAGTTGGATTGAAAAGCAACCAAAAACTTTCGTTGAAACTGGAATTCAGAAGCTTCATCAACGTTGGAGCAAGTACATTTCTGTTAACGGGAACTAAGTTAAAAAAATAGTATGCATTATTTTTCTCTTTTGTTGTGAATAAATTTTTTAGACTCAAATTTTCATTTATATTTGAGCTTCCATCGCATTTTTATAGCGAACTTGAAGCAACTGACTTCGAAAGTTCTTTCTTATATTGACACTGTGGAAGTGAAGTTTAATCATGCTAGATTTTGCCACCAGGGAAAAGTTTTTAAGCTCTGAAATATGAACCATAATATCAAATCGATAAAAAAATTTAATCAGATAGTAATATCACTTACTAGAAATTAAGCTATGTTTTCGGCAACTCTTGCTTTCTAGACCATCCCCTATTTGACTCTAGACAATGTTGTCAGAACTGAAGAGCTTATCCTAGATAATTGTTGGATAACGGTGGTGAACACTCACAGGAAACTGGAATTAATGTATTAGTGTATAGATAAAATTATTAGTGTATTAGTGTAAATAACAGTGGAATTAGTGTATAGATTGGTTTATATTGGTGTATAGATTTAACCCGTCGCCGGGTTAACGTGACACCGAATCTGTAAATTCCTCTTATTTCTGAGTTCGACTGCCTGAAATCGCCATATTAATCAATTTTTAGCTCTCCAAAACCAGTATTTCGAAATATGGCATTTTGACCTCGAAAGACACATGACATCCAAAATTGACAAAATTTCTGAGATCTAAATCTCAAAATACCCCTAGGCACCAATGTGTAGCCCTCTACCACTGGTAGATCTACACCGAAGAGCCAAAACATTATGACCAGTGCGTCTTTATGCAAATCGAAGCAACTGCAGGTAGACGACTGTGCGTGTGAAGGTCATGAAACGGTATAAATAACACCTGATACTGAGCTCTCTTAATCAGTGTTATTATTGTTCTTATGGGAAAGGCAGCGGACCTAAGTGACTTGTTGTAATTTAAGTCCGCCGCCTTTCCCATCTAAGTGAGTCTAAGGTGTAAGTGAGTTTGACAAAGGCCAAATTGTAATGGCCAGACGACTGGGTCAGAGCATTTCCGAGACGGCTAGGCTTCTGAGGTGCTCACGGTCAGCTGTGGTTAGTATCTTCAAAAAATGATCCGAGGAGGAAAAAACCACGAACCGACGGCAAGATGTTGGCCGAACATGTCTCAGTGATACTAGAGGTTAGCGAAGGCTATCCTGTATGGTACAAGTCAACAGGAGGGATATTGTGGCGCAACTTGCCCATAATTTGAATGCTGGTGACGGGAGTAATGTGTCACAACACACTTTACATCGAACCCTGCTGAAAATGGGACTGCGTAGCTGCAGGCCACTCCGAGTGCCTGTGCTAACCTCGGTTCACCGTTGAAAGCGTCTGCACGGGCACGCAAGCATCAAAACTGGAACTTGAGTGAATGGAAAAATGTCATCTGATTCGATGAATCTCGCTTAGTGTTGCACCATGTGGACATTCGGGTACGTGTGCGTCGTTTACCTGGGGAAATGTTGGCACTAGGATGCACCGTGGGACAAAAACAAGCTGGTGGAGGAAGTGTAATACTTTGGGCAATGTTCTCTAGGAAACCCTGGGTCCAGTCATTCATGTGCAGGAAACTCTGGCGTCTACCATCTATCTAAACTTTATTACAAACTAAGTAGATCCTTTCATGGCAATGATATTTTCCTCTAGCAGTGCCTCCTTTCAGCAGGAAAATACGCCATGCACGCTGCCCCGATTGTTAGATAATTCGCGGAACATGAGGAAGACTTCCAGTATTGCCCTGGCCTCCAAATTCCCCAGACATCAATCCAATCGAGCATCTGTGGTTTCTGTTGGAACAGCACATCCGATCTGCGGCGGCTAAACCACGCTTGTGATATGTTGGTACCAGATACCATAAGACACCTTTAGAAATCTTGTAGCATCCATGCCTCGCCGGATAAAAGCTGTTTTGGCAGCATGTGAAAGACCAACATCATATTAGGCTGGTGGTCATAATGTTTTGGCTCTTCGGTGCACATTTGACCTTGACAACGAAGGAGACGTTGCATCCAAAATTTCACAACATTCCTAAGATCTACGATTCAAAATACCCCCAGAAACGATTTCAGCACTCTAGCACTGGTAGATCTAAATTTGAACTTTGACCTTGAAGGACTGTCCGAATCCGAAATTTCTTAACGCTTCCGACATCCACACCGAAAACACCCCAAACATCAATTTCCATTTTTCTAGCGCTCGTAGATCATGGTTTGACTTTTACGTGACCCTTAATTGACCTTGAAGGACAAGTCGGAGATCAGATTTCGGATTTTATCCCAGGTCTACGATACAGATTACCACTAGGTGCAATTTTCAAAGCTCTACCATCTCTGCTTCTTAGTTTCATTTAGGGTGATCACCTGTCAATCAGCCGTCAGTCAGTCAATCATCTGTCAATCACTCACAATCGCCTATATACATTGAGATGCCAGTTTAATAGGTACAGCACCCTTTGTCACATAAATGGTTCATGCCAACACGTAATTCTCCACGTGACGGCGGTGTGAGGTATAAATCAAGCAGAGCAACTCTTCAAGCATCAATTAGAGGTGGATTGAGCGTCAAAATTGGAAAAACGAGCGACCATGAACGTGGCGTGATTGCTCGTTTTGGTGTTAGGCCAATGGTGTTAAGCGGGCCGGTTCTATCATCTCCCAAATGGCCATCCTCCTGGGCATTTAATGCACAGCCGTTTCAAGGATTTAGCGAAAATAGTGCAGAAAGCAAAAACTCCACTGATTTGCGATCCTGTAGACGAAAACAGCTTGTAGATCAAAGGAGTCAAAGGAGACTGGCGAGAATCGTACTCGCTCCTAACACACCATTGTATCGGACCTTTTTGCGAATGGGTTACAACAGCCGCCGATTATATCTAATGCCAATGGTGTCAGCGAATAACTCGAAAGTGTGCCTCTTATGGGCGCAGGAGTATCGACTTGGTCGGACAAATCAAGGTTCCTTTTGCATCATGCTGTTGGAAGGACCAGAATTTGGTGGAAGCAATATGAGGCCATGGAGCAATCTTGTCTGGTGTCAACAGTACAGGTTGTTTGGTGGTGGCATTGTGATGGTGTGGAGAATGTTTTCCTGCGCACAGAACCTTCGATGGAATAAGAAACAACCCTGATACGCGTATTTGAATTCGTTGCTGACCAAGTTCATTGCTTCATGGCCACAATTTATTCTCACTTGTATGGACAGGTTCAGCATGATAATGCACCACAAGGCATGTATCGTTACCGAATATGGTTCCAGGAACATGCCAACGAGTTTACCTTGCTTCATTGGCCTCAGATTAAACCTAATCGAGCATCTTTGGGATGAGGTGGTAAGAGCTGTTTGCAGCGAGATTGCCGCAGTCCAATTTGCAGCATGACACAATGATTTCCACATGGTACAACATTACTGCACAATGCATCCAGGATCTTGTAAGTTCCATTCCCCGACGAATTCAGATGTTCTGAAAGCCAAAGGAGGTTACTAGGTACTGTTGGTTGCCTAATAAACTGGCATCTCAGTGTATATTAGATGAATGACATCATATGGACCATGATTAATGATGTCATAAAAGAAGTCACTGTCTTTGGGGAGATTGAATTGCAACTGGACTATATATATATATGATTGACTAATGTCTACCTATATGTTCTCATTTAATTTTTATTTATATGACATCAAAAAAATTTTCGATAGAAAATTTAATTTTACTAGCTATGCAGATGATCTCACTTTTTGGACATCTGAAAAAAATGATTATGATTTACAACAAAAAATACAAGATCAAATCAACAAGCTTATAAATTACTGTGAAAAGTGGAATCTAACTATAAATATAAACAAAACTTATTGTATTCATTTTTTTAAATATAAAAACTTTTTTCCTAAATTTGTATTAAAAAATCAACTCAAATGTAATTACTCAGGTCACCCAATGTAAACTACTCGGTTTTCATTTGGACTCAAAATTGTTATGGAACTCACACTTAGATCATGCTTACACTTCTGGCTCCAAACTTCTAAATGTCTATAAATGCTTTGCTTTCAAAAAAGAGGGGGTCTCAAAAAATTTTAATTACTTTATACCAAAATTTAATTAGAGCACAAAATGGAGTATGGATTAGAACTGATTGATAAACCATGTTTAAACAAACTAAAAAAAATTAAATACTATACAAAACAAATGCTTAAAAATTGCTTTGGGTCTTCCAAACTTTTGTCCAATTGCCCTTCTGGCACAAACAGCCCTAGTTACCCTAGTATGCATCATTTGAAACCAGACACTTAATATTAATTTTGAAATATTTTGTACAATTACATCTTAAACTTCCCGATCATCCCTTTTACTTAAAATACAAAAGACTTCCTTTTTACAAGTTAATAAAAGAAAACTCATTATTAAATGAATATTTCAATAAATTTACCAAAGAGGATCTTAGAGGAGACACACCAGATCCCCTTGCTGACTGGTGTTTTCATCTACCTGATTTTTATTCAGATATTCCTTTATTAAATTCTAAAAGTAATTCCTCTAATGAGGCCATCATTCAACTATTTTACAACTTTAAAAAAGGAAAAATTTACTATTTTTTTAGAAATTTACATAGATGGATCTTATTTACAAGAATCTGGATCAGCTACTGCAGCTGTGTACATTCCTTCATCTAACTTTTCATTGGCATTTAAACTTCCTTCGCACACTCCAATTTTACATGCAGAAATTTTTGCAGTTATTGCCGCATTTAAATGGCTTTTACAAGACGTTAAATAGGGGCGGGGGTGGCTCAGTCGGTAGCGCGCCAGGCTCGTAATCTGTAGTTCCCAGGTTCGAGTCCCAGCTGGGTCAGCGTTGAGATTTATCTCCGCAAAATTCCCCGCCCTGCCCACGGTCAGTAGGGGACACCGATGAGCTTGGAAAGGCCGCCGTCCTTCGGATGGGACGTTAAGCCGTGGCCCCGTGTGCGGAGAGCCATACCCTGTGCACTGTTAAAGAACACGCTGGATGGCCTTGACGGGAGGCTACCATCTGTCTCCCAACAGCTGTTCCAGTGGGTCCCCTCCCCCAACCTTCTCTGAGCTTCGGAGTCCATGTGACCTGGCCATTTAGCCCATGGTGTGCAAAAAAGTGCCGCTCAGAGGTAACCCAACCCAAAACGTTAAAAATAGCCAAATTGTTATTTTTATTGATTCCAAAGGAGCCATCATTTCTTTAATGCAAGAAGCTTTATACTCCTCTTACAATTATTATATTAATTCTATGCTCAAACTAAACTCTGAAAATTTAAAAGATAATAATAATCATATTTATTTAAGTTGGATTCCAGGCCATTCTGGTATCAAAGAAAATGAGGAAGTTGATAAAATCGCAAAATCTGCACATACCTTTAAAACAATTACTCCCGTTCACAAATTTTATATCTTAACTAAAAAGAGCTTAAAAACTTGGAATTCACTTTATCAGAAAAAAATTTTCAAACGCAGTCTTTTCTTAAACTAAATTTTAGATTTAATTTATCAAACAAAATTAACCATATCTTAAAACTACCTTTTTCCAGACAGGAAGTTAAAGTCATTCTACGATTAAGAACAGATACCATTCTTTTAAATAAATCAAAATTTTATTTAAATTTAAGTATATCTCCAAACTGTACAAAATGTAATTCAATTGAAAATTCCACTCATATCCTATTAAACTGTGACAAATTTAAGACTCAAAGAGAATTTTTTTTTTTAAATCTAGAAAGTATTGGATTAATGGATTATACCATTGACTTACTATTGAACTATCCTGTTTTTAATATTCAACTTAAAATCTTTCGTTTCATGCTTGACTTCCTCCAAGAAATAAATATTTGGAATATGCTATAAAATATAAATTTAAATACAAATTTAAAAAAAAAAGAAAAAATTGTCAAAAATATATATATTTAAAAAAGGGTCAAAAGAAATTGTTTAAAAAAAACATAAAAAAGTATTTAAAATAAAATGAATGTCTTAAATATATATATATGTCCACAAAATCCAAAATGGGAAAGCCTGAGGAAGGACCTCCCAATACCTGTATGGGGCGGGGGTGGCTCAGTCGGTAGCGCGCCAGGCTCGTAATCTGTAGTTCCCAGGTTCGAGTCCCAGCTGGGTCAGCGTTGAGATTTATCTCCGCAAAATTCCCCCCTGCCCACGGTCAGTAGGGGACACCGATGGGCTTGGAAAGGCCACCGTCCGTCGGATGGGACGTTAAGCCGTGGCCCCGTGTGCGGGAGAGCCATACCCTGTGCACGTTAAAGAACACGCTGAATGGCCTTGATGGGAGGCTACCATCTGTCTCCCAACAGCTGTTCCAGTGGGTCCCCTCCCCCAACCTTCTCTGAGCCTTCGGGGTGCATGTGACCTGGCCATTTAGCCCATGGTGTGCAAAAAAGTGCCGCTCAGAGGTAAAACAACCCAACCCAACCAAATACCTGTGATGTTTTTCAATTTCTACCTATATGTATGAATGTAATTGACGAGTGAACTTAAAAGCAATAACATGGATGTACATTGTCTACACAAAAAGTGCAGAATTCCCATAATAAGCTAATGTAAAGCCAAATTTGATACTCCGAAATATTTTGCAAAGATATGTGACTGAAATAAGATTTTTACAAAGAAAAGAGACGGAAATAAAATAAAAAGAACTATATCAAGTCTGTCTAAATCCCGAATTTCGAAAATGTTCAGTTAGTATTTAAAGAGCCATGGAAGCCGTAATACTTAACATCAGCAATACCAAGTTCTTTGACGAATAGAGAAAGAATTACTTACACAAACGGTTAAAATATACACTACTTTATGAAACGTTTTGAAATTATACTTATTATTCAATTTTTAACTAATTTCATCTTCGCAAAACTCCCACTTCTTCCATCAGTCAGTAGAGGACACTCCGATGAACTCGGAAGACAGACGTCCATCGGATGGGACCTAAAGCCGTTACTCCGTGTGTAGGAGAGAGCTATAACCAGTGAGAGTTAAAGAACATGCCAGATGGTCTTGACGAGAGGCTACCATCTGTCCCGTAACAGCTGTCCAATGGGTCCCATTCTCCAACCATCTCTGAGCTCTCAGGATCCTTGTAACCCGGCCATTTAGCCCATTTTGTTAAAAGAAAGTGCCGCTCAGAGATAAAACAACGCACCCCAATTACTTCCCAAAGCAAATTTTTGCTTTTGTTAAATACTGAAATTTTTATAAATTTTCCAATATTGAAAGAACATTGTTGAAACCCTCAGGTTTAGGCAGATTGGATTGAGCTCTTGAATTTATCCTTAGAATCAGGTTTTCCCTAAGAAACTTAGTTTAGAAATTACGGTGCATTAAAGTCTGGCTTTTTACCGACATAAATGAAAATTCTCCGATTTTCATGTTGTCCTGATGAGAGGGCTGTTTATGAAATACTGGACTATTAGATACGCCTCTAAAGGAGTGTATCTCCTAGTCCAGAACACGGATGCGAAGGAGAGACAAATTTCTGCAGGATATTTACCTTAAAAATACAACCTCCGGTTTACTCTGCTGTTTCTAATGATTTAGTTAAATGAAAAATTATTCTTTCAAGAACTGTCAACTCGCATCTTCCTAATGTCTTATTTCAACGACGAAGTGTTCCTCCGAGAATTGTCAACTTCCCTACCCAAATGTCTTAGTTAAATAACGAAGTGTTCTTCAGTAAGTTGGCAACTCTCTTCTACTAATTCCTTACTTTAATGACGAAGTGTTATTCGTAGAGGTGACACACCCCTCCATCTAATGACTTACATAAATGACTAAGTATTCCTCCAAGAGACAGTAATTCCCTTCTCTCCTGCCTTTGACGAAGTATTCCTCCAAAACACAGCACTTCCCTCCTCCCATGTCTTACTTAAATGACGAAGCATTCCTCCAAAAGACAGTATTTCCTTTCTCTCGCACCTGTGACGTCATGCCTTACTTAAATGACGAAGTATTCCTCCAAGACACAGAACTCCCTATCTTCCATGCCTTACTTAAATGACGAAGTATTCCTCCAAGATACAGAACTCCCTTTCTTCCATGCCTTACTTAAATGACGAAGTATTCCTCCAAAAGACAGCATTTCACTTCTCCCATGTCTTACTTAAACAACGAAGAGTTATCCAAGACACAAAACTACCTTTCTTCCATACCTTACTTAAATGACAAAGTGGTCCTCCAAAGACAGCACTCCCCTTCTCCCATGCCTTACTTAAATGACGAAGTATTCCTCCAAAAGATAGCATTTCCCTTCTCCCATGCCTTACTTAAACAACGAAGAGTTATCCAAGACACAAAACTACCTTTCTTCCATACCTTACTTAAATGACAAAGTGGTCCTCCAAAAACAGCACTCCCCTTCTCCCATATCTTACTTAAATGACGAAGTATTCCACCGTAAGACAGCATTTCTCTTCTTTCATGCCTTACTTAAATGATCAAGTATTCCTCCAAGAGACAACACTCTCCTTCTCCCATGCCTTACTTAAATAATGAAGTGTTCCTCCAAGAGACAGCACTCCCCTTCTCCCATGGGGGCCGAAGTGACTTAATCGGTATCGTACCAGACTTGATTCCCAGCTGGGCCAGCGTTGAGATTTATCTCCGCAAAACTCCTCTCCTGCCCTCGGTCAGTAAGGGACACTTAAGGGCTTGAAAATCCCGCCGTCTGTCGGATGGGACGTTAAGCCATGTCTTCGTGTGCTGGAAAACCATATCCTGAGCATGTTATAGAAAAAAAGCTAAATCTTACATTATTATCATTCTAAATTACTCTTCATCAAATCTATACAGCACAATGCTTTTATCAATAACATACATATTATCAATAACAAAACACTACAACATAATATATAATAGTATTCCTGTAATATAAATGTTATTTAAAATTAACTTTATTTTATAGGGAATTCATTTTTCAAGAAAATGAACCTTTGTAGCATCTAGTGTGATCCCTAATCATAACTTCTGGTGGTCATGCTGTATGAACTCACAATGGGGAAAACTGGAGCTGCTTGGCCATCGCTACGACTCCGAACACCAATTAGTTGACTAATAAAGTATCACAGGAAAAAATCTTATAGACAAGAAACACTTGTAACAATCAGCTGAAAAAAATTGGTTGTCCTGAGTGGAACTCGAATCCACGCATCCCAGATGCCCGGCATGCTTCTGGGAGGGGTGGGTTCGAGTTCCACTAAGGATCACCAATTTTTTTCAGCTAATTATTTCAACCAATTAGTTGACTATCAGCTTTCAAACGAAAGCAAAACATGTAACTATAAACGAGATACTGACCTTCTTCAGTCAATTTAGGTTTATCCTTTTCTATAATTATATTTTTTAGCAGTTTATCCTAACAATTGCTATAATTGATGCATTGGAGTGAGCAATTGATGGTCACAGCTAAGCTTCATCAAAGTCATCTCATCATATTGCACCTTGAAATTGGTTTCGTCATTGCTACCCCGACAGTTCGTAGCTTCCGGCCTTCTGACCTCCCCAACCCTTTCTAACGCCATTTTCACTCTTTCTAACGCTCATCTTCATGGAATTCAAAATAAACTTGACATAATATTTACTCTGAATAAATATTTAGGAGTATTTTTATTTATTATATCTAAATTTTTCTGCTGAGGTCCTGCCATCCTCTCAGACCTACTGTGGCATATAAACTGACAGGCTCCTGTCAGACCTCTGTGGCAAGCAGCTGCTTGAGGGGGTATTTTTGTAGCCGTCCCGTGGCCGAGTGGTTAGAGCGCTTGGCTACTGATCTACGGGACCTGAGTTCGAGCCCCGGGTAAGGCATGGATGTTCGTGTTGTTTTCTACTGAGGTCCTGCCATCCTCTCAGATCTTCTGCTGTGGCATATAAACTGACAGGCTCCTGTCAGACCTCTGTGGCAAGCAGCTGCTTGAGGGGGTATTTATTTTATATATATATATATGTTTTTATAAACCAGTGTTTCTTAATCGCTGGCCAATGCCCCTCCTACAGGGCCGGGAGCTCATTTTGAAAATTCATAATTTAAATACGATAAAATGAAAAAACCTAAAATAAATTTATCTCGGAATAAATATGTATATATATTTAAGCAGTATTGTGTAATGATTACGTTCAACATAAACTGAAAATCCGAAAAGTCATCATTGAAAATCAGAATCATTACTGCCGGGTCACAGAATTGCTATACATTGAGAGTTTGCCGAGCGGCAAGATCACATATTTTGAGAAACACTGGTCTAAGCCATATAAGTGATCAAAACAAACTCGGTCAATCCCGAGGCCACTAAGAATTACACAGTCTTTTTTTTTTTCGGAATTCCATTTAAGAAGCTGAAGGACGTTGTAAATCCAACCTGTGAAAAATGTAATGGTGTTTCTATTTTAGGCTAATTAATTAACGTTTAAAACATTTTGATCGACTTCTCTACTTTTAGGAAAATGACTTCAATGATCCTAATGCTAATGCAAGGTGACACACTAAAAGGGTTTCTAATCTTAAACGTACTGTATCTTGTGTAACATGACATGATGCTTTGGAAGAAAAATGAGCTTGAAGTGAAATGCAACATGCATCCTCCAATAGAGCATTGATGGTTAAAAACAAGAGAGAAAAGATTACAAAAGGGAAAGAAAATATTTAATTAAAACAAAGTAGACCAAAAGAATCTGTTTAATCGACTTAGTTCTCGAAACATTTCTCTGCTGTTTGCACATGTGGCTGTCTTGTTCAGTTTACTTTTTCTCTGCATATACTGGTAAAAGGTAATCCTTGCTTTTGTGCTCTTTTTATAAAAGTGACTCAGTATTTTGTTGTAGTAATAGAGCACTGATCTGTAAATGGTAGCAAGATGTACACTGGAAGGACAGTTATGCACAGAACCAGCCTGACCAAGTAGCTAAAGTCTGAACAAGCCTACTCGTGGTGTAGGTCTTTAGTATCTTTCAATAGAGACTTTTTTCACTGTGGTCAATTGATATGGATTATTATGGCTGCTTTTTAATTTTTGTCTACCCTGGTGAGGAGTGGTCAACCACACAGGGTCTTGGTGTTGACCATATATACCTACCTGAATATAATTATGGCTCTGAGCTTGATTATGGATCCTGAACTTGATGCAGTGGTGGGCTTCTGTTTAGGGAAAATCCGCTATGTTTTCTGTTTCTTTGTGGGTTGACAGCCCTGAGTGAATAGATGCACAGGGTGCGTTTCATCAGCAGGTGTATAATCCTGATCAGAAGCCATCACAGGTACCTGAACCATTAACACATTTTCTTTACATATCCCACTTACCATTTTCTCTCCACAGGCACTTGGAATGTGAAGACTCTCCACAGGGATTATTCTCTTGATGTCCTCACATAAGAATAAACGTATATATACATAAGAATACATAAGAAATGTAACCTATATATTCTCGGCTTGCAAGAGACAGGATGGACAGGTGAAAGTCAGACACTTAGAAATAGATTTAAATTTCTCTTTTCATAGTAGGGGACCTTTGACCTACCACTTCACTCTGACCTTTGGGGAGGGATGATAGGTCACTTTTGCATTGGTAGTTGCAGTAGCAATGGGGAACGTCTCTTACAGGTTACGTGACTGTTTGAGAACAACTAGCACTTATTAAAAACACCCCGACATGTGTAAATGCCTGTTCCTTTCACCTGATTGGTTGCAAAGGAATACGATTATTATATATTAATTATAAGAAATGGACTAGTTCTGTTAGGAATACCTGGTCATATAGAGAAGCTGATAGTTAATCTGGTCATTACCTTGTTAAAAGTATCTTGCAACTTAAACTTAAGAATTGTTCTGCTAAGGTTAAAATAATTACCTTTAAGACTGAAGCTCTGCAAGACCCAGTTACAGACAAAGTTTAGTATAATGGGTTACATAGTCATTCTGACAATCGTGACTTACTTTCTCTGAAGTCGAAGTCTGTAAATGTAGGTCGGGTGCACTGGAAGGAGAGCTGGGTACCTTCCCCTTTGATGATGCACAAAACCGGTCAGGCCTATCACTTAAAATCCAACACCACCTTCTCGTGGTGCAAGCGGTTAGTACCCTGGTCATCTATGCCTATTTTTATTTCTTTTCTCCCTGCTGAGGAGTGGTCAACTTCAAAGAGTCCTACTGCTAAAAATAATTTGCATAGAAATTCAATGTATGCACCCATCTCTTGATTTATATCGCAGATATGTTCCGGGAAATCACCGTGTAAATCCAAACCTTCAAATCGAAACCAACAACGTATTAAAAATCGGGGATAGTTTCCGAAAAATTCCTTGTTATGAATGAAACGCACATTGAAAGTTTTATTTATACATATTTAATTCAAATTTCACTTCAGCACTAATAATAAGCATTAATGTAACATTATTTTGCCCTTTATTTGCACTCACTCAGATAAGCTGAGATTAATTTCTCGCACATTTCGTTTTGATCACAAAAGGCATTCATCGTCAGCGTATACGTAAATCTGAAATTTGAGGACGAAATCTGAAAGACTGATATTTATGAAATGAATATACGAGGGGCGTTCAAAAAGTTCTTGACATGCATCTGAAAAACAGAAAACATTGCACTTACCTCAATAAAACTTTTACTGTCTTTTAAAGACAGTAAAAGTCTGAAAGGTCATTTTCTGCTGAAAGATCTTTTTAAGACCTTTCAGCATCTATGCAAAGCTGCAGATGTCTACACCAATTCTGAAACACTTGATGGTACTCCTGTTGGGGAATACTCCGCAACTCTCAATGAAGGCATTTTGCAAGGTCTTGCACCCTTGAAAAAAGGCTTCTCAGTAAGTTCATTTTTAATTTTTGGAAACAATCAGATATCCCATGGTGCAAGATCTGGAGCATGCAAAATGGAGTAGATGTTTGATTTTTTTTTCTTGCTCCATATCGGCCGTAACTTGAAGGGTTTTGTGCACTGTCATTGTCATGAAGAAGAACACTTGACACTTCTCTTGTTGTATGCTGCTCCTTCATCTCCTTAACCATTTTGGGCAAAACAATGTTGGTGCAGTATTGGTCATTTATAGTCATTTCATCAGGTAAAGGTGTCCACGGCAGCCACTCCTTGGAAATTGAAAACCATGTGAACATCCTGTTCCTTGAGGAAAATCGTGTCGGAGGATTTTGTGACGCGGTTTATCTTCTGCAACGAAAATATAGTTGTCGATCTTTCCGGGAGTTGTATAATAATTAAAACATATCTCATCACCTGCGACAATGTCTGTTAAATGTTTGGGACCATTAGATTCAAATATTGCTAGCATCTCCTTGCACGAGTCGATTCTAGTCTTTTTTTACTGTTCTCACAGTTTGAGGAGTACCCATTTGTCACAGACCTTTCGGAACTTTAAATGTTGATGAATAATTGTTTCCACACTGCCATAGTGGTGTGGCAAATCGATACACTGACATCTAAACTTATTACTGAACGGTGATGTGGTGGGATTTCCTTAAAGAGTTAATGAACAGCAGCGATGGTTCTCACGTTCACAGCCTCCTTCGGTCTTCCTTCACGGGGGAGGCCTGCGAAGCTTTGCCGTCCTTCTCTGAATTTGCGCATCCATCCCGTAACAGTGATAAATCGGCATGATTCGGCGTGGAAATCTTTAATAAGCGTCATAGTAGCAACTCATGGATTTCGCAGACCCAAATTTATACGCATATTGTAGTGTATATAATAAATTATATACACTAGTTTCTGAGGTATGTTTTATTATGAGGTATGGTTTATTCCATTTAAGGGAGGAAAGGAAGACGATAAATAGAGGGAAAATGGTCGAATATGATGTGCATACGAGTAAAATGAAACGACGCCTTTTGCTTTCCTTGACCAATTGAAAAGTTTAAATGTGTTGCTTTATATCTACACTGAGATGCCAGTTTATTAGGCACACCTGCCTAGCAGTTTTTTGTTGCACTTCCTTTGGCCTTTAGAACAGCATGAATTCGTCAGGGCGTGAAATTTACAAGATGATGGATGTGCAGGAATGTTGTATGTACCATGTAGAAATGATTGTGTCGTGCAGTTACTACAGATTGAATAGCGACACAGTCTCACTGCAAATATCCCTTTCCATCTCAACCCAAGGATTATCCATAGGGTGTAGATCAAGGAATGTACAGGCCAATGAAGCAAAAAAAACTGTCAGCATGTTCCTGGCACAATTTGTGACAATACATGCCTTGTGAATAGATGCATTATAATGCTGAACGTGTCCTTCCGAGTGAGGATAAACAAGAGCCATAAAGGGATGAACTTGGTCAGCAACGATGTTGAAATACGGAATGGCGTTTAGATGTCCTTCGATGGTATCAGGAGCCTAATGTGTTCCAGGAAAACATTCTTCACACCATCACACCACCACCATCGGCCTGTACTGTTGACACCAGACAATATGCCCCCTTGGCCTGATGTTGCTTGTGACAAATTCTGATCCTTCCATCAGCACGTTGCAAAAGGAACCTTTATTCGTACAACCAGGCTACCTTTTTTCTATACTCAATGGTGGTGTCACAGGTGCCCCATCAACTATCCTTGTTTGTGGCGACCCAGGATGAAGATTAAGTTTGGTTTTGGAAAGTGCTGGACTTCACTTCTATTGTACTGTTCAGCCCCGACGGTGGATAGTGGTAAACGTGGCATCTCCTGATAGATGCAGTGCAGTCTCTGAATTGCGGAGCATCTGAGTTTTGTCATAAATAATATTACTTGTACTCAATGGTCCAGTGTCGATGCTCCTGTGCACACTGGAGACGTGCTTTTGTATTCTTTGCTGACAACATTAGCACTCGACATAGTCGGCTGTTTTTGGAGCTATTTCGTGACAACATCCGATACTTGGTGTATTAAGAAATGGTCTTCTACACATCAATGTTTAATTCTCCTTTGATATGCCTGGTTTGGCTCGTTTGTTTGCTTGTACCATTCTAGCCAGTTTCCTTTAACCCCTCCATCCACAAGCTGTTTTCGGCTGTAGGTGTTCTGATTACTAGTAGTTTTTTTATTATCACACCGTTCTCGGTAAAACCTTGAAATGGTTGTGCGTGAAAACATTAGGAGGATGGCCGTTTGGCAGAAGCCAGAACCTGCACGCCTGGCACCAACTATCATGCCATGATCAATGTCGCTCAGGACGCTCGTTTTTCCTATTCTGACGCTCAACCCAACTCTTCAAGAGATCCTCTGCCTGATTTATTCCGCATATCGCGGTCACGTGACATATTACATGTTGGAATGAACCATTTATGAGACGAGGGGTGGTGTATCTAATAAACTGGCATCTCAGTGTATGCGACAGAGTTTTGTTTTGTTTTCATTTAGGCGTTGAAATGCTGAATCCGATTTCGTTGTGCATGTCAAAAGATATTCCGATTAACCTTCAAAAACTGTAACTAAAGATATTTTAACACCCAGCACAAGCAAAGGTCTGTAAATGGTAGCTAGGTAGTCACTGGAAGGAGAGCTATGCATCAATCCCCTCTGATGATGCATAGACCCGGCGATGCCTTGCACCCGCGTTCTCGAGGTGCAGACCGTTAGTATCTTTCAAAAGAGTACACTCTTGTGGAAGGGAATGGCAGGGCTGCCAGATCAGTTTGGTCTACTGATCTGGACTACAATGACTACATTTCTTTTTTTTTCCTACCCTGCTGAGGAGTGGTCAATAAAAATGGTCCTACTGACGTCCATATACACCATCCAGAATTGAATAATGGCTCTGAGCTTGATTATGGATCCTGAACTTCCTGCAATGGTGGGCTTATGTTGAGGAAAAATCTTCTGCTGTGTTTTCTATCTGTTTGTGGGTTACCAGCTGGTTATTACCAGTCTCTTGTTCCTATGGCCAGCGTCAAACCTGCATTGGAGAAAGTCTTCTAGTGTAAATGACTGCAGCCTTTAGTAGTGGGACGGGACAGTTCTTTACCCCACGCCTGCGATTAGGGGACTGTTTCACATTGTCGGCATTTCCTATCTCATAAACATAATTTCTTTAAACATCCCACTAACCATTCTCTCTCCACAGGTATTTGGAATTGAAGGACTCTGTACAGAGATTATTCTCTTGATGTCCTCACACAAGAATTCCACCGTTATAACTTAGATGTTCTCGGCTTGCAAGAGACCAGATGGACAGATAAAGGTCAGATACTTAAACATAAGCTTAAAATTCTCTTTTCAGGGAGGGAAGATGATAAGCATCTCCAAGTCGTAGGTTTGTTTCTCAGCATAGAAATTTAGACACACTAGTGATGCTCTTCTAGAATATGAGTGCATTAATAAAAAGTTTCTTACAGCTAAATTTCAGACATTAATTAAAGACTTGAATGTTACCCGATGTTATGCCCCCATTGAAATGCCGATGAGATTGTCAAAGTTAGGTTGAAGGTAATACAACTTCAGGATATTTCGAATTCTGTCAAGAAGATGTTATATTATATTATTATATCAATATTACCGTTGTTCTAGGGGACTTCATTTCAAAGTTGGTACTGACGCTGACCTTTGGGTAGGGGTGATAGGCCCTTTTGGTATTCGTAGCTGTAATGGCAATGGACAACGTCTCCTACAGGTAAGTAAACTTAATGATTTGAGAATAACTAACACTTCTTACAAACACCGTGACATACATACATAAGTACACATGGGTTCCCCTCATAGGCTGCATGATATGATTGATCATATATTAATTAGTAGCAAATGGGAAATTTCTATTAGGAATACCAGGGCATGTAGGGGAGCTAAAATTGGATCTGACCATAACTTTGTAAAAGGTGTTTGCAACTTAAACCTAAGAAGTGTTGTGCTAAGGTTAAAAATTTTACCTTTAATTCTGAAGCTCTGAAAGACACAGTTATAGCTAAAACGTACCATGATAAGTTACTTAGTCATTATGACAGTCATGATTTGCTTACTACTGAAGTTGAGGAAAAATGGGACCGTTTTAAACTGACTTCTTTGGAAATTAACAGTACTCTTTTAGGTAAAAAGGAGCAGAGGAGGCAGAATTATTTGTGTTATAAGGCACTTGAGCTTATTTCAGAAAGAAAAAAACTGCGTGAATGTTTTTAATCAATATCCTACTAATCCTAACAGAAAGCGTTACAAAGAGCTTAATAAACATGTAAAGGATCCGTAACCTCAAAACGGTAATGTAACATCTGGTTCCTTTGTACTCCTTAAAGTTTTGTATTTTGTAGGCGTTTGGGAGTTCTTAGTGTTTTGAAAAGCTGTGTTCCTTCCTTATAAGTTTGGTGCCTCTCTTTGAAACTCTTCAGGTATTGTACTTTAATCTTATTTCCTCGCATTTATTGTTAAGATCATGGCGTCTAAACACAAGATGGCAACCTCACCAAAGAATGCAGCTCTCGCTAGCAATACATCAAGCTCGCCAGTGGGTAGAAGCAGCCCTCCAAGGTCACCCCCTGCCTCTAGCGCTGGTTTGTCGCTTTCGGACGACGATCTGTTGTCATCAGTCTCTAAATTTGTTAAAATTGTCTTCAAATCCCAAGACTCTGTTCAAACGATTGTCTCATTACTCGCTGCAGTATTTACTTCTACTGTTCTGCAAGAAATGAAAAGGAGACTATACATGAGCTAAGATATCAGCTCAAAGAGAAAGATGTAGTAATAAATGAAGATAGATGAAGAAAAGATGTAGAAAGATGCAGAAAGATGTAGAAAGATGTAGTAATAAATCAACAAGAAATATAAACGGAGGCTATACATGAGCTAAGAGATCAGCTCAAAGAGAAAGATGTAGTAATAAATCAACTGCGTTCTGAGATTTCTTTGAAGTGCAATGAACTTGAACAATCAACGAAGAAACTCGATCAGATTTTTGGAATGGAAGAAGTAGATACGCCTGCTGATGACCTTGCCAATAATATTTTCAACGAAAAAATTAAACATTGACATTTTCGTAAATGACATTGACCGCAGTCATTGAGAGGGATTGGAGGGAACGGTAAGTCCCGACCGATCATTGTAAAATCCTGTTCATATCGGAAAAGAAATCCTGTGTTCTGTGCTAAAAGTAAACTTAAATGCAGTGAAATCACTATTCATGAAGATCTAACTTCAGAAAGAATTAAAATGCTTCATTCGGCTATTGAGAAATTTGGTCAGTGCAATGTTTGGACTCAAGATGGATCAATAGTGGTAAAAATGAAAAACGGTAACAAACTCTTTATTACATCAAAGAATAAGTTAAATGAACTTTAAAATTAGTGTAAAAATATTTTCTTTATGTACCTGTATATTTATATATATATATTACCCATGCTTATATACAGGGTGAATCTGAAAAAGTGGGCAAAACTTTACGGGGTGGTAGAACGCAGCTGTACGAGCAATATTCGTCATAGAATGTATGGTCGGAACGCAAACGGCGAGCCGCTAGGTGGCGTTGGAAATGGTATAAAAGGGTCGGTCCTCGCACCCAACGGCATTTCTACCGTGGATTGCCGAGAGGATGACTGGTTATGCTAACCACGAAATGGCGGATATGCACTTTGTGTACGTTATTTTTATGCCGTTGGGTGCGAGGACCGACCCTTTTATACCATTTCCAACGCCACCTAGCGGCTCGCCGTTTGCGTTCCGACCATACATTCTATGACGAATATTGCTCGTATAGCTGCGTTCTACCACCCCCTTAAAGTTTTGCCCACTTTTTCAGATTCACCCTGTATATGTTGTGATGTGTAACCCACTTTGCACAATCCTGTGTCTCTCAACTTTTATTGTTGATAAAACTGCACATAATTTGTAGTTTTTAAAATAAAAACTCTCCTTCTACGAGAACGTTTGCGACATTTTGAAACCCATTAGTCCCTTTATTTATCTGTTTTCATTATTCTGTATTAGTTTTTTATTTGTACATATTTATAACTTCATGTCTCTATTTACCGCTAACGAAAATTTTCTTCTTAACTTACATAAGTCTCTCATACGTATATAAATTTTTTCACCAAGATCACTGTTGGTTAAACGTTTGTCATCTCAGTATACGTTCTCTTAAATCTAAACCTTCCTATCTACTGAGTTCTGACATTTTTAAATTTGATGTAATTGCTCTTACAGAGACATGGCTCAGTATCTCTCTTCCAAATGATCTTTTTGAACTCGAAGGATATAAACTATTCCGCATCGACAGATCTAGTGGGACAGGAGGAGGACTTGCATTATATGTGGGGGAAACATTTAATGTCGAAGTAATGTCTATTCCTTTTTGCTCTTGTTTTGAAGGTTTCTGGGTCAAAAACTCTCCTATCAATAAACAAAACCATGCTCTTATTATCGGCACACTCCGTACAGCAATATTGAAGATTTTATCAATTCATTGTACTCAGTCCTTGAAAGCTTCCCTTGCAACATTACTTCCATTTTTACGAGAGATTTTAATATCAATGCTCTAAAACATAATTATGCGTATTCCAAACTTGAAATCTGCCTAAAAACATTCGGACACGTACGTTTAAACAAATTGCCCACTCGCATTACTGATCACAGTGAATCTCTCATTGATATGATTTTCTCCAATAGACCTTCACTTCACAAGCGTAGACTTACTCTCTTCGAAGACATTAGTGATCACTTTATTATTAACACATCTGTATTGTATTATTCATCTCGTGCACCTATGATTCAATTTCAAAAAGTTCCTTTAAAAATTTCAGCAATGATGAGCTTTTTGAGTTTGCAAAATATCTCCCTTTCCACAAGCGTATATCCGAATGCCCAACTCCTACCTCAAAAACACAATATATCTCTTGTTTAATCAATTTTTCTTTTGATACCTATGCTCCTTATAAAACTTTCAAAGTTCGTCCTTCTCGAAATCCTTGGATTACAAAAGAGCTTCTGAAAATGATCACATTAAAAAACAAACACTTTAAGAATGCTATTAACCCTAATCACCCATACACATGGGAGAGCTATAAAACTTTCCGTAATCTGGTCAACAGTAGTATAAAAAATGCCAAGCGTATATATTTTCTTAATCGACTTTCCGTTATTAATCCAAATGGTAATGAAACATTAGAATTTTTGATTGTGTTACTGGTAACTTAAGAAGCCAAACCAAAATTAATAAGATCGTTTACAATGACAACTCCTTTTATGCTCCTAAAGAATTGCTAATGTTTAGAATAATGTATTCTGTATGTCAAACAGGACCTTGTTAGAATTGGTGTGCAGTGGCCAGATGCAGTAGATGTAGCTCAGGATAGACTTGCTTGGAGAACTAAATTGCACGGTCTGGTTGCACCTCCGTAGCCCATAGCTGCTTGAGGATGATGATGATGATGATTCTGCATGCAAACGCAAATGAGTAATTGAATCTCTTTTGTTGCGATCTTATGCAACCACGGCAATTCCCGGTTCCGCTTGTACAGCACTACCTGGTTATGAAAAGCCATGACCATCTAGAGCCGGGGGCAAGGAATACGCCCTATAGGCGCACCTCAACCCCAGCCTCACATGGCAGCAGTCCTATAGAAGGAAAGCTGACCACCGGAAGAAACCTTACTTTAATCTATTCCCCGGTTTGCAAATGTGCATGGATATATAGATCCAAGCTCGATCGGCACCCGGGGTGGAGACTCTTAGTAGGACCCGGACTTTTGAAAGGGCTCTGGCTTACTAGGAGCCAATCCCGTTCTGCCGAGCCCTTGAACAGCTCCACTGAGCTCCTGAGAGGTGAGGTCTCAGGACACTGTCACCGACCAACACGCTAGGGAACCAGTTGGCAGCATCGTCGACCTCGGTTGTCCTTAGCCATGTCCAACCGGGACGCCAATCCGGTCGGCACAGCCTTCAGCCGGGTTGCCGGACCCTAGGCCCCTCCACCACGACAAGGTGGTCCCCTATCGGGGGGGGGGGGGGGGGCAAATGAGTAATTATCAAATACCAATAAACATTTAATAATCTTCAAACCTTTAATCTCAAAAATTACCGAAATCGAAGTTTTTAACCTTATAGATTCGCTAAAAAAAACACTCGCAGTGTCGGACCAGATGGAAACTCTGTCATTATTCTAAAAATTCTTTTCACATTAATTTATGCACCCCTTTGTGATCTATATTAATTGTTCATTAAATCTGATGAATTCCCAGTTCCATGGAAAGAAGCCATGTGTATGAGAGCTTTGTAGAAGGGTACCTATCCCTATCGTGTCAGGATGAATAACTCAGGTGGCCGAATACACAAACTCATGTGTTTCTCATATCTACAATTATTTACACAATTTACACTTTATAATATATACAGTGACTGCCCACCCGGTGCAGTCACTCGCCGAATGCAACACAGGCTATAATCAGCATCAGCGGTCCCACCGCTAGATACAGAACAAAGCTTAAAAACAGGAGGTGCAGACTATCTATTTCTAGCAGACTATCCGCCTGACATCCGGACAACTTCGTGGTCCGCATTCAAGTCCCGGTTTTCCCCACCTTATGAGCTCACGTGTCCTTCGGGGACGTTAGGGTGTCTTGGCCAATAGGGTACGAACACGATCGCAGTGCCAGGCTGACTCTTGTCGCCTTTCTTCATCCGGCTATCCAAACTGAATACGCCGCTGGCGCTATGTCGACAGGCGGAAGGCACTGCCGCCAAAATGGCGATCCTGACCCTTAATCCTGCCGAGTCCCTACACCATCACCTCGTAAAATTTCAAATCCTTCTAACCCTCTGGACTATCTACCTATTTCAGTTATATGTGCTTTAAGCAAATTTTTAGAAAAAGCCGTCGAGAGACAATTATCGACTTTTGTTAAAAATTTTAATTTACTTTCGTGCAGAATATTCGGGTTTAGGAAAAATCGGTCAACTGAAACTCTCATAACACTTCTTGTTAATCAATAGATATTGCTTTAGACAGCAAAGTGAAACTGGTTGTGGGACTGGTTTCCCTTGACATCTCAAAAGCATTTGATTCAGTTGAACACAAACTTATCTTGTAAAAACTCTGCTATAATCTTAATCTATCGCCCTCAACTCTTTCCTGGTTTGAAAATTATCTCAACGACCGTGTTATCCGAACTAAATTATACACTAATGAGATCTCTACACCTCTTAAAATCAATCGGGGAGTACCTCAAGGAACCATTCTTAGCCCACTTCTTTTCAACCTTTTTGTTAATTATCTTCTAGAATTCTCCACTAACTACAATATTTTTATGCATGCAGACGATTGTCTTCTTTCTTTTGCCTTAAGTTCTCTCACTTCTCTAGAGTAAGAAACAGAAAATAATATTCATGATGAGCTTCATTGTTATACTAAAAATGGATTCACTGTCGATATGAAGAAAACCAATATTGTTTTTCTTTCAACTTCAAATTCTCCCCCCCCCCCTGACACAAACATTAAAATTACAGTTTCCACTTCCATGAAATACTTAGGTATGACGATAGATTATATTCATGACTTTGGAATTCACATTAATAAAACCGTCTCTTCGGCTTCTAAAAGAACTTATATATTGAGGTACATTTGAAACTATATATCCTCCTATGCCCCAATGTTCTACAAAATTTACATCCGACCGAAACTCGAATACTGTGCTTTCACTCTTTTTGGTATTAATAAAAAGAACTCTTATAAATTAGAAAAAGTTCAAAATGAAGTCTCAAAATCATCAGCAAAATCTGTTTTAGCAGACGAGAATCTCTAACACTTACGGATATTCGTTCCAACTACCAAATTCCCACTTTTGAATCTAAAAGAAAGCTGCAGTTTATTACCATTATTCACGACACTATTTATAACAAGTCTCATCCCTTTCATTCGATTCTTACACCCTATATTCGATTGCGACATCGCCACATCCTTCGCTCTAATAATAAAATGTTTTCTACTCCCAAGAGTTTCAAAGCTAAGTACGATGAAATTTCTTTTGCCTTTCAAGCAACCTCAACTTGGAAACTCTCTACCGAGCGATATCACTTCTTTAAATTCTAAAACAGAATTTAAAAACTATATTAATTCACTCCTACTAGAATATTAAACGTTTGACCAACAACATTTCCTCACCCCTTTTCTCACACCCCATTGGATTATCCCTTTGGATTATCCGCAATCTTTTTTTCCCTGTTCATTCATTTAATATTACTCTTTCTTGTCTTACACCTTCCTTTTATTCTCCCTAAGTTTACTATTTTTTTTATCATATTTCATATTATATGTTTGTCTTCGTCTGTGCAACTTGTCATTTTGTTTATATGTATCAACTATTTATGCAATTCCTGTAAATATGTTTGTATTTTTGTACTTTCATCAATATTTCTTTTTAATATCTCAAATGTATTGGGGCATCAAGCCACTTGAACTTTTAAATTAATATCCAAAATTACCTGTACCTTGGCTTTACTGTAACCCCCTGCATGAAATAAATTATTATTATTATTAATTAGCAGCTGATATGAATCTTTGGCTTGATGGCTTGGCTGACAAAGCCGAGGAAGCAGCTAGACAGTGTAAGCTTTACCAGATAATCAATGTATCATGTGGGAAGAAACGAACAGGTATACAGGGATTGAAGGATATACAAGGTAAGGTTATTGAAAGTGAGGATTCTGTCATGGCTAGGTGGGCTGAGGATTTTAGTGATGTTTTTCTTTCAACTTCAAATTCTCCCCCGCCTGACACAAATATTAAAATTAATAACACCCATATTACAGTTTCCACTTCCATGAAGTACTTAGGTATGACTTTAATTACATTACTGGCTTTAATGTTGGCCCTATATTATAGTCTGGCTTTATTCATTATTTATTCTTCATTCATTTTTTTCTAAACTTAAACTACATAAATCTCCAGGGGTAGATGAAATTACTACTAAAATATTTAGAACTGGGAATATTTCTGTTACCACATGGCGAATGAAATTTAAGTATCTTTTATGATAAATGCATTGTTCATAAGGATTTTACCAGAACTGTTATTATCCCTATTTTTAAAAAAGGTGATCGCAGTTCTTGTGATAATTATAGAGGAATTGGTTTACTTTCTGTTCCAGGTAAAGTTCTTTGCATGATTGTGCTTAATAGAATTAAGAATCCAGTTGACGGACAATTGCGTGATGAGCAGTGGAGATTCAGAGGTGGTAGGGGATGTGTAGATCATATTTCTTCGCTTAGACAGATTCTTGAGAAATGTTTAGAGTGTCTGAAGCAGGCTTCAGACACCCTAAACTTTGTAGGTTTCTAGCTTTGTAGATTTCAAAAAGGCTTTTTACTTTGTTGATCGTCATAATTTGTTGTTGATTGTGAGATCGTATGGCATACCAGACAAGATAGTTAATATAATGAAAGCTCTCTATAATAACACTGAGTCGTGTGTGAGAGTTGGTAAGGCTTGTAGCAATTGATTTAGCATTGCTTCTGGTGTTCGACAAGGGTGCATTTTGTGTCCTTTTCTCTTTAGTTTGGTTATTGATTATGTTATGCGAAATTCACTTCAAGGGAAATATTTTGGCCTTAAATAGACTGGAGATACGAAAATTTCTGATTTAGATTATGCTGATGATTTAGCCCTTTTAGCAAATGATGTTGATGAGACTGGTAGTAGAGTAGGTTTGGTTATAAACAGAGAGAAAACTAAAGTAATGAAAATTGGTCAGGCAGGCTGTGATTCAGTTAATCTGAATGGTTCCACTCTTCAGCAGGTATCTCAGTTAAAATTTTTTGGGAGCTATGTAACAGAAACTAATGATGTACGGCATGAGATAAGCAGACGAATAGGGATTGTGCTGGGACTTTTAAGAATCGATAGAGAATATGGAGAAATAGGTGTAAACCCCTCAAGACTAAAATTGGTCTGTATAAATAGTTTGTTTTTCCAAGAATTGCTTAGTTACAGTACTGAAACTTGGATCCTTTGTAAGGAAGATAACAGGAAACTTGATGTTTTTAATCCTAGTAGATGCTTGCGCAGTATCTTGGGCATTAAGTGATTTGGCTTTGTTAGTAATGATGAGTTTAGGGAAAGGAGTCGGCAACCTCATTTGAGCAGCATATTGCGCAAAGAGAGACTACGTTACTGGTATTAAATGTACTACTATATTGCTGTTTAGCATAAAGACACCGAACTTGTTTCCCTTTTTTTATTTTTTTTTATATCACGTCTTGCTACACTAGAACTTGCTGTGCCATAATGAGATAGAATTCTACAGTAGGACTGAGAGTCAATGGAACGGACTTACCATATTCAGTAGCAGGTTGGGGCGGGGGTGGCTCAGTCGGTAGCGCGCCAGCCTCGTAATCTGTAGTTCCCAGGTTCGAGTACCAGCTGGGTCAGCATTGAGATTTATCTCCGCAAAATTCCCCGCCCTGCCCACGGTCAGTAGGGGACACCGATGGGCTTGGAAAGACCGCCGTCCGTCGGATGGGACGTTAAGCCGTGGCCCCGTGTGTGGGAGAGCCATACCATGTGCACGTTAAAGAACACGCTGAATGGCCTTGACGGGAGGCTATCATCTGTCTCCCAACAGCTGTTCCAGTGGGTCCCCTCCCCCAACCTTCTCTGAGCCTTCGGGGTCCATGTGACCTGGCCATTTAGCCCATGGTGTGCAAAAAAGTGCCGCTCAGAGGTAAAACAACCCAACCCAGTAGCAGGTCAGCAAATCTTGTTAGTTCCACATCGGTCAATGTACATCCGGGTGTTATGATCAGGAAAAATCCTTTGTATGTCTTGACTTCTTCCGGAACAAACCTAGAAGCTCTATTTTGTCAACAAGTTAAATGACAGGAAAAAGTTAAAAAGTTCAAAAAAAATTCTTAAAAGGCACCAAAAGTTAAAACCTTTTACTGGCCTGACTCGAGTTTCGCTATCTCGGTCGGCGCTTTTTCAAGGGCATGTCAAGTGTGGCAGCGTTCAGTACATCCACGTACACTATGGGATCGTTCACTACGACGAGGAGGGATTCGTTCTGTGGGCTGTTGGGCTGTCATCCTTTTCATGCCCGTGTTATGTTTTTATCCAGCAGTATGCGCCATTGTAGCGGTGGGTGGTAAATTTCTTCATTGATACATTTGTCTCTGTTGCGGTATATAACAATTTTCTCAAGAATGTCTTGTTCCGAATGTGTTGAGGGGGGGGGGCATATAAAATTTTGACCCCAGCAAAGTCCGGTTTTTTTTGGGGTTCCTTTTTATTTTTTTCGCCAAAGCGGTATTAATGCAGCTATTCCTTATATCATTTTGATGTTCCTTAAACCTCGTTTCAAAAGTCCTCTTGGTCTTCCCATAGTAGTCAGGTACTTCCGCATGTTAGTTGATGGTGTCTTTGACAGGTATTTTGCAGATGCCGCTTTTGTAGCGAAAGTAAAAATTGATCGTGACTATATAGCCCCCACCGATGGCATCTACAAAATACCTGTCAAAGACACCATCAACTAACATGCGGAAGTACCTGACTACTATGGGAAGACCAAGAGGACTTTTGAAACGAACTTAAGGAACATCAAAATGATATAAGGAAAGGCTACATTAATACCGCTTTGGCGAAAAAAATTAAAAGGAACCCCAAAAAATATCGGACTTTGCTGGGGCCAAAATTTTATATGCCCCCCCCCCCCCACCCACGCCTATAATGGCGCTTACTGCTGGATGAAAACATAACACGGCATGAAAAAGATGACAGCCCAACAGCCCACAGAACGAATCCCTCCTCCTCCTAGTGAACGATCCCATAGTGTACGTGGATGTAATAAATGCTGCCGCGTGCCTGCCCCACTGTGACATGCTTTGAAAAAGCGAAGACCAAGGTCGCGAAACTTGAGTCGGGCCATTAAAAGTTTTTATCTTTTAGTGCCTTTTAAGGGTTTTTTTTTTTAACCTTTTCACTTTTTTCTGTCATTTATCTTGTTGACAAAATAGAGCTTCTATGTGTGTTCCGGAAGAAGTCAAGACATCCAACGAACTTTCCCTGATCGTAACACCCGGATGTACATCTAACGATGTGGAACAAACAATATTTGTTGACCTGCTACTGAATATAGTAAATCCTACTGTACAACTCCATTTCATTATGGCACCTCAAGTCTAGTGTAGCAAGACGTGATGTAAAAAAGAATAAATTCGATATCTTTACGCTAAGCAGCCATATAGTGTATTTAATACCAGTATTTTTACCGCTGTGAAAATTTTACACTTTAAAGACTACATTAGTTTGTCCATGTTGCCCCATATGCTTAACTGTAGATTAGCGAATAGGTTGGTTGGTTTGTTTTACCTCTGAGCGGCACTTTTTTGCACACCATGGGCTAAATGCCCAGGTCACATGGACCCCGAAGGCTCAGAGAAGGTTGGGGGAGGGGACCCACTGGAATAGCTGTTGGGAGACAGATGGTAGCCTCCCGTCAAGGCCATCCAGCGTGTTCTTTAACGTGCACAGGGTATGGCTCTCCCGCACACGGGGCCACGGCTTAACGTCCCATCCGACGGACGGCGGCCTTTCCAAGCCCATTGGTGTCCCCTACTGACCGTGGGCAGGGCGGGGAATTTTGCGGAGACAAATCTCAACGCTGACCCAGCTGGGACTCGAACCTGTGAACTACAGATTACGAGCCTGACGCGCTACCGACTGAGCCAACCCCGCCCCTTAGCGAATAGGGTTATGAGCAGTGTGCCTAAAGGCTGCAGAAAGAGGAGGAGACCTAAGATGAGGTGGGCAGACGATGTCAAACAGGACTTTATTAGCATAGGATTTTATAAGCACAGGTGCAGCAGATGTAGCTCAGGACAGACGTGTTTGGAGAACTAAATTGCATAATCTGGTTGGACTGGGCTCCCATGGCTGCTTGAGGATGTTGCCGATGATGATGATGATTTAGAAATTAGTATATATCTGAAATAGGGAATGATGGCTCCAAACGCGCAGAAACACTGTTTTTTGTCGCAGGTAAATAGTCTCTTGGCGCTTTTTGGTCTAACATTAATCTGTGAATAATATCTTCCTTTCAATCTATTTCATCTCAAAAAAGAAGTGGAGCAAGTTGGCATACGATAGTTTGAAAACACTGATGCAAAGTAAATGCTCAGAAGTTGAATTAGTTCGCCGAGAAGGTTCAAACTTATAAGTCATACTAAAGAATGGTATTTTTTTAAAATGATTCTTAATAATTTTACTGCAGACCTCCCGGTAGCCGAGTGGCTAACGTTCTTGGCTACTGTTCAAAAGGACCTCGGTTCGAGCCCCAGATAAAACACAGACTTTTGTGTTATCTTTCTGCTGAAATCTCACATTCCTTACAGCTCTTCTATATGCGTATTAAAAGTCAGACTTCTGTGGCAAACAGCTGCTGGAATGGTAATTTAATTTTTAATATACATAACAAAAATATACGTTATGATTTTATAAAATAATTTCCGTCCTTTTTTCCTTTTACTGTAATAGCTCGACATAACGTTCATAATTTTTTTGCCCTAAGGATTTGTTAGGTTTTTTCTTTCTTTCTTTTTCCTTTTCTCCATGTTATGGTTTGGGACCGAAATAAAAAAGTTCCCGACCTCAGTTCTGAAAGCTTAATATGCAATTTGAAATTGAACTGTGTACTTTAATAACAGTAGGCCAAAGCCATCCGTCAGTCTGCTGAGATACAAACTCATCATCTACTGATAAAATATAAGGTGTTTTACCACTGAGGCATTGGCAGTCTATTAAGCCTTATTCTATTAACGCTTATATATTATTTGCTCATTCAGTAGAAATATTTGTTTGTCTGGAAGTGGTTAAATTAGAATTTAAAATAATCATCATCCTACAGTTGATTTCTTGTCATTGACTAATGCATATTTCCAGATCCCACATGTCGTTTCAAAATGTGGTTTCGATCATTCTTTTTAAAAAGTCTCAATATTTTGCCTTTAAATAGATATCATACTATAGCAGCTGCTTAAAGAGTAATTTATATATATATATATAATTTTTATATATATATAAATGTGCGGATCCCGATAGATATGTTTCTCTTGCGTCTTGATGACGTCAACACTTTCACGAGCTTCAAACTCTTAATCTTATCCAGATTTCAGCGCCTGAAATTTCCCAGATACGTAACCGATTAGTACAGTCGCTCAAAAAAGTATCCGAACACTATGGTTGATTACAGAATTCAGAAAAAATATCTGGCAGCGACTTTTTTAGAAATTAGTGATCTGGCAACCTTCGTGTCACTAATTTCTAAAAAAGTCGCTGCCAGATATTTTCAAATTATATCAATTAATGCCAAATATTTTCAAATTAAACTATAATTATTCATATCATATGCAATAGCATCCAGAACTATATTACCTGAGAGAGATATACTATCGTGTAATTTCACGTAAATGACGATTGTTACGATTCAAATTAAACTATAATTATTCATATCATATGCAATAGCATCCAGAACTATATTACCTGAGAGAGATATACTATCGTGGAATTTCACGTAAATGACGATTGTTACGATTCAAATTAAACTATAATTATTCATATCATATGCAATAGCATCCAGAACTATATTACCTGAGAGAGATATACTATCGTGGAATTTCACGTAAATGACGATTGTTACGATTCAAATTAAACTATAATTATTCATATCATATGCAATAGCATCCAGAACTATATTACCTGAGAGAGATATACTATCGTGGAATTTCACGTAAATGACGATTGTTACGATTCAAATTAAACTATAATTATTTATATCATATGCAATAGCATCCAGAACTATATTACCTGACAGAGATATACTATCGTGGAATTTCACGTAAATGACGATTGTTACGATTCAAATTAAACTATAATTATTCATATCATATGCAATAGCATCCAGAACTATATTACCTGAGAGAGATATACTATCGTGGAATTTCACGTAAATGACGATTGTTACGATTCAAATTAAACTATAATTATTTATATCATATGCAATAGCATCCAGAACTATATTACCTGACAGAGATATACTATCGTGGAATTTCACGTAAATGACGATTGTTACGATTCAAATTAAACTATAATTATTTATATCATATGCAATAGCATCCAGAACTATATTACCTGAGAGATATATACTATCGTGGAATTTCACGTAAATGACGATTGTTACGATTCAAATTAAACTATAATTATTTATATCATATGCAATAGCATCCAGAACTATTATTACCTGAGAGATATATACTATCGTGGAATTTCACGTAAATGACGATTGTTACGATTCAAATTAAACTATAATTATTTATATCATATGCAATAGCATCCAGAACTATATTACCTGAGAGATATATACTATCGTGGAATTTCACGTAATGTACTGTGCGCGTTAGATAAGGTTTAAAGGTTAAAAGGATGATGTTCAATAAATTACTAAACTAACAGAACAAAGAAGAGACGAAATATAAGTTCCATAGAAATGTTTTATTTAACGTTTTCAATATTTTATACTCAAATGAAAAATGTATGTATATCTATATATATATCATGCAGTTTTGTTTGACATTCAGTTGTATTTACATATGAACATTTTAAATTATCACAATATGACAGGAAGGCCGTATTTATTTATTATAAGTTGTAGACAGCTTTGCAACAAGATTAAAACAGTCGAAAAAAAGATAAGATTTTACTCCTTAAGCTTTGTAATTCATATTCACACCTAAAATGACAAACAACTACAAAAATATGCGATTCAAGAAATATTGTCTAAAGAGTAGAATCCAGTTTCAAAGCGCATTCTGTAGAATAAAATTCCCGTTGCAAGTTTTGAATTCAGTAAATACAACTAATAATTAGACAATTGAAGGGTATGCAACAGAAACTAGTCAGTTCAATTTTTACAACCTTTTAAGAAAACAAGAAAAAGCATCTACTAGGCCTGAATAATTTTTGCTCCAAACGAAATGAAGATGCAGAATCATTCTGTTTACTGATGCAAGGAAAGGATTCTTTATGACGAGTATTACCCAAAATGATCTGTTCATTTTGGACCAGAATTGGAGATGACTTTTTCCCCCCTGAAAACTCTTCAATTGTTTAATTCTGAAAACATATCTAAGTTGATTATAAAATGCAGATCAAATGTAAAAAAATATCACCAACTTTAACTTTAAATGATTTTTGAGAGAGCACACAATTTAAGTTTAGTCAGAATCAGCACAGCACAAAATCAGCATACATTACAATTACACATAGGAACCAATGGGGTGGAAGCTTGTTCTCCCCCCCCCCCGCGAGCTGCAATAACATTAAAGATGCGACACTTAGCCACAAAATTATCATTTTTCACACTGGCTTGGTGTCTGATTGAACATAAGTTGTAACTTTAATTGAGATCGTTTAAATGACCTATAATAGAAAGCTGTCATATAATAAAAGTTATGCTTTCTGGAAAAAACACAAAAGAAACGTTTACCTATCTTGCATCTCTGGCTATTATTATTACATAGCATACTTCCTTTGTTGATAATGAAGCTGTTTTCAAAAACAATATCGTAAATAATTTGAAGACACTTGGGTGTTAACTAAAACATGCTAATTAATTTCTCTACAAAGGCAACAGATGCAAAAGAAAAGAACATAATTTTGCAACTGTTGAAGAGAGAAAACCTTTGAGCTGTAAGGTCAACATGTAGTCTCAACTGAAAAACACTTTTCGTGCTCTAAATATGAAAATGTAACTGAATTTTTAAATTAACAATTTTTTTGATACTAGCAAAACAAGTGTATAATTTTAAAAAATAATGCCATTATGTTAAAAGTAAAATAAATAGAAGTCATTAATTAATTGAACAGAGGAAATAACTGGAGCATGTAGATTAATTCCCATCTGAATATGAGAAACCAAAAAATTTGAAATTGTATCTAAAGGTCAGAACTTTAATTTTTCTGATCTGGCTTTCAGTATTTACCTTTAATAAGAAGCTTCTAATGTTTTGATTTTTTGCTGAATAAGCTGTAAAAGTCTAAAGACATAGTCTGAACTCATTACTTATTTTCCAATAAATCACAAAGGGACAAAAATAACTGCAAACTACATTGTTTGGAAAATAAATAAATAAATAAACGTTCTTTAAAATAACTGCAATAAATATTAAAACAATAACAATGAAAAATATCTAGATTTCAGTTCTGGATAACAATAATTATCCTTGCTCAGAAATTAAATGCCAGCATTTAGTTCTTTGCATAAGAAAGAGCCAACTTCACCAGAAATGTTCCCAAATAAACAAACATAGTGTGGTTGTTAAAGAAATGGAGCAGCTTAAGTTGTTCAGCAGGGGAATTCTCATCAAGCAGCCAAGTAGCCGATGACAACTAAGGTTGTTAATAAAGCGCATGATCGGTTATTTGACCGTTTGGCGTTAACTTCTGTAAACAATTCACTGAACTGTTTGTTTCCATATTACCCATTACACAGTTGTATGGTTTCTGAGGTTTGTCGCCTAGCAATTGGACTCTTATTGACAGCTGTTGGGTTCTTGAAAGCTTCGTATTGGTTACACAAAATTAACTGATAGAATGCAATAGCCATCTCTTACGAATCGAGATTTATTCTTTAGCACCTGTCATCAGTCACTCAGTTACTCATTTTGCAGAAATTATCAATTGCATTAATTCATCTATTTCAAAGATGAAAGAGGATTTGCAGTTTCGTTTGGCACAAGATTATTTATTAATGACCAGAAAATCTTAATATAAGAACGAAAGGAACTTGACTTTCTTCAATGATATAACTCTCCCTATTAGCGAAAACTTTTTAATTGTAAAACTGACAGTTTTTAATAAAAAAGAATCGATATATGAGATTAATAAAAAAAGGAGGGAATTTTTATCCTTCCGATGTGATAAGGCCTATTACTACGATTTATTTCCCAAATTCTCCTGACATTTTTCAGTTTTTATTTGCAGCTGAAACTTGATTAAGTGTAGAATCTCTTCCAATGTATTCAACAATCATTTCAACCAAATACTATAAAAACTGTATTTATTCTTTAATACTAATAGCAGTTTTATCTTAGAGCCAAGTATTTTGCTTGTTTCATAAATATAATTTTAATGATCATATGTATTTCTGAAATAGTTCAAGAATGGTTGCAGTTTTCCATTAGAATCGATATGTTTAAATTTAAGGCTTTCTCTTAAAAGAGCGTAGTTAAAACAGTTTTATTAGAGAGATCACTTCAAAAAATAGTAGAAATACTTAAAATCTGGCCTACAAATAGTTCATTAGCAAACATTTTGGCATTTGATGTTTTTTGCTTCAATTTAAATGATTTCAATTGAAGAAACCGTTAAGCGTTAAGAAACATCGCAACTTTCTGCATCATTATATCGGGAATAATCACAAAATACGTATATACATAACATAAGATTTCAAAACATAATTATAATCAACTACTACTTATAGAAATAATGCGTGTGAGTTTTATGTGTAATCACCTTAAGAATACTAAATGCAGTTTTACCATTAAAAGTAGGAACACTAGTAAATGGAATTGCAATAATAGATGCTTCATCTTTGCAAATAATATTACAAAATTAAAACGTTTAAACCCTTTTACTCTCACTTCAAATAAACTAAATATCTGAGTCGTTATTGAATCGTCCTAAAAGCAAGACATTTTCGTCATTCTTTTCACTATCACATTTCAAACATCACCTTTCCTCTTGTAAATGTTTAACATATCGTAACAGCACAATTTCTAACATTAAGTATATAATACAAAATAGCCTTTGACTATAAAAATACTATCTGTACAGTTTTCTTGATTCAACACTCTTTGGCACTTTTATTTCAGAATTTATTTTCCAATGGCAGGTCCAACCTTTGGGTTATAAGATATATCAAGTGGAGTCAGAAGATTGAACTTTTTTCTTCCTACATCTGACTAGTTTTTGCGTGCAGTAATTTTTCAAAATAAAGTTTAGCGTTCAGTGGTGTACAAAGGAAAGATGTCCTATAATGATGTCTAATAATATATCAATTAGAAAACATTATAATGCAATAAATCGACTTCCTATAGCACAAGATTGTCCACCTTTATGTAAGTTCAAGCGTTTTTTTTTGTCTTTAAAATCAGTCTATTTTGTTCCAAATATTTGGAATGCCAGAGAACTGATACACAGAGTTGTGTCCTTTTAGCATTTAGCGTTTGAAGTTTCAAGAAATACGTGGATATTTTTAATTTTAAAATCACTGTTCTTTCGTACCAAAACGATGAGAGTAATTCTAATCAGTTTAGATGCAGATGCTCGGTTCAAACGTTGAATTTTGGCGAAATAGTTTATGTCGACCAGATTTAGATCTCGTAGGCAATGAATTCATTTCTTGAGAGTCAGTTGATCCGGAGGAGATTAAGTTGACTTCACTGGAGTTATGGCTGATGTTATGAGTCGAAGAATACATGCGTTTAGTCTCTGACAGTCTCGATGCGACTGAAGGCACAGGCCTCAGGCCTGCGTCTTCATGCCCAATAGAATTAGTCCTGTTTAAACAGAGGAAAACACGACCACATTTTTCGTGATTTATGTATGCAGTGCGTAAGTTGTTGTTCCTCCTATCATTGTGGCTATTGCCAAGCAACGACGCAATGCTACTTCGTGAGTCTTTTCTGCTGTTGAAATGACTGTACCAATTGGTTGAGTCGTCATTGGCGTTGATGCTGCTGTCCAGCGACGTCACACCGACGTCACTGCTGTCGCTACTGGAAGTGGAATCTTGGTGAAGAAGGGGTCGGGATGGACGGAGGGAGAATATCTGGGCCCTCACGAGGTCTCGCTTCTCCTCATTGGATACGCAAGGGTCACGAGGGATCATTTCTTTATCGGACATATCACATGAATCGTTGGAGACATTGTCCAGGGTGTCGTCTTTGAGAATGGTCTCTTCGCAAGTGTCCACACGTTGCCATCTGCACCCACTCTCCTCGTAGCAGATGGGCACCGCCGTTGTAACAACGGATTGAGAGTCGGTGCTTTTAGTCAGCTGAAGGATGCAATTGGAAGAATAGCTGCGTATTTGGTTGTTGGTGCCTTTCTTGGTGTTGTTTCTATTGTTCTGCCTGAACACAAATAAGTCTCTTCTGTTGTGAACGGAATGGCACTCTAGCAGCTTCTTCACGTGTTTTCTGGACGCTTTGTTTCGGAAAACATACAGATAAGGGTTGATGATGCATGCGGTGAACGTTGTGAAGGTCACGAAGAACCTCAGAAACTCCGGCACCAAGGCATCCTTTGAGAGATGAGGTTCGACGAGGAGGATAAGGAAGAAAGGAAGCCAACAAAACAGGAAAGAACAAACGACCAGAAGACCAGTTCGGGCAGCTTTCCATTCCTCGCCGAAGAATAGACTGCTTGTTGTGGAAGAAGACGTTTTCTGAGAGAGTTTTCGGTTACGCTGCAACTGCAGAACACCGACCTCTTTCTTTGGTTCCAGTGTGACTGTGATGTCATTGAGGCAAGCGGTGACGCTGTGCTTACGTGCCCTGGCGCTGTTCATTCTAGCAGCGCGGAACATCAAGCAGTAGATCCAACTAATATTGCAGAAGGGCACTAGAAATCCGATGACTGACAAGAGCCATCCGTAGACGATATTGGCGATATCACCCGAATCCCAAGCAATGCTGCAAGTGTGCCATCCAGGACGGAACTCGATGTGGGACAGACCGAATAGAGGCGGGAGAGACAACAAAACGGCACTGACCCAGGTGCCTGCTATTAGGGCTCCCGTTCTCCTTTTTGTGATGGTCATGGAATAATGAAGAGGATTGTTGACGGCGCAGTTGCGGTCGACGGCGATCAGGAGTAGAGAGAGGGCAGAGGTCACATTAAGACAGATGGTTAAGGTACCGCTTATCTGGCACCACAGATCACCGAATATCCACGTGTCTGTGATTGAGGTCACCAGGACGCTGGGCATGACGCAGAGAGATTGGAGGATGTGGCTGAAGGTGAGGCTGAGGACGAACCTATTGGAGAATGTCCTCATCGTGGGTCGGCGGTAAAAGAGGAGGAAGATAAGGCCGTTGCTGAAGAGGCTGAGGATGAGGATCAGTCCGTAAATGACGGCTTCTGTCTGGTGCTGCACACGGTCGAACATACTTTGGCAGTGAGAGACCCCAGTGGTGTCCATTGGTGAACATTTAATAGGGATGCTGGGGATTGTGCTCTGTAGTGGCTGATCACTCACTGTATCCATGGTGACGAGGGAGAAATGCTTATTCGTCGTCCATTCAGTGCAGCGAAGAACAACATTCTATAAAGAAAAATTACATACTTTTACAGGAAATCAACTTTGGTATTTTTCAATGTATATAACTGCTGCAAAAGAAAGGTCAAGTCTACTAGTCAAAAGTAAAAGAATTAAACATAAAAAATTAAAGCTATGAAATGGTCAAAATTTCCTGAGAAACGTTATGAAGTTATGTCGCATTAAAAACATAAAAATCGATGAAACTAAAATCTTTCAAAATTGAAAAGAAATATGTAGTAGTGGACACACTTATCCAAGTGCTAACAGTCTTTAAAAGAGGGTTTATTATTTATAGGTAGAGGGTTTATTATTTATAGGTCTTATTTTTCTTTTTCTTAAAAAATAGGAGGGATTTAACATTTGTGTGACGATTGAATAGGTCTCTTTTTCTGCCTAATTAGAGCAAAAGAAATTCTAATCAGTAATTGTTTAGTTGAACTATATTATTTTCATGCCGCACGATTCAAATGTACAATTATCAAAGTAATTATGGTACAGTGACTTCCATGCTCAATTTATTGGTGAATGGAAATAACTATGGGGTTGGGGTTGCGCCTCAGTCTGCAGTGCGACAGACAAATAATCTGCATTTTCCAGGTTCGAGTCCTAGTGTGGTAACATTGAGATTTATTCTCCTCTAAACCCCGACACTAATCTCGGTGAGGAAAGAGACATCGGTCGACTTTCAAAGCTGCCGTCCGTCGGATGGTACGTTAAGCCATAAATCCGCGTGCAGGAGAGCACTCTGCATGGTCCTGATGGGAAGCTTCCATCTGTCTCCTAACATCTGTCCAGTAGATTGATTGTCTTGACTGATCTTCTCTGATCCCTTAGAGTCTTTGGGACTTGTTTATTTAATTCATTATGCACACAAAACTGCCTCTCAGAGGTGAAACAATCCAACCGAAACAATTTAGTTGGAATCTTCCGTAAGACTTTTCTGCTTGTGCTTGGGAAATGTACAGCAATGCTCGTTCTGCACATCGATCGTATATTTCTTGATAAACGAGACACCAGAGAAATGAATTATCACTCTTAAATAGGTTGTGATTACATGGTAAGAACTTCATTCTATGATCTTATGCACCGTTCTCCGAGCTTTGGTGGGGCGGGGGTGGCTCAGTCGGTAGCGCGCCAGGCGCGTAATCTGTAGTTCCCAGGTTCGAGTCCCAGCTGGGTCAGCGTTGAATCTCCGCAAAACTCCCCGCCCTGCCCACGGTCAGTAGGGAACACCGATGGGCTTGGAAAGGCCGCCGTCCGTCGGATGGGACGTTAAGCCGTGGCCCCGTGTGCGGGAGAGCCATACCCTGTGTACGTTAAAGAACATGCTGGATGACCTTGACGGGAGGCTACCATCTGTCTCCCAACAGCTGTTCCAGTGAGTCCCCACCCCCAACCTTCTCTGAGCTTTCGGGGTCCATGTGACCTGGCCATTTAGCCCATGGTGTGCAAAAAAGTGCCGCTCAGAGGTAAAACAACCTAACCCGAGCTTTGGTTGTTTAGAGTAACCTAGATGGATAACATACGGAATGAAACGTCGTCTAAGAGGCGTCATTTTAGTAATCAGACTAAACATGCAATATGATATTTCAGAAGTCTACAGACTATGGTATTTTGGGTTTGTGGTTTTAAAATTTCTATCTAAAATTTGCGCTATTTACAGGGTCATCAACGCTTAACTTTTATGTTTCAGTCTTAATTTTACTTCCTATAGAGTTTGGTGGTTTTAAAAATATTTAAGAGATTGTAGAGATGGCAGATTTCGTTTTAATCAGAAGTATGTGCAATTTGTACACCATAGATTTCTCTAGTTGGAACAGAAGGTTAACTCATTTTGTAACTTTCTCCTCATAATGTCATTGTTTGTGTTTGCTCTAACTGTGAATATTTATGATTTTAGTTATTCAGTTGCTTGCAGACAATACTTATATACTCTGCACTTTTTTTTAAATATTCAAACATAATCTTTAGTTCCTTATTTTTTTACGTGTTATAAAATTGTTATTCTTTGATAGCTTGTACATGACGGGAGAAATTCTTTATCTGGATCTCTTCACCACTTTTAGGAACTATCTCTTGAGAAAACAAAAACAGCAAACACTCAGACACTTTTATATCTACACAACGCTAATGGAGTAAACGATTGAGCCAAGAAGCTAGAATAACAAACAAGCTCTAACTCCAGCGATTTTCTGATTGAAGCGGAAAGCACTTGATCTTTTGAAGACCAGCGACTACGGACTGTTTTCATGAAAACAAAACTGCGCTTCAGTTTCTCAGTGTCTGGACTGCTGGACATGCACGTGCTGCAACTGATGGAGTGTCTCGCCACGTCAAGCGCAGAGAGAGATGTTTTGCTCTTCGCACTCCATTTACAGCGCCGCCTTCCACGCGCCTATCTTGGTATCGGAACTCTCCATCCCCGCGCCATCGGTGGACACCACACGTGTCCCTCCCTCTACTGTCAGTGGCCGCATTAAAAGTAATCCGTGCTCAGAAAGAGGAAGGAGTTTGTCACGTGAAGATTCTTCTTCTTTTGATCATCAAAGTAAGTTAATATCCCTCTTTCTGCTCCTCCCTCTCTTGTGCTCTTCCCTAGGGTGAGTCGTGGACCGATTCGGTTCATTACTGTCTCGAGAGAACTGCGCAATGCTACTCAACTACGAAAATAATGAGTTCCGTGGGATTTTTTTTTTCACCCTTTATACGATTTCATCATTTACTGATGGTGATGAGATTGTCGAGACTGTTGCAATGTCTACTGGGATTGACAGACTTTGTTGCTTATGGGCGTGATAGAGTGAAGCAGAAAGTTGATTTTTTTTTTTTCGTTCTTCTTAACATGTTTGCAAATGTTTGGGAAAAAGAGTTGTCAGCACTGAGAGTGAAAATGGGGTCGTACGAGACCTAGTTAGAGATATTTTAGTGTTTTAAAGGTTCTGAAATCCAGTTCATCGTATGTGATATTTGGAATATAGTTTTAGAATATTTAATGCTGATCTTTGTTAGAAAAGGAAACAGATTTTACTTTGTAGATTATGTTTTCTGATTCACTAATTGCTTGTCTTACTGTGAATTATCTTTCATTGGAGACTAAGCGAAAAAATCCCGTTGTAGATGGAAGATAACTTATAACGGAAATGATGCACTATAATACATTTCGCATATGAGAAAATTTTGATAATTTCCGGAACTATGAGACAAAACGAACTCATACTGATCCTTGGGATTCATTTTTAAAGAAATTATATTTCTTCCAAGGAATCAAGATGGCGTTATAATACATCGTATTAACGGAAATGTTCGGAGATTTCTACGCCATATGAATAAAAAGTCATATTCAAAGCTGTTTAATTTTGAAAATTAGTATCACGGGAAAATTCCATTAGAGGTAAATGGAAGAGTTCACTCAAATTTCTATAAAACTAGATTTTCAACATATTTTCTTTCAATATTTAAGGTATAATTAAAATGGTAACATTTAACATAGGAACGCTGCTATTACACTTATCCTAGCAACCTAAACACAATAGGGAATCGAACCTGGGAAAATTAGATTAGGAGCCCTGCGTGTTACCGACTGAGAAAACCTCCTTTTCGTTTTGTTCAGAAAATGGGGAATTACGAGTCGCTTTACATTGGGAGACTCTGCGCGTATAATCAAATGCACGGGAAAGATTCCGAACAAGTTTCTGCATTTGTTAAACTAGTAGAACAAAATAGACTATTTTTAGCAAATTCCTTTGTCTGAAGGAGTTGAGTTACTCCTGAGAGGTGTTGTTGCTCCTATTGGCACTGTTGCAAAATATCTCTAGGACTTGGAAGTCTGAAACATCATAACACGGATATGGAGAGAGGCTCAATAGACAATGTGAAAATATTTAACAAATACAGAGTATGTCTTTGATGGGATGTAGCTGCTTAAAATCCTATCCAAGGATCTGTCCTTTCTCGTCTCTCAATGACTGACATGCGTTAGGAAATGAAATAAAATCTCTAATCTAGCATTGCGGTCCTAGGATTGATTCTGCGTGAATTGTGATACTCTTAAGGCGTAGAGCAGAAATGAGATCAAGGCTTACATAGCTTGACTCATTTTTGCTTTGATACTGAGGCCAACTAGTGTAGGGGACAAGAGATAACATTCATAGAGATCCACTCTCGTAACATATGTATCCCACATTCATATTCAAACAGTGAGAGCATTGATTTTTATGTATGGAAACTGGACATTCTCCACTTATCATAGGTTAGGGGTGGCTCAGTCGGTAGCGCGCCAGGCTCGTAATCTGTAGTTCCCAGGTTCGAGTCCCAGCGAAGTCAGCGTTAAGATTTATCACCGCAAAATTCCCCGCCCTGCCCACAGTCAGTAGGGGACACCGATGGGCTTGGAAAAGCCATCGTCCGTCGGATGGGACGTTAAGGCGTGGTCCCGTGTGCGGGAGAGCCATACCCTGTGCACGTTAAAGAACACTCTGGATGGCCTTGACGGGAGGCTACCATCTGTCTCCCAACAGCTGTTCCAGTGGGTCCCCTCCCCAACCTTCTCTGGGCCTTCGGGGTCCTTGTGACCTGACCATTTAGCCCATGGTGTGCAAAAAAGTGCCGCTCAGAGGTAAAACAACCCAACCCAACTCCACTTATCCCTGCTATGCCCTGGAAGCAAAGGAGAGTGCAGTTGATCTTAGAAAAGGAAGTTAAGCTGAGGTCACATGTAAAGGACAGTAGTTCATTATATAAGTTTAAAAATCGGATACATTTGAAATACTTTAATAAGAGATTTTCATTTGCTCCATTAGGTATCAAATGGATCCCTCTCCCAAAACACTTTCGGGTTTTAGAGTGCTTGCGACTGGAAAAGTGTAAAACAGAATAACCGAAGAAAGCATAACATATACATGCATATTTAATATATCTTCGATTCCCAAATAGAATATTGCCCTATTAATAAATATCTCTGACAAAAATTTTAAAATGATTAATTTTGAAACATTAATAAAAGAAATAGTTTATATTTTTTTACAATTTGGGTTAAGGCAATTTTTGCAAAACATTTAATATTTCCTGCAGACTGTAAAAAATAGATAGTATTTCGACGTCGTTTATAATGATTCACACAACTTCAAAAAATCTAAATATTGCAACAAATTACGTAATACTTATGACACAATGTGCAGAAAATTGCAGAACTGAAACGTTTTATAAGCATTTTTTGGAGTTTCAATATAAGCCCCAAGTGCAATTCGATACACATGAAAATTATAATCAATTCACCTCCCACATCTTTGGAGGGATCTACCACTTGCACATTAGCTGTGTTTTGGTGTTTGAGTTTCTTGTAGGATTTCGTGAAAGCTGACGCCCACATGCCCACGTTGCTGCCCACAGGAACTCAAGCAACGGATTATAGCTCCTGCGCAACTGGTGAACGACGAAACAGAGAATGTGGGAGGGATTTGATTATTTGTTCAATGTGTTTTCAGTATCGACCAAGCATCGAAATATCAAAGTTATGTATGAAGTGCTTTTGAGTTCTGATATGATTTGTGTGCTGCGGTCAGTCGTATTGCATTATCTGTTACAGCACTGCGAATTTCTGAAGTTCTACGAATCATCAGAAATAACTCTGTTCATCAGTAATGAATCTATGTCACCTCTATCTCCACTTCTCATGTTATAGAATACATGTTTTTGCATTATCGCCATGGGAGTATATTTACTGACTATACGAAGTGTTCTTGCTTTACACATCTGGATGATGTAGTATGAAGCGATCACTATAAATGAAATGTGAGTTTAGTAATCTATTAGAGAAATTTTATTAAAAATAGAAATGTATATAATTGAGTATTAATTTTTTAAAGTTAACAAATTCCCGCTAACCCCACCTTGCTTTTGATAAGAAAGGGAAAACGTTGGGTTTGGAAAGGGAGGAATGTATTTAGTGAAAAATCGCAGCCAATGTGCAGTTGAACGCTGAAAGTCGCAGCCATGTAAGAAATTTCTTGTTGTGAGAGCTACATTCCTAACAATGCAATAGTTTTTACTCTTATAACTATTATTAAAGATTAGTATAATAAAATTAATAATAAGATCTTACACTTGTGAGCTAATTTTGCAATATTGTTGCAGGTTTTTATAAATGAAACGACCTTTAATGTTACTTTCATTTGCATTTCTATTCTAAGATTCAAATCTACCTAACACAAATTAAAAAATCCTATCCTCATATTTTTCCTCCCATCGTGCAAATTTTTTAATTTCCACTTTTTATCGTTCTTGATGCAGCAGAGTTCGTTTTACATCCTATAACAACAGCAGAATTTAAAATTCCTTGAACCAAGGCTAGTAAATATTTGTTGAACTGGAACCACATTCAAACTCTCCTTTATCGATACTGACTACAATCAGAAAATTGCATGTTGTCTGCCACATGCTCATTATTATTGCAATTGAATATAAAACAACATGATGAAAAATACATATTTAAAAAGAGTAAGATTGTAAAAATAGTTATAGAAATCGGATTAACATTATAAAGAAAAAACACTTCGATAATTTAAAAGTTAATCCGAAAATAGATTATGATTTTAAATCATGTGTTATTCGCATACAATTTGTATAATACGTTGGTATCTGTTAGACAAAGTCAGAGCTACTTAGTTGTATTTCCACGTGAACCAGACTTCATATAGTTTTCTTCGTTGGCAGATTAAAGGCTAAGACAAAAAAAAACTTCATAATTGCATTTCTTTATAATGTGCAATGTAGAGGAAAAGCAATTTAGAAGCTACATTTAATTTGTATAGGTTTTTTTTTTGTATAAAAATAACAGAAATCAAGGTCTTTAACCACTACTAAGAAATCAGGTTCTGCAATACTACTAATACGTTCCCTAACCATACCGAGATTCTAACCATTATTGCAGTTTAGAATTAACCCTTTACAATTGTTTTTCTATACCATGCTTCATATTTTCTACTCCTAAGTCTGATTACAGTTTTATAATTCTTTTGCGAAAACTAAGACATTTGTTCTTTTTTTAATGCATTTTCTCATATTCTCTACAGGCTGCCAAATTTACTTAGCGAAAGTCATTTGTCCGACGACTAAGGGATAAATAAAAATGTAAGAGTGAAAATGCAACATTAAAAGGCAGTCAGTCGAAAAAAGATTTATATATACGTATTTGCTGAGGTTGATTAATTGTTTTCCTGAAAAGTGTTTGTAATCGTTCTGGAAGCAAGTAAAAAACAATGTTAGCAATAGTTATGCCAAAGAAGTGTTCTATTTCTTCATTATCATGCATTTGATATAATAGATCTTTTCATTAAAATGTGGTTGATAGATCACTCAATTAAAAATGTGGGAAGGCAACATTGTTTTTATCTAAGTAAAAAATCTCTAGGAGATAACTTTCCTAACAATAATATCACACTGAAAGCATAATATTTAGATAATGTAACGAGAAGCAAACAAGGAAAACTGCATAAACGAGAACATAGGAGGGAAAAAGTTTGACACTTATTGTTTTTTTTTTACCCCTGAGAGACATCTTTTGCTGCACATTGGGAAAAATGGATCACAAGGATTGGGTTAGGTTGTTTTACCTCTGAGCGGCACTTTTTTGCACACCATAGGCTAAATGCCCAGGTCATATGGACCCCGTAGGATAAGAGAAGGTTGGGGGAGGGGACCCACTGGAACAGCTGTTGGGAGACAGATGGTAGCCTCCCGTCAAGGCCATCCAGCGTGTTCTTTAACGTGCACAGGGTATGGCTCTCCCGCACACGGGGCCACGGCTTAACGTCCCATCCGACGGACGGTGGCCTTTCCAAGCCCATCAGTGTCCCCTACTGACCGTGGCAGGGAATTTTGCGGAGATAAATCTCAACGCTGACCCAGCTGGGACTCGAACCTGGGAACTACAGATTAAGAACCTGGCACGCTACCGACTGAGCTACCCCCGCCTCTGGATCACAAGGAACAGGGAACAGAAAATGTAAAGGGCTGTAACTCAGTTGATGAAGAGGCTAACAGGAAGATTACGTGAAGTTAGAAAAACAGGCCTAAAACAGTCAGACAATTTTTTCTTCAAACCTTGTCATTACATAAGAATTTAGGTAACAAATTTATTTGTTTTGCCGCATAGAGGATTTTTTGTGATTTTTGGATGTACATTTCATAATAAAAAAGTGTTTTTTTAATAATATCGTAACCGTGTTGCAGACGAATATATAAATTAACTTGGCTTTAAGAAAACAACGATTCTTAGATTTTTTTCGTTTTAAATTCGTTTAAGTAATATATTTTTTTCTATTCTAACTTTAGTATAAAGAATATTCTGATTTTCTATATTAATCTTGGTATAAAGAAGATCAAATTTGCTGTTGTTATGTGATTTAAATGAAGTCTGCTGCGTTACAATCAGTTTTGCGAGGCATAGACTTATTCCAGCTTTGCATACATATCAAAAAAATTAAATAAAATGATAAACTAAAGCAGATATTTCAGTAAGGTAAGATCATAAGCGTTAACATATTATGAAAAACTATAAATTAACCATATTACACATAAATTGCTATAAGGTTTCTTCAAAATAAATATTTTATATTAGCAATAAAAATAAGTAGTAAAGAATCACAAAACATTTCAATATTAGTGAATTCACTGTGAAGTTATTAATTTATCAGATAAAAGTGAAATGTTCAATGTTGGATGAAGAGTGAGTTAGAGTTTTCAAAGTTGACAATGTTTAGAATAATTGCAATAAAAATAGAAAGATTTAGTATGCATTAAATAACATCTTTGCGAAATAAAATGCAATGATAAATATTTATGGATCATTCAAAACAATTTCAGCCAAAACAAAGTTTAAGGGTTGGGGTGGGTTGTTTTACCTCTGAGCGGCACTTTTTTGCACACCATGGGCTAAATGACCAGGTCACATGGACCCCGAAGGCTCAGAGAAGGTTGGGGGAGGGAACCCACTGGAACAGCTGTCGGGAGACAGATGGTAGCCTCCCGTCTAGGCCATCCAGCGTGTTCTTTAACGTGCAGAGGGTATGGCTCTCCCGCACACGGGGCCACGGCTTAACGTCCCATCCGACGGACGGCGGCCTTTCCAAGCCCATCGGTGTCCCCTACTGAACGTGGGCAGGGCGGAGAATTTTTGCGGAGATAAATCTCAACGCTGACCCAGCTGGTACTCGAACCTGGCAACTACAGATTACGAGCCTGGCGCGCTACCGACTGAGCCACCCCCGCCCCTACAAATACAACAGTTTTTTTTACAAAAACAAAGTTTAAGAGTTACTCTCATGAGTGAAATGTTTTAATGGTAGCAATGGAAAATTTAATTTGGTTTTCAGTAAAGCCGTTCCATTGAAGTTCATATTGAACAACATCAAGAACAAAAGCTGATAATCTCAACGCTGTTATCGTACGCAAAATGCTCTTTTTGTAGATGCTGTTAAATGCAAAACATTGTACAATAGATGAAACAAAACAGGGTAATTTGCATTTGCAGCTAAAGTTATAAAATAAATTTAAAACGTATTTAAATATACTTACCACTATGGTTTCAGTACTGTGCAGCAAAGTCCAAAATTCGGATTCATTTACTGATGACAAGTCAATTTAAATATAACTCTTAACTGAAGTTCTAATACTCTTTTAACTCAAAATTATCCAAGAGCGTAAATTTAGTTTAGTAAACGACTCGTGAAGATGAAGTAATACGAGAGACACGAAACCTGCATCTCCGGTTTCATCCCTGTTGGTCAGGGATAGTCAATCAAAGGCAGTTGTACTAATTCAATCTTTCCACCTGTTACGGCATGTGCCAGCAGTGGAAGATATAAAGTCCTGTGTGAGTCTATCCCGCCCGATTCGCCGCCTATATACTCTGGGAAGCGCTGGATGTTTCCATGACAACCAGAGAGTCTGTAGGTGGACACGAGCGACCTCCTGCGGAGAAGATGGAGAGAAGGCATTTCAGTCAAATTTCTTCGTACTGGCTGAAAGTGACCTTAACGTATATTCATGCATGTATGTGTGTGTGTGAATATCTATGATTTGTTTATAGGCACGTGCATATGTGTGTAAATATATATATTCTTAACGTACATCATTTGATCTTCCTTATCTTGAGCTCCTCCCAAGGCTCGTGGCAGATTCATCTAATGAAGCCCCATTCACGTCGCGAGTTACAAGTAGAGATGATCCACCCATTTCGTTTGGGGGGTTCAGAGTGTAAGTGTGCTGCTTTCAGCGCACGTGTAAAGTTCTCACAGAAAACATGAAAAACCACGAAGTAAGCTTGCTTTGGACATTATATTTTTTGAGTCCTTCCATCTTTTCATTTTTCCCCCGAACTTAAATGCATATTCAAATGCCTTTCAAGGGGAGGAAAAGGAAGTAACTTCACTTTCACTATATTCACCACGTGCAAGACTTCAGGAATGTTCCGCCCTTATCCACACACGTGCAGATGATGTTAATATCTTTTCTGTAGCTTTCTCCACGTGTTCTTTTCTTAAGCTTCAGTTCCTGTCAATATGATGAAAGGGTAGGGTTTGTTTAAAGTTAAAATTACGTCTTTAAAAAATCAACTTATTTTTGAACATTCTCATGCTAATAGTTTTAAATTTAAAGCGATGTCTCGTTTTAAGTGTAAACTCATGATCTTGATGGAAGAGTCCTGAAAGAACTTTCGTCTCTGAGACGAAAAGAAGTGCGTGATCGCCTCATTTTATTCGTCAATTATACTTTCATTTCCAGTTATATATCATTTTAATGCCGCTGAAGTTTCGACGAGGACTTGTGTATCGAGAATGATATTACATGTAGGAAAGCCAACCTTTTCATGGCACCTTTTTCCAAGAATACATTTGTTTTCGTCATTTCCTCCTGCTGCTGAGATTTGTCTTCCTCCTCTTCACAATTATTAACATAGTACCGAAAGATAGTACCGAAGATACCGTGAGGGAATGTTTTGGTACTGCCATTCAGTATTATTCTTTCAGTCGAAACTCGTCAACAGCTAGTGGTCAACTTTAGCCCTATCATGTACCGCTACGTTAAGACAACAAACGTACTTTCTTACTAGAGTATATGTTAAAATTATGTGAGTTACTACCTGCATTACTATGTGTTTTGTCTATACTATAACCAAGCCAATCCATCTATGTAAGGATCACTTTATTGCTGCCAGAATGAAATGACGCTTAAAGTATCTATTAATAAACCGAAACCTCTCTTTCTTCTTGATTTGGTCCAACAATAAAAAGTCTTTTTCTTAAAATACTTAAATATTTGTTTTTATTATATTTTTAAAATGTTTTGTCTTTTAAATTCGAAAGGATTTTAATCATTTGAAGTATATTTTTTGAGAAATTTAGATTTTAAAAAAATGTCAATTTCGGGTTGTGTCTTGATAAGTATTACATTTGCTGATTTTAGAATCATTAATTATTCACTGGTTTTCCGCAAACAAATTGGGAGTTCGTGGAGAAATAGCAGTAGTAGCGTCGGAAGCAAAAAAAATGCGCCGAAATATTTACAAATACAATAAGCTTTCATTAATCCGGATGAAGTGGGGGAAGGAGGGGACGCGATTTAATGAATTATCCGAATTAGTGAAGCCAAAAATGACTGTAAAAGAAGCCCTGAATACAATAAAAGAAAACTTTATACACTGAGATGGCATTTTACTCCACCACTCATCATATAAATGGATCATTCCAACATGTAATGCGTCACGTGACTGTGATGTGCTGTATAAATCAGGCAGACCAAATCTTCGAGCATCAGTTAGAGTTGGATTGAGCTTCAGAATGGGCAAAACGAGTGACTTGAGCGACTTTGAACTTGGCATGATAGTTGGTGCTAGTTGTACCTATACTAGCATCTCCCAAACGGCCTTTCTCTTGGACTTCTCCCTCACAACCGTTTCAGTAGCTTAAAGAAAAAATTAAGAAAACATTTAAGATTAGAAATATTTTGAACCAATAATATAAAAAAAGTAAATGAAAGAAAACTGTATTTGTGTTTTTTGTAATTAAGCTATTTTCAGCATGTTATTAGCTAAATTTTGATTTTAAATTGTTTGCAAATTATTTGTGTGATATATTTTGTGTAAAAATTGAAATTATTCAATTTTCTGCCGATAAACTTACCGAGAATGGTTCGAAAAGCAAATAACTGCCAGTGATCGGCAATCCTGTGGATGAAAACAGATTTTGGATCAGAGAGGTCAAAGGAGACTGGTGAGAATCGCGCAAGCGTACAGACGTAACAAAACCACGCAAATCACGACAGAATTAAGAATTGGTGTGAAAAAGGTCATCTCCGAATGCATCAGGCATAGGACCTTGTCGCGAATGGTCTACAACAGCTGCTGAACATGTCAAGGGCCGATGTTGTCAGAGAAGAACAAGAAAGCGCGTCTCCAGTATGGCGCAGAAGCATACAGACTTGATCGATGAGGACTGGAAAAAGGTATCCTGGTCGAACGAATCAAGGTTCGTTTTGCATCATGCTGATAGAAGAATCAGAATTTGGCACACGCACATGAGGTTATGGAGGCATCTTGTCTGGTGTCAACAGTACAGTCAGTGGTGGCAGTATGATGGCATTAGGAATGTTTTTCTGGCACACTTCAGGCCTCCTGATACCCATCGAAGGGCACCTGAATGCCATGGCGTATTTCAACGTCGTTGCTGACCGAGTTCATCCCTTCATGGCTACAGTTTATTCTCATTCGAATGCACACGTTCAGCATGATAATGCACCTGCTGACAAGGCAGGTATCGTCACCGAGTGGTTTCAGGAACATGCTTACTAATTTTCCTTGCTTCATTGGCCTGCACAGTTTCTAGATCAAAACCTTATAGAGCATCTTAGGGATGAGATGATAAGGTATGTTCGCAGCGAGAGTGTGCCGCGGTTCAATTTGAAGCAACTGTGCGACACAGTCATTTCCGCATGGTACAATATTCCTGCACAACGCATCCAGCAGCTTGGTTATCATGCCCAGACGTATTCGGACTGTTCTGCAGGTCAAAGAAGGCACAACACGCTACTAGGTAGATGTACCTAATGTACTGGGATATCAGTGTAGTACTGATCTTATAAACAAATATGTATTAAATATGTATGTAAATGTAGAGTCACTTTCTCTGTTTATAATATTGAGTGTTCATCTGAAGCAAACACTAAAATTTGAGTGTTTATCTAAAAAATATTAAAAAAAATTAGACATTGCACTTATGATTATTTAAAAATTTGTAACAGGACAGACAGCAGATATTCGAAAGCGATTGAGGAATAATTGCATTCAAATCTGAAATCAATATCAAATACTTGAGCAATTTTTCTTTCAGAAACGTCTTTCTCAAGCTGTTCTATCACGTTCAATTTGTTAACGATAGTTAAAATAGCATGTTTCCTTTTGCCCCTACTTTTAAACTGCTACCCATAATTAAATCAAATATTTTAACTTAATTAAATGGCAGAACACAAATTATGCTTTATAAGCAATATCCCACGTCAATCAGAGAATCAACAACACCACTGAATACTCCAAACGAAACACGTTTGTTGAGCAATAACGTCTGTCCATCCTTGAATCCGGATTAGCTCTATCCCGAATTGCTAGGGTTTACTGTATTTCTATACCACTGTAGTTGTAGAATATGACAATGACATATGGTGATTAATAACTTTGACATGAGTTAGAATATCAGACACTGACGATATCAGCTTTTGGAATAGCATCTAAACCCCATTTGATTAATAATAACTCAACTTTAACCTGCCCACGGTCAGTAGGGGACACTGATGGGCTTGGAAAGGTCGCCGTCCGTCGGATGGGACGTTAAGCCGTGGTCCCGTGTGCGGGAGAGCCATACCCTGTGCACGTTAAAGAACACTCTGGATGGCCTTGACGGGAGGCTACCATCTGTCTCCCAACAGCTGTTCCAGTGGATCCCCTCCCCCAACCTTCTCTGAGCCTTCGGGGTCCATGTGACCTGGCCATTTAGCCCATGGGTGCAAAAAAGTGCCGCTCAGAGGTAAAACAATCCAACCCAACCCAACTTTAACCACGTGGAATTGTACTGTGTATAGAGCAGAGCTGATAGCCTTTACCGAGGAGACTTGAAGTTATTTTAACTGTTATTCAGTAAAGTGAATTTTTTCTCGAGTGACTCTGAATATTTCACAGTGTGCGAATAATATTTATCCCAATGAATAAATGTCGAAAACCGGCAAGTGTTCAGAAAACGAAGTATCAACACCAATTAGCATTATATAGGTCCGGCCATATGATAAAACGAATTTGTGTAATCAAGAATAAAATGGTGAAAGAAACTCATGCGTCATGAAAAGGCACTATGAAGATGAATATATAAAATTCATATTTACATTGGTGATCAAGGCTATCGAAAACCGCAGTGCATAATTTGGGATTGTTTACTTGAGAATTGCAGGAGCCTTTAACCTTTTCTTCTTAGGTGGCACTTAGAAAACAGATACCCACTAAAATCAACAATCGTGTTGATCTTTTCAAACGAAGAATGCTCCGGTGGGAGCATATTACTAACTTTATTTCTACAGCAACTAATGATAATGAATATGCACTTGAAGCTTCATATCAAGTCAGTTATCGAGTAGCAAAAGCCCATTTTATTGCGAAAAGCTTAATTGGTTCATGGTGAAAGATGTAGTTCAGTGTCTGTTCTGAGAAAATGCTGCAAAACAAGGTGGATATTGTGATGTTATCAAATAACACTATCCTGTGGGGATGAATGACATGTCGAGCAATAAATATAGAAATCACAGTCGTACGAACACTTAAGAATAGTTCATATTATACAATCCAATTGGTCGAATCAACAAACGAAGCTAATTTCGATGTTTTGTTAGTGTTTACGCGATATATTAAGGAGAAATGTTATTCTGCAGGCCATTGAAAGAACTCGCAACTGGAGAATACATATTTAATCTAACAACTATTTTCAGGAAAATGAAATAGATTAGTATTTTCATACGGGTAGATATTGTTTACGAATGGGGTCAATTCAATGAAACTCCTGCTGGATTTGTGACTAACAAAAATGGCACCAAATATCTTTTGGACGCATTGTAGCATTCACAGATACGCTCTTGCCTCAAAACTCATGGCTGGGGGATTAAAGTCGGTTCTGGAAGAAGCAGTGAAATTAGCGAAATTAGCGAGTTGGGCAAGACCCAACAAATAGAAGAATTTTTGAAGTCCTTCGTGACGAAATCGGGTATCATACGCAATTGTTTGTTGATTCATACTGAAGTTAGGTGGCTCTCACGTGGTAAAATACTTGTACATTTATTTTAATAAGGCATGGATGTATGTGTCGTTTTTCTGCTGAGGTCCTGCCACCCTCTCAGATCTTCTACTTTGGAATATAAAACTGACAGGCTCTTATCAGACCTCTGTGGCAAGCAGCTGCTTGAGGGTCTATTTATTTTTATTTTATTTTATTAAAGATGAAGTGTTTGCTTTTCTTACCACCCTTATTTTCACAAAACAAGTTGCATACAAAATCCTGTGTTTCTCCAGACTGTAACTATTTGACAGACATTTACTCAAGAATAAATGATTTAAATTTGTCTCTTCAGGGTTGGAACACCAAAGTTTTCAATGTAAAAGACTTAAATAAATGTAAAAGAGTTGAATCATTCATAAAGAAACCGAAGTTCTGGGAAAAATGCTTGAAGAGCAATCAAACTGAATATTCGACGTTCTTCACGATTTCGTGAAGGAAAATGAACTTCAACTGGCTGAGAGTGTTAAAGCTAAAACAACTAACACCTGAGAGGATTTGGCACAAGATTAAGGAAATACTTTCTATCTTTGTCAGACGATAATAACTGTATACGTAATCATTTCAATTGCATCACACAGTGAGTACTAAGGAGAAAGAGCAATTAGCAGAAATGTCTGTCGAATACATATTGAGAAAGAGTTTCAAACGCTTTCACTATTCAACTTTTGTCTGGACTTAAAAAACGAGTTTCCAATGCTGGTGAGATAACCTTTGCAGATTTATTGACGTTTTCGACTAACTATTTGAGCGAGAAAGCATTTTCTTCGTACACCTATCTGAAAACAATGCAAAAATATACTCAATACAGAATATGACTTGACGGTAGTATCTGTGAGTGGTGAGATGGGACTGGGGGCAATCACAAAAGTGAGGGATCCATCCCAAATATATTAATACATTTAAAGATACTTAAAAAATTAGATGTTTTATATTTAATAAAGAAATTCCAAATTATATAATAAAATGATTTTAAGTGTTTTACAATACTAATATTATATACATTTGTTCGACAGATAATTTGACCATGACATATATATTTGGAGCCCCTTGGACAAGAGGTCTGAGTTGTAGGGCCCTGATGCCTTCCCCCTATATCTGAGTCTGTTTAAGATTATATCTTTCCTCAGTGGTTCCTGAAATAAATTTGGAGCCCCTTGGCCAAGGGGTCTGAGTTGTAGGGCCCTGATGCCTTCCCCCTAATCTGAGTCTGCTTGAGATTATATCTTTCCTCAGTGGTTCCTGAATTTAAAGAGCTGTGCCAGTCGAAACAAGTGCAGATATCACACCTGTATTCTGTCCACTAATATCAGTTTCTGACCTGTCTTTATCGTCTGCAATAAGAGTCGATCGGAACTGAAACTATTTGGGGTTTGTAAAAAGTTATGGACTGAAACTCGTTCAATGGACATTACATGCACTATCAGTCTAAGCTGCATAAATATAAAGTTTCAAGCTATTCAAGTGGAAATATAAAGAATGTCAGCTGTTTTCTGCAGTAAGTGACTATAATATTCAATATGGTTTGTGGAGTCCAAAAGAGAGAAAGTGACTGAAATTGTGACAAAGTCATGCTCGTGAAAATATATAGTATACACCATTGCGCCTTCTGAACAACTGCTACCATTAAAGATTACGGTGAACTGAATTCAATTATTTTATCTTATTCGTATTATTAATGGCCAACGCATAGCACAGTAATCCCTCCTTATATAAGCATAATTGGTCGCAAAATTTCTGCTCGAAGCCGAAAACAGGTAAAAGCGACACTGAATTCCCATTAAAATACACGTAAAATTTCCAGATTCTTTCCATATGCTCGTAGCTGGACGTAAACTGGTATAGTTTAGATTAGTGGTTCTCAACCTTTTATGCTTCACGTACCCCTGAAAATGTGTACATAACTGGCGTACCCCTTGTATAGATAGATAAAACTATAATTATATTATAACAATGGGAATAAAATAAAACGTATATATATATACACACACATTAAATTTTGTATTCATAAATTACATATATCGATAAACAAAAAAATTACATAAACAATTTAACAAATCTTATAAAATTATAAACATTTTACTGGGTAATCAGTGAAATGGCTGCGCTTGTTTACGTTTGCACAGTTCATCTATGGTTGGGGTTATCTTGCTAAGGTAGAGTCGCAAGTGATCTTCAACATCCAGCCTGTTCCTATATTTATTTTTTAAAGCAGTTACAGATGAAAAACCAGTTTCACATAAATAAGTGGTTGTGAAAGGTAACAAATATTTGACTGCAATTCTTAACAAAGTCGGATATTCCTTCTCCACTCCAATCCAGAAAACTAATTAATGGCTTTTTGGAATGAATGATTTTTAAACTATTGTCACAAGATATCTCAATCAACTCTCTTTATTGGACAATGGAAGCTTTCATTTTTCCAAATCAAATATGAAGGGGTCTCGAATCCATTCTTGCGTTTCATCAGGGGTGGAAAATACTACATTATAAGAGTTTTAAGAGTGCTTAAGTGAATGATTTTTTGTTGTCTGATGTCTTCAAAGTCTGCAATCGTTTGCTCATTTTCTTTAAGAAAAAAATCTAGTCGCTGAAATTGGTCACAACTGTTCTTCTTAATTCCCTTTTCCCAGAGAGAATTTTTTTTATCATGGTCTCTGTTTTCTTCTCAACATAGAACACATCAACGTTGCTACCATTAAACTCCAAGACAAAAATATTTTGTCCTGGAGTTCAAGTTGCTAACTGGGAACTAAAATCTATCCAATCTTCCCGAAATGAAGTTTTTAATTTTTTCCTAACTTCAGCTTTGATTTTTTTAAATTTGTTGATATCTTGAAAAGTTTTCGATCTCTTGGCTTCGTTTTCGACTTTTTTTCGAATGGCTACTAGCCTATTCATATGCCAAAAATTGCGTTTAAGTTTAGGTATTTTATTGATAACTGTTTTAAAAGCAGATTTTGTGTGTTCATTAATAAATTAAAAAAAATAATCATTATAATTTAGGTTATTGGGAGGATGGATGGTTTCAAGAATTTTGTTAAAGGAAGTCCAGACATTTAAAAAAATCTTTTGTTGAAATGTTGTATACAGTTGTGAGGTTAGAAGGGTAGGACGGTGGTCACTGCCCCTAGTATCAGGAAGCAGTGACCATTTGAATTTTACTAATAGTTCTGGAGAAATTAAAGTAAAGTCTATAATAGATCTTGATCTTTCGGAATTATCTTTTCGGAACTTGATCTTTCGGAATTATTATAAAATTTGATTGTGCAAATAAATGTGTTTAATTGGGAAAAAATGGTCTGTCCTGCATTGATTTGGGCATAGCCCTCATTTTCTTTCACTTCATCACTGAAATTAAATATTTCGGTATCAGGTCCACTTTCCACAGAATGCTAAGCCTGATAAGATCACAACGCTTTGCCATTTTCGCTGCCCTTCCTATTTTATTAGTTCACCCCTAACGTCTAGCTACCCCAAAACACACAGGGGTGGTCACGATAATATATATAGTATACGTGCGATTGGTTTGGCTTGTTTTACCTCTGAGAGGCATTTTTTGCACATAATGAGCTAAATGACCAGGTCACAAGGACACCAGGGACTCAGTGTAGGTTGGAGGAGGGGACTCATGGACACCTGTTAGGAGACAGATGGTAGCCTCCCATCAACATCATTCAGCATGTTTTTTAATGCGCACAGTGCTCTCCCCATACGGGAGCCACGACGAACCATCCAACGAACTGTGGCCTTTCCAAGCCCATCGGTGTCCCTTGCTGACACTGGCCCAGCTGCGCCTCCAACCTTACACATGCAAAATTAATACATGACTCATATTTTAAATATTATTCAAAAATTATTGTGTTAGTTAATGCATCTTGTCAATTAATTAATAAATCTTGGTAATAACAAATCAAAAAGTGGGCATCAATTAGGTGGTGGTTGAAATGGTAGCCAGCATCTATCGTGAATAGTTTCTGAAGTGTTTTCGACCCAAGGTAATCAACTTACACATCTTTAATCAAACTTTTTGATGTAGATAGTTCAGGCTCAATAGTGAAAAGAAAGTTTACAAATGTGATGCTTTTGACAACTTTTTTTTTTCGCTGCAAAGTTCGTTAGTAGGCGTGGAAGCATTTACGTTGAAAAGCAAAAATTCTTTCATAACTTGTATCTTTTTTCGTTCAAAATTACCATTGCTACTTTGCAATGCTCGCGAACACATGCGAAAGACTTTTTGTATCTAAAATTTTTATGATGCATTGAGAAGATCGTGGACGAATGAGATGGTATGAAAGACATGTGTTTCAACATTCTTGCTCGCAGACAGGCTAATCACTTGGAGCTCGTATTGGCGGGGGAAGTTCGGTTATCTAACAAAAATAGGGGGGTGTATATATCGTTCGTTTTCGAGAATACTGATATGAAAATCCTTATTTAACGAAGTACGAGTACACCTTTTTCTTGTTTGATAATACAGACTGAATTTTAAGCTGAGGCACTAGGCGAGCGAGCGAGCGAGTGCAGTATTCTAGTGCGGCTAGTTGCCAAGCATCATCTCTCTAATGAGCATGCACGAAGACTTGGGTTGAAAATTTTCCTATATTTTTGTTCTTCTCAAAGTAAACCTAATAGTTGTAAATCAAAAACGTCGTAAATCAGAAACTGAAAAGAGCTTTATTGGAGTTTGTAATGTCTGTAAACCATTTCCTAAATCGCAGGACGTGAAAAGGACGAGAATTCAATCACTTCAAAATATTTTTGTTAGGGGATTCGCGATATTATATATTATTATGGAAAGGGGTTTGCGAGGCGTATAAGGTTGGGAAACGCTGCTCTAGAACAATCTAAGAAAGAGAGAACTCCAGGATTTGCATTTCCTGTAACTGATGAAATAAATGAACTTGGAGATATCAGTCAGGAACTCTCGGACTTTAAGCAGTATTCCAGAAGTACTAATTTAGAGATAGTTCGAATCCAGGAGAAAATGTTAAATCCTTAACAAAATAACTGATAAGATTAGCGTAAAAATAACAGAAGGTGATAGAGTTGTAGCCCATAGAGACATAGTTGCTACCAATAGAAATAAAATTAAATATATAATTGTAAATTTTAAAAGTAACGTAATTTGAAGGTACAAAAAAGCATTTCTGAATTGCAAACATATTAACTCAAAATTCAGATAAGGAAAAATTTATCTGAATGAGCATCTAACAACTATAAATAAAAAACTCCTTTATAAAACTCTGGCGATGGGGAGGGGCGCAAAGTCTTACTTCGTCACGTATAATTACGTACGCTGCGGACTGAACTGCGCCAAATGTCGTGTTGCGATTCCAATGACAGAAATATCGCTCTTTAGCAGAGGAGATCGCTTAGTCCCTTAATTAAATTCATCATTACTTAAGTGAAATCACAGGTTTGTGGGTTGTTACACCCGTACCAACGTATGCCTCAGACTTGCTGTGCCAAGTGATGTGTAGAAATATGCTCAACAAATCAAGCACGAGAGTAGTGTATGGACGACACAGTTTGTTTAAATTTATGTACAATTACGTACTGGGGATTTTCTCGATTCTATGGGCCTTTGCTGCTTTGCTACTGAAAACCTTCATATAGTTAGGTAGAAAACTGCACTTCACAGATTCTCTTTATAAACAACAAACTCGGCAAAAGGATATTCAGTCCTTGCCAACAACCTGGTTCACACAGAACCGTACCTCAGTTCACACAGAACTGGACCCTGGTTCACACAGAACCGTATCTTGGTTCACACAGAACCGAACCCTCTCCTTAAGGGTTTTACTTTTGAGCAAGAGTAGAAGCCTCGTCATAGTCAAACACAAGGCTCAGTTGAAAGGGCCAATCAGGATATACAGAATACGTTAACTGCATGGATGAACGATAACGATACAAATAAATGGTCAGATGGTTTGCCCTTTGTTCAATTTGCCAAGAACACAACATACCACGAAGGAATACGCCAAAGTCCTTTTGAAGCCCTGTTTGTCGTTACACTAAAAAGAGGCATAGCATCGTCATCTTTGCCTGGCGAGCAAATCGCAAATATTGAAACCGAAGAACAGCTCGAAGAAATTGTTAACACTTTTGAAGAAAATTTGAGCAGTGACCATACCGAAAACCATATTCCAAAGGAGCTGCAACCTACCACGTTTTCATATCAAGCCCTGACTGAACAACACGAGTTTAATTCTATAAAAAGAGCGGCCGCGAAAGAGAATCTTCTACTGCATGCAACGAAAATGTTACGAACCTCAAAAAGAAAATTTCCTCCTGCTCAAATTGGTGATACCGTACGAATACAAGTCCCTGATGTCGACCGTGGTCGTACAGATGCCCGAAATGTGCTGATGGTTGTTGTTGGAATAGAAGACTCCGACTTTTATAAATTAAACAAACAAAAATGGTACCCTCAAGCAGCTTTATACCAGTAATCAGTTCGTAATTTGTAAAGAAAAGTTACTTTCCATAGATGAGATTTCTTCTTAAGAAATGTCGCTGAGAGAAGCAGCTGCAACTAATTTGAGAAGTGGAAGGCAAGGCTGTAATTGCAAAAAGAAGTGTTCCACGACTAAATGCAGTTGTAAAAGCAAGGGACTCTTGTGCAATTCAAAGTGTCAGAACAGTTTAAGTTGTTGCAATAAATAAGATTGTATAACGTTAATCACTTATATTATGTGTAAGTTTATTATTGGTATTATTTTCTTTTCTCATTTAGAATGTACTGTTCGTTTTAGGTTCAACAGTTTATTTACATGTGCTGTTACTTAAGCTTTCTCCTATTTTGACATATATCATAATATGTTTTAATAATAAAGTATGATTTAAAAAGTTGCATTTTTGTCTTAACGTAAAATATTTTTACTCAACATTCCTCATCAGTGCATGCTGAATGTCGACATTTGCCGGTGTAAGTGAGAAATAATGATATTTAGCAAATATTTCAGACATACTCCAAGCGACTATGTGAATGCTGACATTCACCGGAGAATATCGACATTTGCCAGATATCGGTCTTTCACAGTAACATACATAATTATCAATTATTACATGGAATGGACTCTTTGAACTCTTTTCAAAATAAAAAGCATCTAATGGAAAAGAAAAAAGCAGTCGGCGTCGACTTGAACAGTAAATTTCAAAAGATTTGTCTGTTTTTGAAAGCGAAACTACTCAAAATTATAATGATAACAAGAATACCCCTACTTATGCCAATATTACCAAGAAAAGACTCACTACCAAAAGTGTGCAAACAAACAAGATTAAGCACACGCTTTCGCCAAACAATTGAATGATGAAAATGTAACAATTAATTTGCTAATCGACCTGGTGCTACACCTACTAAGGAGGAAGTCATACTTTTTTCTAAATATCACAAGGTAAATATTTTTGCTTTACAAGAAATTAAAACTAAAAAACATGTTAATTTTCCAAATTTTATATCTTACTATCATTTTTCTCCGCATAGCAGTAATGGGGTTGGTTTTATTATTCATCAAAAAATTAATCGTAAAATTATATCAATTAATTATGACTTACATTACTTAGAACTACTAGCTGTAAAAATTTTAATTAATGATTTCACATTTACTATCTTAAATGTTTACAATCCTGGATTAGCTTTCAATGAAAAATTCTTTAATGAAATTTTGTTTCAATTAACAGAACCATTAATAATCGTAGGAGACTTTAATTCACATCATGCCCTTTGGCACTCATATACTATTAACATTGCCTGAATTCACCTAAGCAAGTTTATTTCAAATTCCAATTTAATTTTACTAAATAATAAAGAAACCACACATGAAAATTTGGCAAACAATCAATCTATTATAGACCTTACTTTAATTTCTCCAGAACTATTAGTAAAATTCAAATGGTCACTGCTTCCTGATACTAGGGGCAGTGACCACCGTCCTACCCTTCTAACCTCACAACTGTATACAACATTTCAACAAAAGATTTTTTTAAATGTCTGGACTTCCTTTAACAAAATTCTTGAAAACATCCATCCTCCCAATAACCTAAATTATAATGATTATTTTTTTTTAATTTATTAATGAACACACAAAATCTGCTTTTAAAACAGTTATCAATAAAATACCTAAACTTAAACGCAATTTTTGGCATATGAATAGGCTAGTAGCCATTCGAAAAAAAGTCGAAAACGAAGACAAGAGATCGAAAACTTTTCAAGATATCAACAAATTTAAAAAAATCAAAGCTGAAGTTAGAAAAAAATTAAAAACTTCATTTCGGGAAGATTGGTCAGATTTTAGTTCCCAGTTAGCAACTTGCACTCCAGGACAAAATATTTGGAAGATCTTTAAAAGTATTCTTAAAGAAAAGAAACAAATTTTTCCTATAGCACAATATGCCATTCAACATAATATCACCATTGATCAAACAACAGAGATTTTTGCCCAAAACTTAAAATTGTCCAACCAGCACCTCCTTTAGATATTAAACAAAATCCTTTTTAAAATTACAGCTAAATAAGCTGAATTTAATCAATACTGATGTTAATTTACCATTTACTTTTTTAGAACTCGACAGAGCTATTAACCGACTCAACTTAAAGTATGCTCCAGGAGCAGACTTAATCTCTAATAATTTTTTCAAAAATCTTTCACATCTTTGGAAGGAAAAATTATTAATTATTTTCAATCACATTTGGATTCTTATGAAATTCCCCCGTCGTGGAAAGAAATTTTGATTATATTTATCCAAAAACCTGACAAAATTCCTACTGAACTCAGTTCTTATCGACCAATTTCTTTGCTTTCGAAAGCTTTAAAATTGTTTGAAAAAAATCATTTTTAAAAGACTTAATTGGCAACTTGAAGAAAAAAAATAACTACCAAAAAATGTTTTTGGATTTAGAAAAAATCGCTCTTCTAAAGAGTGTATCTCTTTACTATTATCTGATATCTATTCTGCTAATAAAAAGAAAAAAACTCTTTTAGCTGTCTCGATCGACCTTTCTCAAGCATTTGACACTGTGTCAATAGATCATTTATTACTTAAACTATGCAAAGCAAAACTTGATCACAACTTAATTTTATTTTTATCAAAATATTTAAAAAACAGAAAATTAAAAGTCAAACTAAATTCTTCTTTTTCCCAAATTTATAACATAACACACGGCTTAGCCCAGGGATCAACATTATCTCCTATTTTATTTAATATTTATCTATATGATATAAAAAAAATTTTCACAGGAACTTTAACTTTACAAGCTACGCAGATGACCTCACTTTTTGGACATCTGAAAAAAATGAATATAATTTACAACAAAAAACACAAGATCAAATAAATAAACTTATAAAATATTGTGAGAAATGGAACCTAACCATAAATATAAACAAAACTTATTGTATTCATTTTTTTAGATCTAAAAATTTTTATCCCAAATTTGACCTAAAAATTAACTCAAAAACAATTGCTCAGGTCAACCAATGTAAATTACTCGGATTTCATTTGGACTCAAAATTATTATGGAACTCACATTTAGACAAAGCCTACAATTCTGGCTCCAAACTCTTAAACATTTATAAACGCTTTGCTTTCGAAAAAGAAGGATCACATCAAAAAACTCTAATTATTTTATACCAAAACTTAATAAGAGCTAAAATGGAATATGGATTAGAATTGATCGATAAACCATGTTTAAACAAACTGAAGAAATTAAACACTATACAAAACAAACGCTTAAAAATTGCTTTGGTCTTCCAAAATTTTGTCCCACACTTCCACTTTTGGCCGAAACAGCCTTTCCTACATTTGAAACCAGACAACCTAATACTAACTTTAAAATATTTTGTAAAATTACATCTTAAACTACCAGATCATCCATTTTATCTAAAATTTAAAAGACTTCCATTTTATAATTTAATAAAAGAAAACTTATTATTAAAGGAATATTTTAATAAATTTACCAAAGACTGCGTGGAGACACATCAGATCCCCTTGCCGATTGGTGTTATAAACCACCTGTATGTTACACAGAAATTCCATTATTAAATTCTAAAAGTAATTCCTCTAATGAAGCCATTCTTCAACTATTTTATAATTTCAAAAAGGAAAAATTTAACAACTTCTTAGAAATCTGTACTGATGGATCATATTTACAAGATTCTGGTTCAGCTACTGCAGCTGTATGTATTCCCACATTTAATATTTCATTGGCATTTAAATTACCTTCACATACTTCAATTTTACATGCAGAAATTTATGCTGTCATTGCCGCTTTTTATTGGCTTCTGCAAAATGTTAAAAATCGTTCTATTGTCATATTTATTGATTCTAAATATAAATACTCTCCTTGATGCAAAATGCTGCATATTCCTCATATTCTTATTATATTAATTCTTTACTCAAACTAAACACAGAAAATCTAAAAGACAATAATAGTAATATTTATTTAAGCTGGATTCCAGGTCATATTGGTATTAAAGAAAATGAGGAAGTTGACAAAATTGCAAAATCTGCACATGTTTACAATACAATTACTCCCATTCATAACGTTTACATATTAACCAAAAAGGATATAAAAAATTTAGAATTTTCTTTATCCGAAAAATGTTTTCAATTACAATCCTTTTTCAAACCAAATTTTAGATCTGACCTATCATATAATATTAATCATCTTTTAAATGGTCACTGCTTCCTGATATCGTATCTTCCTTTTTCTAGACAGGAAATTAAAGTCATTCTGCGCCTAAGAACAGACACCATGGACTAAATAAATAAAAATTTTATTTAAAATTAAGTGATACTCCTAAATGTTCAAAATGCAGTTTAACAGAAAATTCTACTCACATTCTTTTAAACTGTGAAAAATTTAACTTTCAAAGAAATAAATTTTTTAAAAATCTTGAAAGCATTGGAATAATGGATTTTACAATAGATTTAATTTTGAATTTTCCTACTCTTTCTACACAACTTAAAATTTTTCGTTTCGTGCTTGACTTCCTCCAAGAAACAAATATATGGAATAAATTATAAAAAAAAATATATATAATATATAACAATAAAAAAATACATAAAAAATATATAAAAAAATATAAAAATAATTAAAAAATATGTAAAATATATAAAAATATTAATTAAAAAATCTTTTAAAAATCTTAAAAAAAAGAGAACTTATTAAAAATTAGCTTAAAAAAGAAGTTATAAAAATTAGTTGAAAATAAAAAATATAAAAAATATAATAATAATTGAGAAAATTAAAGATAAACATGTATGTCCACTAAATCCTAAATGGGAAAGCCTGAGGAAGGACCTCCCAATTCTTGTGATGTATTGAATGATTTGTGATGTATTGTGATGTATTGAATGAAACAATCTGATTCATAGGCTATACTTGAGAACTAGTTATTTAATATACAGTATATAGGCGATTGTGAGTGAATGACGGCTGAGGTACGGTAATCACAACTGTGAGCAAAAATATTAGAGCTCTGAAAATTTGCATCTGAGGATAATTCGGATCGTAAATCTACATAAAAATCCGAAATTTGAGGTCAACTTCTTCAAGGTCAAACTTGACCTACGACTGCTTGAAAAGCAAAAATTAGTGTTTGGGGTATTTCGGGTTATAGATCTTGGACACGTTAAAAACATTTTCTAATGTGGAGAAGGTCCATCGAGGTCAAAAGTCAAATTTAGATCTATCGGTGTTAGAGAGCTTAAAATTGATTCATGGGAGTAGTTTGGGTCGAAAAGCTCAAATATTACGTTAAATTTTGAATACGATGGGTCTTTCGAGTTCAAAGGTCAAATTCGATATACCAATGCTGGAGGGCTGCTAAAAAATTGGTGAAGAGAGTGATTTCAAAGCAGTAGAACTCAGAAATAAAAGGAAGTTTCAGATCGGGTGTCGGAATCAAAGTCAAATAGGGGTCGGAGTGAAAGTCTAGAAATGAACAGGTGCCGAAACACCTATTGTCTTGTAGTATTTCATAAGCATCATAAGAGGAATCCTCAAATAAAAGGATCGCCTGTACTGCCAGAGATTAGTAGATAAATCAGTAATAGCAGTCATAGGATCTAACAATTAAGGTAGTTAGTTTATATGAGTGAAAGAGCTTTCTCAATAGTTTACTTTTATCATTCTTTTATCGTATTTTAAATTTAACTGTGGTCCACTGCTAGACCTCAAGCACCCATGAAGTCCAACCGGACTGTGTAATGTTCTCATCCAAAGGAGTCTATCCTCAACTACAACTGATATTAAGATGGTAAAACGTTGCTACAATTGACCTTCATTGGTAGCTCAGGATAGATTATTACCCTCGAACATAAATTTAATTCGGAGGTTTTTTAATTTTGGCCACACGTAACAGGTTGAAAATTCTGTTCTGTATCGATAAGGAATAGGTTAGCCATGGCTGTTAATCTAAAGTATTAATCTCCACAATTTTCAACCAATTTATTAATTTTCTTATAGTGAATGTTGTTAAATCAAAATTTCGACTGAAATTTTGCCATTTTCTAAATCCTGCGCCATTCAATGCATTAAATAAAATTGTATTGTAGGGCAATAAATTTCCTACCATACTTCAATAAAGAATTCCCGACTGATTTCACTACATAGGAACAGTCGCTCAAAAAAGTATCCGAACGCTATGGTTGATTACAGAATTCAGAAAAAATATCTGCAACGATTCTCAGAAACAGTCTGTCACCCGCAACTTTTCCTCTTCAAAGCATGTGACATGAACTACAATTATATTACACGTTTATCAAAAATAATTATCCATACATAGTTATAGCACATCTAGAACTACATACCTATACTTGTCGATCTGACTTCAAACAAAATTTTACTTTCTAGCAGATACTTCTGAAAGAGTGGCTCAGTAGATTCGAGTTCGGACCAGGAACCCCAAGCTAGTAATACACAGTCATGTACTCTCTAACTGTAGCTGTGATGAGTAGAGGATTTAATAATAGACAAATGCAAATTTGGTTTGAACAATAACAAAAAAAGATTTAAATTTATTTAAATTTTAAAATCAACATAATTCCTTCACCAACTTATGAAGGTGGATAAATTCACATTACAATACGTTATCATATTTCCAATCCACTCAAATAAATTCAGTTATGAAGTGACAGTAAAAATATTAAAGAAAAGTGACAACAATCAGATTAATATGAATTAAAACGATTATACCCTGATTGAAGATTTATCCATAAGGAAAACGGAATTCCGCTGGACTACAGTTCTGCACACGGAAATAAATAAACAATTATTTCGAAGACAGAAGACCGAACACGGGTCCTATTAGCACCATCACCCCGCATAGAATCCCTTCGCCGGCTGAAGCGAGGCAATAACTCAGGCAACCCTGGGAATTCTCCAACTTTAGGGGCCAATCAGATGTCATCCCCGGGCAAACACAACGTCCGCAGTTATTACACAAGTGGGACTGAGTCTTGTTGCCAGATCCCAAAAGTAAAAAAAAAATGAAATTAAAAATACCAATAGGTCTGCGACCTATCAAGTCTTTTAGTTACCTTTGTCACAGATTATTTAATTCAAGGTTAGGACATTGATTTCCAAGATCATTAACCGATTGTACAGCAGAAAATTAAACGCATTGTTATTATTACGAAATATCAAATGTACTGTTTTGAAAATGGAAACGACTGTTTCGCGAGGAAAAGTGCTCGCTCTTTGTCTTCAAACTTTGTGCAAAAGCAGCGGATTAACACCGCACAGGCCTCGACATTTGTGAGTACCTCAAAACAGTCAAAATTAAAAAAACTTTTTAATGAAGTATTTCAAAATCTGTAAAATTTTCATCGATTACGTAAACATCTCGTGTTTTTACGTAGGTTAATTTAAAATATAAGTTGATTTTTAAAAAAATACACTAAAAATAACAGATGTTTATTTTGTTTATAAACATTTTCGTGCTTATTTTTCAGTTTGCACGAGTTTATATAATATTATTGAATTTTTTATTCATTCATCTCTAATTTAATTCGCTTAAAATGCTGCCATACACTTTTCCCATTCATAAGTTGTAAAACGTTTTGTGATTAAGCTTCCCCCTCCCGGACAGTTGGAGGCCCCCGAATCTTGAGTAAGTAAATTCTCTTATTGCAGGTTTGTCTTCGCCGACAGAGAGGCAGAACTCTGTCGGCCAATGAGAGGCAGAACTCTCTGTTCTACTGGATCTCGAGAGCTTTTTGACAAACGAATTAAATTAAAAGAGTCAATATTGATTCTCATATTTACCGAGATGCTGTTACGTGGGTGCATCACGTCTGCTGCATCTTCTGCTTCTACTTAGAGGTCATTGTCATTCAGCACAATAATACCTCGATGAACCTCACTTTAATCAGGTCAAATATTTCTCCCTGCAGTGCAAATAAAGTCACTTTACACATGTTTAATCAAAAGAGAGCTTACAATGTTATCGACTATACGAGAAGAAAACACGAATTCAGTGTACACGAAGGTGTAGAGTGGGTGCTCAGAAAGTGAATAATTCTTAGCAAAACAAGAAGAAACAAGGCATTGACATCTCCAGCTGAGTTATTGCTCTCCTCAAGGTCACCTGTTGACCAAACGACAGACAAACACAAAAGGCATGCAGAAGCGTTGGTAGAAGTCGTAGACCTCTGGTTTATTACTGTCTCCTGGGAAGAGATGCATAGAGAGCAACTAAAAATATTTCGGGTAAGACTCACAAACCTCCAGAGCACCTCACGAGATCATAACACGATTTGCTCTCTTCAATCAAAACTAGCTTGGAAAGTTCGAGCTGACTTCCAGGGATCGGTAAAGGACAATTTAAACTTTGAGTATTCAAACCGAAATTGATTCTGTTGGCTTTGTAGGTCGTTTCTTCTCCTGCTTTGTAGTTGGAGGGAGTGTATGAATTGCACTGGGTGGTGTGCTATTCGTTGAAATGTGATATACAGTCTTGTGTAAACAAGAGTCGCGTTTTCAATCCTTTCGCCATTGAACGTAGAGGAAGTTAATGTTTACGCGATAAAATAGATTTGGGAACATGTCAAAGTTATATTTTTCTTTCAGTTTTCATTAACTTGTTTTTTCCAGGTAATTCAAAGTATTTGGTATAGTCGCTCAAAAAAGTATCCGAGCACTATGAAATCTGGCAACCTTCGTGTCACGTGACACGAAGGTTGGCAGATCACTAATTTCTAAACAAATCGTTGCCAGATATTTTTTCTGATTTCTGTAATCAATAATAGTGTTCGGATACTTTTTTGAGCGACTGTACAATGGTTGACAATGTTATTGAAACGCTATAGGCAAGTTAAAGGGCTTGCACGTCTTGAAATGTTTTTCTCCATTGCGATGTCAAAACAGTCTAAACAGAACTTTATTCACTTCTTAAAAACAAGGCTTTTTAAACACTGTTTTCTTTCCAGTTTATTTAAAAAATTGAAAAGAAAATGTTAATTACAAATAAGGATTTCATTATGAGGTTGCTTCAGAACGATGAGTAATAAAGTAAATTAGTATACTGGCGTGAATTCAGTAACTTAGAGATTCACAGAGAAAATATTTCACAAGCTTCTCATACGCTTGAAAATTAATGAGTGGAAATATCGCAATTGAAAATATTCACCAAGACTTCGGACTAGAGAATTTGCACTACTAACTACCTGGAGGAATCATGCTCTCTGTTAGTGCAAGTATGTTAAACTCGAGAATAGTTAGACCAAAATCACCTTTTATTCTATCGTTACACAGCAAATGCCCATAATTAATGCGTCACAAACAGCGCCACGAGCTCCAGGTATTTTGCCACCCCTTTAAGACCCTATTTGCTAGAAATCCTCCCTATTGGTTTTCCTCTATTGTCGAGAGTCTTCTGGATAGTAATGTCCCAAGTAGGAAAGAGAATCCACGGATCTTTACTGGAAAATATATTTGATATTAACCTAAAAGAGAATTTTTTTTATTTATCAGATGCTAAAAACAAAACATAATAATGATCTGTCTCTAATTCTCTGAAGACAGACAAATGTCATTGACATATTTTACATTTCGAGAGTGCAGGAATCCCAAAAACGGAATTTAAATAGAAAATTGCCAAAAAAAGATTTTTTTCACAATTATAATAATTTCTACATAAGTTTTAAAATAAAGTAAGAACCAAGGCAACTCTATTATTCATAGATAAGACATAACTTCAGAACGACTGATCAGAGCACGGAAATTCCGGAACCTTTTGATTTGTCGATGTTAATCACACTATTTTAATTGCGAAAATATTGTTTGTTATTCGTTATCATACTTTCGGTTTCTTTTTTGTTTTTTCAGTTGAAAGGTTTTCAGTTTTGCTTTCAGGTTCATCGACTAATTTCCATCTTAATTCTTTCATCTTTTTTTTTATTCGATTGGGGCCAACTCTGGCTACAAAAAACCCTAGACTCAAAACCTGTCATAAATAGGGTGGCCAAAAGATATCTTTTAAAGAGAACACGTTTTTATGTTCTTTTTGTTCGAATCTTTTTTACTCGATTTTCACAGAGGGCGTTCAAAACGTTTTTGACACTTGTCTGTAGATTTTCACTCATTCCTCCAAAGTTAACGAGCTACAACTTGCTTGAAAGCTCGTCTAAACTTGTCATTACGTCTTCAAAACAAAGCCCGTATCATTGTTTCCCTCTTTGTTGCCGGAGCCTGAAGTTCGGTCTGCGAAATACACTGCTCGACATTTAAAGTGCCCCATCCAGAAGGACAAGTCGTACAAACATGCAAATAGAAGGGTGGGTGTGCGCAATTTAGATATGCAAATGATGATAATCCGAAGCCAATGACGTGTGTGGCTCAAGAGACAAAAGATGCAAGAAGGAACAGGAATGGTATTGTGTTTATGCAGGTGGAAGTCTTGCGAACTGTTGAGATTAATTGGTTCCGCTTGGAAACTGTTCAGCGAAGGCGAAAATGCGTGGTACACACCGTCGGCAGGTTTATCGTCACTTGGATGCTTTTGAGAGAGAACGAATGAAACGGGATGGACCACGTCGTGTCGCTGCCCATGTTCATCGGGATGCATTAACTGTTGGACGCTGTTGGCAACAGTGGCAAAATGAAAGTTCTTGCATGCGTCGCAGAAGGAGTGGTGACATCCGACAGACATGCTCGTTAGTCACCACAGAGCACTGCAGGCGATATTCAACGAGCTGTGTCATCAGCCACGGATGTCCCCATAACAAACCGAAAGGTATACCAAAGGTTGCATGAGACACATTTGCACTCTAGGCAACTGTTACGTCGACTGCCACTGACTGCAAATCATTGCAGCGCTCGTCTGGCTTCGTGCCGAAGTAATGCGAACTGGGGTCACGAATGAAACACTGTTGTGTTTAGTGATGAATCTCGTTTCTGTTTGGGTGCTGACGATCGACGGGTCCATGTATGGCGACAATCTGGCAAGAAGACGGATACAGGTTTTGTTCGCAACTGGCATACCACCTGTCAGCCAGGCATAAAGGTATGCAGGTATAAAGGCAGGCATAAAAGTATGCAGGTTAGCACGGTTCTGAAGTCCATTTGTTACCGTTCCTGGGAGGCATGCAGCAGCCATTTTCCAGCCTGACAACGCCCGTGTACACACTGCTAGGGTCTCCAGACAATGTTTCCAACATGTTCAAGTATTGCCATGGCTAGCACGATCTCCAGATTTATCTTCAACAGAAAATCTGTGGGACCACATTGGACAACTTGTGCAATCCTCTCACTGGTCGACGCGGAATCACGATGGATTATGGGAGCAAGTCAACACTGCTTGGTGTGCAATTCCTCAGGACTATATCCATCGACTGTATGACTCCATACTACGCCGTATTGATGCCTGTATTGCCGTTCACGGCGGTGCAACCACCTATTGAGGCAGTCATATTGTGTTGCGTTATCTCATTTTCTAACCACTGTAAGTGGCTGCAAATTAAATCATGGTATGCCAATATGTATTGCTATGTGTGTGCCAAATTTCACCCCTATCACCTCATTGGATTGGATTGTTTTACCTCTGAGCGGCACTTTTTTGCACACCATGGGCTAAATGGTCAGGTCACAAGGACCCCGAAGGCTCAAAGAAGGTTGGGGGAGGGGACCCACTGGAACAGCTGTTGGGAGACAGATGGTAGCCTCCCATCAAGGCCATCCAGTGTGTTCTTTAATGTGCACAGGGTATGGCTCTCCCGCACACGGGGCCACGGCTTAACGTCCCATGCGACGGACGGCGGCCTTTCCAAGCCCATCGGTGTCCCCTACTGACCGTGGGCAGGGCGGGGAAATTTTGCGGAGATAAATCTCAACACTGACCCAGCTGGGACTCGAACCTGGGAACTACAGATTACGAGCCTGGCACGCTACGGACTGAGCCCCCCTCGCCCCCCCCTATCACCTCACTTCTTCTAGGTGGGGAAATTTCAATGTCGTGCAGTGTGTATGCGTTGTTGCTAGAGCCTACTAAAGACGGGGAAAGATTTTACATTTTCACAAGAATGCAGCTTGGGGATGACAAAATGATTCCGATTTATCACAAGTATATGGGATCATGGCTGTTCATATGGCACTGTTACTGGATGAATGCACAAAGTCTGAGAATGACGGCAGAGCTTCAAAGACCTCTCTCATGCAGGAAGACCAAAGAAGGCCGTGAACGAGAAAACCATCGCTGCTGTTCGTGAATTCATTAATGAGAACCCACACCTTTCAGTTAACACGTTTACATGTCAGTGTATCGATTGACAGTGTAGAACAATTATTCATCGACATTTAAAGTTCCGAAAGATCTGTGCAAAATGGGTACTCCTACAAACTGACGGAACAGCAAAAAGGGGTTAGAATCGACGTGCAAGGAGATGCTGGCAAAGTTTGAAACTAGTGATCCCAAACGGTTAACAGATACTGTCAGAAGTATAGTTCGAAGTTGGAGACATGGCTTTATTACTATGCAACTGCCATAAAGATCGACAACTATTTAGGGTTGCAGAAGATGTACCGCCCCCCCCCCCAAATCCTCCGACAAGATTTTCGGTCAAGGAATTCAATTCGGTTCACAATTTTTTTTAATATCCAAGGATTGGTAGACGAGACACTTTGCCTAAAAATGACAATAAATGGTCAATACTACACCAATATTGTTTTTTCCAAAATGGTAAAGGAGATGAAGGAGCAGCGTCTAACAACAGGTGTGTGAAGGTTTCTCCTTCTTCATGATAATACTAGTACTCAAATACACAACAAGTTACGGTTTATCTGGAGCAGGAAAAATATAAAACATCTACCCCATCCTGCATATTCAACCGATCTTGCATTATGCGATTTTTGTTTGTTTCCAAAATCAAAAAGGAACTTCCTTGGAATCCCTCTTTTCAAGGGTGCAACAAGACCTTGCAAAATGAGTTATTCAGAGCTGTGGAGTATTCCCCAACAGGAGTACCACAAGCGTGGCAGAATTAGCGTAGATATCTGAAACTTTGCATAGATGCTGGAGAGGAGTACTTTTAGGACAGTAAAAGTTTTGTTGAGGTAATTGCAATGGGATTGCTTCTGCAAATACATGTCAAGAACTTTTTGAACGCTCCTCGTATTGAAGCAATGATTTCTTTATTCTTTTTTTTTAAATGTATTAACGGAAAGTTTTATTTTAGAAAATTCAACGTTACAAAAATATATTAATATTTCAGAAAAAAAATTAGCGTGCTTGGCTACTGATCAAAGGGATCGATCCCCGGGTAAGGCATGGATGTTTGTGTTGTTTTTCTGCTGCGGTCCTGCCATCCTCACAGACCTTTTACTATGGCGTATAAACCGACAGGTTCTTGTCAGATTTCTGTGGCAAACAGCTGCTTGAAGGGGTGTATATTATTTTATTATAAAAACTATTGAAAAATGTTGATATTTAAACATAAATTCTAAAGATTGAATGATATCCAAGTCAAATTCAAATTCAATGATATTTATTTCATTAATATTCAAATGATTTTATTTCATTGTGTAGCATATGGTATACCGGTTCAAATATTGTATTTCTTCAGAAAATCATATAAATCAGGTTTCACATAAATTACTGAAATAAGAAATAGATACATATTTCATTTTTTCGGTTTAGAAGCCCTACAACCATTATAATTGTTCATAATGTTGATCATTTGTTTGCTATCTACGAGTCAGTTGGTTGGTCCCTGTAACGATTTTGCTATTATAGTAAATTAAAAAATATGAAGTTGAAATACCTTTACTAAATAATGCCTTCTTCTGTAAAGTTTCGTAAGGGCATAATATTTTTTGCTCAAAATTTTTTCAGTTTAAAAACTAACTACTTAAATATTAATATATTGAACAATTGTTCAAGAATCTCCAAAAAATGAATCAAATCACCTTAGTATAATTTCTTCTTTTTTGAGCATCACTTCCATTAAAAAAATTTTATGATGAAAATAGGATTTGCTCTTTCGTCAATATTCAGTTAAGCTCTTCGTACCAGAAATATGTGCGCAAAGGATTATATTTCGAAATAGGCCTATAACAGAGATTTCGTATTATTCTGTTCGACCGAAAGCTACAAAATAGGGGCGGGGTGGCTCAGTCGGTAGAGCACCAGGCTCGTAATCTGTAGCTCCCAGGTTCGAGTCCCAGCTGGGTCAGCGTTGAGATTTATCTCCGCAAAATTCTCCGTCCTGCCCACGGTCAGTAGGGGACACCGATGGGCTTGGAAAGGCCGCCGTCCTTCGGATGGGACGTTAAGCCGTGGTCCCGTGTGCGGGAGAGCCATACCCTGTGCACGTTAAAGAACACGCTGGATGTCCTTGACGGGAGGCTACCATCTGTCTCCCAACAACTGTTCCAGTGGATCCCCTGCCCCAACCTTCTCTGAGCCTTCCGGGTCCATGTGACCTGGCCATTTAGCCCATGGTGTGCAAAATAGTGCGGCTCAGAGGTAAAACAACCCAACACAACGCTACAAAATATCTACCGAATTTATCAATTCTAACAATTCTAAGCAATCAAGTTCAGTAGCAACGAAAACACTGCAAATAATCACATATTAAACCGCTATCAAAAAAGTTGTACATACTAGTCTAGATAGTTAACAAATTATTAGAATCGAGGTATCAATCTTCCATTCAATAATAACCCATAATATCTACCATTCTTTATTTATTGTAATCAGTTTTTTTTTTCAGGATTAATGAGGTCTATTCAAGTTGTTAACGTTGCATTTGAGTACAGGATGATCGTAAACAGTCAAGTAAGGTATATTTTAGAATTTTCTTTTTTTTTAAATTATTATAAATCATTTTTCCTTGGAATTCCATACTGCTCAAATTGAAAAATAATAATATGGTTAAATTGAAATTAATTAAAGCAAGTGTTGGAGCCGTCTGGACAATTTTTCTCTACCCTGGATCTGGGTTTAAGCCCTTATAATGGCATGGCCATTTCTTTCTTTGTGCTGTGCTTTGAAATGTTCTATGTCATATTAAACTGATAGCTTCCTGGCAGACCTCTGTGGCAAGCAGCGGCTTAAGGAGGATACATTTTTAATTTAATCCTAAAAAGTAGGTTGGGATTTATGTTATTGTGTTTTGATCAAATTTAACTGAATAATCTTGTCACAGATATTTTTTATCCAGAATAAGCCGGAAAGAAAGTTTCTGAAAATTCAACAGTGTTGAAATTCATACCGAATTATTACAAATATGACTTTTTCATTTCGCTCTCTCTGTGAAGAATGCAAATGTTGAAAGAATATTTTCAAGAATAGGAGAGCAATACAAATTAAAATATTTCCTCTATGTGCAACACCGACTGTAAATCAAAATTGGAAGGAATCATCCTATACCATGTGCTTAGAGAAATTCCAAAACCAAAATTAAAATAATATTTTATCACACATTCAAATTTCAGATAAATGCGTTAATTATCAAAAACGAAGGCATGGCGTCGTATTTCAGCTGACTGAAGACAAGTTTCCCACTGAAGTCATGAGTGTTCAAAGTGAATGCTTAATATTAAATAAGAATCTTTCGAAGAAGATTCCCTTAATTGTTAAAAAGACGTAGGAAATTAAATTTTCATTGATAATGAAATGATTAAATTTGTGTAATATTAGTTTTCTTTAATTAAAGTTTCTTGACACGATTTTGCACTTTCCAAATAAAAGTGCTCTCGTTTTACGTAAAAAAAATATGTTCTCTGTTTTTCTGCATGGCCAACCTAGTCATAATAGAATGTCCTCTACTGTATTTCGTTTTGTTTTGGAAGGACGTACAGAAGGATAGCACATTTCTGTCTGAAAGTGCTTGTTATAAGCGTCATTCGCCTTGGTCTGATACAACTACGGATTACAGAACATACAGGTTAGCAAATATTTTGCTTGGTAGGCGCCACCGTTGTGTCACTCTTTCGGAGTGCCAGCTCAGTGGGGCGGGGGTGGCTCAGTCGGTAGTGCACCAGGCTCATAATTTGTAGTTCCCAGGTTCGAGTCCCAGCTGGATCAGCCTTGAGATTTATCTCCTCAATAATTCCCTGCCCACAGTCAGCAAGGGACACCGATGGGCTTGGAAAGGCTGCCGTCCGTCGGATGAGACGTTAAGCCGTGGCCCCGTGTGCGGGAGAGAGCCATACATACCCTGTGCACGTTAAAGAACACGCTGGATGGCCTTGACGGGAGGCTACCATCTGTCTTCCAACAGCTGTTTCAGTGGGTCTCCAACCTTCTCTGAGCTTTTGGGGTCCATGTGACCAAGCCATTTAACCCATGGTGTGCAAAAAAGTGCCGCTCAGAGGTAAAACAACCCAACCCAAAGCCAGCTCAGTGAAGTCAACGGCTTCAGCTTCGTAAATCGCCATTCTAATGCCTTTAGTTAAAAATGTATGCAAAAGAAATAAATATTTTAAATATAGTAAAAGCATTTTATAAAGTTTGATATAAATGCAATTTTATTCTCTGATTACAATAATGAAAAATATTATAAAAATTCTAGTTGTATGCAAGAATCTACGTCGACACAAAACACGTTCTTCGAACGTCAGCACGCGATCTGAAGACCACATTTTCCCCACCTCTGGTGTAATAGATCAACAGGATGGAGCTTTTGTTTGTTTTCTGTTTTCAATTCGGTTTTCCGACAACGCGAACAAGTTTCCCCTAAAGATCCTAAACATACATAAAACATTTTTAAACCATGAAGATTTCTTTGAGTACCTTCAGTTCAACTCTTGAATGTTCCATTGTTAATATATTGCTAGAAAATAGTAAATGTACAGATTTATCTTATTGTCGCAGCCCAAAATCTAAAAAGAATATCACAGGGAAGCAGATGTTCCCCATTTATACGATGATAAGTCAGAGTTTCGTTTTTGCTACTACTAATCCGTTACCTAACATTTTACCTTTAGACTTAGTCCAAAGCCTTTTTACAAGCTTATATTTATTGTTATAATAAGCAGAGAGCAACTTTATCATATGAGCATGCGACATGGCGGAAGAAATGGAGTACGCCATACCTCTTCGGTCTTTACGATTATTATTTTTGCTCTCTCACCTATAGCAGAATCAGTACATTGTGACTTCTTAACTTCTTGCCTAATTCATAAGTAATGCTCCATAACATCTTTATACACCAAACAAAACTTGAGTAATCAAAACCTGAACAGGTTGCACATCTTTTGCTTTCCGCTTGCACTTGTATCTATTTAAACATTATCTTACAAAGGACTGACCATATAAAGAAAAAATTATTAACTCTCACAAAGGCAATGTCTGAAAACAGCTTAAAACTGTTATCTTTCAGATAAGAGTTTCGAAAGCGGATACAGCATCACACTGTCTAAATTGCAAAACAAGGAAATGTGAGATTTTGGAAATTTTGCCATTCCGTATTCCTTCCTGTTGTTCCTCTGGCAACAACATTCACTGGGCAACTTTTGAACTTCAACCGATTTTTTGTGAAAACATATCAATCACAGGCTTGCGAATATCAACTTTTTTTTTTACTTTTTCTGTAGTTCCCAGGTTCGTGTCCCAGCTGGGTCAGCGTTGAGATTTATCTCCGCAATAATTCCCCGCCCTGCCCACAGTCAGTAGGGGACACCGATGGGCAGGCCTGTGAATAGATGATTTCTCACAATATAGCTGTGGGTCGTCTTTGCCCCCCCCCCCCCCCGCAATTTCTGATCAGACCCACAAAACTACTGCCTCATTGCAGGTTATGACAGAAAAAACGTGCCATTCCTGGAGATGAAACCGGATCTCCAGCAGTTGCGGTGTCACTGAGAACCAAAGAGATGCCACTGCACCACCGGGTAAAGTCAGTCATTTCCAGATCAATTGAATTTTTTTTTCGGATTAAACGTTTTTACAAATTAAAAATCAGGTTTTGTTCCGCAAAACCTAATTTTTCAACCCAGCGTTTAACGCAGCGCATAACGCACGGTTTGCAACCCAGCGCCTAACGCAGCGCATAACGCATAACGCTGGGATTTCAACCCAGCGCATAACGCTGGGTTGTAATCTATCCCTAAATTACACAGTTTGCCAGTCCCATCAACTCCTCACTTCAATTAGTGGTCTCAAGAAATGATAACTTCTCCTCTAGGGAAGTTTATATTCATCTTTTCGCTATTTTCTGCGACACATAGTAGTACTTATAATTTCTGAAATACAAATTAAGTTTCTTTATAACACATTTATCAATTAATGGAAAATATAGGGGATATAGACAAAACAATACAAATGGGCATGGTATTAACTCTGTTAGCATCACAAGAAACATTTACTAAACTATTTATTATTGCACTTCAATAAAGCATTTTAATTCTAAGATCAGTTTCGCCAACAGTTAAAAGAACCACTATGTCGTCTAATAAAAACAGATTTGTATATCACAATGTGTAGTAGACCTGTAGAAGATACTGTATATATAGATATGCTACAATTCTTAAATACTTTTTAAAAGTGATTACAAAAAAATTTAGATCACGCGATCAACACCTGGCTACGTAACAATTATTACTATAAAATCTCAAATTTTAGCAATAACTACGGTAAACGCATCAGGAACTAGGCAATTCCTCTTAATTTAAAAGTCTTTAATTAAAAAGTCTTTGCCTAGAGAACTGTTATTCATTCTTAGACTACCAAAACTTAAATCAGAGAAGAAAAATTGGCTTTTAAAAAGTTAAGAGTATAAAATTGCTTCTTTCTTAATTTAACATAAATTATCATTCGTTTTATATATACATTATACTGTATATATCAAGACTTCTTGTATGAATGTCAATATGTAACCGATGTATATCAACTACTTGTAACTGCATATATTTTAATAGTTCCTGCGGATAAGCTATATCAAGTTTCGCGGGTTTTTTATTAACATTGTTACTCTACAGTGAAGTGCCATCGAATTAGGGATAGGAGACGTTATCAAAATTCTGTACCGCAAGTCCCGCATTTGCGCACATGCGTCGCCAGGTTCGTAATCTGCAGTTCCCAGGTTCGAGTCCCAGCTGGGTCAGCGTTGAGGTTTATCTCCGCAGAATTCCTCTCCCTGCCCACGGTCAGTAGGGGACACCGATGGGCTTGGAAAGGCCGCCGTCCGTCGGATGGGACGTTAAGCTGTGGCCCCGTGTGCGGGAGAGACATACCCTGTGCACGTTAAAGAACACGCTGGATGGCCTTGACGGGAGGTTACCATCTGTCTCCCAACAGCTGTTTCAGTGGGTCCTCTCCCACAACCTTCTCTGAGCCTTCGGGGTTCATGTGACCCGGCCATTTAGCCCATTGTGTGCAAAAAATTGCCGCTCAGAGTAAAACAACCCAACCCAACGCACATGCGTGGCTGAAACTCTGGTCATATAATAGCTGTCAGCTTTGGCTTCCCCAAGCATTCGTCGTGAGAAGCGTAATGTGAAAGGCACGTGATTTAAATGCATTTGACAGGGATTCGTGGGTTCCCAACCGAAGGGACACTCGATCTCCGAAATTCTCAACGAACTTGGATTTTCTCGTACGATAGTTTCAAGAGTGTTCCGGGAATATGAAAATTCCGGCAAAATAACAAGCACCTGAACAAACTGCAAAGGACAACCAGCCGTGAATGATCGTGGGCTTCGCCGTCTGACCGAATCGTACGGATCGATAGGGACCAGACATTATCTGAAATATACTCCCATCTGAATGCGGGTTCCTGCCGGGAAGTCAGTGCAACGTTCATTTCATCGTATCGGCTTCGGGAGCCACCGACCTACGAGAGTCCTACTTTTAACTGTATTACATCGGGCTCAACGCCTTGCCTGGGCTAAAGAACATCGAAACTGGACCATCGAAAATTGGCAACGGATAGCCTGGAGCGATGAATCCAGATTTAAACTTCATCACGCCGATGGGAGACTGAGGTATGGCGCCAACCCCATGAAGCCATATATCCTGCATGTCAAGTCAGAACAGTACCAGCTGGGGCTCGTCTGCATAATCTAAATAAGAAATTTTGAAATCTCTATATGATTTAAGGCCAAAATATTTCCCTTATAAAGAATTTCGCATAACATAATCAATAACCAAACTAAAGAGAAAAGGAGACAAAATTTACCCTCGTCTAACTCCACTAGCAATGCTAAACCAATAGCTGCAAGATGTACCAACTCTCACATACGACTCAGTGATATTACAGAGAGCTTTCATTATGCTAACTTGTCAAGCATTTCCTATGATCTAATGATCAACTAGAAATTATGACGATCAACAGAGTCAAAAGCCTTTTTGAAATCTACAAAGCTAGTAACCACAAGTTTTTGAAATTCTAAACATTTCTCAATAATCTGCCTAAGTGAAAATATTTGATCAATACATCCCTATCACTTCTGAATCCACACTGTTCATCACGCAGTTGTCCATCAACCAAATTCTTAATTCTAAGAAGTATAATCTTGCAAAGAACTTTACCTGGAACAAAAAGTAATTCCCCTATAATTATCACAAGAACTATGATCACCTTTTTAAATAATAGGGATAATAATAACTCTAGTAAAATCCTTAGGAATAGCACATTTATGACAAAAATATTCAACATTTCAGTCAGCCATGTGACAACACTAATGTTCTCAGCTCTAAACGTTTCCGTAGTTATTTCATCCACCCCTGGAGATTTATGAAGCTTTAATTTAGAGAAAGCCAAAGTGACTTCAGAATGTGTTATAGGGCATCATTAAATCCAGTAATGTATCTATCCTTATTACAAACAATGGGAATAGTAATAATCGCATTGTTTAGAACATTTCTGAAATGATCAGCCCACCTAGCCATCACGGTAACCTCACCTTCAACCACCTTACTATGTTTATCCTTCAATCTCTGTGTACAGTCGCTCAAAAAAGTATCCGAACACTATGGTTGATTGCAGAATTCGGAAAAAATATCTGGCAACGATTTTTTTAGAAATTAGTGATCTGGCAACCTTCGTGTCACGTGACACGAAGATTTCCAGATCACTAATTTCTAAAAAAATCGTTGCCAGATATTTTTCCCGAATTCTGCAATCAACCATAGTGTTCGGATACTTTTTTGAGCGACTGTACCTGTCTGTTTCTTTCCACACAAAATATTCTATGCTTTATCTGCCAAGCAATCAAGCCAAAGATTCTTATCAGCTGTTAACTGATTCTTTACACGTTTCTTAAGCGCGTTGTAATGGCGTCTGTTAGGACTAGTGAGATGTCGATTCATATTAATCCTGCACTTCCTTCTTTCAGAAATAAGTTCCATAGCCTTATCACTCAAGTAATTTTGTTTCCTCTGTTCTCTTTTGCCCAAAAGAGTTCATTTCAAGAAAAGCCTGCTTAAAGTGATCCCATTCTTTCTCAACTTCAGCAGTAAGCAAACCACGATTGTCATAATGACTAAGTAGCTATCATGGTATGCTTTGGCTACAACTGGATGTTTCAGACCTTCAGTGTTAAAGATAATTTTTTTAACCTTAGCACAACATTTCTCAAGCTTCAGTTGCAAGATACCTTTCACCAGGTAATGATCAGACCAAATTTCAGCTTCCTTGTATAATCTGTTATTCCTAACCGAACTACTCCATTTACTGTTAATTATAATGTAATCTATCATATTCCTGTGCAACCCATCAGGTGAAACCCATGTATACTTATAAATGTCCCAGCGTTTGTGGTATGTATTTGTTATTCGCAAACCATTAAGTTTACTTACCTGTAAGAGACAGCCCCTTGCCATTGGAACTACCAATGCCAAAGGGACCTAAACCTCCTGCCCAAAGGTAAGAGTCAGTACCAGCTTTAACATTGAAGTCACCTAGTACAAGAGAAATATCTCCTTTCTTCAAAGAATTCAAAAAACGGGAAACTTATTTTTCTCGTTTTCATCCGATTCCTCTGTGGGGTTGTAACAACAAATGATACTCATGTCTTTAATATTTGCTTCAAATTTATCTGTAAGAAATCTTTCATTAATGAAGTCATATCCTAGAAGAGCATCACTGGCGTGTCTGCTGAGAAGCAAACCTACACCTCGGAGATGCTTTCATCCTCCCTCCCTGAAAAGAGAAATTTAAAGTTATTTTTCAGTATCTCACCTTTACCTGTCCATCTGGTCTCTTGCAAACCTAAAATGCCTGGGTTATAACGCTGGAATTCCTGCTTGAGGACATCAAGAGAATAATCTTTATGTAATGACTTCACGTCCTCACGGTCCACCTACCTGCAGAGAGAGATGAAATATTTAATGTAATAAAACCATAACAGGACTGTACGACTTTACTTCGTTTTAAAATAAAAGTTTTATCATCTTTTAAACGATAAATGTTTCATAAAGCAAAAAATATGCTTAGCTTTAGGTCAAAGCATAGCAGATAATCCTCGATGGCCATTAAATGCACACAAGCGGAACTACAAGCATTCGGAAGTGAAGAACAAATTGGATTTACCACCTCAGTTCATTAATAACACGCTTCCGGCGCAGAGTCTCTTCTTCCTGATTCCCTGTTATGAAAAACTCATTCCGCAGTCGCCTTTTCTCTCTTTTTTCAAAAACATTATCCCTTCAACTTCTTTCAACCAACTAACGTAATCGATCGCGTCTTTTCCTCATCCAGAAAAAATTCTTTCGCCATTTTGTACGCGACGTTTGAGTTTTTCGGGAAATCATTTCTGAAATTTCGTGTCCTTTATGTTTTTTTTTTCTCGAAAATTTAGTATTTAATTCCGAAACACCTTTTCTTCACAGCTAAAAAAAAACAAATGTTATCGTATAACGAATGAAGCAATCTTAAATAAAATATTTTACACTTCATAACGACAAATCAATATTTTAATTAGAAAGTGTGATGACCGACATTTTAGCAGCAAAGTGAGTAAGGAATTGATTACAAGGATCGTGTTCACACGGTTGTTGGCCCCGTTTTCGCCAGGGTTACCCATTTATTAGAGTTAATTAGTTCTCATGCAGCCTAAATATCCTTCGGTAATCGGCAAAGAGTGTTGGTTTCTCGAGAGGAGAAACCAAGGACGCAGCCTTGCTCATTGTATGTCACTGACCGATGGAATGGAGCACTCCAGACCGCAAGCTGAGTAAAGGATCGATTCAGTTCATTGCTGATAATACAGGAGTTGCTGATTGGTCTTGTGAAGATCAAATTAGCTTTGTCTTAGATGTACTTCGCAAGTCTTGTTGTTTTCAAGAAAGGTCGGATTGTTTTACCTCTGAGCGGAACTTTTTTGCACACAATGGGCTAATGGCCAGGTCACAAGGACTCAAGGATTCGGAAAAAGTTGGGGGAATTGCGTCTCACTGCACAGTTGTTAGGAGACAGATGGTGTGCCATCCAGTGTGTTCTTTAGCTTGCATAGGGTATGTCTCTCCTGCCCAAGGACCCACGGCTAAATGTTCCATCCAACGGGTGTTAGGCTTTCCATTCTGATCAATATTCGCTTTCTGACCAAGGGCAGGCTAGAGGGATTAGTAAAGATAACTGTAAACGCCGACACAGGTGGGACTCAAACCTGGAAACTGCATTTTACAAGCCTAGAGCACTACCGACAGAGACAGCTTTTGTCCCTATTAAGAAAGAAAAAGGCCCTGTTAAGAAAGAAGTTCTGTCCATCAACTGCCAACAGAATAAATTCAGTTTTCTAAGGGGATATGTTCCACAGGAGTAAAATACACGGTGCAACTAACAAAAACTGCTTAATAATATTATTATACGTATTAGCACATATCCCTTCAAACATTTGGCGGGATGTAAAAGAATTTCTTCTCCAGCGTCTTAGACTCGAAACTGGTTTCCATTATAGCTGAAGACTGGAATTATGAAGCAATACGCGTAGCACGGGAAAAACTAATAGGTTAAAAATGTGACTACCACCGTACACTAAAAGTGGGCATTTGAGTACCTACAGGTAGTGGGGTAGGCAAGGGGGGGATATACACTTTCCACTTGAGAACTTCAATAGCTGAACCTTGTTTTCTAAGGAAGATTTGGGTTGGGTTGTTTTACCTCTGAGCGGCACTTTTTTGCACACCATGGGCTAAATGGCCAGGCCACAAGGACCCCGAAGCCTCAGAGAAGGTTGGGGGAGGAGACCCACTGGAACAGCTGTTGGGAGACAGATGGTAGCCTCCCGTCAAGTCCATCCAGCGTGTTCTTTATCGTGCACAGGGTATGGCTCTCCCGCACACGGGGCCACGGCTTAACGTCCCATCCGATGGACGGCGGCCTTTCCAAGCCCATCGGTGTCCCCTACTGACCGTGGGCAGGGCGGGGAATTTTGCGGAGATAAATCTCAACGCTGACTCAGCTGGGACTCGAACCTGCGAACTACAGATTACGAGCCTGGCGCGCTACCGACTGAGTCACCCCCGCCCCATTTCTAAGGAAGACATTCTAAGGACCCACTGAAAGCTTCTAGGTATCTGTTTACAAGGATTCCAATCTATTAAATGCAAAAATGCCACTTGTAGAACAGTAAAATAAAAATGCCGTCTGAAAATATTTTTCCGATTCTATTAAAGATAGAGGCTTAGTTTTTAAACCAACATGGGGTTTCCCGAGGGACCCCGTATGAAAACATGGGACCAATGGGTGAGGTTTTGGGACGAGATCCAAAATCTGATAAAAATCTTCCAAATTCATCAACTTGAAAGTGACTGGCTGAATCCAGATATAGTCAGAATTTGATTTCAATTTTTTCCGCATCTCACAACTGCGAACTCGTACAGTCAAAAGATATTGCTCATTACATTATGTTGCATATAGATAATATACAATTTCACATCTAACTATATAATTTCAAAAGTTTGAAATTTATCACACGGAGAGGAAGTTTTTTTTCTCTCACATTCCCTCCTTCACGTAGGGTTTTCGATTTCCTTACCTCTGAGCGGTACTTTTTTCTACACACAATGGGGGTAAATAACCAGGCCACAAGAATCCAAGGGCGCAGAGAAATTTGAGGAAGGGGAGGTTCACTGGACAAGTTTTAGGGGACAGATGAAAGTCTGCTGTCAAGGCTATCCAGCTGACTCTTTAACATGCAGAGAGAACAGCTCTCCTGCACACGGAACCACGGCTTAACACCCAATCCGTCCATCATTTCAAGCCCATCTATGTTCCCTTTCTCACCAAGAGTAGGGTGAGAGTTAGCAGAGATAAATCTCAACTCTAGCAAAATTCAGATTCGAACCTAGAAAGTGCAGATTACGAGCTTGGTGCACTATCGACTGAACTAACCAAACGATGTAGGGAAAACTCCACGTGCATCTGAGCAGTCTTTAAAATCCATCGGTCTCCAAGCGCAAATCTGCGAAAAACGAACGTTAATGACAAAATACGATATGTCTATAGATACTTTTACTAAAATATAATACTAATGGTTATATAAAGTTTTTTTTATCTAAAATCTGTACTGTATTAACAAACTTATGCGAAATAAAGTTATAAAAGTTTTATTGCACAATAATTTAAGAACTTAAAAATATATAATTTTACATTATTTCATCGTATAATATTTATCATCTATTCTCAATAATCAATCATACAGCTGATTTAAAAATATTATTATTTTTTCAAGTGTCATTGATAGAAAGTTCAGAAAGTTCAAAGCGAAAAAATTAATATATTTCTTTATATCTTCAATACGAGCAGCTTTAACGTCAAAAGGGCATCTTAATAAAATGGGTCTCAGACAGTGGTTCGTAGACCGTTTGAAATTCTAGAGTTCTTATTTGACTCTGTAAGGTGATTCTGAATATATCTGTAAAATAACACCTTATAAAGAGAATTCAATGCATATGGCATTGAACAATTATCTTTCTGCTTTTGGTAGAGAATGTGTTATTAGTGAGTCTGTGAAATGAATTATTTGATATGGACATATTTGTCAGTAGAATTTTATTTCGTGTGGATGCTAGACGAACTTAAAGTTTATAATTCGAAATATGTATAAAATTATTTATTTTCAGTTTTATTCAATTATATTCCGGAAAAAATCAGTTTTTCCGCATTTTGAATTTCGGACATTTTATTGGATCACAACTGAAGATAAAGAAACATTCGCAGCACAGATGTTAAAGCAAAAAACATACTCAGAACAGAAGTGAAAGGTAAAAAAATCAACGTAACTAAGTAAGATTTTATTAACGACTTGTAGTATTCTTTAAAAGTTTCGCCTTTCCCATAAAAAATTATTTAAACTTCTCCAGAAGTTGACTTTGGTGAGCTTTTAATTTCATAGGACCATCCAGAATGATTTCATTAATTCATTCGAAATTTGTTTTGTTTTATATTTTACAAAATTGCTATTTTTCGATTTTTTCGCTTACGTTTTGTTAATTTAATGATAATTAAAATTACCGAGGAATAAAAAATTTTTTAATTAAATTTTAAAATTTAAATTTACATTTTATTTTATTAATTAATAATTAATTTTAAAATTAAAATTAAAATTTTAAAAATTTTAATTAAAAATTTTTTAATTAAATTTTAATTTAATGATATTTCATTTACCTACTATATTTAATTTAATTATATCCTTTAATATAATCCTGAATCCTTTGATTGGGCGAGGCCGTTAGAGCTAATTTTGTAAACCAGGCAAAGCCCATAGACCACCACCGATGCTAAACATGCTTAACCTACGTGGCGCTGATATGAGCCAGCCGATATGCGGAACTGATCGATTAGGCCAGTAGTAAATAATCAGAGGATAAGTCTTGTGGACATGGAACTCATGAAATGATGAGTTGAATGTCTACAGGACTTATCCTGTGATTATTTACTACTGATTTATTGATTTAACGCCCCGAGCGTGGGTGACAAATATCAATTCCATCTCTAAAGAGGCAACAGAGTTGTCCACTTCCTGGATAGATGCCGCCACTAGTGCGAATCAAATAAAATCCAGAAAGCTTATGTCACTAGGCTGAGAAAAGGTTAGCCATTGATGGTGTAGTGGTTAGCATAACAGGCATGTTTCCTGCAGACGTGGGTTCGAATCCCACTCATGGCAAAATCAGATTTTTTTCAGCTCATCATTTCGTGATTGATTAGGTTCCTAGGCGAATGGAGCGGAAGCGGCACGAGACGAACTGGAACTTGACGCCACTCTTGAGCCGAGGAAAGAGGTACTGACATTTTTTCCTGCTCTGATCCCCTTTATCCCATAGCAGCTTGAAAGATATCGCCCAATTTGGCCATAAGCCACACTGCCATAGGCTCTTATGCTGTGTGATCACTGAGGTCCTTGCAAATTCTGCTGGTAATAAATGTGCTTAACTAGAAGATTTAAAATGCGATCTTTTCTGTGTGTCTATCCTTTTGTTGTAGCTCTGAAGAATATGGGCGAAAGAGACCGGCTAGCTACAAAAAGTATCGAAGTTTCGGGCTAACTGCAAAAAGAAAAGTTATTGCGGTAACAAACCCACGTTCTGCGGAATGCTGATCCTGGAAGGTAACACAACGCCCTTTTTTCCCCATCTCTCCTTTTTTATTATTATTTGCTCCTGATGTCATCCCTTTCCGTAAATTCAGAGTTGAGTGCGACAGAATATCGCTTCACCTTCTACCACCAGAATTTCAAATTCCTACCATAAATAAAACCACTTGAAAATATTCATTAAAAGTTTCACCTTTTCCATATTTATCTCCCTCTTAACGATGTAAATTAAAACCACCTGAGAATTTCAAAAATGCGAATTATAATATTTTTAGTACTAATCCGATTAGAAAAGAATTTTCCCAATTATCCCTAAAAAAATTGCGCTACCCCCCTCCCCCTCGCCGGATGTAGAGGACAACTTATTGTTACAAATGCAAACCTCATGACCTTCATCCTACCATCAAAATTTAAAATTTGTAACATGAATATATCGCTTGTAATATTTTTTAAATGTTTGCAATTGTAAAATTTTCCCACCGCTAAGAATTGATTGAGAGATTCGAAAAGTGCGAATCATAATGTTTCATCAATACCTATCCAACACGAAATTATTGATTGAACAAAAAAATAGCATTTTTTCACCCACCTCTTACTCAACAATGAGTAAGAGGTCAACTCATTGTTGCGAATGAAAAATCTCATGACCTTCACATTCCACCGTTAAAATTTCGAATTTCTAACTTCGTTTGTAATATTCATTCAAGATTTAACAATTTTCAAATTTTTACACTGTTACACGGCGGAATTATAGCTTTTGGGAGATTCAGAATATGCAAATTTTAATAAATAATCAACACCTCTCCAACCCCAAAGGAATTTTTATCTCTTAAAAGAAAAAAGTTGAAGTTTCCCACCCACCCCTGGGGTTAAGGGGTGAACTCATTGTTACAAATCGAAACTTGACTTTTACAGCCAAAATTTCAAATTTCTAACAAAAAACTGATTTGTTTGCAACATTCTTTTAAAATTTTTCAATTTTCAACTTTTTACACTGTTACACGGCGCAATTATAGCTTTTGGGAGATTCAGAATATGCAAATTTTAATAAATAATCAACACCTCTCCAAACCCAAAATAATTTTTATCTCTTAAAAGAAAAAAGTTGCGGTTTTTCTCCCATTCCTGGGATTAAGGGGTAAACACATTGTTACAAATCGAAACTTGACCTTTACAGCCAAAATTTAAAATTTATGGCAGAAAACTGCATTTGCAATTTTCCTATAAAATTTTGTAATTTTCAACTTTTCCTTATCTTTAAACGGTGCAAATTGGGACATTCCGAAAGTGTGAATCAATACCATACTTGACGCCACTCTTGTGCCGAGGAAAGAGGTACTGACATTTTTTCCTGCTCTGATCTCCTTTATCCCATAGCAGCTTGAAAGATATCGCCCAATTTGGCCATAAGCCACACTGCCATAGGCTCTTATGTTGTGTGATTACTGAGGTCCAAATTCATCATTTGAACCCAAAGAGAATTTTTAAGTTCTCTCTAAAAACGAAAACATTCGATGTCTATAGGTAGACAGACGACAAGGTGAAAATATTATCTCGTTTTTCTTTTGAAAATAAGATAAAAATTCATAAAATTAATTATTGACTATACACCAAAGAGCCAAAACGTTGTGACCACCTGCTGCAATATGAGGTTGGTCCTCCACGTGCCGCCAAAACAGCTCTTACCCAGCGAGGCATAGACGTTACAAGATTTCTAAAGATGTCTTATGGTATCTGGTATCAACACATTACCAGCAGATCCTTTAACTCTTGTAAATTACGTGGTTGAGCCTCCGCAGATCGGACATGCTGTTACAACACACACCACAGATGCTCGATTGGACTAATGTCTGGGGAATTTAGAAGCCAGGGCAATATCTGGAAGTCTTCCTCGTGTTTTGCGAACCATTATCTAACAATCCGGGCAGTGTGTCATGCATATTTTCCTGCTGAAAGAAGGACTACTAGAGGGAAATATCGTTCCCATGAAATGATCTAACTGGTCTGCAATGATGTTTACGTAGGTGATAGACGTCATAGCTTCCTGCACATGAATGACTGGACCCAGGGTTTCCCAGCAGAACATTGCCCAAATCATTGCACTTCCTCCACCGGCTTGTTTTTGTTCCACAGTGCATCCTGGTGTTAACACTTCCCAGGGATAACGACGCACATGTACTCGGCCGTCCACATGGTGCAACAGGAAACGAGATTCATCGGACCAGACTATCTTTTTCCAATCATTCAAAGTCCAATTTTGGTGCTCGTGTGCCCATTGTAGGCGTTTCTGATGGTGAACCAAGGTTAGAATGGGTCCCCGGGGCAGCCCCATTTTCAACAGGATTCGATGTACTGCGTATTGTGACACATTACTCCCGTCACCAGCATTCAAATTACGGGCCACAGCATTCCTTCTGTTGGCTCGTACCATATCGGATAGCCTTCGCTCACCTCTAGCATCGATGAGCCATGGTTGGCCCACACCTTGTGGCAATTCGTGATTTTACCCTCCTCGGACCAATAATTGAAGGTACTAACCATGGCTGACTATGAGCACCCTGCAAGCTCACCGTCTCCGAAATGCTTTTGCCCAGTCGTCTGGCCATTACAATTTGGCCTTTATCAAACTCCCTAAATGGAAATATATTATATCACTAAAGTTCGCTGCCTTTACCATCTAAAGAACAAGAATAACACTGATTAACAGAGCTCAGTATCAACTGTTATTTATACTGTTTCACGACCTTCACACGCACCGTCGTTTACCTACAGTTGCTTCAATTTGCATAAAGACGCGCTAGTCATAATATTTTGGCTCTTCGGTGTATATCAACAGATAATTGAAATATATTGCTACAGATTTTTAGCTGTATTTTAATGTTTGGTAACCGAGCATAATTTCGAAATAAATAAATAGACTGTAAATCAATGATTTAATAACTTAGGCAATATAATTACATAAATAATAAACAAATCTCTGAACTAGTCACACTATACACCTATATATATTGTTATCGATCAGTATTAAATACTGATGATCACAATTGCTAAACTATTTGTTAAGCCAAGAACATTTGGAAACTGATTCACAAATCAATGCATAAGCATCAGTCTTACAATCGATGTTTAAATAGCATAATTTTGGAAGTAATATAACCAGCGATACTGATACATTGCCGTTTTACTTCGATAAAAGACTTCCATTTCAATACCGAGAACTTATTACCGTGCAAAGCACAAACTGAATTGTCTCATTTTACACTCGTTAAAAACTCTCTGTTAGTTTTTTCGCAATTACCTTTAACTCAATAAATTCTTTTACACTTCCTCACACACACCGTGAAAACATTTCTTCATTAGACGAATGCTAATGATTTCTAATGATGAGACTAAGGCAAATCTTTTTCTCCTTCACACTAATTTTCCAAACTACAACTTATTCTCTTTTTCTTTAAGTTCATCGTAATTCACACTCCGTGCTATATCTCGAGTGTCATTTAATACCACAGTATCGTTTTCATTGTTGCGTTGGGTTGTTTTACCTCTGAGCGGCACTTTTTTGCACACCATGTGCTAAATGCCCAGGTCACATGGACCCGAAGGCTCAGAGAAGGTTCGGGGAGGGACCCACTGGAACAGCTGTTGGGAGACAGATGGTAGCCTCCCGTCAAGGCCATCAAGCGTGTTCTTTAACGTGCACAGGGTATGGCTCTCCCGCACAGGGTTTCATTGTTGTACGTGTATATTACGTTCCAATATAATTACTATATGTACTGTATATCACATTATTTTATTAAAAGGATTTATTTTTTCTAATTACTTATATATTTCAGTGATATTATTGATGCTTTCATATTACTAATTTTATTTAACTATATTTGTTTTCGTGCAGTTATACTTCGTAGTCTATACCGTTTTCATTTGCTATGTGAAAAAGAACCAAATTCATCTCACTTTACTCATAGAAATCAGTTGATATGAAATCATTCAGCGCAAAAGAAACATAATATTTATTTTTTTTCCGGAAGACGAGATCAAATCATAATTTATTGGATGCTAAGGTGGGTAGCATTAGACATGGCGCTTCCAGTAAGTACTTTCCGCTTAAAAATATGCCGTATGATAAAATTCCCGAAAGGCTTTTGTTAGTGGATGAGCTTTGGGACTGTTTGGAAAGCCAGATATTTGATGTGGACTTATTATTCATTGGATGTTTTTTGGCATGAATACCAGAGGAACTTAAAGCTGGCAATCTGATCTATGGATACTGTGTAAAGTTTTTGTTGTTTTAATGGTGTTTTCTGCGATCTTTCAAAAGTATTCGGATCTTTCTATGTTATTTGAAAAGAAAAGCTCTCAAACTTTAAAAATAACATTACCTTATACAACGACGTAGAGACTGACAGGCTCCTGTCAGACCTCTGTGGTAAGCAGCAGCTTGAGGAATTACTTATCTTATTGTTATTATTTTAAAGCCCGAAACACCCCCAGAGCAATTATAATTCAGCACATGCGCATTTGTGTCATCGCTATAATAGATAATGCTAAGATTCCGGACTGCGGCCGTAATGTATTTGTCGGCTGCTTTCGTATTTGACAACACGAAAGCAGCCGACGTAGCGGTGATTTGCAAAGTAAATTCTGTAATTGTCTACGTAGCAGAAAAAGTTTGATTCCAAACGAATATCAAAATGATTATGTTGATTTAGATACGACAAATAATGAAAACTAAATTTGAAATTCATTTATTATTTTTGTCATTATTTTTGATGGGGCAGTTCCCGGTAGCTTAATGGACAAACAGCCATTGGTTTCTACCATTTCTGCACCTTACAGTAATTTAAAATTAAATTCCTTATATGACCAGAAATGATTCATAGCAGATTGGATTAGTAAATTGTTTCGCAAACAATTTTGAAATTGATGATATCTGAAATACTATCTTTTTTGAATGTTCATATCAAAAATTTAATTCTCTTAGCTCTCTATTTAGCTATGAAAGACTGACGGACCCATAATTTCAAAAATGGTTAGAAACCTGTGGCATCCAATATCAGCCATATGGAAATTCATGATATTATTCCATGTCTATTCCATTGCGTAAATCACTATATCGTAACAGGTACCCCCAGGACACTTGTGGTTTGCCCAATCTATTATTAAGTGGCCTGCAGCTATTGTGGCTGCGTATTAATAGATAATGATGATTCCGGATTGTAATGATACTGTAGATCAATGTTTAACAAAGTGGTCGAAATCGTCCCCGGGGGGGGGGGGGGCGCTGGAACGATCCAGGAGGTCGGTAGTGGCCTCGGGTGCAATTGGGGGGCGGTGGAAGCATAAAGAAAGAAGGGAAGATAAGAAAATTTTGAAAAACCTTTCTTACATATTTCATCTGTTATGTAAAATAGAGTTAAAGTCGTAGTGATTATTTTCCAAATAAACACATAAAATTATTCTTCGTTATCTTAATTTTCTGTGTGTAATGCGAATGTTACTATGGTTGATTTTAATAAATAATTTTATAATTTCAAGCTTCAAGGTGTCTTATTTACAACAACATCTTTCTTTACTCTGTTGTAGGACGTAGGTAGAAATATAGATACATAAAAGAACGCAAATTTGTCACTGCATCTTCCTGTTTGTTCTCTTAAAGAAGGTAGATTTCCAGGGGGCGCTGAGTAATTTTTTTTCTGAAAAGGGGGCGGTAGTGCAAATAAATTTGGGAACCTCTGCTGTAGATAATTCCGGACTGTAAATAATGCTAAGAATCAACCTGTAAATATGTGGCCCGCAGGACACTTGTCAATATGCGAAACTTGTTAATATGTGGTCGACGGCGTAATTTTATACAAACCACTTTTATTAAGCAGTGATCGTATTTATAGATTGTTAGCCTTTAAAACGTTTCAGAATTAACGATGTAGATCATCCTCTCTTATTATTGTTGTTTTAATGACGTTTTCTGCGATCTTTCTAAAACAAAATGTAATAACAGAAAACTAATTTAAAAAATTTGAAAATCATTTATCTTTCGAATAGATATTAATCTGGTAGTCACTCTGAAACCGAAATTTTTTATTCTTTGAAGGTTATATCATATCGTATAGGGTAAATGGCCATTACGTGGCAGAAAAAAAACATTTCAGTGAAATAGCTGCAATTGCATCAAAAGCGCAAAAATCTTGAAGTGAACTTGTCGTTGGTTAGTTCTATAAAAAAACATCTCCACATTCAGTCTTCTTATCACGGAAACGGAATGCGGAGAGTTTTTTTTATTCTGCAGAAGTACGCTGCTTGAGTTCCGAGAGCAGGATAAAAAGCTTCTATGACATAAAACAGAAATTTGGTTATTTCTGGACATGAAAGAAAAGTCTTTTAGCAGTTCACTGACCATGAATGAATACATGAGTTTGCCTTCCCCATTAATGTCACGCAATATCCGAGGAAACTTTTTATATGAATCTCCAAGCCATGAATCAGTTTATCAAAAGGTGTTTTGATAAAAAAAAATAGTATTTGGCACTAAAATCCGCTTGTTGGAATGCCAAATCCTGCCAACTCCACGACATATTTCCCTACGCTGAAAAGGAAAACTACAACTGCGTGAAATATATGTTGAAGAAATTCAGAATTTAAGAACAGGTCTTATTTGCAACAGATTTTGCTGATCGAAATTTTTTTATCTGAACTGAAAGTCTGAAATGGAAGGCAATTTTCGAGATGTCTTGCTGCTTGACTTTGTCAAAGCTCGTTTTGATACCAGTATCTGATACCAGTTTCTTAGTGGCCAGGAATGAAAGGTCTTTCGCACTTGATTTCTGAACAATTTTTCTTTTTAAATGAAAAGTAAAATTGGTGAAAAAGTAAACGCAGGAGTTGAATGAGTGATGATCGGTGGAGTGTTACAACTTCCCAGAAAGTTGCACAACCTTCGTGTCACGTGACATGAAGGTTGCCAGATCACTAATTTCTAAAACATTCGTTGCCAGATATTTTTCTGAATTCTGTAATCAATCATAATGTTTTTTTTTTTTATTTTTGATTTGCGACATATAGGACAGAGAAGAATCCTAGAAGCTACTTCTAGCTTAATACAGGCCTTCTCATACAAGGACATGCCCTACTAAGACCGAAGTCACTGCCGACCACTGCCTTAGTTAGAGCTAACACAACACACAAAGTTTGCCTTGCTGGAACAGTCGCTAGCTGCCTAACCACTATGCCAGTTAAGGCATGTTCGGATACTTTTTTGAGCGACTGTACCTAATTAATATTCTTCTACTTATAATGCTGTCATACTGTCTCTGGACATAAAATGTTGAAGTCACATTGTATGATGTTACTTAGTTCTTAAGTTTATTTCTAATTTTCTGTGTTTATGTCAATGTGTTGTATATGTTGCTTCAAAATGTATACGTCCTTTTGACTTTTTTGTACTGATTTGTTTATGTACCTTTATATGTACTAATTTTGAATTATGATCTTTGTATCTGTTTACTGTTATTGAATCATTGATCTGTTGTCAGCATATTGAATAAATATATAAATAAATAATAAAATTATATGGCTATCAATCTGATATAAGATTCAAAAGAGACTTAAAAATAATGAATACCGTGACATTTAAAAATTGAAAGTGCACAATTTAATTTTTCAATAATCTTGAATATTTAAATAACCTTGTTTGACATATCAGTGCAAAATTATTGAAATTCGTGAACTAAAAATTACCAGAATTTCTGTGTTTACTTAAATTCTTGTCGCTGTAGCAAAAATATGGCTTCGCATGTGGCACACGTGCCAGGTTTAAACCGTTATAGCTTATGAGATGGTTCGTTAGCCTTGGGAATGCTGCTTAAATTGTCAAACTTCGTTCCTAATTGGCTGCCTAATTTCCAGAAGGACGCACAGCCTTTGACGTCGGCTCTTTCCGAATATATCCTTAATTATGTCATATTCAGGAAGCTGAATGCACAATTAAGACATTACATAAAGTAGTTGCTTGGCAACCTAATGCTGTTTGCATGATGTCACATCACGTGTTGCTCATGTTAAGAAGTCGTACTTTTAGGTGCGTTTCGCGAAATGTTGAATGTCTTAACGAAAAGCAAGAAATAACTCACTCTCATCTGAATGTTATATAATGAAACGTAAATATAATACAGCAACAATAAGATCGTTGTTTCAATTGCAGTGATGGTGACTTCGTCATCATCGGAAATAGTGCAATCAAAATTTAACAAAAATGCACCACACCCGAGTTCACACTATTTTTCTTTCTACAGTATAAATAACAGGAATGCATATTATCTGGCTTCCGAATGTATGGTTAAAATGACTTAAAATTCAGTTGTTTCAGACGTTGCATGTATGGAAGTAGACCACAGAGTACAGATGACTTATTTGCATATATTTTTGTAATTAATAATGCCGCTTACGTCATATTGAGACGTAAACTTAGTGGGCTGGTAACGTTATTTCAGTTTTTGACTCAGACTGCATCAAATTTCCAAAAAATCTTCCAAGCAAGTATTTTCATTTCAAAAGTATCTCCTTTTATTGCCGCTGCATTCTGGTTTCTTTATTGGTAATCAAAGTATTGGCGATCAAAGAGACAAAAATATTGAAAGTAGATATTCCATTGACTAGGTCTTTGCTTCACACATAAAGTATAAAATACCTAAATTAAAACTCCGCCTTCGAGCATTATAATTATCTGTATTTCCAAATATTTGCAAGTGTTAGGCTTCACCAGTTCTTAGATATGTAATAGTGATAAATGCCTTTTTTCAACCCGCACTGCACATAGCAGAAATCGAAACACCAACAAGGAATGGAAGTAGAAATATATTGTTATAAATTAAACGGATGGGAACTGAGCGTGAGGTCAAAAATATTAATTAGTAACAATAATTCTAAGATAATATAATTTATTACAAAAAATTCTTTGAGGGTAGATGTGCAAATGATCAAAAAAAAAAGAAAAGAAATGGAACGTGAGAACGCAAGGAATGTGCGTTTATTGCATGTGAAAACATTTATATTAACTAAATTCAACCAAATATATATTAAAATGTTATATTTAAATGAAAACATTTATATAAACTAAATTCAATCAACACAAATCTTCATCAGTATAACATTAAACCTTCAGAAGAACACAGTATCTATTAAAAGAGTTGTTTCCTCTATAATTCTTCCTATCTCCACTCAAAGAATAAAATAAGGATTTTACAACACTCAATAAATTGCACAATCATATTTGTGACCAAACCTGTAATCTACCAAGAATAACCTTACCAATTCTTGAAAACAAACTAAAAATAACTATGCATCAAATGATTAGCCCTTCCTACAGAAAAGTTGAGATCAGCTCTGCTTTTTCGACTAGCATATAACCTCCTGAGCACACAACCAATAAAAACATTTCTTCTTGATACTATAGTGCACAGACTAAGACAAACTACGTTTCCCTTCACATTCTAATTCCTCTTAATTATAACTCTCTTATTCCTTGTTTTTAAGCTAAGTTCGTTCGAAGTAGTTAGTGGCGTAATTCTCACGCTGTGGTTCACGTGACCGTCAAGATGATACAGGGCATCGCGGTTTCATTGTTGCTCGTTCATCTGTCGTAACAATATAAATCGCAGGAGGCAATCGGCCATCGGAGATCAGCAAATGATCAAAGTTCCGCAGCGAATGGACAGGTGACACCCAGCCGAGCCCACGGGCTCGTATCATAGAACGACCGACAGTGAGGTTGGAGTTCATGCTGCGAAAATGTTCGGAATATGTCTTAGAGATGCCGGCAGGACCCTTATGTGCAGTTGACGCTTTCTGAGAGAGAGCGAATAGTTGATGTGCGAGAGCTCGGACTGAGCCTTCGAGCGATTGCCAAACGCATGGCGTGCAATGTGAGCAGAGTGCAACGGTGAGTCTCACGCAACATCACGGAGCACCAAATGACACGAATAACAGGTGCGGGACTAACACAGCACACCACAGCATAAGATTACATGCTCTGTAAGAGGACTGTTCACGATCCTTTCACCACAGCGACTGTGCTGCAGAATGATTTGTGGACCGCTATGGGTACCGTGGTCTCCCTGCAAAGCATTAGACAAGTTTGCATGATACAAGAATGAGAGTGAGACGTACAGTCTGGCATCTGCCATTGCAGCGACATTACGGGTTATACCGTCTGCACTGTTGTCGAGAAAGGCAACATTGGACTATAGAATGGAGGGAAAGAGTTCACAGACGAGTCCTGATTTTGTTTCAGCATGCCAGATGACCATTTGTCCGCATGGTAGGGGCGCCATCAATGACATGAGGAAGTCTATTCCATTTGCCGCCATACTGCTCCCCACTATGGTACAATGATATGGGGTGGCATCACATATGGTGGCCGGACACCTCTACTCCATGTTTCTGGCACACTAACAGCGAGACATTACAACAGTGACATCGTTAATCCTTTGGTTACAACTCCTCCTTACTGCCATGCTTGGACTGATTCTCCCATGTAAGCCATATTCTCCCCTGACTATTGAGCATGTGTGGCACCTTATAGGTCGCTGCCTTCCCCAGCTCCCTCTTGCGACGAACCTGATACAGTTGCTTGTCCAATTGGATGCTGTTTGGAATTTACCATTTTGAACCATTAACCATCGGACTGATGGATTGCCAAGACGTCTACGGACTTTTATAACCGCCCAAGCTGTACTATGGCCTAACTATGTAGTGATTCTTTGTAGTATGACCTACTATGTAGTGATGAATCTGCAATAAACGCACATACCTTGCTTTCTCATGTTCAGTTTTTCTCGTCATTTGCACATCTACCCTCATAGCTTCTATCCTTTAAGTTTCGGGCGTATCCATAACTTCCTTCACGGTGTTGCCATTTTCACTTTGGGCAGTTTATTTTCGCTTCCTTTTGCTTTTTGACCATCATTTGTAGGTTTTTGGATTTTCTTCTCTGTTGTGTTATCTCAAAACGATAATTCCTCATATCTTCCAATAAAGTTGAGCACTTGCAATGAGTTATGTGTCAAATGAAAGCTTGCTACGCTAGGGGTGTCATAGTCTGCAAAAATGCTTCCTTTTCGTTTAGAAAAGAGAAATGTAAAAATCATTGTTCCTCTATAACTTCCGAACGCGAGGGCCGGAAATAGGTGGCAAATGAAAGCTTCTGATACAGGGATTGTCATAGCTTACGTGCTGTTTACCCCTACACCTCTCCTCCTCGTCGAGAATGATACGGCTTACCCTTAAATTACGTTCCTATTTCCCTTTACCTCACAAAAAGCAAAGAAAATAGGAAACAAATAAAAACCAGAAAGACGCATATCGCCTCTGGCGCACATGAGATTCTCGTTTTCAGAGAGAAAAAGATTTTTATTTATACTGTTCCATTCCTTAATAGTTTTAATTTCAGCAAGCGGATTATGGGAAAAATGTAAATGGTATATCATTAGTAGTTATACAACATAAAAGTATTCGTCTTTTAATTCTCAAAAAGTTGTATTTACCACTCGCTCAGAAAAGTGGATACATTATTGCTGTCACTAGAACAGCTCTTAAAAACTACCGCTAATTTTTCAAATTTATGTTCTATCCATATCATCTCTAAAACTAGAGAGAATATTTCTCATGTCTTTTTACATTGTCCTCTCTATCAATTTCAACGACAATTTCTGAAGGAAAAGATGAAGAATTGTCAATGAAATCTCTTCTCTGCAGAAGCTACTGTAAAGCAATAGATTTAAAATTCAGACCCTGATTCTCAGTTTCTTGGAGGAAAGTTCTTTATTATACAGAATCTGAATTCATCCTTTGCTGGGTTTTCGTGTTTCGAAAATAAAAAGAATAGGAATTTAATAATATACAAATATGAAATATTGACTGTTCAAGAAATATGTGTTTTTGCTTACAAACACTCTCTAGTGGCCAGTATCTCAAGTGATAACCTCATGGTTTGTGTTTGTGGTGGAACTGAGAAAGAACTGTGACTGTTATTTTTTTATACCTTGTTTGAAGTGTTAATTTTGTTTTTGAAATCTCTTCTGGCTCAGAAAAGAAAAGAAATTAAGATCCAAGAGTATTGGATTACAGAAAGTCTACTCTGCATAAGTAGGAACTTTTAAAATATTCAGAAAAACTATTATTTTTATTTTCTACATTGTGATTTACACGTCCGATTCTTTGTTTGGGATAGCAGGAAGCCCATTGTTGAAGGGTTTCTAACCTTCCCATCACATCACATATATAGAGAGAGAAAAAAAACTCCAAATTGAATATTCCTGCATAGAGAAGGTCTATGCAGACTCATTCAGACAGAATTTTTTTAAAAATGTAAAACTAGATAACACTAGAGATCCTGTATAGTTAGAGGCTGGCCATCTCGGTGATTCACTGCCATTGGTTGATTGAGTCACGTGGTTATGGGCGCCATGTTTTGTCGAACCGTGAGCCTATGAGTTAGTGTATATACCAAGTTAAAACTTTTCAGTTGTTATACTTTTATACGTTTCTACCACTTTTTTTGCGAACCGTGAGCCTATGAGTTAGTGTATATACCAAGTTAAAACTTTTCAGTTGTTATACTTTTATACGTTTCTACCACTTTTTTTGCCTATAAAAGCTGTCATATTTAATGAATGCCTCACTGCCCTGCATTTGGGTGTAAAATTTTCACTCAAAGAAATAAATTAATGAATATTTTTTTCCGAGAAACTCCCTCAGAAGACGGCAATCGGCTGCAAAAGTGAAACGAGCTAACTGAAAACCAGCAAAATATTTCTTTTAAGGTTCGTTTGAAAAACGAGCTAATGTTTCACCTTGTCGTCTGCTTATGCCAATATTTGTTTGTCTGTCTGTCCGTCTCTCTGTTAACTGTTGTCTGTCCATCTGTCTCTCCACCTGTCTGTCCGTCTATAGACAATCAATTTTTTTACTTTTACAGCTAAATGAAAAATTCTTTTTGGATTCGATAGGTGTCGAACAAATATTTAGATTCGCAATTTTGAAAAATTTCAATGGCTTTGACAGCGCCCTCTAGCGATGGGAAAAAGATGGAAAATGTTAAATTTCAAACGAATATTACAAACTATTTACAGTGCAAATCTGAAATTTTGGTAGTAGAGTGTTAGGTTCAGAAGGTTTACAATGGCAACAATGATTTGCCGTCTTAACCAAAAGGGGGTGCGAAAATGAAACTTTTTTTAAGAGATAAACGAATTATATATATATGTATTTTGTTTTACAGGCACTAACAAAATATTAATGATTTAAACAAAATTTGATGATCTCAGCGTTACCTGCAGACGTTTAAACGTCTATAAATCAATAAATTTTATTGTGAAAAAAGCCGACGTTAGTTCAACAGGTTAGAATGCTCTGATATGTTTCTGAAGAGATGCGGGTTCGAATCCCGTATGTTGGCGAAATGTTTTCTACAAAAACATTAATATTTACATTTTTCGAATACCTATCTGTGGAATTTCCATTGTTAGAAAGTGCTAAAGGCGGTATATAAAAACTCGAAAGGCGACATCTAGCGGTGGAAAAAGCTGGAAAGTACTAAATCTTTAAATAAATATTGCAAACGATCTATTTTTGCTAGAAACTTAAATTTTTGGTCGTAGAGTGTAATGGTCAAGTGGTTTAATATTAATGATTTGTCCCGTTGGTAAAATCCAACTTTTCTGCTTTAAGAGATAAATGAAAAACTTTTTTTGCACATTACAGGTACTAATAAAATATTAATAGTTTATTTACTCAATTATACAGTAGTTCGAATTTACACTGTCAGAGGGTACTGAAAGTGTAAAATAACTAGAAGAACGCATATCGCCTCTGACGCATATGGAAATCTCATTTTCGAAGAGAATGAAGTTCTTCCTTTGCCTACTTTTCACTTCTTAAAAGTTTTAATTATGGGTTCATGTTGTTTTTCTGCTGAGGTCCCGCCATCCTCATGGACCTTCTACTATGGCTTATAAACTGACAGGTTCCTGCCAGACCTCTGTACAAGCAGCTGCTTGAGGGTTTGTTTATTTTTTTAATATATGATGGGCGAAATGCACATAGTAATATTTTATTAGTAATTATAAAACATAAAAAGTATTTGTCTTTTAGTTCTTAAGTGTAAAAAGTTGCTTTTCACTCGCTCCTCTGAAAATAGTGGGCAGATCATTACTGTCAGTGGAATTTCTACCATAACAGAACTCTACACGTCGAAATTTCTACCACAAACAGAGCCCTTGATTCGTTAAAAGTTTTGCAGTTTCGATATTTAGTGATCTCTAGTGATATAAATTAAAACTACCTTTGAAAATGCGAACTACATTTCATTAGTAACCAACTAAAAAAGAGATTTCAAATTATCTCTTAAAACAAAACCATTCTATTTCTTACCTACCTTGTGCGTAGTGGTCAACTCATTCTTGTGAATCATTGTTGTCTCAACTCATTGTTGTGAATGGAATCTTCAATACTGTCATATTCATGACCAAAATTTCAAATTCCTAGCAAAACTACATCGCTTACAACATTCGTTTCAAATTTTGGGATATCGATTTTTTTCCACCGTTAGAGGGCGCAATTATAGCTTTTTGGAAAATCCGAAAATGCAAATTGTAATATTTCATCAATACCTGTCCAATCCATAAAGAATTTTTAATTTATCTCTAAAAACACACAATTTTCTGTTAAAACAGAAAAAAAAGTTGCATTTACCTCCCCCTCTGGGTCTGAAATGTCAAGTGATTGCTGCCAATGGCAACTTCGTAACCTTCACATTTAAACACCAAAAATTTAAACTTCTCACATAACTACATCGTTTGGAATATTAGTTTGATCATTTGGAAATTCCAAATTTTCCACCGTTAGAAGGCGCAGTTGTAACTTTTGGGAGATTCGAAAAATGCAAATGGTACTATACCATTGTTACCTATCTGCCACAAAAATAATATTTTGTTTATCTGTATAAACGAAAAAGTCCGATGTCTACAGATGGACAGACAAACAAAGCGAAATCATATCTTTTTCTTAAAAAAAAAAGCCCTAAAAATTACTTTAAAAAAAAAAAGCCCTAAAAATTACTTTTCTTTTTTAGCCGTTTTCTACAGTGCTTCCAATATATGAACACTGAAATCTGTATCAAATATTACCCTACCCTTTTCCGGAATCCATAAGTACCGTGCAATCCATTCAGCTATGCACGTCAAACAATCCGAGCGACGACAAAACATGGCGTCCAATTTTGAAATGGCCAACTTCTACCTATATAGGGCCTCTAGATAACACCTCTGCCGTTTCATATTTCAGTGATCTGTAAAGATATTTATATTAAACCTACTAAGTATTTGAAAAATGCGAATTATAATATTTCATTAGTACCAATCACACTCAACTTCAGTATTAAGCAAACCATGACTGTCATAATGACTAAGTAACCTATCATGGTAAGCTTTAGCTATAACTGGGTCTTTCAGAGCTTCAGTATTAAAGGTAACTCTTTTAACCCTAGCACAACACTTTTTAAGTTTAAGTTGCAAGACACTTTTAACAAGGTAATTGTCAGATCTAATTTCAACTCCCCTATATGCCATGGTATTCCTAACAGAACTAGCCCATTTGCTGTTAATTAATATGTAATCAATCATATTCTTATGCAGCCCATCAGGTGAAACTCATGTGTATTTATGTATGTCGCGGTGTTTGTAATATGTGTTAGTTATTCTGAAATCATTGAGTTTACTTACCTGTAGGAGACGTTGCCCATTGCCATTGCAGCTACCAATACCAAAAGGGCCTATTACTCCTCCCCAAAGGTCAGAGTCGGTGCCGACTTTGGCATTGAAGTCACCAAGAAGAAGGGTAATATCTCCTTTCTTGACAGAGTTCAAAATATCCTGAAGTTGTCCGTAAAACCTACACTTCTTTTTTGGAAACTAACAGTACTCTTTTAGGGAAAAAGGAGCAGAGGAGACAGAATTATTTAAGTGATAAGGCACTTGAGCTTATTTCAGAAAGAAGTAACTGCAGGAATGTCCTTAATCAGTACCCTACTAGTCCTAATAGAAAGCATTACAAAGAACTTAATAAACGTGTAAAGGATCAGTTAGCTACTGATAAGAATCTTTGGCTTGATGGCCTGGCTGACAAAGCTGAGGAAGCACTTAGACAGCACAACAGCAGAGAGCTGTACCAGATAGTTAATGTTTTGTGTGGTAGAAAACGAATAGGTATACAGGGATTGAAGGATAAACAACGTAAGGTTATAGAAGGGGAGGATTCTGTCATGGCTAGGTGGGCTGAGCATTTCAGTGATGTTCTAAACAATGTGGTTAATTCTACCCCCATTGTTTGCAATGATGATAGATGCATTGTTGGCTTTAATGTTGGCCCTATAACACAATCTGAAGTTAGTTTGGCTATTTCTAAATTTAAACTTCATAAATCCCGAGGGGTGGATGAAATTACTACGGAAATGCTTAGAGCTGGGAATGTTTCAGTTACCATTTGGATGACTGAAATTTTGAATAACTTTTATGATAAAGGCATGGTTCCTAAAGATTTTACCAGAGCTATTGTTATCCCTATTTTCAAAAAAGGTGATCGCAGTTCTTGTGATAACTATAGGGGTATCAGCCTACTCTCTGTTCCAGGTAAAGTTCTTTCCATGATTGTGCTTAATAGAATTAAGAATCTGGTTGACAGTCAATTGCGTGATGAGCAATGTGGATTCAGAAGTGGTAGGGGATGTGTGGATCAGATATTTTCACTTAGGCAGATTCTTGAGAAATGTTTAGAGTTTCAGAAACCTTTGGTTGCTAGCTTTGTTGATTTCAAAGAGGCTTTCGACTCTGTTTATCGTCATAATTATGGTTGATTGTGAGATCATATGGTATACCACACAAGTTAGTTAACATAATGAAAGCTCTCTATAATAGCACTGAGTCGTGTGTGAGAGTTGGTAAGGCTTGTAGCAATTGGTTTAGCATTACTTCTGGTGTTCGACAAGGGTGCATTTTGTCTCCTTTTCTCTTTAGGTTGGTTATTGATTATGTTATGCGAAATTCACTTCAAGGGAAAGCTTTTGGCCTTAAATGGGCTGGAGATACGAAAATTTCTGATTTAGATTATGCTGATGATTTAGCCCTTTTGGCAAATGATGTTGATGAGATGAACTCTTTCATTCGAGCTGTTGATGAGACTGGTAGTAGAGTAGGTTTGGTTATAAACAGAGAGAAAACTAAAGTGATGAAAATTGGTCAGGCAGGTTGTGATTCAGTTAATCTGAATGGTTGCAGTCTTGAGCAGGTGTCACATTTTAATTACCTTGGGTGCTACATAACTGATACTGGTGATGTGCGGCATGATATTAACAGGCGAATAGGTATTGCTGCCGGGACTTTTAAGAATCTATGGAGAGTGTGGAGAAATAGGCGTATACACCTAAAGACTAAAATTAGACTGTATAGTAGTTTGGTTCTTTCTAGGGTTAGTTATGGTAGTGAAACTTGGACGCTGTGTAAACAAGATAACAGGAAACTAGATGCTTTTGATTCTAGATGTTTACGCAGTATCTTGGGTATTAGGTGGTTTAACTTTGTAACTAATGATGAGGTTAGGCAAAGGAGTCTGCAACCTCCTTTTAAGCAGCATATTGTGCAGAGAGAGACTCCGCTGGTTTGGCCATGTTGCCCGTATGGATAATTATAGATTGGCGAATAGGGTTATGAACAGTGTGCCTAGAGTCCTCAGAAGGAGGGGGAGACCTAGGATGCGGTGGGCAGACAATGTCAAACAGGACCTTGTTAGAATTGGTGTACAGTGGCCGGATGCAGCAGATGTAGCTCAGGACAGATATGCTTGGAGAATTAAACTGCGCGGTCTGGTTGGACCTCCGTAGCCCATTTCTGCTTGAGGATGATGATGATGATGATGAATCACACTAAAAAATGTTTTCCAATTATCATTTTCATTGTTTCCAATGAAAACTTCATGACGATCACATTCCACCACAAAATTCCATATTTCTGTCTTTAATAACATCGTTGCAGTATTCGTTTGGAATTTTGGAATTTTTAGTCTTTTTCACCGTTGGAGGGAGAAATTATAGTGTTCGAAAGATTCCGAAAGTGCGAATCATACTATTTTATCAATTTCTATCTAAGCTTAAAACGATTTTTTATTTTTGTTTAGATCTCTGAATACAAAAAATTATCTGCTGAAACAAAAATAATTGTCTTCTCCCCCCCCCCCCCGGTTTAAGAGGTCAATTCATTATTGCCAATGGAAACATCACGGTGTTCACATTCCACCACCAAAATTCAAAATTTCTAGCTTAAATACGTCGTGTGCAATATTTGTTTGAAATTTTGGAATTTTGCAAATTTTTCCACAGCTACAGGGCGCATTTATAGTTTTCGGAAGATTTAAAAAGTTTGAATCATAATATTTTATCAATTCCTATCGAACCCAAAAGGAATGTTTCATTTATCTTTAAATCAAATAATTATCTGCTAAAACTAAAAAGTTATGTTTTCTCACTCCTCTGGCTTTAAGGGGTCAACTCATTGTTGGCAATGGAAACTTCGTGACCTTTAGATTCCACCACCCAAATTTCAATTTCTAGCAATAAATACATCGTTTGCAGTATTCGTTTGAGATTTTGGAATTTTCAACATTTTACACCGATAGAGGGCATAATTATAGCTTTAGAGTTGGGTTGGGTTGTTTTACCTCTGAGCGGCACTTTTTTGCACACCATGGGCTAAATGGCCAGGTCACATGGATCCCGAAGGCTCAGAGAAGGTTGGGGGAGGGGACCTACTGGAACAGCTGTTGGGAGACAGATGGTAGCCTCCCGTCAAGGCCATCCAGCGTGTTCTTTAACGTGCACAGGGTATGGCTCTCCCGCACACGGGTCCACGGCTTAACGTCCCATCCGACGGACGGCGTCTTTTCCAAGCCCATCGGTGTCCCCTACTGACCGTGGGCAGGGCGGGGAATTTTGCGGAGATAAATCTCAACACTGACCCAGCTGGAACTCGAACCTGGGAACTACAGATTATGAGCCTGGCGCGCTACCGACTGAACCACCCCCGCCCCATAGCTTTAGAGATATTTGGAAAGTGCAATATCATAATATTTCATCAATACCTATCCAACGCAAAAATAATTTTTAATTTATGTCTGTAAACGAAAAGTTCGATGTCTACAGACAGAGAGCAGACAGACGACAAAGCGAAACTATATCTCGCTTTCTTTGAAAACGAGATAATAATTTTTCCATTTTGAACACAAGATAAAAAACACTGAAAATGAAATTTTAACTTGAAGGAGGAGGCGATTTTTAGAAGTTGAATTTCAAATGAAAGCTTAGGACATAAAAAGCACCTGAGGAAAAGTAGCAGTTATCTCCTTCGAATGAAAATAGATGTTTTTTTGTGATGGCAATCTTTACTCTTTTTTATTATGTTTTAGTGCACTTAAAGGAAGATAGGTATTTTTAAAATTTTTAAATTTATATTTTTTTTTTCATAAATTGAAGGTTACTAGTGTCTGTTTCAGTTCTTAAATTGAAATCCATAACCCATAAAATTTAAAAATAAATGTCAGCAACAGTAAAAAAAACTGAAAATTAAAAAAAAGGAAAACCTCAATATTTCCTCAATGACATATATTTCAATAATGCTTACCCAAATAAAAGGTACACCACTCAGCAACAAAAACCGTCATAACAAAACCCGTCCTTCTACTATAAATAACATACGTAAGCGTATCAAAAAGTAAGTTACACTCAGCACCTGTCGTCGTAGTAAGGAACCAACATTTGTGTTTGGGAGGGATGATGACGTAGTACAACCGTCCGACTAGGGCGAGTTACAACGAGCAAACGTGCGTAGTGCGATACTGTCGCTTGTGAAAGGTGACTCGTGAACTCGATTGTTATACCAAATTAAAAATCCGCAGAACAGTTGATTATTTTTAAACTTGAACTGTACAGTCGCTCAAAAAAGTATCCGAACACTACGGTTGATTGCAGAATTCAGAAAAAATATCTTGCAACGATTTTTTTAGAAATTAGTGATCTATTTTTCTTAGAAATTAGTGATCTGGCAACCTTCGTGTCACCACGTGATCACTAAATTAGTGATCTGGCAACCTTCGTGTCACCACGTGATCACTAATTTCTAAAAAATTCGTTGCAAGATATTTTTTCTGAATTCTGCAATCAACCGTAGTGTTCGGATACTTTTTTGAGCGACTGTACGAAAATGCAACGATAAATATCAGCTGTATACAGAGAGATTGCGATGTCTAGGGCCAGGGAAAAACTGCCATTGTTTTTCAGGGACGCAGCTGTAACAAGGGCTGCGATGAAAATTTTCGATTTCTTTTTCAAGATTTCAATACATATTGTTTTCTCACAGTTCACATATGAAGTTTAAAATATGTTTCCCCAATTCTGTGGAGTTTATGTAAAATAACAGTTATTATTATTAAAAGAAAATGACCGAGTGGTTATCACGCTTGGCTACTGATCTAAGGGACCTGGGTTCCAGCTCCTGGTGGTTTTTCTGCGGAGGTCTCGTCATCTTCTCAGACCTTCTACTATGACATATAAACTGACAGGCTCCTGTCAGACCTTTTGGTAAGCAGCTGCTTGAGGGGGTATTTATTTATTAGTATTTTTTATTATTATTAAAGAAGTCCGCTCCTACGAGGTCACAGGTGGCCCATGACGTAAGGGCCAGGGACGCTATAGTGCCCAGATCACTTTACTAGTTGCGCCTGTATCATCCTATAGTTAGGTGGAAACAACAGTTTGAAACTAGCAGTAGAGATTTGACAAAATATGACTTCAGATGATTCGGGAAAATCGCCGGATTAAAATCAGGAAACTGCGACTATCATTTGTTCGGTAAATTGAAAGAGCATCTGGGAGGACAGAGATTTTCGTCAGAGAAGCAGTTTACACTTGATTGAAGCAGATTTGGATGCTCAGGGAATGGACAAATTAACCACACCTTCAGATTACATCACAAATCGACTATGTGGAGAATATATTTCCCGTTCTCATAAAATTTGTTGTTTATTATGTATTCAAGAGTGTACCTTACTTTTTTTTGATACGCCCTCGTACATACAGGGAATCCAGAGTTGAAATTTTACCCAGGTTCTTACAAAACGAAACCTAACCTTTAACACGCACAGTTGAAATAAATGAAACTGATATAGCCAATCAGTTTTCATCCTTCTAAGTCTCTTTACTCATGACTTCTTGCATTACAATTTAGTAACAACAATTTGCCCGTATCCCTTTCATTAGAAGAGTATTTTCAACGTCTAGACAGCGATAACTGCAATCATCTCACTGCGCAACTGCAATCATCTCACGAATACAGAAGTCTCTTTCTGCAAGCAGTATTTTAACCTAGGGCATAATGAGTTAGACAATAGTGGTTACGTGATTAAACTAGAAATAAGTCTATTACTATTTATATTTCTTCATACATAATATGTTTTCTTCTTAGTAAATCCTAATGGGGAAATAAACAATATGTAATGTTAGCCTAGCTCAAAAAATAATTTACTATTTCTGTCCCATCATTGAAATATCATCAACGCCACAATATCTCTCCAAAAGTCTTTGAGTTTTGAGTTGGTATTGGCAATGACGTTGGGTTGGGTTGTTTTACCTCTGAGCGGCACTTTTTTTGCACACAATGGGCTAAATGGCCAGGTCACATAGACCCCGAAGGCTCAGAGAAGGTTGGGGGAGGGGACCCACTGGAACAGCTGTTGGGAGACAGATGGTAGCCTCCCGTCAAGACCATCCAGCGTGTTCTCTAACGTGCACAGGGTATGGCTCTCCCGCACACAGGACCACGGCTTAACGTCCCATCCGAAGGACGGCGGCCTTTCCAAGCCCATCGGTGTCCCCTACTGACCGTGGGGGGGAAATTTGCGGAGATAAATCTCAACGTTGACCCAGCTGGGACTCGAACCTGGGAAGTACAGATTACGAGCCTGGCGCGCTACCGACTGAGCCACCCCCGCCCCAAAATGCAAACCTTCAATGCTGGCGTCCCTAGTGGCAATGACGTATTTATTATCAAACAAATATGAAACATACTTGGCAGGGTTCTAAGTATGATAGGTATATGTAGCTTTTAGGAAACACAAACTGTACTGGTCATGAAACTTAAAACACTCAACCCACCTTACCACGGCAGAATTATCCCTTTTGATGATCGTGCTCCGATAGAACCTTCACATTCGTTATCTTGCTATGATTGTATCCTCACCATCAGCTTTTTCATTCGATTCTGTTTTTGCCTTTCCGCGCAAAATATTTACTGTTTGCAACAACTTTTATTTTTGGGCGATGCAAAAGTTTCTGTATTTATCTCAACTGTCAATTATTGCCTTAGAATATTTGTTGGCTTACTTTGATTGATGCTTTCTGTCAAGCTAGTAAGACATTGATTTAGTTTATACCTGCAATCGTTTCTATTAGAAAAACGTTGTATTGTCAGACCTCTATGGCAAGCAGCTGCTTGAGGGGGTATTTATTTTATTTATTTTGTCTTACCGTTCGAGTGATTTCGTTTCCTCTGTTAGTTTCAAGCAGAACAAAATACATAACATTTTTTTTCGCTTTAAGTTCTGGGCAAAATTCGATTTCCGTGATGACTAATCAACCTATGATGACAAGCTGTTGCTCTTTCAAGAGATCTCAGTGGCTCACTGTTAAAGACGATTTTTAAATTTCAACTGTAAGACATTTAGCAATTTAATGTTCAGACTCAATCTTAGCACCGTTGTGGGACCTGGTATTCCTAACATAATTATCCCTTTTTTACTATGAGATAAAACTCAAATCGTCATATTCCTATGCAACCCATCAGGTGAAATCTATGTATATTCATGCTTTGTGTTTCTACAAAAGTAATTAAGTGATAACTTTAGCGAGTTTTATAAGACGTTTTCCATTACTATCAAAAACGCCGAATGGGCTAACACTACACTGCAATGGACAGAGTCAGACCAACGTCGTCAATCAAGTTATCAAAACTAGAAACAAAAGCTATATTCTTAAAGAGCTACAGAAAAAATTCTCCACTTATAAACGAAAATATACATTTCTTATGAGTAATGAATTGGAAAAAGGAATTATATTTTTTAAAGAATGAAGAAAATATCTTGATTAAAAAAACAAAAATAATACATTTCAATGAGTATTACGAATTGGTAAAATCATTTTTTAGAGGCATCTAAAATATTTTGGTAAAAAAATGGAAGAAATGAGCCAGATTCAGTACATTGATGATTTGTTTCATGACCCGCAGGTTGACCACGCCTGTTCTAAATGAATGATATCGTGAAGTTGTCATTAAACTTATCCTTATCGCTTTCATTAATAGCTTTGGCTTGGGTTGTTCTACTTTTGAGCGGCACCTTTTTTGCACACAGTGAGCTAAATGAGCAGGTCACAAGGACACCAGAGAAGGCTGGGGAAGGGAATCTACTGGACAACTATTAGGAGACAGATGGAAGCCTTTCGTCAAGGCCATCCAGCGTTTCCCTTAGCGTACAGAGGGTCTGGTTCTTTTGCACAAGGATGCACGGCTTAATGTTCCATCCGATGGACGGCCGCCTTTACAAACCTATCGGTGCCCCCTACTGACCGAGGGCAGTGTGGGAGAGGTTCGCTCTCACTAGAAGTTTCAATGATATAATTTAGGTTAGGTTAATCCCATTTTTAGATTTACTTGCAAGAAAGTTTCCATTACTATATTTATATTCTGAAACAGCTCCTCTGGTATTTAAACTTAGTAATAATCGTACTCTTTGGCTATGCATGTCATTATCACAATTAGAAAAGAGATATTTAAGACACTGAGGTCAGCACAAGTCCAAAATGGCCAGGATATACGACTGGAATTCATGTGTGGGGAAAGCAATCACAATTCAAAATCTTCACATTCCATCTGCCTATGGCCTATCATCCTCTCAGATCTTTTACTTTGGCATATAAACTGACAGGCTCCTGTCAGACCTCTGTGGCAAGCAGCTGCTTGAGGGGGTATTTATTTTTATTTATTTATTATGGTAAGTAAATATTTTTAGGGTATGTGGAAAAATTTCAATAATGCGAGTAGTAGAAACAGTATTAAATGTCATCTTTGAATAGCATAGTAATCACAAGCATGATGCAAACATTCGTTTGATAAGCGTAATCCGCTCCATAAATTGATCATCAGTACTCAAGTGGGCCATTTCAACCAGCGGCAAAACTCTCCTGTCTAAGACACATTACCCTAGATTACAGTACTTGAAACTCTTCGAAGTGTTAGGTATTGGCGATGGCTAAAGATCGAAATCAACTACCAGCTTCTCACTTTCGCAACCCAAAAATAAATGAAAAACCTAACATTTGATTCTCGTTGAGCAAAGTTCCCCCAGTACAAAAACTTCGTCCATGTGATAGTCCGCTATACAATATTCGAAATCATGACCACAGACTTTAGATAGTTGGATTGGCTAAAACAGTTAATATCTACACCCTGCGATGTCTTCTGCATTTAAGGAAAATGAAAAAAATACCACAGGAAACCATAGTAAATGAGCCAAATTGATATGGAAATCCTTCATTTCAGCTCTATATCAAAAGAAAAAAAAAATGTTAACTACCTTAAAAATGCTAATTATCTGCAATAAGAGAAAACAGGGTCGGATTTTAAATATTCATCTCTGTGGGTTCTATGAACAGGATTACTTCCAGTGTACCTTTAAATATTCTTCACTTTTATTTGATGAGTGACATCGGAATGAGATATGTTTTTTATTAATAACACTAAAGGTTAGTTCCCTTAAAAACAGCAATTTAGACAGATTTGATATTGTTTCCCAGCATCTCTTTGACTCTCACAATCACGATTTCGGTGAGAAAGAAAAACCCAATAGGCTGTTAAAGGGCTCAGTCAGTCGGACTGAATGTCAAGTCTTTGGCAATGTGCAAGAAAGTTACAGACTTGATATTTAAAGCAGTCTAGTGGTTTCATCCCTACCATTTGACTTTCACCAAAATCCTTTGTATCTCTTTACCGAAAACCTGTTATGAGCTTCAGGTCTTCAAATCTGATCTTTTAGCACATTGTGCAACGTTTGCTCAAGAGTTAAAATGATTCAAACCAAATCCCTTTTATAAGGAAGTCTCCATTTCGTTTTCAAAGTTTTAGTTCCTCTTTTCTACTTAGGATTGCCATCCGCACAGGGCTTATGAAAAGTTTTACGATTGACTCAATATTTTGCATATTTCATTTCTTACTGTCTAAATGCTTCAGAACACGTATATTTTCAATTATAACATATCTATTTGAAAGACATTTTCTACATAAAATCCAACTATATTTACTGACATATAACCAATTCTAAAACGACAGTAATTTTTAAACAATCGAATCAAATTGCGCGTCACAAATGGTTGTGTTACATTTGATATGGGCATAAACGTTATTCATTATGCAAAGTTGAATAGAACAAGCCACAAAGAATTCTGATAGCGTAAAGCTCTATTAATATTGAAAAGAAATGTGCACATAAAGTTTAAAGAAAACAGGAGAATGTCAGTAGTGGATTGAATTGGAATTTTGTGAAAAGTGAATGTGTTAGCCACGATTATTGATATTATGACTTCGGGCGTTTATCAGAAATGTTGTCCTTAGTGGACACATTGTGCATTGAAACGAAGCATCATTGGTAAGAATCGATTTTACGATTTGTATGTAGAAAATCCTGTAGTTCAATTTCAAGTGTTATATTCGTTTAATATTGAATATTGATGTATGACAATAGTTATTAGCTATTAGTTTAGATAATCGATTTGTATTTGCTAAATTGATTGTTTTATTTATTAAATAGTTCATTTGCCATTTGTTTGATTATTTCTAATTCATTCACGATGTTGTCAAATAAAATATTGCTACAAAATATGTAACAGTCAAGTGTCTGGAGTGTATATAATTTTTAATATCTTCACTAGAAGTATGGAAGAGTTGGTAAAACCTATTACTAAAGTGAATCACTAATATGAAGCCCGAACAAGCGGCTCAAAATGATGATTTGAAATCCGAAATACAGCTCAAAGAAGTGAAATGTCTGCTCAAAACAGTAAACTTAATAGACATTATGATTGTCTCATTCTGAGACTGTCTACTGAGTGATTGTCTGATGAGATGAAATTGATGGTGTAAAAATGAAATTGATGATATAAAGAATAACATTAATGAAATCATATCACGTTAATACTAAGTTATATAGTTTTAGATTATGAACATCACATTGATGACATTAAGAGAGATTGTGAACATCAGATTCAAGCTGTAAGCACAGAACTTTTATCTTCTTCTAGTTATAATAGTATTGCTGGTGACAATATTGTGCATACACCTTTTATAAAAAGTACGACTAAACTTTTCTCTTATGATGGTCAATCGTCTTGGGCAGTGTTTCAAACCAATTTGAAGTTATTGCTAGAGTCAATGGGTGGAATGAGCTAGATAAGGCCAGTCTCCTAGTAGTTTCTCTACGAAATTCTACAACGGAGGTTTCACAAATTATCCCAGAGGAGAAACGACTTGAATATCACAGTTTAATATCTGCTTTAGAGTTAAGTTTTGGTGACATTTATTTGAAACAATATTATGTATAGGAGTTCAAACATCGAATACAGAAGAATGGGAGACTGTAAAAGAACTAGCCAGTGATATTGAACGCCTGGCTAGATTAGCCTGTAGTAGTTGTCCTCCAGATATCCAGGATAGCTTGGCCCAGCAACAGTTTATTGATCCTGAGTTCCAGCAACAGCAACAGATCCTGATCCTGAGCCAGAAATTCAACAATTTCTGAGAATCCTGGATTGTGAATCACTAAGTCAGCTGTAGTACACGCCATGAAATATGAATGCTCCAGCCTTTCCTTCCGAATTCCCAAACGTACAGTGAGAATTGTAAATGCTGAAGAAAGTGCAGAAAGGAATAGTAACATACAAGTATTAACCAAAGTCCTTCTAACTGTTCTAAAGAAATTTAAAAGTTCCTCCTCAAAGATTTCTACAGAACTTTATTGTTGGAACTGCAGTAAAACTGGACATATTCGAGCCAACTGGAATAAAAAGCAGATGAGAAATTCAAGTCCATCTAACATACAACAAAACCAGTGTAATCGACGTGAAGTGGATTTCATTGGATTGTTTTACTTCTGAGTGGCATTTTTGTGTATACATTGGGCTAAATAGACAGGTCACAATGACCTGAGGGCTAAGAGAAGGGGGAAGGGGATCCACTGGACAACTTTTAGGAGACAGATGGTTGCTGCCCGTCAAGCCATCCAGCTTGTTATTTAACGTGCACAGGTTATGGCTCTCCAACACAAGAGGTCATGCCTTAATGTCCCATCCGACAGCCTGCAGCAACGACATCCCACAGTCAGTGGCATACCCTACTGACCGAGGGTAGAGCGGGGAGTTTTATAGAGATAAATCTTAATGCTGATATAGGTAAGACTCGAACTGGAAATGGCAGTTTACAAGCCTGGTGCACCAACACCGGTGCCTTCCCCGCTCCCATGAAGGGGAAAAGGCTAGCTGCTAATTGGTTGAACCCATGGGAAGTCGCCTACATTTTAGCACTGCATAGTGGAGACAAAGGATTGATAGTTTATGGTACAGTGAATGAAGTGCCTTGTCGCATAGTCGCATGGTAGTAGATACTGCAGCGAATGTGATCCTACGCAGACCTAACATAGTAAAAAAGCCTAACTGGTATTCTATAGACAGTCAAAGATTACTCCAGAAACAGTCACTAAAGCTCCTGCTAAAGTTCGTGAAAAGATATAATGAACATCAGAGTTGGTAGCTGCCTTGTATGCCATCCTGTTTTACATCACTGATATCTACGATGAATGGATTTTAGGCCTTGACTTCCCAAAAAAACATGGATTTAATATGAAACCCACTGACAGTCTTCTGATGAACAAGATAGAAGAGGTTCCTTCGTTTAGTCGAACATATGATTCTTTATCAACTGTGGCCACAGTGTTAGTGATGGAAGGCACCGAAATTCTAGCACGAAGTGAAGTCGTAGTTCATGGACAGCAGACAGAGACTTCTAGGACCTTCGGATTGGCAGTCTCCGATACCCAGAGGTGATTTGGCTCATGGCATCTTATTTGCAAGGACCCTATGCAAAATAGATTAAGAAAGAATTCCTGTTAGAGTGATTTACCGCAACAAAATCAGTATATTATTGAAAAGAGATAAAGAACTAGCAATATGTAAACTTGTTACGTGGGTAACTCGTGCAAAGGCTATAGAAATTAGTTCATAGACCAAAATCAGAGATTTATCACATCTCGCTGAATTTTAGATAGGAACAAGAAAGTTGTTAACACAAGACTTAAACGTCTAAGGCCTACTTACAGAGTATTCAGACATCTTCTCAGCTACATCAAAATATTATGGCCAGAGAAATCTAACAGAGCATAACATCAATACTGGTGATACTCCCCTTCTCTCTCCCATCCGGGGCAGGGTGGCCCAGTCGGTAGCGCGCCAGGCTCATAATCTGTAGTTCCCAGGTTCGAGTCCCAGCTGGGTCAGCGTTGAGATTTATCTCCGCAAAATTCCCCGCCCTGCCCACGGTCAGTAGGGGACACCGATGGGCTTGGAAAGGCCGCCGTCCGTCGGATGGGACGTTAAGCCGTGGCCCCGTGTGCGGGAGAGCCATACCCTGTGCACGTTAAAGAACACGCTGGATGGCCTTGACGGGAGGCTACCATCTGTCTCCCAACAGCTGTTCCAGTGAGTCCCCTCCCCCAACCTTCTCTGAGCCTTCGGGGTCCATGTGATCTGGCCATTTAGCCCATGGTGTGCAAAAAAAGTGCTGCTCAGAGGTAAAACAACCCAACCCAACTCTCTCCCATCCATCTACCGGCTAGAAGGTTTCCCATTAGCAAAACGGGAGGAGACAGAACAACTATTAAAACACATAGAAGCTCAATGCATTATAGAAACATCAGCTAGTACCTGGACATCACTGATGACCTTGTTAAGATGAAAAATATCCCCACTAGATTTTATGTGGACTATGGATATTACGATGACACGCTTGACACTCTATCTGGATCAAAATAATTCTCGACTTTAGGCTTGAAGAGTGATTAATTATGAAACTGCTAATTACGAAAAACTGATAATCAATCTGATAAAATCAATAGAAGGTTAAACAATGTACAGTCGCTCAAAAAGTATCCGACACTATGGTTGATTACAGAATTCAGAAAAATATCTGGCAACGAGTGTTTTAGAGATTAGTGATATGGCAACCTTCGTACACGTAGTTTTGCCAGATCACACGAAGGTTGTCAGATCACTAATCTCTAAAAAATCGTTGCCAGATATTTTTCCTGAATTCTGTAATCAACCATAGTGTTCGGATATTTTTTTGAGCGACTGTAGCTAAGAAGGACTGTTTCCCTTACCTAGAATTGATGACACGCTTGATACTCTATCTGGATCAGAATAGTTCTGTACTTTAGGCTTAAAGAGTGGTTATTGGCAAGTTGGTATACATCCTGAAGACAGAGAAAAACCTGCTTCTACTTCAGGAAATGGATTTTCTACTACAGGAAATGGATTTTTGGCAGTTTAACGCGATGCCATTTGTGATTCTGTAATGCATCTGCAACATTTGAACGACTGATGAGTCAGTATTCAAAGCTTTGTTTTGAGACGTCTGCCTGGTGTACTTTGAGAACATCATCATCCTTGGAAAGACTTTTGAGGGATATTTGAATAATCTTCTTCAGGTGTTTGAAAACTCAGGGCAGCCAAGAGAAAACTGGGACCGGTAAGTGTAAGTTGTTCCAACAAGTCCTTTACCTTGGTCATTTCATCACTACATCACAGTATAACCCTAGTAAAATAGAAGCTGTGAGAAACAGGCCTCCACCCCAGCATGTTCATCAACTTTGAAGCTTCATTAGAATGTGTACATACTACAGAAGATTTTTCAAGGGCTTCTCCAACATCGCAAAGCCATTACAGCGATTAAGAAAAGGGCCGCAGCTTTATGTGAACATCGAATGTGAAATAGCCTTTCAACAACTAAAGCAAGCTCTTTCTACGGCATCAGTATTGGTATATCGACAAGGTGGTAAAAAATTCTTGTTAAATACTGACTCAAGTAACACAGGAGTTGGTGCTGTACTCGCACAGCAACAAGACGGACTAGAAAGAGTCATTGAATATTTCATTAAAACTTTTTCCGAACCTGGTTGTGATTAGGATTATAAAAAAATAGATAAATAAATACCCCCTCAAGCAGCTGCTTGCCACAGAGGTCTGACAGGAGCCTGTCAGTTTATATGCCATAGTAGAAGGTCTGAGAGGATGGCAGGCCCTCAGCAGAAAAACGACACAAACAGCCATGCCTTAACCCGGGGCTCGAACCCAGGTCCCTTAGATCAGTAGCCAAGTGCGCTAACCACTCGGCCATGGGACGGTCAGTAGCCAAGCACGCCAACCACTCGGCCATGGCATGGTCAGTAGCCAAGCGCGCCAACCACTCGGCCATGGGACGGTCAGTAGCCAAGCGCGCCAACCACTCGGCCATGGGTCTACCTGAACGAAATTATTTTGTGATATGAAAACAAATATTTGCAATAGTGAAAGCCATACAGCATTTCCATCATTACCTTTATGGCCAAAAGTTTATTATTCGGACCATGCTGCTCTCTGATGGATACTAAACTTCAAAAATCCTGAAGGACAGATTGTCAGGTGGATATAATAGTTGCAGGAGTATGACTTTATCATTGAGCATCGAAGTGGAAAGTTGCATAGGAATGCAGATACACTTTGTAGACGCCCATGTATTGATGACTGCAAGCACTGCTGTAATGCAGTGAGGAGATATGGCACTCACAAAATAATGCCTATTCGACAGATATCATCAAAGAAAACAATGATACACCTGACATCTGGGGCACGATTGAAATCAGAAAGACCCAGCAGGATGATAAAGATATAAGACCAATTACATTTTATGAAACGGCTGCTAAACGAGCAAATTTTAAGCAAATATCAAGATGTTATTGAACAAAGTGGGACTCCTTACAAGTGAGAGATAGTGTATTATACAGAAGGTGTGAGAATTCCTCTGGACGGCTTATCCGCTGCCAGATCATCCTTCCCCACTAGTGAGTGGAATTAGTGATGAAAAATGTACATGATAGTGCCATCAGGCGACACTTCGATATTTATAAAACATTAGCGAAAAACAGGGAATGATTTCATTGGCTAGAAAGTAGGGCTGACGTTGAAGATGGTGTAGGTAATGTGAGACCTGTGAAGCAAAGAAAGACCTTAAGATTATGAATTGTGGAAACCTGCAAATATATATTATTGGTGCCCCTTTTGAAAGACTAGCCATAGATATTATATGAGTTCGTTCCCTAGGTGTGATGATGGAAATCGCTCTACATTAGTGGCATTATATTATTTTACGAAGTGGCCTGAAGTTACTCCATCAAGGATCAAGAGCCAACAACAGTTGCAGAAATGTTGGTGGATAACTTGATCAGCAGGTATCGAGTACATTTATCCACTTGGACCAAGAGCTGTTGCAACTTTCCAACAGAATTTTGAGTCCAATGTATTGCAAAGTATATGTTACCAAAACAATTTCGTTACACCCTTAATCGGATGGCAAAGGTTGAGAGATTCAACAGAACGATTGCTTAACATCTAGCATTGTTTGTCGACGACCATCAACGTGTTTCAGATCAGCATATACCACTGTTTTGTTGGCGTACAGGACAGCAGTGCACTATACAACTGGACAGACACCTTCGATGATGGTCTTTGGAAAAGAATTACGACTTCTCTGTGACCTCTTATATGATCGGTCTGAAGCAGTGCCTATATCCACATCACAATATGTACAAGATCTAAAACAATACCAAAAGAATATCCCCAATCTCTCAGGGGACCACCTTGACGTGGTGGTGGTGGTGGGGGTGGGGGTGGGGCTGAATGGTTCCTCTGTGAAGTAGGAATGCGGCTCGTGGGTTATCGATTTGCACGAGATCTTGTAACCTCTGGTGGAGGGCCTGTTGAGGGTCTGCGGATTGGTAAGAGAGCCTCCAGACTTGTGGGCTTATCGACTTGTCCCCTGAGAAGCTCCTGGTTGCAGCCCCAGTGGAGGGGCTGTGGCTGAGGGTCTGTGGACTGGGCTTGGGGAACCCGGTCTAGTGGACTCATCGGTGCAGCCTCGGTGATATTGTGGGTCGGAAAAATGCGGTTGGGGGCCTGCGGTCCGTATCACTATGGAGAGGATGAATTTGAAGGCTCGCGACTGGAAGTTGGATCCTCGGGTCGACTAAGAGTCTCCACCCCGGGAGCCGAGTCAACTTGGTTCTATATACCATTTTTGTGGTTAACCGGGGAACAGATAAAATTTAGGTTTTGACCGATGGATGAACCTTCCTTGTATAGGATTGTTCGCCATAGGTAGCTGTGGATGAGCTGTGTCCTTGTGGCACTGTCTTGCCCCGGCGTAGGTAGTGGTGTTTCAGGCATTCTCCCTATAGATGTAGTGCAGCCATAGTTGCGGAGCATCTGGGACTTGCCTTTATATAATGGAAAAATCAATCTAACGAACGAGAGAGCAAACAAACCAGGTACGGTAGTAAAACAAATAGGACTGTCTTCAATGAAAGAGATATTTCCGACATGCGTTGTTTTTGCTTGTCTGCTTATATAATCCAATATAATCCAATCCTATATAATCCAATGACTATATAATCCAGATGGATTGGTGTACGACAATAGTTATTAGCTATTAGTTTAGATAATACATTTGCATTTGCTAAATTGGTTGTTTTATTTATTAAATAGTTCATTTACTATTTGTTTCGTTATTTCGAATTCACGTGCTGTGTGTTGTTAAATAAAATATTGCTTAAGATCTGTAGCAATATTAATCTAAAATACTATTTTCTCTCTACCTGTAATATTTATCTAGTTAATATTTTTCTATCCTGCGCATCCTTATCCTACTCTTAATCATCTTCTGTCAAGATTCCAGGTTCCTAGCCTCTTTAAGTGAAGAGTTATGTAGACCACCGATACACACATCTCCTCCCAGTATTATAGATTTGTCCTTTTATTTGTCAGATACAATTTAAATACTTGTACCTTTCTTAAAAAGAAGAATTGTTTTTTATTTGGTTGTCTGTTCCGCGTGCTATTTTCTCGTAAGTTTCTCATTCTCACATTTTGCCATAAGTGTACTTTATTTCTTTTACATTTTCGCTACCAATTCAGTAGAATAGATTCTAATCACAATGCCTATTCAAGAGAAATGTCATTGCGTGCAGCAAAGTCCAAACTAATTGCCAAAGATTAAGAAATTCCTTCCGATTAAAATTGGGTCAAAGAGCAGATAATTGATGGAAGAGAAGCTAATTAAGCAAAAACAACGCATATCGAATAATCGTTGTCTTTCAGTGAGTGAAGAATTTGTTTCCCCTAATTGAATCATTGAACAGTATTTCTAGGACTTTAAATTCTACGAGGAAGAAATGTGTATTTGGCTTTCTTTTTTCATAGCAGTAACCGAATTCAAGATTCGATATTCGTGTAGTCTTCGTTTGCTGAGCCCCAGGGAAATGTTTATCAAGACTTATTCGCTGTAGAAACATCCGGCAACACGTGACGCAAGCTTAGGTGTACCCAATTTTAACCGGAAACGCTCCGTGATAGCCGTCTATAATATGGATGCTTGAATCGGATTATCCTCGTATTCATATATCTGTAATGCTCGAGAGCTAATATTCGTGCTTGCACTGTCATGACGGTGCGTCAACAACGGCACAGAGCTCGAACTTTTGGGAATGTCTCAGGATGCACAACAAAGGAGACTTTTGAAAGTCTATGATCTGTTGATTTCGAAGCTGAATCCTCAATCAATTTTCACTGTTGTGTTCCAAGGACTACTTGGTAACTATGGCTACTTTTCTTTTTTTTCTACCCTGCTGAGGAGTGGTCAACCATACAGGGTCCTGGTGCTGACCATATAAACCTACTGGACTGGACAGATATGTGACTCTGAGCTTGATTATGGATCCTGATTTTGCTGCACTGGTGGGCTTCTGTGGAGGGAAAATCTTTCGTTGTGTTTTCTGTTTGTTTGTTGGTTGTTTCCAAGTGAATAGATTCACAGGATATGTTTATCAGCTGGTGGATAATCCTGAGCAGAAGTCATCGCAGGCACCTGAACTCTTTGCTTCTATTGGCATCGTCAAATTCTACATTGGAGGAAGTCTTCCAGTGTAGATGGCTTCAGCCTTTAGTAGTGGGGGAACGGGTCTTTGCACCATGTCTGCGATTAGGGGGCTGTTTGATATTGTCGGCATTCCCTCTCTCAATAAACATAGTTTCTTTAAACATCTCACTAACCATTTTCTCTCCATAGGTAGTTGGAATGTGAGGACTCTGCACAGAGGTTTTTCTCTTGATGTCCTCACACAAGAATTCCACCGTTATAATTTAGATATTCTCGGTTTGCAAGAGACCAGATGGACAGATAAAGGTCAGATTCTTAAAACTAATCTTAAATTTCTCTTTTCAGGGAGGGACGACAATAAGCATCACCAAGGTGTGGGACTGCTTCTCAGCAGACACGCTAGCGATGCTCTTCTAGGATATGAGTGCATTAATGAAAGGTTTCTTACAGCAAAATTTTAGACAAGCGTTAAAGACTTGAATGTTATCTGCTGTTATGCCCCCACTGAGTATGCCGATGAGGATGAGAAGGATACGTTTTATGAACAACTTCAGGATATTTTGAATTCTGTCAAGAAAGGAGATATTACCCTTGTTCTTCGTGACTTCAATGCCAAAGTTGGTACTGACTCTGACCTTTGGGGAGGAGTAATAGGCCCTTTTGGTATTGGTAGCTGCAATGGCAATGGGCAACGTCTCCTACAGGTAAGTAAACTCAATGGATTCAGAATAACTAACAGATATTACAAACACCGCGACATACATAAGTACACATGGGTTTCACCTGATGGGCTGCATAAGAATATGACTGATTACATATTAATTAACAGCAAATGGGCTAGTTCTGTTAGGAATACCAGGGCATATATAGGGGAGATGAAATTGGATCTGACCATTACCTTATTAAAAGTGTGTTGCAACTTAAACTTAAAAAGTGTTGTGCTAGGGTTAAAAAATTTACCTTTAATACTGAAGCTCTGAAAGATCCAGTTATAGCCAAAGCTTACCATAATAGGTCACTTAGTCATTATGACAGTCATGGTTTGCCTACTACTGAAGTTGAGGAAGAATGGGATCATTTTAAACAGGCTTTTTTGGACACTAACAGTACTCTTTTAGTGAAAAAGGAGCAGAAGAGGCAAAATTATCTGAGTGATAAGGCACTTGAGCTTATTTCGGAAAGAAAGAACTGCAGGAATGCCCTTAATCAATACCCTACTAGTCCTAATAGAAAGCATTACAGAGACCTTAATAAACTTGTAAAGGATCAGTTAGCTGCTGATAAGAATCTTTGGCTTGATGGTTTGGCTGACAAAGCCACGGAAGCAGTTAGACAGCACAACAGCAGAGAGCTGTACCAGATAGTTAATGTTTTGTGTGGTAGAAAACGGACAGGCATACAAGGATTGAAGGATAAACAAGGTAAGGTTATAGAAGGGAAGGATTCTGTCATGGCTAGGTGGGCTGAGCATTTCAGTGATGTTCTAAACTATGTGTTAACAATGTTCTAAACTACTCCCATTGTTTCCAATGATGATAGATGCATTGGTGGCTTTAATGTTGGCCCTATAACACAATAATCTGAAGTTATTTTGGCTGTTTCTAAACTTAAACTTCATAAATCCCCAGGGGTAGATGAAATTACTACGGAAATGCTTAGAGCTGGGAATGTTTCGGTTACCACTTGGATGACTGAAATTCTGAATATCTTTTATGATAAAGGCATGGTTCCCAAGGATTTTACCAGAGCTATTGTTATCCCTATTTTCAAAAAAGGTGATCGCAGTTCTTGTGATAACTATAGGGGTATCAGCCTACTCTCTGTTCCAGGTAAAGTTCTTTCCATGATTGTGCTTAATAGAATTAAGAATCTGGTTGACAGTCAATTGCGTGATGAGCAATGTGGATTCAGAAGTGGTAGGGGATGTGTGGATCAGATATTTTCACTTAGGCAGATTCTTGAGAAATGTTTAGAGTTTCAGAAACCTTTGGTTGCTAGCTTTGTTGATTTCAAAAAGGCTTTCGACTCTGTTGATCGTCATAATTTGTGGTTGATTGTGAGATCATATGGTATACCAGACAAGTTAGTTAACATTATGAAAGTTCTCTATAATAACACTGAGTCGTGTGTGAGAGTTGGTAAGGCTTGTAGCAATTGGTTTAGCATTACTTCTGGTGTTCGACAAGGGTGCATTTTGTCTCCTTTTCTCTTTAGCTTGGTTATTGATTATGTTATGCGAAATTCACTTCAAGGGAAAGATTTTGGCCTTAAATGAACTGGAGATACGAAAATTTCTGATTTAGATTATACTGATGATTTAGCCCTTTTGGCAAATGATGTTGATGAGATGAACTCTTTCATTCGAGCTGTTGATGAGACTGGTAGTAGAGTAGGTTTGGTTATAAACAGAGAGAAAACTAAAGTGATGAAAATTGGTCAGGCAGGCTGTGATTCAGTTAATCTGAATGGTTGCAGTCTTGAGCAGGTGTCACAGTTAAATTATCTTGGGAGCTATGTAACAGATAATGGTGATGTGCGGCATGAGATTAACAGACGAATAGGGATTGCTGCCGGGACTTTTAAGAACTTATGGAGAGTGTGGAGAAATAGGCGTATACACCTAAAGACTAAAATTAGACTGTACAATAGTTTGGTTCTTTCTAGGGTTAACGTTCTAGGGAAACGTGGACACTTTGTAAACAAGATAACAGGAAACTAGATGCTTTTGATTCCAGATGCTTACGCAGTATCTTGGGCATTAGGTGGTTCAACTTTGTAACTAATGATGAGATTAGGCAAAGGAGTTTGCATCCTCCTTTAAGCAGCATATTGTGCAGAGAGAGACTCCGTTGGTTTGGCCATGTTGCCCGTATGAATAATTATAGATTGGCGAATAGGGTTATGAACAGTGCGCCTAAAGGCCTCAGAAAGAAGGGGAGACCTAAGGATGCGGTGGGCAGACAATGTCAAACAGGACCTTGTTAGAATTGGTGTGCAGTGGCCAGATGCAGTAGATGTAGCTCAGGGTAGACTTGCTTGGAGAACTAAATTGCCCGGTCTGGTTGGACCTCCGTAGCCCATGGCTGCTTGAGGATGATGATGATGATGATGATGTTCCAAGGGAAGCAATCCAGTTTAAATGGATGCAGAGTATGCTCTTATTCTTCAAGTTTCTTTATGTAACGGAGGGGGGGGGGGTGTCAGTCGGTAGCGCGCCAGGCTCGTAATCTGCTGTTTCCAGGTTCGAGTCCCAGCTGGGTCAGCGTTAAGATTTAGCTCCGCAAAACTCCCCGCCCTGCCCACGGTCAGTAGGGGACACCGATGGGCTTGGAAAGGTCGTCGTCCGTCAGGTGGGACGTTAAGCCGTGGCTCCGTGTGTGGAAGAGCCATACCCTGTGCACGTTAAAGAACAAGCTGGATGGCCTTGACGGGAGGCTACCATCTGTCTCCCAACAGCTATTCCAGTGGGTCCCCTCTTCCAGCCTTCGGAGTCCTTGTGACCTGGCCAATTAGCCCATTGTGTGCAAAAAAGTGCCGCTCAGAAGTAGCCCAACCCATTCTTTATGCAAATCGATTGATGTTTTGTTATTACAGCTTTTCTGCTGCAAAATATTTCCGTTTTATCAAGATATCGTGGGGTTGGGTTGGGTTGTTTTTCCCCTGAGCGGCACTTTTTTGCACACCATGGGCTAAAGAGCCAGGTCACATGGACCCCGAAGGCTCAGAGAAGGTTGGGGGAGGGGACCCACTGGAACAGCTGTTGGGTTGTTTTACCCTCTGAGCGGCACTTTTTTGCACACCATGGGCTAAATAGCCAGGTCACATGGACCCCGAAGGCTCAGAGAAGGTTGGGGGAGGGGACCCACTGGAACAGCTGTTGGGAGACAGATGGTAGCCTCCCGTCAAGGCCATCCAGCGTGTTCTTTAACGTGCACAGGGTATGGCTCTCCCGCACACGGGGCCACGGCGTAACGTCCCATCCGACGGACGGCGGCCTTTCCAAGCCCATCGGTGTCCCCTACTGACCGTGGGCAGGGCGAAGAATTTTGCAGAGATAAATCTCAATGTTGACCCAGCTGGAACTCGAACCTGGGAACTACAGATTACGAGCCTGGCGCGCTACCGACTGAGCCAACCCCGCCCCAATTATCGTGGGGAAAAAATAACAGGAGGCTGAGAATAAACATTTTCTTGAAATTAGCAGTTTTAGGGAAAGACTAAATTAGTATTTCGCAAAGCATGTGGCAAGTGTTAATATAATTAGGCAAAGTTTCAAGTAACAGTAATTTAATCAGATAATCATTAAATAAATAAAATATAACACCCCCCTCAAGCAGCTTTTTGCCACATTCTGTGAGGTCTGTGAGGATGGCGGGACCTCAGCAGAAAAATGACACAAACATGCATGCCTTCTCCGGGGCTTGAATCCAGGTCTCTTTATTTGATCAGTAGCCAAGCGTGCTAACCACTCGGCCACTAGAAATCACTGAATGAATACCAGAATTAATCAGGAATAATTGAATGAAAGCTTTTAAGTGGGATTCATGAAATATGTTTATATTTATCAAAAGGGAAAACGAACGAAATGATTTATAAAACATTAAGGGTTCATAAATTATGCTTCCAGATATATTTCATGCCAAAGATGTGTTGGGTAATAATCTTGGATATATTCACGGTGGGAGGGGGAGGGGTGGACTTTCCAGAAAATCCGGTTGTCTTACATGAAATATCAAACTTGTATACCTGTTTTGAAATCCAAAAGAATTTTCTTTGTATAATTTTATTTTAGCCCCGTAGTAAATATCCAACACCAGAATTAGATTTAGATAACAACTATAAAATTTTATTCCTTATGGAATATTGTGTTAACTTCTTCAGTGTTGTTGAACATTTTAGTAATTGAGTAACCCTACTCAACTCTTATTCTCAGACCGCCGCCGCTACCCCGAACTAAATCCTAGGTACCTGCAAGAATCAGACTCGCACGATGTAAGAGAAATAGTACATGTGAATGTTGAGGAAATGTTGCAAGGAGATAAATTAGTGTTCATAAAAGAGGAGAGAGTATATTGAGATAAATCATCCATCCCTAAGAGATGAATGATAATAAAAAGTATGCGGACAGAAACCAAAGTTTATATTATGCGGGGCGGGGGTGGCTCAGTCGGTAGCGCGCCAGGCTCGTAATCTATAGTTCCCAGGTTCGAGTCCCAGCTGGGTCAGCGTTGAGATTTATCTCCGCAAAATTCCCCTACTGCCCGCGGTCAGTAGGGGACACCAATGGGCTTGGAAAGGCCGCCGTCCGTCGGATGGGACGTTAAGCCGTGGCCCCGTGTGCGGGAGAGCCATACCCTGTGCACGTTAAAGAACACGCTGGATGGCCTTGACGGGAGGCTACCATTTGTCTCCCAACAGCTGTTCCAGTGGGTCCCCTCCCCCAACCTTCTCTGAGCCTTCCGTGTCCATGTGACCTGGCTATTTAGCCCATGGTGTGCAAAAAAGTGCCGCTCAGAGGTAAAACAACCCAACTTATATTATGCACGAATCGATTGGGAAAAACAGTACTCTCTGAGCAACTAAGTACCGTACTAAAATGGGTAAAATGAAGTACAGATGCTTTAAAATCAGTGAACGAGCAATTTAAAAAGGTTAAATCTCTTCATTAATACCACATATCTCATGGAACCTTTGAGGCCATTTAAATGTTCTCAGTCAACTTGTTCGAAAGAGAGGGAAATAAATATAAGAAGAGTAAAAAAGTATACTTTTTGTAAGAATTGATTAAATATTCAGCATGAAGCAAATTACAAATAGCGAATTTTATCATGGATATACTCATATAATTATAAAATCTTTTTTTTTTCTTCAGAATTCTGTTTTCTGTGCTTTATATGATGCAAAACAAATCACAAATTTTATGCATTCCATGTTTAAACAATTACTTCTGTCGTGACCACCCCTGAGCATATTGGGGGTGGTCCGACGTTAGGGGCGAACTTATAAAAAAGGAGGGGATACGATAAAACAGCATTGTGACCTCATCACGCCCAGCCTTCTATCTAGATTGAGCCTGATGCCGCAATAATTATTTCAGGGAGAGTGAATGATTTACCAATCTCCACTTAGGCTCTCTGCCTATTCCTCAGGGCTACCACTGGTCAAGAAATCTTATCAGCATTCAGTTCTAAGCAGGAATACTTTAAAAAGAACATATTTAGTCAACACTTCATAACAACATTACGATTCAGCTCAATTTCGTTCCTTTACGAGCAACCTGTAAATTTCAACATGTAGAGACAAAGTTAATATTTTTCCGACAATTAACACTTAACATACGATGGGAGACCAGAGAAATGACCCCTACCTCATTCCATTACATGTGGGAGAAGAAGAAAGCTGGCTCGCTCCTTCGGCTACACTGCTTGGGGCAGTGTTTCGCTCTTCCCTGGCTCATCTACGAGGTCGGGGGTAAAGATGGGAACTCAAATAAAAAAAAATAAAAAAATACCCTCTCAAGCAGCTGCTTGCCACAGAGGTCTGACAGGAGCCTGTCAGTTTATATGCCACAGTAGAAGGTCTGAGAGGATGGCAGGACCTCAGCAGAAAAACGATACATACATCCATGCCTTACCCGGGGCTCGAACCCAAGTCCCTTAGATCAATAGCCAAGCGTGCTAACCACTCGGCCACGGGACGGCTTTAAAAACTCAAAGGGGTGTGAAAATGAAAAGGGATGGAATTCGACTTACTTGTGGGGAGATGCTCTTTTCAAACAATGGTCATCGAGTCTGTGGACATTCAAAGAAGTGGACTGCAGTAAATTACTTTTGAGTGACAGTGACGTTTCGTGCACTCTGAGTACATTAACTGGACAGACTTTGGGTGCGGTCATTATTCGCCAATAAGCTGGGTGTCATTGACCTTAGATTGACAAGATCATAGTTTTCACTGCTTTGTTGGTCAGTAAAATCTTTATAAAAGGAGGCGTGTCATGTCCCTCTAATTTATTATTTTTTCATTATTGTATTTTTTCAATTCAATTATTTTAATTTTTGATATAAATGCACATTAATACAATGTAAATAACCCAAGAGCGTATGCTCATCCAGGTTATTGTAATAATTAACACAGGAATAAAGTAGTGACAACATATATATATGTGCAATCTTAAACATCTTCAATGATAGTTGAGTGTGCAATAACAGAAAAGTATAGAAATCATTTTATCGAACAACAGTGGCAATTTTTGTTGTTATTTTTATTGTTGAAAATATATATCTGCATTAAGTGTGTTTTTAGCAGTGCTGAGATGGGGATGTGACTCACGAATGTTATTCGGATCTGAGCTAGCTCGCTGCACATGTTCAGAGCAGCGAAAGCGCTTTTACAACTAGCCTGAAGCCCTAATGCGAGGGCGGAGAGAAATGCAAAAACAATGAAGGTCAGACTGAGTACTGTTGCCAAACAGGAAGGACGTTTGCCAAACACGTTAAGTGATGCGGCTCTTTCTCAAAAAGCAAAATTCTTAAGGAGAGGGTTCGGGTCTGTGTGAACCAGGTAGCAGGCAAAGAATTAAACTCTCGCCGAGTTTGTGGTCTGTAAAGAGAGTCTGTGAAACGCAGATTTTCACCTCATTGTATGAAGGTTTGCAGTAGCAAAGCAATAAAAACCCACAGAATTCAGCACATTCCCAGTAGGTAATTGCATATGAATGTAAATAAACTGTGTCGTCCATATACTACTCTCGTGCTTGAATTGTTGGATATCTTTCTGCACATCACTTGGCGTAGCATGTCTGAGGCATATGTCGGTATGGGTGTAACAACATATGACCTGTGATTTCACCTAAGTAATGGTGAATGTAACTAAGGGAGTAAGCGATTTCCTCTACTAAACAGCGGGTTAATTGTTTTTGTCATCTTGTCCAATACTACATTTGGCGCAGTTCAACCCGTAGACACAATTATTCAATTACCGTGTTTCCTCGAAAATAAGACCGGGTCTTATATTATTTTTTGCTCCAAAAGATGCATTAGGGCTTATTTTCAGAGAATGTCTTATTTTAACTCTCGTCCAAAGGCGCCCGCTTGGGTATTTACAAATACTTAATTATAATTTATATTTTCATTTATTTTAAGTATTAATGTCAATAATATTATTTATTTATATTTAATTATATATTAATATTATTATTTTATAATTCAATACGTCCGCCATGTGTTACAACGGACGTACTAAATGCGTCCGTCTGGCTGACGATCTTAACTGGGGCTTATTTTTGGGGTAGGGCTTATATTACGAGCATCCTGAAAAATCATGCTAGGGCTTATTTTCCGGTTAGGTCTTATTTTCGGGGAAATACGGTATAAGTTACGAAGTAAGAAACGGCATTCGCCCCACCACCACGACAATGCCAGTTTTGTCTACGGAGCCAATACGACCGACAAGGAATTTCCCACTTTTAGGGGGCGGGGGGGTGGCTCAGTCGGTAGCGCGCCAGGCTCGTAATCTGTAGTTCCCAGGTTCGAGTCCCAGCTGGGTCAGCGTTGAGATTTATCTCCGCAAAACTCCCCGCTCTGCTCACGGTCAGTACACCGAAGGGCTTGGAAAGGCCGCCGTCCGTCGGATGGGACGTTAAGCCGTGGCCCCGTGTGCGGGAGAGCCATACCCTGTGCACGTTAAAGAACACGCTGGATGGTCTTGATGGGAGGCTACCATCTGTCTCCCAACAGCTGTTCCAGTGGGTCCCCTCCCCCAACCTTCTCTGAGCCTTCGGGGTCCATGTGACATGGCCATTTAGCCCATGGTGTGCAAAAAAGTGCCGCTCAGAGGGTAAAACAACACAAACACAACCCACTTTTAGGGATATTTAGTGAGTGTGTTTCACCACCAGATTTTAGTGACGGACGATCAAAGGTTTCCAACTTTCAAGGAGACTTAAATTAAAATTTAGCAACTTTCAGTGAATGTTAATCAGCTTTCAAATTATTATTAATTATTAATTGCCAACTTTTAATCAAAGTCAGTGCAGGGTTGCGAAGAAATCTGTAGTTAGGATTTGTAAAATTTTAGTGGGAAAGATTTCCTTTTCGAACGACGTTAATTGAAAATTTCCAATTTTTGCTGAGGGACTGTTAACTTTTAGTGAGTATTGGTGAGACGTCGCCGATCCTTAGGAGGATTCTAATGAGATTAATGCGGATTTGCTAACTTTTAGGGATTATTTTGTCTGTTTTCAATTAGTTGGGTTGATTGTTAATTTTTTGGGTGATCAAAACTGTTTTGCACACAATAGACTAAATGAACAGGTCACAAGGACTCCGAGGGCTCATAGAAAGTTTGGGGTAGGAGATAAACAGGGGAGCTTTTAGGAGGCAGATGATAGACTCCCTGAATGCCATCCAGCGTTTCTTGCAGCTGCAAATGACGTGGCTCCTCTGTACACAGAACCAGGGTTTAACGTCCCATTCGTCTTTTCCGAGTCCATCGCTGTCCCCTACTGACTGAGGTCGGAAGAGGAGGTGCAGAGATAAGTCTCAACACTGGCTCAAATGGGACTCGAACGGGGGAATCGCAGTTTACGAACCTAGTGCGCTACCAACTGAACAACCCCCTCCCCAGCTTTCACAGTTAATTAAAAATTGCTGTTTCAATGAGTGTTAGTGAGGTTGGGTTATTTTACCTCTGAGCGGCACTTTTTTGCACACCATGGGTTAAATGGCTAGGTCACATGGACCCAAAGGCTCAGAGAAGTTGGAGACCCACTGAAACAGTTGTTGAAAGACAGATGGTAGCCTCCCGTCAAGGTCATCCAGCGTGTTCTTTAACGTGCACAGGGTATGGCTCTCCCGCACACGGGGCCACGGCTTAACGTCCCATCCGACGGACGGCGGCCTTTCCAAGCCCATCGGTGTCCCCTACTGACCGTGGGCAGGGCGGGGAATTTTGCGGAGATAAATCTCAACGCTGACCCAGCTGGGACTCGAACCTGGGAAATACAGATTACGAGCCTGGCGCGCTACGACTGAGCCACCCCCGCCCCAGTGTTAGTGAGGAATAGTTAGCTTTTAGAACGTGTTAGTGATGATTTACTTGATTTCAATGAGTTTTAATGAGCCCACCAACTTTCAGGAAGCATTCTGAGGAATTTACGACTTTCGGTTAGTTAGGTTTAGTGAGGGTTGTCAACTTTTAATCAATGGGTCATTTTCTCTCAGCGCGTGTTAGTCATGATTTTAAAATTTTCGTGAAATTTAATTGAGGTTGAATCATTTAGTGAGCATTAGCGAAGTATCGCCTACTTTTAGTGAGGGTTAAGGAAGAGTTGCCTACTTCCAGTGAATAATGTTGAGGGAAAAATTAGGCTCGAAACTTTATTTCCGATCTTCTAAGATTCTAAGATATTTCCGATATTTCCGATCTTTTAAGATTCTAAAATATTTCCGATATTTCCGATCTTCTAAGATTCTAAGATATTTCCGATATTTCCGATCTTCACAGTTCTGCTACTCTAATTTAATGACATTTAAAATCGTGAATATTTTTAAACAATTACACTTTCACATTTTAAAGAACATATTTATTACGAAATGTTAACATAAATATTGCGTAATTAATAGTATATTGTAACGAAAGCAGAACGTGCAACAATGAAGCCGTAACTGCGGTATTACGAGGAACTCGAGATGTAACCTGAAGAACCTGAAATACGTCACTAACCACTTCGAACGTTGAATGAACTTAAAATAAAAGCAATATAACAGTTGTTCAGAGGATTTGGAAAAGCAAAGAGTGATTTGGTGTTCTGCGCGATTAATCCATCGAGATATCTTTCCAGTCAGTGCGAAATTGTGATTTGATTGTATTCAAGAAACGAAGAAATCTTATGTCCTACACAGAGAAGAAGATCCATTTTCAACACGGTGGCATTCCTTGATTCAACTTGTGCTACTACAGAACCTAAGCCATTCTTGTGAACAAAGTAAAGAAGGTGTTACTAATAGTTTATTTATGGAGCCTGTTGTTGAATATTTGATAACCTGCTAAGTGAAGATTTATTTAATAATGTGTTACTAACTCAATTAAGATAGTTCGACTCTTGAAACTTAATTTGAATGTCGCATAAAGGATATTTGAATGTTCTGTTCTATTAGCATTTCTTAGTAGGAGGTAGCAATAATTAGTCATAAGCATATTTGGTTGCATTATTTAAATTCTCATACTTCTTGTACAAATAAGCGTTTTATGTATTAAATCAGTTCATAATTAGCACATTTATTTATTTTTGAATTCACGTTCGGTTTTCTACTGAAATTTGCAACAGTATTAATAAAATAAATACCCCCTCAAGCAGCTGCTTGCCACAGAGGTCTGACAGGAGCCTATCAGTTTATATGCCACAGTAGGAGATCTGAGAAGATGGCAGGCCCTCAGCAAAAAAACAACACACACATCCATGCCTAACTCCGGGGCTCGAACCCAGGTCCCTTAGATCAGTAGCCAAGCGTGCTAACCACTAGGCCACGGGAGTATTAATAACTAAGTTTAAATAAATGGGACAGCTCGAAATTATCGTGTTTTGTTTTTATTCGAAACTATTTAAAAATGGTGAATGCATAGAAAGTAAATGTGTCACAGTGGAAAATAAAAAATTTCATGGCTGAATTCAATTAATTAAAACGTAACCAAAATGTTTATTTATTTATTTATTTTTCACAACAAATATGCATTTGTTTTTCGTCTTCGTATCTAGCACACCTTTCTCATATTCCTTGTCAGCTATTTGGGACTATTACTGAAGAATGCAAGGAATCGCCGAGTTTTAGTGACTGTTCACTTTCATGTCACTAACGTTTATTCGCCGTCAGTGACGGTTTTCCAACTTTGCGTTAGTGTTAGTGTAATTTGCCAAACTTTATCGAATTCTAATAAAGATCATCAACATCTAGGAAGTTTACCGATAGGTTGGCAACTATTAGGGATGTTAGTGAAGAATTGTTAGATTTAGTCTGTCTTAGTTGAGGGGTTGCAAACTTTTAGTGTAAATTCTCCGAAATATTGCCAGTGGTTACGGAGTTTTAGTGATAGATTGTCAGCTTCTTTTAATGTACCTAAATACACTTATCTTTCAAGGGAGAAACTCAGACTTCTGTAGCGAATGTTACGAGGGGAATAGGGAGATAATGAGAGTTGTAACTCGGAGGCGCATTAATGTTAATCCTATGGGAGTCTTATATTATGTCTTTAGAGTGGAGGCGGATCACTGTTTTAAGACTGAAGTCGGACAATGCCGAGTAAAATACTCCCTCCAATGACGTATTAATCTGAAATTATTTTATTCAGTTAAATTGGAGGCAATAATTGATATATGACAGATGGCATGGATGAAGTAAACAACCCATTTGTAATTTCCAGGGACGTCTATCTTCGTTGACGTCACCCGGCACGCTATCGAACCCCCCCCCACCCCTCTGTTTCCGCATCAGACGTGATGTGTTACAACAAGTTTTGGAAAAGTCCATTCCCCTCATACCCTTGACCACCATTTTCCATCTCGAAATTAAGTCCAGAGACGTCGGATGATATCAAGTATTAGAAGTTTTACCTTTTAAATTATTTTTGCCCCAGTAGCATTTATTCTTTTCATTTTCTGCAGCACAGCCATTTTTTATTTTAGTTTCTTCGGGATAGCCCTTCTTCTAGTATAAATACGACTTCCATCAGTCAGAATCATCATTCTGTTTTCAGACGTTGACAGTGACAGTTCTCTGCTCCTACGTCTGTCTGATTTTTCAACTGTTGGAAGTCAATAGTGATAGTTCTCGACCTCCTCGTGTAGTATAAATCATCTCCACTTATTTCACAAGTTACTGTTTTGCAATGTATCAATCAGATATATGTCAGAAGACTTTCACACTCCAAACGAAATCTCATTCATCATAGAGATATCATGATGGAAATAACCTGTTTAAGTGCTCTCAACGTGAATCTACATTCTCAAGGAAAGATGACATCGGATTTCATGCATTATCCGACACCTCCAAGGAAACCTATATATGTGCTATGGAGTGCTATGGAGTTTGGAAGAAAAGACAATCTTTTGCGGCATCAAAGAAAAACTACACAATAATAAACCTAAACGTTCTGAAGCTGAAAATTTTCCGCAGAAGAAGCAAACACTCTGAAGACCTCTGCCAGTTTACAGAAGAAATGAAAAGGACCTTGTCAACACATAACCTGATGGCGACTGAAGAAACATCTGCTGATCTCACCATTTTCCTCGAGTCCTCACGGAAATCACTCCTAACTCTTCTGAAAGAAGAATTGGCTTCGAAAGGTAGCATTAAATGGTATCTTGTCGTGCAAGTGTGTTTCAGGAGAAAAGTTTCTCCCTCTACCTTAGAATATTGCACCCTGTTTTTCCGAAGTAACTATGTCAGAAGTCTTCTTACATCATTCCTAAACAGAGAACTGGATTCAGCGTGCAAGAAGATAAAGACCTCATTTGAAGAATTTGAAGGAGCACATAGTGGATGGATACTGGATGCCGTACTCCATTGTGAAATGAACATTGGAAAATATATCCCTCTTTCAGGGTCTAGTTATATCCCCACTCCAAGAGAATTACTGTTAAAACACGCTATTGTCAATGTATGTAATTCTGACCAAAAATGTTTTGTCTGGTCTGTTTTAACCTCTTGGTATCCTGCCACAGATCATCCACAACGTCCTACCACCTACATTCATTTAGAAGAAAAATTAAACACATCTGGCCTAATTTTCCCTATAACAATAAAGCAAATATCTAAATTCGAAAAAATGAACAACATTTCTGTCAATGTTTTTGGATACGAGAAAAAGGTGTTCCCGCTCTACATCACGCCATTCAGATTTAAAGAGCATGCAAATCTTCTTCTGTTATCGGATGATGAAAAGCAGCATTATTGCTTCATTAAGAATATGAGTAGACTTCTCAGTCCTCTCACTAAACATAAATGCCAGGCTTTCTAATGTGATTACTGCCTTCACCGTTTCACAAATGAATCACTCTTGAAGGATCATGTTCACTATTGTCAGGAACATGGACCCCAGAGAGTAGTTTCCAACTGAAGAGGACAAATGGCTGAAATTAACAAATTTCAAGTTGTCAATTCCTTACGTGATTTACGCCGACTTTGAATCATTCTTAGTGAAGGTGGACACTTGTATGCCTGACACTTCAAAATCTCACACCACTATCACAGCAAAATCATGAACCTTATGGATTTCCATATCTTGTTGTTAGAACAGACGGCTGCAGATGTAAAACAACAGTAGTTTATAGAGGTCCTAATGTGGTAAAAGAATTTTTGTAATGTTTGCTTAAAGAAGAAAACGATATAAAAATTTACTCTCGGAGATCAAATCAATGCACCTTTCAAATCACGAAGAGGAATCATTTCGCAACGCTACCAACTGTCATATTTGCAAAGATGTTCTGGGACTAAATCGAGTGAGGGATCACGATCATTTAACCGACAAATTCCGAGGAGCCGCCCAAAATGCGCGAAATCTCAATTTTAAGTTCACAAATAAGATTCCAGTAATATTTCATAACCTAAAGGGATATGACAGCCATCTTATTATGCAAGGAATCGTCAGAATCAAAAATAAGAAGGTTAAATGCATTCCCAATAAAAATAAATAAATACCCCCTCAAGCAGCTGCTTGCCACAAACGTCTGACAGGAGCATGTCAGTTTATATGCCATAGTAGAAGGTCTATGAGGATGGTAGGACCTCACAGAAAACAACACACACATCCATGCTTTACCTGAGGCTCGAACCCAGGTCCCTTAGATTAGTAGCCAAGTGTTCTAACCACTCGGCCACGGGAAGGCTGAATTGCCTGGGGCTCGAACCCAGGTCCCTTAGATTAGTAGCCAAGTGTGTTAACCACTCGGCCACGGGAAGGCTGAATTGCCTGGGGCTCGAACCCAGGTCCCTTAGATTAGTAGCCAAGTGTGTTAACCACTCGTCCACGGGAAGGCTGAATTGCCAATAACATGAAAAAATACATAACATTCTCCCTTGGAACTTTGAATTTCGTAGACTCCTATCAATTTTTAAGTGCATATTTTCCATATTTTAAAAGAGCATGTTGAATCTGAACGTCTACACCTGGTTTTGAGAAAAGGGGTTTATCCCTACGAGTACATTGACAGCAGCGAAAAGTTGGAAGAAACGTTATTACCTCCACGTGAAGCTTTTTAGAACAACTCACAGAAGAAGCGCTAGAGGAAGAAGACTACATCCATGCACTGAAAGTATGGAACAAATTCAATATATAAAACCTATATCACTATCATGACTTGTACCTGAAGAACGATATGCTCCTCTTAGCTGATGTTTTTGAGAATTTCATACAACTATGCGTCAGATACTACGAAACTGATCCCTGCCATATTTACACAGCTCCTGGAACTAGCCTGGCAAGCATGCCTGAAAATGACAAATGTTAAACTAGACCTGATAACAGACCCTACAATGTATCTTTTCCTGCAGAAAGCCATACGAGGAGGAATTTCAGTGATATCCAATCGTTTTAGCACGGCAAACAACAAGTATTTAGATACCTACAATCCTCAGCTACCCTCTAAATACATTATGTACTGTGATGCTAGCAATCTCTACGGACGGGCAATATCACAGTATCTTCCTTAAAGCGATTTTCGATGTCGTGATAGAGAAGAAAGAGAAGATCTAGATATTGCCACAGTTGCTGATGATTCGAATAAAGTGTATGTATTGGAAGTCAATTTAGATTATCCAGTTTCTCTCCACGACAAGCATAATGATTATCCACTATCATTGAGGTAGTAACACTAGAGACAGGACTCCGATTCCCGTAGCATTGACCGCCATAATCACAGACGGCTGTGTCTGCCGACTGCTTAGTGAGGCAAGATACCCATGATGCCTTGCGAATTGGCTGCGAACAACGATGAAGACGATTTAAAAATGCTTAACAAATGATTTAAATGAGGCAGAACTTTGCTGTTTTTTGTTTTTTATTTCAATGAGGTTATTCCAGTGTAATAATTAAAGCAAAATAGATTTAATAATACACACTTACTGATTTATATCTGATGAAAAGCGAAGACGCTTCTCTTTCAAATCGAGGTTTTGAATGAAATTTAAAAAAAATTCGATATGCTCTTAATAAATGATTAAAACTTAACTAAATTGACTGTAAACTTAGCAGACTTTAATTTGAGCCCGTTTAAAACAGGAACAATGGTAAACATACTTTAAAATCTAATACATGATCAAATCTTTCAGCTAAGTGAAAGTCCTCAAACTTTATAGATCTTAATAGTGCAAATCCGTGCCTCATTTAAAACAAAACATGAAAAGTCACATTTATCTTCTTTCATTAAAAATATTAATTTATATTAAAAATTGAAAGAAATAATCAGAGAGTGTAAACTTTTTTTTAATTCAGCTGAGGCAGTAAATCAAATCTCCTCCCAATAAATGACACAATTGAATTTCATGCTATAAAAAAACATAAATATTTTAAGCTTGTTATTGAACTGCAGCATAAAGAAATTCAAGCCCCCTCCCCTCCACACAAACACAAAATGGCATAATTGAAATTTGATGCTATGAAGAAACAAATATTGTAAACTTTTATATCAGCTAAGGCAGAAGGAAATTCAAGGTCACACCCACACAGATGACATAATTGAAATTGCAATATATAAAAAAAATAATTTACACTTTCTCTCATTTCAACTAAGGCAGAAGGAAAGGCAAGACCCGCCCCCTCACACACACAACACAAATGACACAATTGAATTTTAATGGAACGAAAACCAAATATTGTACTCTTTTATATCAGCTAAGGCAGAAGAAAATCCAAGGTCACACACACAAAAACAAATGATATAATTGAATTTTAATGGAACAAAAAACAAATATTGTTCTTTTATATCAGCTTAGGCTGAAGAAAATCCAAGGTCACACACACAAAAACAAATGACATAATTGAATTTTAATGGAACAAAAACCAAATATTGTTCTTTTATATCAGCTAAGGCAGAAAAAAATCCAAGGTCACACACACAAAAACAAACGACATAATTGAAACTGCATGCTATATATATATAAAACAATAATTTACACTTTCTGTCATTTCAACTAAGGCGGAAGGAAAGGCAAGCCCTTACCTCCCCCCAACAAATGACATAATTTTAATTGCATGTTATATATATATATATAAAACAATAATTTACACTTTCTCTCATTTCAACTAAGTCAGAAGGAAAGGCAAGCCCCCTCCCACAAACATGCAAATGACATGATTGAAATTTCATGCAACAAAATACAAATATTATAAACGTTTATATCAGCTAAGTTAGAAGGTAAACTACACACGCAGTGTGTCACACATACACAAATGACATAATTAAAATTTCATGCTATAAAAAAAGAAAACAAAAATGCAAACTATTTTCATTTCAGCTGACGCAGTAGGAAATTCATATCACACACACATAATATAAGAAATGAAGTTACTGCAAAGTATGTTTTTGTCACTGTGTTTTGTGCAAATTTAGATGTTTGCTCTAATATGATGCCTTTTAATTTTTCTGTCATTTGTGTCTTTAAATGGTGAAATCTAATTTTAGCATATTCTTTTTTTCTGCCGAGGGCTTGCCGTCCTCTCAGACCTTCTACTATAGCATATAAACTGACAGGCTCCTGTCAGACCTCTGTGGCAAGCAGCTGCTTGAGGGGGTATTTATTTATTTTATTTATTTTTGTAATGTTTCTTTTTCATATTATAAGCATGATTGTCAACTTCCACATCCAATTCCCTATTACTGATATAACTATCTAGTGATATGAGCACCAACATGCATTGAAGTCTATGTAAGACATTAACCTGAATTTTTTAATTACGTATGAAATGGTTGTTGTTGAGAATATAAAGTTTTCTCCTGGAAGACACTGTTCAGTAATTTTTGCAATTGCACACACATACTGTGAGAAGGGTGAGAAAACCTCAATATTTAATATCAACCTTTAAAGTGGCAGAAGCTGATAAATCAGTTTCCAAAACTCCCTACAAAAGAACCTGCAACATGCTTTTTTATGCTTTCCTACCATTTTTTTCCAGATTTAAATGCTTTTTCTTTTGATATGTAATATGGACTATTTCACTCATTAGTTTTTCATAATAAGGCTCAAAAGTTGTTTCTTAAAATAAAAAAACTTGTCTTTGTAAGGGTTAATAAGTGCAGACACAGAAGACTGCATTAGGTCAGAGTCAATTAAAGCTAATTTACATTCTATGCAAGAATTTTTTTCATAATTGTTTTGCTACAAAAGACAGCTTATAATAACATTTTTCAGTTTCAGAGAAAAGAGACGCAATGACCTTCATTGCTTTACTGTGATTGCTTGATATTATCCACATGTGAGAAACACCTAAAATGTCACTGGATATTTCATTATTGCTGCCAATGATTTTAATTTCATTGAAAGTTATACAATTGTCATTTTTCTTATTAATTATCAGCCGGTTAATTATTAACTGCATGTGTGCACTTTGGAACTAAAGATCATTAGGTTATAGTTTACCTTTTTTGCTCTTATAACTTAAAAAGAATTAAATATGGTCCTGGCTGAATTTGTAAATAAAAATAAATTTTGAGTCAGACAAATCAACTGTTAAAAAATAACCTATGGGATTTTCTAGCTACGTAAAATTGAAACAAATATAAAAATTAGAGTTTCAGAAGCTATATCTGAATTTTTATCATTAGCATTATTACCATAATCTACATATCAACAATAGCATTTGCCATTGAACAGTATTTGTTTCCTAATTGACTTATCCTCAAATAATAAAGTGAATATCATATGCTTCTGCTTACTATCAGTAAATTTTCCATGCAGAAAACTTCAATAAATCCAGGAAGGCCATCTACAGATCTGCACCAAGTTAAAATTGTGGAGCTATTGGGAAAGAAGATTTTCTCTTACAAATTCATAAGCCTTTTTAAAAATAAAAAAAATAGAACCTCAATTTTTAATAAACCTTTGGAGAATGAAAATGTCATGGTAAACCTATTTACGTCTTGGCAATAAAATATGTCATTGCTTCTTTCAGCATTTTTGCTGTGAATTTCTGAACAGGTTTAAAGTTATATCTAGAAACACAGGCTTTGGTGTCTCAATGTCATCTTGATGAGCTTTTGAGCCTTAAATAAATCTAATATATCTTTTAAAATAGAAGAGTCTGATTGCTTGGCTTTTAGCTGATAGTAATTTCACCATAGCAATTTCTTTAAGCTCTGAATATCATTTTGCACTGACATCAACTTTCTCGTAAATTTTCTAGGACTAAGTAAATTTTCTAGGAAAATTTTCTCGTAAATTTTCTAGGAAATTTTCTAGGAAATTTTCTAGGACTCTACACAGCATGAGTGATCATTTTTATAGGCAATATCTGTCCTCATTGCAATTTCTATCATAACTTCTACAAGTGTCTCTCAATATAGGCATATGTCACAAATGCTTGTATTGCACTCCCCCCCCCCCCACACAAATATAACATAATTGAAATTTCATGCTATAAAAAATGTCAGCTTTCATTTTTGCTGAGGCAGAATGGAATCTATATCCCACATACAAATGACAATTGAAATTTCATGATATTAAAAAAAAAACAAAATGCAAATTGGTTTTATCTCAGTTGAGACAGAAGGAAATCCAAGTTCCTCCAGCCCACAAACATACACAAATGACATAATTGGAATTTCATGTTGTAAAAAAAATATTGGAAGCTACTTTTTTCAGCTGAGGTAGAAAATCAAGTCCTCCCCACACACAAATGACTTAATTAAAATTTAATACTGTAAAAAAAACAAATATTGCAAACTTTTCCATTTCAGTTTTGGTAGAAGGTAATCAATGGCTCACCCACACACAAAATGGCATATTTGAAATTTCAAACTATACAAAAACCCAAATATTTTAAAATTTTTATTTGAGCTAAGGCAGAAGGGAATTGAAGCTCCACACACACACACATTAATGACATCCTTAAAATGTCATGTTATAAAAAAATTATGACATTGTGTCATTGAGTATTAAATTACTGCACTGTGAAGCTTTACTGTAATTTTTTGTTAGAAAATAAAAGTATGAGCATACCCAGTCTAGCCCATGATGTTGAATATACTGGAATGTTCCTCTCATCATGGGGTTAATCATATAAAACATGTACAATATATACATTTAATCAGGGTTGGACTTTCTGGAGGCCCTAAAGCTAAGGCATATTTAAGAGGCCTCAAAAAATTCCAAAGTCTAAAATATATACAGGGTGATTCAAAACTTATCGTTCAAATTTCGTGGGGAGGTAGGGAATACGTCAGGAAAACCGATTTCACATAGGAAAGTATTCCGCAAATGTACGCATGCGTATGTAGAGGGCGCTGTGTGTACCCAACCAGTGTACAGCTCGCCCGACCTCTCTCGCTATCATCAGTGTACGAGCTGACTTACTAGTTTTACGCATCAAGAGCTAGCGGATATGCATCTCGCATATGGGGCAGCTGGCGAAAGCGGCCGCCGAGCTAGGCAAGTTTACGAAGACCGATACCCCAACAGAAGAATACCGCAGCATCAAATGTTTGCACGTGTGCATCGCAAACTGCGCGAACGTGGTTCACTGCGCAGCAACATGCAGGATACGGGGAGAAGACGACTGACGTGGACTGTTAACGTCGCAGAACAAGTCCTACAGTCCATCGAAGATAATCCGAATACCAGCACATGAGCTATTGCTCAGCAGCTTGGGGTCTCTCAGTCAGCAGTGTGGCGGATACTGCACGAGGAACGTGTGCAACCTTACCATCTGCAAAGGGTGCATTACTGCATCCTGACGATTATCCGAAGCATGTGGAATTTGCACAATGGTTCATGCAGAAAGGTGCCGTGGACCCCAGTTTTCCAGCTTCTGTCCTTTTTACATATGAAGCTTCATTCAGTCGTGTTGGGTTGGGTTGTTTTACCTCTGAGCGGCACTTTTTTGCACACCATGGGCTAAATGGCCAGGTCACATGGACCCCGAAGGCTCAGAGAAGGTTGGGGGAGGGGACCCACTTGGACAGCTGTTGGGAGACAGATGATAGCCTCCCGTCAAGGCCATCCAGCGTGTTCTTTAACGTGCACAGGGTATGGCTCTCCCGCACACGGGGCCACGGCTTAACGTCCCATCCGACGGTCGGCGGTCTTTCCAAGCCCATCGGTGTCCCCTACTGACCGTGGGCAGGGCGGGGAATTTTGCGGAGATAAATCTCAACGCTGACCCAGCTGGGACTCGAACCTGGGAACTACAGATTACGAGCCTGGCGCGCTACCGACTGAGCCACCCCCACCCCGTCATTCAGTCGTGAAGGTGTGTTCAATACACACAATTCACATGTGTGGGCTTACGACAACCCGCATGGTACGAGAAGTCACTCTGCGCAACATCGTTTTGCCGTAAATGTGTGGGTTGGAATCATTGGTGACTGTTTGTTGGGACCTTACTTGCTACCGCCCCGATTGGACGGCCGGAAATACCTAATATTTCTCGAGACGTGTTACCGACTTTTCTGGGCGCTGTTCCTGCGCATATCCGCCGAGATATGTGGTATCAACATGACGGGGCTCCAGCCCATAGCACAATTGTTGGGCGTGATTACCTGAACCGAACATTCGGAGCTCGATGGATCGGTAGAGGTGGACCGATCGCTTGGCCACCCAGGTCACCTGATTTATCGCCCATGGATTTCTTTTTGTGGGGGGCCATGAAATACCATGTGTACGAGACCCCCGTCGACAGTGAAATGGACCTTGTTGCACGAATAGTGGCCGCCGCAGGCATTATCCGTGATATGCCAGGCGTTTTTGAAAATGTTCGGCGGTCAATGCAACGGCGCTGTGAATACTGTGTCCGTGTAAATGGTCGCAATTTTCAGCACCTACTGTGAACCTGTACTTTACCTTGTTGGAATAAAAGTCACATTCGTTACCACTTAACTGTACTGTTTCCTTGTGTTCACTTTACTTGTCCATTTTGTTCATGTAGATGACTTTTGCGGACATACTTTCCTATGTGAAATCGGTTTCCTGACGTATTCCCTACCTCCCCACGAAATTTGAACGATAAGTTTTGAATCACCCTGTATATAATTATTCTGATTGAGAACATTGAAAAATAAACATGAAACTGATGTGATGAAAACATTATTCTAGCATTGGTAAGCAAAGATAAACAGTTTGCACAATATATAATATGTTACCTAAATAATAAATACACTTTGTCAAAATAAAAAATGCAAAGCAGACATCTCATAAATTTAATGCCATATGCTTAATATTTCTTATTGTAATAAAATGTACGAAAACATTTTCTTAATTTCATGTTAATTCAGGCTTTAAATCACCTACTTTACATATGCAAATATTATTAGTTTCATATATTAAAAAATTCGTGAGCTACATTCGACTTAGACAGAAAGGTATGTGGAAAAGTTGACACTTTATTTTTAAATCCCTTAGTTTAACAATTTGAATTTTTAATTTATCACAAGGAACACATCTTGTAATTTTCGTAAAGTACTAACCTATGAAATGTCAAATTGCTGCCTTTACAGCACGTTTTTGCATCCGTACGCGGAGCATGAAGTAGGCATTTCACTGTTGACTTTTTAAAAACACCCAACTTTTCGGCTCACTATCCACTAGGCTTAATATCTGTACGTGTTCATGGCGTCCGTTGCCAGTCCTGTCTCTAGTAATATTACCTCAATGTCCACTACCCCCTGAGAAACTTCAGATTACCATCACCATATTGCCAAGAGATTGCTCATTACCTTGGAATAAATACCAACCAATCAGTCGTGAAACCAGTCCCAAATCTGTATTCTAAGGAAAAATATGTCCTTCATTACCATAATATGAAAAAATATTTAGCCTTCGGTATGCAGCTGAAGAAAATACATCGCATTTAGAATTCAAACAATCTTGCTAGCTAAAACCATATATAGAATATTTAATACAGGTCAACGGAATAAGCTAGAAATGATTTCGAGAAGGACTTCTTCAAAATGATGAATAATGCTGTGTTTGGAAAAACGATGGAAAACTTGAGAAATGGAGTGAATATTGAATTGACTCCGAGTCCAAAGAGAGTTTGCAAACTCGTAGCATCTCCTGATTTTCAGACTTTTCGTGTTTTTGACAACGAACCATCATATGTATAATCAAAGCAAACTAAATTGAAACTCAACAGATCTATTTATGCTGGATTCAGTATTTTAGATATTAGTAAAATACTGATCTATAGCTTTCATTATGGCTATGAAAATTGGATAGTCTCTGAAATTTTGGATAACAGGAAACTAGATGCCTTTGATTTTAAATGCTTCTGCAGTCTTGGGCATCAGGTGGGTAACTGGTAAGTAATGATGAGGTTCGGCAAAGAAGTCAACAACCTCCATTGAGCAGCATATTGCGCAGAGAGAGACGCGTTGGTAACCAGGGGCGGGATGGTCAGTTGGTAGCGTGTCAGGCTTGTAAGTTGGAGTTCCCAAATTTGAATCCCATCTGGGCCAGAATTGAAATTTATCTCTGGAAAACTCCTCATCCTGCCTTCAGTCAATAGGGCATACCCTTGGGCTTGGAAAGTCCCCCGTCCATCGAATGATACGTTAAACTGTAGCACCGCGTGCAGGAGAGCCATACTCTGTGCACTTTAAATAACTCCATGGGTGACCTTGTCAGGAGGTTACCGTCTGTCTCCTAACAGATCTCCAGTGGGTCCCCTCCCTCTAACTTCTTTGAGCCATAAGGGTCCTTGTGACATAGAAATTTAGCTCATTGTGTGCAAAAATGTGCCATTCAGAGGAATAACCCAACTGCTTTTGCTATGTTGCCCTTATGCATAACTATAGATTAGCAAATAAAGTTATGAACTGTGTACATAACGGCCTCATAAAGAGGGGAGACCTAAGATGATTGGAAGATCCAGATGCAGTGGCTAGATGCAGCAGATTAGCTCAGGACAGACACGTTTGGAGAACTAAAATGCACTGTTGGACCTCCGTAACCGATAGTAGCTTGAGGATTCTGTATGCATGTAAAGCCGTCACCTTCGAGACTCAAGGCCTTTGCAGTCTAAACTGACGTCACATCCTGTGGATCCACAGTGCATCCTGCGCACGTAGTTCTATCGTAGCAAATCGAGCATTTACTTTTTTTTTATAAGATCGGGAGGGCATTTTTGTGTAGCACTGTGCTCAAAAACTGATTGATATGGTATTATTATAAGGTATATATGTACATTAGAGTAATATTTCTATGGCAAACCTTAAAATAGGGAAGACGTTGAAACTAAAATAGATCTTGATTTGTAATTGTGCTAAATTGATGACTCAAAATGTAATCGTCGTTTAACGTTCTCTGAACATGTAGAACGACATATAAATTACCAGGAGCGTCATAATCGGTTGTACGTATAATTACAATGACACAATATGTTTAAAAATAAAGTTCAATGCAAATAATTACTCGGTTATATATTAACAAAAATAAAATCATTTCCTTCACATATTTTTCGCGATAAATGCTGTCAATAACTGATCCAGTTGTTTGTACCATTAATAATATAATCGTGGCATATAAATTATTATGGAAAATTAGTGTGTTTTATTAAAAAGAGAAAAAAACACACAAAAATTATTCAGAACAATTTTATTGGCAAATGTGAACTAAAAATTAATTATATACTGTAATAGCTTCAGCTGTAACAATTTCAGTTAGTTATGATATAATTTCAATACTTTTCTTAGTGATTAGACTGAATTAATAGGAATATTGAGCTGTATTTTTTTCTGAACTCTCATTAAATTTGAATAATATTTGGACATGGATACAACCTTCCGATGGAATACATATTCAAAAACTAACAGGAAAAGTGCATCTAAACTTTAGAAACTACAATTTACTGCAAGCACACACACATATGTATTTTGGTTTATAAAGCTACCTTTAAATCTATGACTAAAGATTTGGCAATAAATCGCTCAATTAACCTCCCAATTGTAAAGAAAATAGTCTCTAATCAATCTTCGATTGTTAAAAAAATAATTCTATGCACTCTGGTAAAGAAAGATTAAATCATTTAGGCATACATCTTTCCAGATATAAGCCAGTGTTGTAAGACCACTGCACTAACACGGCTCTACCTTTTTTTCCACTAATATAATTTACTAGTTTAATGGTCTTAGAATACTGTGGCATATACCTGGAGAGATATGGTTCAAATCCCACATGCCAGAAAAACTGTCACAAAACTATTAACTTCAAAGCCAACAGTTAACTCTGTGGATACTATTTATTGAGGGTAGAAAACTTTCTCTTTTTGGCACTAAGACAATTTTTCTTATTTCCTAAATTCTCTAACAAACAATCACTTTTTATCTTGCAAAAATTGTTTAAAAATACATTTGTTGAACACCAGATAATAATTAAAGATAATAATCCCCCCAACAAACACACAAGCAGCTACGGGGTGTCAAGATGCTAGATCGACGAATGCTGACGTCAGAACGTGTGACGTCACCAGTGAAAAGGCCTTGAGTCTCGATGGTTACGGTAAAGCAGAGGGCAAATTTATATATTACTTCTCAGTTAAAACTGAAACATTTTCTCACTTTGTATCAATCATTATCTGAAAATTAGTAATTCAGATCCATCGTCGTTCTATGAAAGCTATTGTAATCTTCCTTTGCTGTTAAAGATCTCATTTCTCATGAATATTCTGTTTGCACTACGGCATAACTGTGATGACGTTCTCTTTATACACGGCCTCAGTTGGAAGTAAATCAATCTCTATGCTGTGCTCGGGAATGCATGGAAACCGTACAATATATTAAATCTCCTCCTCATATAGGCATTGGTAAGAGTTCGAAGTTTGGCCTTGGATAATGCAAAGATGTAAACATCATTTTTAAGAATTGGGATATTAGTAATGCTATTCATTCCGCATTATTACTTTACTAATAGTTTTATACATCGAATAGTAAGTCTTCCAGTATGCAAATGAAATTGTAATCGTTTCTTCTATTTCTAGCTAGTTATGATTCTGCTATGGTTCGAGATACAGCAGATCATAGACACTATGAGTTGCGAAACTAACACAATGCATTAGATGACTTGAGGGAACTCACAGTTTCGTGTTTATGCAAATGACATAATGAAATATTTCTATCTGATATTATATATCTAAAACACGTATTAGTGTACTACTTCCTTTAGCTATACTAAAAACATCATGCCACGGGTCCAGTAGTCAATGTATTTTTTCAGCAAAATCTAATTAGTTATAAAGTTTACTCTTAAAGTATTAAGGATATGTGATTTCAACCTATGGTACAAAAATACTTAACAAATCTTCTTCCTACACTATTGATTTATCAACATCATCATCATCAACCTCAAGCAGCCATGGGCTACGGAGGTCCAACCAGACCGTGCAATTTAGATCTCCAAGTAAGTCTGTCCTGAGCTACATCTGCTGCATCAGGCCACTGTACACCAATTCTAATAAGGTCTTGTTTGACATTGTCTGCCCACCGCATCCTTAGTCTCCCCCTCTTTCTGAAGCCTTTAGGCGCACTGTTCATAACCCTATTCGCCAATCTATAATTACCCATACGGGCAACATGGCCAAACCAACGGAGTCTCTCTCTGCAAATATGCTGCTTAAAGGAGGTTGCAAACTCCTTTGCCTAACCTCATCATTAGCTGCAAAGTTGAAACACCTAATGCCCAAGATACTGCGTAAGCATCTAGAATCAAAAGCATCTAGTTTCCTGTTATCTTGTTTACAAAGTATCCATGTTTCACTACCTTAGCTAATCCTAGAAAGAACCAAACTATTATACAGTCTAATTATAGTCTTTAGGTGTATACGCCTATTTTTTCACACTATCCTTAGATTCTTAAAAGTCCCGTCCGCAATCCCTATTCGTCTGTTAATCTCATGCCGCACATCACCAGTATCTGTTAATCTCATGCCGCACATCACCAGTATCTGTTACATAGCTTCCAAGAAAATTAAACTGTGACACCTGCTCAAGACTGCAGCCACTCAGATGAACTGAATCACAACCTGCCTGACCAATTTTCATCACTTTAGTTTTCTCTCTGTTTATAACCAAACCTACTCTACTACCAGTTTTGTCAACAGCTCGAATGAAAGAGTTCATCTCATCATTTGCCAAAAGGGCTAAATCTCATTTGCCAAAAGGGCTAAATCATCAGCATAATCTAAATCATAAATTTTCATATCTCCAGCCCATTTAAGGCCAAAATATTTCCCTTGAAGTGAATTTCGCATATCATAATCAATAACCAAGCTAAAGAGAAAAGGAGACAAAATGCACCTTGTCGAACACCAGAAGTAATGCTAAACCAATTGCTACAAGCCTTACCAACTCTCATACACGACTCAGTGTTATTATAGAGAGCTTTCATTATGTTAACTAATTTGTCTGGTATACCATATGATTTCACAATCAACCACAAATCATGACGATCAACAGAGTCAAAAGCCTTTTTGAAATCAACAAAGATAGCAACTTCTGAAACTAAACATTTCTCAAGAATATGCCTAAGTGAAAATATCTGATCCACACATCCCCTACCACTTCTGAATCCACATTGCTCATCACACAATTGAGTGTAAACCAGATTCTTAATTCTGTTAAGCACAATCATGGAAAGAACTTTACCTGGAACAGAGAGTAGGCTGATACCCCTATAGTTATCACAAGAACTGAGATCACCTTTTTTGAAAATAGGGATAACAATAGTTCTGGTAAAATCCTTAGAAACCATGCCTTTATCATAAAAGATATTCAGAATTTCAGTCATCCAAGTGGTAACTGAAACATTCCCAGCTTTAACCATTTCCGTAGTAATTTCATCTACACCTGGGGATTTATGAAGTTTAAGTTTAGAAACAGCCAAAATAACTTCAGATTATTGTGTTATAGGGCCAACATTAAAGCCACCAATGCATGTATCATCATTTCAAACAATGGGAGTAGAACTAACCACATTGTTTAGAACATCACTGAAATGCTCAGCCCACCTAGCCATGACAGAATCCTCATCTTCTATAACCTTACCTTGTTTATCCTTCAATCCCTGTATATCTATCCGTTTTCTACCACACAAAACATTATCTATCTGGTACAGCTCTCTGCTGTTGTGGTGTCTAACTGCTTCCTCGGCAGCTAACAGATCTTTTTAAGAAGAACTTTTTTAACAGAAGTTCTCTGTAATGCTTTCTATTAGGACTAGTAGGGTATTGATTAAAGACATTGCTGCAGTTCTTTCTTTCCGAAATAAGCTCAAGTGCCTTATCACTCAGATAATTCTGCATCTTCTGCTCCTTTTTTCCTAAAAGAGTACTGTTAGTGTCCAAAAAAGCTGTTTAAAATGATCCCATTCTTCCTCAACTTCAGTAGTAAGCAAACTATGACTGTCATAATGACTAAGTAACCTATCATGGTAAGCTTTGGCTATAACTGGATCTTTCAGAGCTTCAGTATTAAAAGTAAATTTTTTAACCCTAGCACAACACTTTTTAAGTTTAAGTTGCAACACACTTTTAACAAGGTAATGGTCAGGATCCAATTTCAGCTCCCCTATATGCCCTGGTATTCCTAACACAACCAGCCCATTTGCTGTTAATTAATATGTAATCAATCATATTCTTATGCAGCCCATCAGGTGAAACCCATGTGTACTTATGTATGTCGCGGTGTTTGTAATAAATGTTAGTTATTCTGAAACCATTGAGTTTACTTACCTGTAGGAGACGTTGCCCATTGCCATTGCAGCTACCAATACCAAAAGGGCCTATCACCCCTCCCCAAAGGTCAGAGTCAGTACCAACTTTGGCATTAAAGTCACCTAGAACAAGGGTAATATCTCATTTCTTGACAGAATTCAAAATATCCTGAAGGATTTCTCAACACTGCAGTAAAATTTGCGTTACTTAGAAGAACAAACATTTAAGAGAGTATACCAGCTTTCCAATAACTGCGGATATATTTGTATTCATGTATTTGTATATGTGTTACATTAGCCTATACTCTAATATAAATTGTATATTTGTTGCAATATAGATTTGCATATTTTCAAATAACCATGATTTAATAGATTGGTTAATATTAGAAATACGTTTAATAGAAAAAGTTATTTTGAAATATTGTTAACAATATTAGGTTTAATGCAAATATATCAATAAAATTAAAGAAAATTATTTCTTTCTTCATTACCTATTTTTTTTTACCATTATCCTATTTTATTTTCACTCTCTCTCCAAGGAACGTTTTTCGCCTTTCAGCTCCGTTGAATAATCTTGAAACGAACTATCTTTTGCATTTGCAAAACAAACAACGAAGGTATGATTTAAAAAAAAACAACAACTTTTGATTACACAGAAGTTGTGTAAGATCATTCTAACAGTGTCTTTGTAGGGTTATATATTGAGCATATTTTCGTGCATTGAATCGCTAATGAAAACAGACGTCACATTGACGTCACTCCATTTCAAAACATTGAATCGAAACTGGTGATAACGTCGACAGCTCTTCATACCACTAAACGAAAATCTAATCAGTTTAAGCATTTGAAATGCTTTCCATGGAAGAAATTAGAGACGTTAACTTCATGTATACTTCTGCTAATAACTTCTCTGTATTTTGCGAATAGCATGAGTTGTTTTTAAAGAGATTGGAACTCCCCAGTGCAAAAGATATAGCATACAATTTAAACACATATTCAAAGCAAATTGTAATCTTTACAGTAATATCAGAAATTTAGGTATGAATTCATAATATTCAAGAACCATAACCATAATAATTAGCGAGAAATTATTTGAATGAAGATATTCGTAGTTACAATGCGTAGAAGGGAACATTTCAAGAAGCACAGTTGCAGGGATAATATTCCATCATATGGTTTCTATTATTGTTTTGAGTATAATGTATATCACAATGCGATGCTTATAAATATCATCTTTCACTCTGTTCAATTCTTGATTCCATTCTACCAATGTATCGTTTTCCACATTCCCTATTTATTGCAATATTCCGAGTATCAGTTCGGGACACCTGGTAGTGTTAGGAAACTAAATTTATCAACAGTTAGTTAAGTTCAGGCCTCAAATTTTATCCTCAAGTTTAGTTTAGCCAGAAGTATTGTGTCCAGTTGGGTGCGATACAACGCACCTGCATTCTTATGCCATTCAGATACGACAATTTTCCCCTAAACTTACATGTAATAGCTAAATAAATTTTAACTCATGTATATGTAGGAAACCTTTACAGCTGTTTAGAAATGATTTTTTGCGGTTTAAGTCTGTGCAATCTTAAAATTAACAATTTTATTAATCGAATTTCTGAGTTTCGTGCTGCTTTATGTTTTTTTCAGAATTAAGATTATTCCAATTTTCACATCGAGAGGTAAAAAATATGAACTGTTTATGTCAGGCTTATAATTTGAGGTCGAAGGTTCAAAACTTGACACTTTTCAAGATAAATTATTTTGCATATTTATCTCCATTAGGGGTAGCCTGTGTTTGAAGTTGGAGAGCTAAACCAAGGTCACCTTGATACACCAGGATTGGACAGATGTTGAGCAACAGGAGCGAAGAAAGAAGTGATATTAAATTAGCATAAACTTTTAAGTGATTTAATTTGCCTAAAATTTAATTATAATCGATTTATTTTTAAACCACATAAAATATAATAATTTTTTGACATTAATATATATTTGAATATTTATGAGTTTTTAATTAATAGTTACCAGATTAAAACTTCAATTATTAGACCAGTTTACAAGTCAGGATCAAAGATGCAGTTTAATAATTGCAGTAGACTCTCTTATCCGGTCTCGGCTCAACCGGCCTCTGCTTTAACCGGCCGTTCCAAGAAGTGGAAGCAAGTCACCGCTTGTTTTGTTTATTTGCTTCAGTTCCAAGAAGAGGAAGCAAGTCGCCGCGTGTTTTGTTTAGAGTACAGTACATATTTGCTTCAGTTCATCTTTGTGAATATTACAGTGTACAATGTACTGTGCCTATACAGGAGTGTGTGTTGTGATCTATTAATTATTGTGTGGTACAAAAGGAGTGAGTGCGAAACGTAAGCGTAATGTCATTGCGATGGAGATGAAATTAAAAGTGTTAGAGCGTATTGACAAAGGTGATCCAGTAAAGCATATTTGTGATGAACTAGGTGTTGGTAAAAGCACGGTAAATGACTGGAGAAGGAATAGAAAATATTTACCAGATTTTTGCACTCAAGTCGAGTCTGAAAAAAACGCTTTCTTCTCGGTGCACTATTAAAAAGACGAAAAATGAAATTGTCGATGATGCACTTTGGTTATGGTTCATGCAAGAGCGTCGAAAAGGAACACCAATCCTTTTTTCAGAAAAACGTTTAGTGTTTATCGAAGAAGAAGGCCTATGCGCAGAACAAATCTATAATGTAGATGAGACTGGGTTAAATTTTAAGCTTCTTCCAACGTAAACGTTTGTGACAGCGCAAGAAACCTCACCATCAGAATTTAAAACAAAGAATCACTGTGGCTGTGTGTACAAATGCTGCAGGTGAGCACAAACTTTCTCTTTTCGTGGGCGGTGGTGGCTTGGTCGGTAGCGCGCCAGGCTCGTAATCTGTAGTTCCCAGGTTCGAGTCACAGCTGGGTCAGCGTTGAGATTTATCTCCGCAAAATTCCCCGCCCTGCCCACGGTCAGTAGGGGACACCGATGGGCTTGGAAAGGCCGACGTCCGTCGGATGGGACGTTAAGCCGTGGCTCCGTGTGTGGGAGAACCATACCCTGTGCACGTTAAATAACACGCTGGATGGCCTTGATGGCAGGCTACCATCTGTCTCTCAACAGCTGTTCCAGTGGGTCCGCTCCCACAACCTTCTCTGAGCCTTCGGGGTCCATGTGACCTGGCCATTTGGGCCCATGGTGTGCAAAAAAACTGCCGCTCAGAGGTAAAACAACCCAACCCAATCCTCTTTTTGTAATTGAGAAATCAGCAAAACGCCGAGCATTCAAGCATTTAAATTTAGCTTCTATGCCAGTTTACTACAAAACTCAAAAGTCTGCTAAATGAGTGGGTCTGCAAAATTATTGTTTTGACTCGTATTTGTTTAAAGAGTGGTGGCTAGTGATCTAAGGGACCTGGGTTCGAGCCCCGGGTAAGGCATGGATGTATGTGTCGTTTTTCTGCTGAGGTCCTGCCATCTTCACAGACCTTCTACTATGGCATATAAACTGACAGGCTCCTATCAGACCTCTATGGCAAGCAGCTGCTTGAGGGGGAATTTATTTTTTATCTGTATAGAATTTGTTCCAAAAGTTTAAAAAATCCTTTGACAAATCTTAAAATTCCTGTAAAGACCCTACTCATTCTTGACAATGCCCCATCACACCCAAGCGAATTCATTTCTAACAACAAAAAAGCCATGTTTTTGTCACCTAATGTAACATCTTTAGTGCGACCAATGGATCAAGGCGTGTTTGTAAGTTTTAAAAGGCGATACAGGAGAAAGCTTTTTTCAGAAATTCTACAGCGAACCGAAAATGACGGAATAGGACTTTTAAATGTTTTGCAAACAATAAATATCAAGGATGTGATCTACATGTTGGCAAGAGCTTTTGCAGAAATGCCTCGTACAACGTTTGTGAAGTCATGGAGAAAACTTTGGCCCGAAGTTGAAAACTGTGTAGAAAACTGTGTACCAAAGAAGTATCGAATCGATACTTCCAAGAAAGTATCGAATGAGATTGCGCCTGCTGAAGATATGACAGAAAATGACAAATATTTCGCTGCTTAACGACTTTAAACTGCTGCCTGGATGTGACACACTTGAAGAAGATGACATTGAAAAATGGTTAAAAGGTGATGAACAGTTGGAAAATGAAACACTGAATCATGACGAAATTATCAGTGTTGGCTGCCAAGAAGGGAACGGAGAAGAAGCGGAGAATGAAGAAGAGTAAGAAGAGACAGTTAGCCACTTTGAAGGAAAAGAAGCTTTTGACGTTGCATTAAGATACATTGAACAACAGGTCTCATCTGCGATTCATGTGATGTATATTAAAAAATGGCAAGACTTTGCATGTAAAAAAGTGTTAAGTTCAAAGAAACAAAAGAAAATCACGGACTTTTTCAAGTAAATTGTTAATATTTTACAACAAATTATTAATTAAAATACAGTAGAGTTAGTATTTTTGTCATTTGCTGTTTTTATTTATTTTCTGACACAAAATTTCGGATTAACCGGCCTCTCGTTCATCCGGCCAGGTAACTCCATCTTATCCGGCCATAAGGGCCGGATAAGATGGAGTCTATTGTACAGACCAGTGGTTCTCAACCTTTTATGCTTCACGTACCCCCTGGAAACGTGTATGTAACTGGCGTACCCCTTGTATAGATAGATAAAACTACAGTTATAATATAACAATGGGAATAAAATAAAACATAAATATTATATACACATTAAATTTTGCATTCCTAAATTACATTATCGATAAACACTAAAAATGACATAAACAATTTAAGAAATCTTATAAAATTATAAACATTTTACTGGGTAATCAGTGAAATGGTTGCGCTTGTTTACGCTTGCACAGTTCATCAATGGTTGGGGTTATCTTAATTTTGGTAAAGTCGCAAGTCATCATCAATATCCAGCCTGTTGCTATATTTATTTTTTTAAAGCAGTTAAAGATGAAAAAACAGTTTTACATAAATAAGTTCTTGTGAAAGGTAACAATATTTGACTGCAATTCTTGACAAAGTCGAGCGACTTTGTTACTAGATCTAGCGACTTTTGAGCTCTCACGGGTGTACCCCAAAAACTTTTACCGCCTACACCACGTTGAGAACTCCTACTATAGACCAATTTCTATTTTTCCAGCAATTGAAAAAATAATGGAAAGGCATGTTGCTAATATGCTTATGGATTATCTAGAAAACTATTCGTTTATTTCTAAAAATAAATTGGGCTTCCAAAGAAACACAGGAACACTAAATTTACTGGAGCATTTTTCTGTGAAAGCAATGCAAGTCTAAACAAGGGCAACATTGTGGGAGTATTATTCCTTGATTTCCAAAAGACTTTCGACACATTAAACCATAAGATCTTACTTAATAAACTGTATAACATAGAATTAGGGGACATTTATTTTACTTCATTCAAAATTTTTTAAAAGATAAATTTATTGTAACAAAAATGAGAAACGTCGTTAGTGAAGTCAAACAAGTTCGCGACGGAGCTCCCCAAGACTCTATAATGGGACGATTACTTTACCTGATCTATATTAATGATATCAACAACCTAAAGATCAACTCCTATATCTATTTATATACTTATGACACTGTGATATTAAGCATCGGTAAAAATTTTGAAAAAGTTAATAGTGACATACAAAACATTTTGATATTATTTCAATATGGTTACAAAACAATTGTATATATTTAAACACAAACAAGTCCAAGGCCATATAGTTTGTTTTAGTACCGCAACAGGATCTGTTATCGATTCAACTTTATGCACATCAAACTAGCATAGTCGGTGCTCATGGAATGCCATTGCTCCCATCTGGGAAAGCGACCATTCTCCTATTCTAATCAAATTAAAGCCTACCACAAATAAATTCTTACCAACTGGAGAATCTACTTACCAACGTAGTTTCACGAACTGGAAGCATTTTTCCAACATCCTTCTACAACAAGACAACAATCTCACCGAAAATTCATACGAGGATATAATTTCAACACTACACTCAGCTTTGCAACTTTCTACTCAAGTTGAACAATTCCCAACAACTCGATCTCCAGAGTGGTGGACGCCAGTTTGCCGCAAAGCTTTGCAGAAAAAAAAGCGAGCCTTTAACACCGCAAGGCACTCCCTCAGTAGAGATGACTGGATTGCTTATAGAGAAGCAGGCGCAGTTCTCCGCCGCACCATTCGCACTGAAAAATCTCATTACTAGGCAAGAATGAGTGAAAAAGGTTCTTCTCCGTCTGATTTATATCGTATTTACCAAAATTTTCGGATAGCGATTAACCAAGAGCATAATGCTCAGTCTTATAAAATAATGGTCCATGCACTGACTCACGGGAATAGGCAGAAATGTTTCTTAATCATTTCACAAGAAGACTTCCTCAACAAACAGCAGGTTTAATCTCTACATCAAAGTCTAATTTATTCAACTGATGCACAATTAAAGATAGTACTCATCCGCCAAAGAAACACTGCATGTGGAATAGACCACGTTTCAGTAGAAATGTTAAAACATCTTCCTGTATATTATCAGATGCAATTTCTAATTTGCTTAATCAGTCATGGAACACTGGCAACATTCCACCTTCTTAGAAAACAGCTATAATCATTCCAATCCCGAAGCCGGGACTTAAGCATGTCACAGTGTCTGCTTTCAGGCCAATTGCTCTTTTCTCTCGTACTGCAAAGATTCTAGAACGACTTATTTGGCATCGACTTGAACGAATAGTTTTAAAGTATAAAATTTTTTTTGAAGAAGTGCATGAATTTTTTACCACTGAAGAACACAATGCATGTTTTTGCCCCTTTACATATTTTGATTAATGAAACTTTGAAACAACGACATTTTTGTATATTATTATAACTGGATATTTCACAAGCATATGATTCAGTTGATATAGAAGCTCTACTCAGGGAACTCCAAGCAATAGGTTTTCAAGGAAAAAACATTACATGGTTCAGAGCATAAATTCTTAATCGAATAATCATGGTTAGATGGAGAAACACTCAATCTTCCGTTAAAAATCAAGCACTTAGTTTACCTCAAGGTAGTGTTTTGTCACCACTTTTATTCAATACCTATATACAGGATCTTCCAAGTCTCATAAAGTCACCTTGCAAAATTGCTATATACGCAGATGACATCACATTATACTGCAGTAGATCTCACATTAAATATCTACTAAAAAAAGTGCCAACACTTTCTTAATGTCATCTCTCAATGGTCTACAGACTGGAGTCTAACATTATCAGCCATAAAGAATTCAGCCCTTTTAATCAGCCGTCGTCGACATTTAAAATTTTCCACGTTAAAGATTGGAACAGAACAGGTTCCTTGGACTAGCAACATAAAAATACTCGGTATAAATTTCCAGAGCAATGGCTCACTGCAAACTCACTTTTAACAGCTTCGGAATACAGGCCTTCGACCATTAAACATAATTCGCAGTTTAGCTTCACCACGTACAGGTCTTCATCACTGCCCCTTACTGCAGCTTGTCAATGGAACAATCAAAACAGCTTTTACCTATGGTGCTCCACTGTTAATATCTGCTCCAACCAGTTATAGGAATTCCATCTCTCTAATATACCAATATACCAATATCCAATATACCAATATACCAATACACCTTTTCCTTTACTTTATGCTGAAACTGGAACAGTTACACTTCAAACGTTTCTTAAACATCTGACCATCAAAACTTCCAAAAAAAGAAATGGCATCATCTGTCTCTTCAATGTACAGAAAATTTTGTAGAGAACCTGAATTTTTAAAATTCTATAAATGGTCAAAACAAACAACTCTTTTTCCTGATCTTTGGATGGAAGAAAACAATATTTCCCAACAAATAGCCATTAAACCACTCTTTGATATCACACCCTGGCTACCAAGACCTTATGAAATCGTTGCTGAAGTTTTCGACTTTCAACGAGAACTTGGACTTGATCTTTCTGACAAGGACCTATTATCAACATTTATTTCTGAAATTCTACCTATGTGGGCAGACGCCATCTGGATTGGTACAGATGATTCTCGAGAGGGATCCCACACGGGAATTGGAATCGCCTGCCAAAATTCCAACTATCAACTTTCCGAACGTCTTCACGACCATACATCTATTTTTTCAGTTGGGGTATTTGCCATTCATAAGGCTGTTGCAAATATAATCAAAAGTCCTGATAAATATTTAATTCTCTCTGACAACAAATCAGCATTAATAGCTTTAGAAAATGACAAAATCAAATCACCTACAGCAATACTGAATTTACATCAAGCATTAATATCTTTTACAGCTCAGAGTTCGTCAATTACAATATTTTGGGTCCCGGGTCATCGAGGCATTCCTCTCAATGAAGAAGCAGATTCACTTGCAAAACAGGCTCTTGACATTCCTTATGTTCATCCGGATTCACCATCTTATGCAGAAGATATATTAAGTATATGCAAACAATCTTACATTGACAGCCATAGAGAAGAATGGGACTCCTCAGCTCTAAGTGACATATATCCACACAAATCTTGATTTCCAAAGCCTTTGGACATGGATATTTCCTCCACGGTTATGGAGATTTTTATCACTAGATAAGACTTAATGGTCTGTAAATGGTAGCTAGGTAGTCACTGGAAGGACAGCTATGTCCTGAAATCAATGTTATTCCTATGGAATAACATTGATCAATCAATCAATTGATTGATTGATCAATGTTATTCCATAATAATGAATCCCCTGTGATGATGCAAAGCACCAACCAGGCCTAGCACCTAATGTCCGACCCCGCCTTCTCGTGGTGCAGACCGTTAGTATGTACCTTTCAAAAGAGATACCCTCTTGTGGAAGTGAACGGAAGGGGAGGGTTGCCAGATTAGTGTGGCCTATTGATCTGGACAACTATGGCTACTTTTCTTTTTTTTTTCTACCCTGCTGAGGAGTGGTCAACCACACAGGGTCTTGGTGCTGACCATATATACCAACCTGAACGGAATTATGGCTCTGAGCTTGATTATGGATCCTGATTTGGCTACACTGGTGGGCTTCTGTGGAGAGAAAATCTTCCGCTGTGTTTTCTCTTTGTTTGTGGGTTGATAGTCCCAAGTGAATAGATTCACAGGATATGTTTATCAGCCGGTGGATAATCCTGAGCAGAGGTCATCGCAGGCACCTGAACTTTTTGCTTCTATTAGCATCGTCAAATTCTACATTGGAGTAAGTCTTCCAGTATAGATGGCTTCAGCCTTTAGCGGTGGGGGAACGGGTCTTTGCCCCATGTCTGCGATTAGGGGGCTGTTTAATATTGTCGGCATTCCCTCTCTCAATAAACATAGTTTCTTTAAACATCCCACTAACCATTTTCTCTCTATAGGTAGTTGGAATGTGAAGACTCTGCACAGAGCTTTTTCTCTTGATATCCTCACACAAGAATTGCACCGTTATAATTTAGATATTCTCAGCTTGCAAGAGACCAGATGGACAGATAAAGGTCAGATTCTTAAAAATAATCTTAAATTTCTCTTTTCAGGGAGGGACGACAATAAGCATCACCAAGGCGTGGGTCTGCTTCTCAGCAGACACGCTAGTGATGCTCTTCTAGGATATGAGTGCATTAATGAAAGGTTTCTTACAGCAAAATTTCAGACAAGCATTAAAGACTTGAATGTTATCTGCTGTTATGCCCCCACTGAGGATGAGAAGGATAGGTTTTACGGACAACTTCAGGATATTTTGAATTCTGTCAAGAAAGGAGATATTACCCTTGTTCTTGGTGACTTCAATGCCAAAATTGGTACTGACTCTGACCTTTGGGGAGGGGTGATTGGCCCTTTTGCTGTTGGTAGCTGCAATGGCAATGGGCAACGTCTCCTACAGGTAAGTAAACTCAATGGTTTCAGAATAACTAACACATATTACAAACACCGCGACATACATAAGTACACATGGGTTTCACCTGATGGTCTGCATAAGAATATGATTGATTATATATTAATTAACAGCAAATGGGCTAGTTCTGTTAGGAATACCAGGGCATATAGGGGAGTTGAAATTGGATCTGACCATTACCTTGTTAAAAGTGTCTTGCAACTTAAACTTAAAAAGTGTTGTACTAAAGTTAAAAAATTTACCTTTAATACTGAAGATCTGAAAGACCCAGTTATAGCCTAAGCTTACCATGATAGGCTACTTAGTCATTATGACAGTCATGATATGCTTGCTACTGAAGTGGAAAAAGAATGGGATCATTTTAAACAGGAACTACTTTTCATTTCTTCTGTAAACTGGCAGGGGTCTTAAGGCTCAACAAAACAAATAATAACTTGTTTTGGCTTCTACTGGGAAAATGTTTCATCTTCAGAACTTTTTGGTTTATTATTGAGTGGCTTTCTTTGATGCCGCAAAAGATTGTCTTTTCTTCCATACTCCATAGCATATTCTTCACATTTGTTGGTTTTCCTGGAGGTGTCGGATAATGCATGACGTCGGATGTCATCTTTCCTTGAGAATGTAGATTCACATTGAGAGCACTTAAACAGGTTATCTCCATCATGATATCTCTATGACGAATGAAATTCGTTTGGAGTGTGAAAGTAACTTGTGAAATAAATGGAGATGATTTATACTACACGAAGACGTCGAGAACTATCACTATTGACTTCCTACAGTTGAAAAATCACACAGACGCAGGAGCAGAGAACTGTCACTGTCAACATCTGAAAACAGAGTGATGATTCTGACTGATGGAAGTCGTATTTATACTGGAAGAAGGACTATCCCGCAGAAACTGAAATAAAAAGATTTCTGTTCTGGATAAAATGAAAAGAAGAAATCCCATTGGGCAAAAATAACTTAAAAGGTAAAACTTCGAATAGGTGACATCATCCGACGTCTCTGGACTTAATTTTGAGATCGACCTGAAAATGATGGTCAATGGTATGAAGGGAATGAACTTTTCCCAAACGTGTTTAATACATCACGTCTGATGCGGAAACAGAGGGGAGGGGGTCAACAGCGTGGTGGTTGACGTCTTCGAAGATAGTCGTCCCTGGAAATTACAAATGGGTTGTTTACTTCATCCATTGCCATCTGTCATATATCAATTATTACCACCAAGTTAACTGAATAATATAATTTTATATTAATACATCACTGGAGGAAGGTATTCTTTTCGGCATTGTCTGACTTCAGTCTTAAAATGGTGAGAGTTCTGATTTATAGGTGTGACAATGAGCCGCCTCCACTCTGAAGGCATGGGAGGCGAATTCCATAGGAATAACATTGATCCGCTCTGGCCTTGAACCCCCATTATCTCCCTACAACCCTTCTATCGAAACCTCGTTTCTTGATTAAGAAGAAAAAAAGCCATTCCTGCCTGACAACACGATTGATAAGATTAAAAGATAAAAAAATTAAATATATGCAGACTTGTTGTGTAGATTATTCGCTGTCCCTGTTTTACGGAATTTTCTGAATACGAATAAAATTAACTTAGATTACTAATACCAGTTATTACATATATTACGAAGGTTCGAGAATACAGTGAAAGATTTACACAAATCGAACTGCACCCGAAAAATTTTGCAAATTTTTATACCCATCTATTGGAATAGGCTAATTCTCCCTTTAACACAGAACAATTTCAGTTCTTTCCAGCTTGCATGACCATTAGTTTCTGATGCATTCAAATACCTAAACACATTTAGTGAGAATTTTTGTTGTTATTTGCCTCTGTATTGTTGCTACGTAAAAGTGGCTCTTTTATCTCTATGAAGTTTTATATAAGAGATTTGTATATTTTTTTTTATGCTTTCTATATTTTTTTCTGTTATGCAAATTTCTCTAATTTACATTGGTGCTATATAGCTCTCAGGGTTCATAGGCTTTCCAAAGTTTTAAAATTTATGTTATTATATAGGTTGGGTTGGGTTGTTTTACCTCTGAGCGGCACTTTTTTGCACACCATGGGCTAAATGGTCAGGTCACATTGACCCCGAAGGCTCAGAGAAGGTTGGGGGAGGGGACCCACTGGAACAGCTGTTGGGAGACAGATGGTAGCCTCCGGTCAAGGCCATCCAGCGCGTTTTTTAACGTGCACAGGGTATGGCTCTCCCGCACACGGGGCCACGGCTTAACGTCCCATCCGACGGACGGCGGCCTTTCCAAGCCCATCGGTGTCCTCTACTGACCGTGGACAGGGCGGGGGATTTTTGCGGAGATAAATCTCAACGCTGACCCAGCTGGGACTCGAACCTGGGAACTATGTTATTATATAGAAATGATTGTATTTAAATTTTATTAGATTTCTACATGCACTGGCAACTGAATTAGAAACCTTTATTCAATGCCGAGTTAGATCTCCTTTACCCCGAATTACAGCACGTTTGTATTTTGGCATAGATTCCACAAAGTTTACATCTCCAGCATACCAAGCGTTCACCAGACAGTCCTTTAACTGGCTCAAATTTGACGGAAGAGGACTTTGCTCCCGGATCTGTTTTTCTAACAGGTCCCATATATTATCAATGGGGTTTAGATCTGGGCTTTGTGGTGGCCTGTAGAGATGGTGGAAGTCGCTGTCATGCCCTCTGAACCAATGCTGAACACATCTTGCGCTCTGGGCTGTAGCATTGTCGTCCATAAAACAGCCGTCACCTGCTGGATAAAAAAAAGTCAGCATTGCAGGATAGACTTGATCGGCAACAATGTTCCGATAATCCTTGGAGGAAACCCGACCTTCCAGCAATATCAGGGGACCCGTTCCGTACAAACAGAACGTGCCCCATACCATGACACCCCCTCCAGAACCTTGAGTTGTGTTTAAAAGTCAAGATGGGTCCATTGCCTCACGAGGCTCCCGCCAAACTCTCTGCTTACCATTGGTACAGAACAAGGTGTACCGCGACTCGTCGGACCAAATAACGTTTTTACAGTCTTCCAGTGTCCAGTCACGTTGTTCCTGACACCACTGTAGACGAACGTTCCGGTTCTTCGCAGAAATCAGTGGTTTCCGTATAGGAATGCGACTGCTAATACCGATCCTCTTCAATACTCTGCGCATAGTTCGCTGAGATATGGGTCAGGAACAGCCTTCATTTAATGCTTCCACAATTGCTGCACACAGGAAGTCCTGTTTCTCCGTACAAGCCTTCACAGACAACGGCGATATCGTTCCTGACAGATTGTCGCCGCCCCACACGTACGTTTTTTAGACAAGCAATGTAGGTTATTTTCCCACTGATTAAAAACCCGAGATATCTCATCTTTTGAGAAACCAGTCAGCTCTGCTGTTTTTAAAATCGGCGCTCCAGCCAACCTGGCACCCACAATAAGCCCTTTATCGAACCCTTTATCGAAAGATCCTTTGTTTTTCCCGTTGTGATCAATACTACTGACGATTACTGATGAGCAGCAGTCTTAAATAGTTGCCTAGATCACGTGGTGATGCACGTGACCACGTATTTTGCATATACGCTGCGCAAGTGACGTTTACGTACATCTGCATAAAGGTTTCTAATTCAGTGGCCGGTATGTGTACAAAACACACACAGCGCGATGTGTATATCACTATTCGGTTCGAATCCTGACCCCAGATGTCATTGTAACCCAAGCAAAATAACAAATGCATCAAACCATCTAGCTTGTTATATAAAGTCGAAAATAGGTTTTCCTAAATAAGCCGTTTTGCAGTCACTTGTTGTTGTAAAAGTTGAAAATAAATGAAATCTGTCACGACTGAAGTTTATTATTGACTTAGAAAATGCACACTTATTTCAACAATCATAATCATGTCTTTATTGCATCCGAGCTCCTTTCAAATGTTCGTGAAGTTTCAAAAGAAATTTGTTTTGCCGTATGTACTCGTTTTTGTACATTTCTTTGAATGTCTATTGTTCTCGGCAGCTGGTCTCTCATGTTGATTTCTCTGCGGATTCAGAAAGAGTGAAAAGACTAGTGCCTCCATTCTCTCTCCACGAAAACAATTTTTATAATGGTACATGTAGTTAGAAAGAAAATCCCAGCGATTTCTTCGGAAAACCCAAATAAAAAAGTACACTTGGGCATCAAAAGAAAACGTCATTGAAGACTGAAGTGCATTATGAAAAAAGTTAAAGCGCTTTATATTTCTTTTCATTATCCTGTTTACTTTCACTGTAATTTCTAAGTACTTGTTTCAATTTTCGAAAAGATATGCGTATATATATATAATGTTTTTTTTACATTTCTTTTGGATTGGTTCTTTTGTTTGAATCATATCATCTGAAGGCCTCACTTATCTGTTCAAATGCTCGTTTGTTATACAAACAGAAGTGGTGAGATTTTTCGACTGCTGCAAATCATGTTCTATTTTTACATTCCCAATAACCTTCTGCCAGACAGAAAAAGCGTCTCATTTTATCCTCTGTGCCCCATAGAATGGTCAGGAGATGTATATCCAGTTCTCATTGCGATGCGCGTATCTTCTCTGAAGGACAAACATTTACCCACTCCCGACCCATCGCTAAGACACGCATGCGCCACAGCGTATGACCTTCAGTTCCGTGAAATTGTGCGTTTGGAGAATGAAAGATCACTGAACTGAATTCATCTGATCATATCAACTCTCTGCATCTTCTCCCCCACCACACAAACCAGTCTCTCCCTCCCCAACACTAAGACAGGTCTCTCTGGTGGTCTCTCAGATATCTTCCTGTGAGATTCTAAGAAGGAAGATCAGAGCGAAGAAGAAAGAATAAGGAAATAAGAACCATTGTGAACAAAATCTGTTGTTTTCTAAATGACGTTTTCTGAGACTTTCAGACAACTGACTCTCAAAAGAGAGCATAAACTGACTCGATGTTTTGTATCTGAAACTTGCTGGATATTAGCTATTTTGTAACCAGCGTCATTACCGCGCATTATTGCAGCACGCGGAACACTATGATTTTGACGGCGATAATTACCGCGTGCGTAATCCGTTTACCCGTAATGTTGGAAGCTATTCTAGTCGCATGAAATGCCGTTGCTGCAGCAGGAATGAATTATTAAAGATACAATTTTAATGGAATGTGTACACGTTTGAGCGCATCTATTTTCGGTCTAACGGTTCAAAACTGGAAATGTGAATTATTTTGTTTACACAGTGTTGCTAATTACGAATAATTTGCAATCGTTTTAGCTTTTTTTTTTAAAAAAAAACCACCCTCTTGTTTTTACTTTATCACCTTTTTTTGTGATAAAAAAAAATGTATGTGTTTTTCGCTTGTTTCCCGTTTGTAGACAATCAACAATTTTTGTTTTACAGATAAATAAAGAGTGCCTTTTGAAATGAATAGGTGGTGATGAAATATTAAGAGTGCAGAAAACCATATGTCTAAACATATAATGGGAAAAATATCGAAACATCAAAATTTTTATGAATTTTTGCAACCGATATATTTATGGTGAAATTTGATATTTTGATGGTCCAGAGTGAGGATCAAGAACTTTGCTTTGACAGCAATGATTTATCAGGTTACCTCCAAGGAGGTTGGGTTATTGTTTTACCTCTGAGCGGCACTTTTTTGCACACCGTGGGCTAAATGGCCAGGTCACATGGACCCCGAAGGCTCAGAGAAGGTTGGGGGAGGGGACCCACTGGAACAGCTATTGGGAGACAGATGGTAGCCTCCCGTCAAGGCCATCCAGCGTGTTCTTTAACGTCCACAGGGTATGGCTCTCCCGCACACGGGGCCACGGCTTACGTCCCATCCGACGGACGGCGGCCTTTCCAAGCCCATCGGTGTTCCCTACTGACCGTTGGCAGGGCGGGGATTTTGCGGAGAAAAATCTCAACGCTGACCCAGCTGGGACTCGAACCTGGGAGGTACAGATTACGAGCCTGGCGCGCTACCGACTGAGACCCCCCCGCCCCCCAAGGAGGTTGGAAAAACGCTACTTCTTTGTTTCAAGAAATAAATAAAAAACTCTTCAAGTCAAATAAGTATCACATATTTATAATATTATGATTCATATTTTTAAAATCCTCCCGAATATTGTAATTTTTATCGCTAGAAGGTCCTATCTATGGAAAATGCAAAAATTTGAATGAATATTTCAATTCTATTTCAAAATTTTGAAATAGAATCTATTTCAAAAATCTATTTCAAAAATTTGAAACGGATCGATTAGTTTTCCAAGTTTCGGTAGTAGAGTGTTATAGTCAAGAGATTTCACATTGTCATCAATGATTTTTCTCCCAAGCCCCCTCCCGAGAGGATATAGTAATTTGCTAAGATTTGGTTTACTACTGAGCTACACTTTTTTGCACACAATGAGCTAAATGGCCAGGTCACATGGACCCAGAAGGCTCAGAGAAAGTTGGGGACCCACTGGAACTATTGATGGTAGACTCCCGTCAAAGCCATCCAGCGTATTTTTTAGCGTGCACAGGGTATGAGCTCTTCCGCACATGGGACCACGGCTTAACGTCCATCCGACGGACGGCGGCGTTGCCAAGCCCATCGGTGTCTTCGACTGACCGGATGGCAGGGCGGGGAGTTCTGCGGAGATAAATCTCAACGCTGACCAAGCTATGACTCGCTGGATCTCAGGACCAAGCTGGATCTCAACGCTGACCAAGCTGGGAACTACAGATTATGAGCCTGGCACGCTATCGAGTGAGCCATCCCTGCCTCCTGTTTTGTTAAGAGATAAATCAGTTACTTTTGTGTTTTAAAGATACTAATAAATTATTACTACCTAAATTTTTTTTAATCATATAGTAGTTCGAATTTCTATTGTTAAATGGGGCAAAAGTTACAAAATGACAAGCTTCATTCGCTTTGAAAATGAGCCTTCCATAATTCGTCAGAGGCGATACGTGTTCTTCTAGTTTAAACCTTATTCTCTCCAAACTTCATAGCAAAGCCAACTAAAGTATTTTGCAGTTAAGATATGTAGCAATGCTATAAGCTGTAAGGATTCCAAATATTTCAATGCAGGTTTTACACAAATAATTTCCTATACAGTATGTAGGTGACGAAGCTTGCAGGATTACAAGGTATCATTTCATTTCAGCGCAAGCGCGTGACTTCAGCCACAATGAGATTAATTTGCCTGTCGTGTGCCTGTACGTGATGCAATCGTAACAAATGATGATGACGTAGGTGGAAGTTCAACAAGCCAATACTTAAAGGTATTTGTGATAAAAGTTGTCTCAGCACGAGGCGTCGTTACACTCTTCGGTGAATAATAGCTCGTCTAGGAGTTAATTTTCTCGGAAGAAACTATCTCTAATAACTGATTACAGTTCACCCCAGTTTTTCCCTATCTCATCAGTTTGTACCTGATGCAAAGCTTACGCAGTAGATATCTCTACATTAAGTGGAATGTCGATTCAATATTTTCTCCAGAAATGCATTTGAAAAAAATCAGAAATGCATTTGAAAAAAATCAGAAATGCATTTGATTATAAGAGAGTGCAAAGACTTTAAATGAGAATTCATTCCAATGAATTCTCATTTAAAGTTTTAAATGAGGTTCCGCAAAGAGTAAGGGTACGTTAAAGAGGGGATTCGAATATTTGTACCAATCATTTATTGGTTATATAAGGCGGGATTATATTTAATTCTTGCAAACGAGCCCAGTGTGGTAAGGCATGGCTGTTTGTGTTGTCATTCTGGTAAAGTCTCGTCTTGCTCACAGATCTTCTATATGGCGTATTAAACTGACAGGTTCCTGACTGACCTCTGCGGCAAGCAGCTGCTTGAGGGGCTATTTATTTATTTTTTAACCGTACCAATATTGCCCTAGCTACTAGGGGGCGGGGGTGCTCAGTCGGTAGCGCGCCAGGCTCGTAATCTGTAGTTCCCAGGTTCGAGTCCCAGCTGGGTCAGCGTTGAGATTTATCTCCGCAATAATTCCCCGCCCTGCCCACGGTCAGTAGATGACACCGATGGGCTTGGAAAGGCCGCCGTCCGTTGGATGGGACGTTAAGCCGTGGCCCCGTGTGCGGGAGAGCCATACCCTGTGCACGTTAAAGAACACGCTGGATGGCCTTGACGGGAGGCTACCATCTGTCTCCCAACAGCTGTTCCAGTGGGTCCCCTCCCCCAACCTTCTCTGAGCCTTCGGGGTCCATGTGACCTGGCCATTTAGCCCATGGTGTGCAAAAAAGTGCCGCTCAGAGGTAAAACAACCCAACCCAACCCTAGCTACTATTTTTTTTTTCATAATGAAAAGTAAAATCGGGACATGCATGTACCCAGAATTTCCTTTCCGCGTGTGTGTATGGTTGTGGTGGGATTTCCCAATTACTAAAATATTCCACCGAAGAGAAAAGGTTAAAATGATATTCTATATGGAATGAGATGTTTAGTTTTTTTATTTTTTTATATCTACTTTTAGTTTCGGGCATGTAACATGAGGCTAAATTAAAATTATACAAAGACACCTGCTTTGGATTTCAAAGCATGTAGACAAATTTGATATTTCGCGTGATACAACTAAATCTTCTTCCCCCTCTCCTCCCTCTTGGGTTCGTCCCTGAATCGAAATACCAAACCATTAGCATTAGCTCCAGAAGACGTTACTGTAGCGATCGCTAAATCGATATCTTGTTTAGTAGACAGAAAAACTGTAAAAACAAATGTAGAAAATATACTTTATTCCGAACGGAAAAAAACACGAAATACAATCATTTTAAAAAAAAACATTTTTTGCAAATTTCGCAAAATTTATTATTTTTAGTTTATCTGAAAAATGTTTTAAAACATTTAATACATTGTACAGTTTGCTAGACTGACAAATATCTTAAACAATTATTCGGTAGCTTTTCCGTAAGGTTCTCCAGTGTGAAAATATTCAAGTGAAATATTTATCGAACAACTTAATTGAATGAAGAGCGAAATCCCAATAGTGATAGTTCTCAGCACCATGGTTTGTCCGAAACTGACATACATAACAGCTTAAACATCGAATCCATTAGTTCTGTTATTGAATAACCGTTTTAAAATACTTTCAATCGCCAAAATATCATGGAAAAACTCATTTCAAACCTCATCTAATAAGGTCACGAATGTTATCAAAAGTACAAGAGAATCAACCTTGATCTATACAGTTTTCGAAATGCTTTTTTATGTCCTGCTGTTAGGCCCATCGTTGCTCTTTTATATGTAAATTTCAGTTTTATTTCTGCCCTTTCAGCGTAACTTGCATTACGTTTTCACTTCAGATTATCTAAGTATTATTAATTAGATGGAGGAACCTAAATTTGGTGAGGATACCATACCTGGTACTCCGTTATTAATTATCTTTATTCAATTATTAATAATTTTATGGTTATTAATGATCTTAATTGAACTATAAATAATTTTATTGTTGTTAATGATCTTAATCGATCTGTTAATAATTTTATTGCTGTTAGTGATCTTTTTATTGAGCTATTAATAATTTTATCGTTGTTGATCTTAATTGAACTATTAATAATTTTATTGTTGTTAATGATCTTAATTGAATTATTAATAATTTTATTATTGTTAATGATCTTTATTGAAGTACTAATAATTTATTGTTGTTAATGATCTTAATTGAACTATTAATAATTTTATTGTTTTTAATCATCTTAATTGGATTATTAATAATTTCATTGCTGCTAATGATCTTAATTGAACTGTTAATAATTTTATTGCTGTTAATGATCTTTATTGAGCTATTAATAATTTTACTGTAGTTCTGCGTGAATTTTCTTAATTCACTTAGAACTGTTTTGAGTTCCTGTCTTCGGCTTCCTTTCTGATATTCTGGCACCATGAGAAGGATTATCTCGGGGGAAAATTCCGTTTGATGCACGGCATAGCAGAGCAAAGCCATTTACCTGCCTTCCTGCCAGCTATTATCCGAGCAGCATATACAAATGGAGACGCTCTCTCGTCCGTGGAAAGCCTCTCTCAGAGTGACGCCTGGCGCCATGTCTGAGACTCTTAACCTTATGACACCGAAAGCCCAGTAAACCCCCCACCACGGTTCTCACAAACGGAAAGCCACCCCCCGATAGGGGACCACCTTGTCGTGGTGGTGGTGGGGGGGCTTCGGGCCCAGCAACCGTTCGAAGACTTTGCTGACCGGATTGGGTCCCCGGTTGGACAGTGCCAAGACCAACCAAGGTCGAAGGCATCGCTGACCGGTTTAGTGGCCCAGTTGGACGGTGTCAAGACCTCATCATGTGCTCGGTGGAGCAGTTCAAGGGCACGGCTGAACGGATTTGGTCACCTAGTAGGCACGAGCCCTTTTCAAAGTTTGGGCCCCACTAAGAGTCTCCACCCCGGGTGCCGAGCGAACTTGGATTTACACATCCTTGTTCATGGCTAACCGGCGAACAGATTAAATTTCAGGTTTCTATCGGTGGTTAGCTTTCCTTCTATAGGACTGCTGCCATGTGAGGTTGGGGATGAGATGCATCTATATGGTGTATTCTTGCCCCCGACTCTAGTTAGTCACGGCTTTCCCTTAACTTGGTAGTGTCGTGAGACGGAACTGGGGATTGCCGTGTTTGCTGAACATCTGGCAACAAATAGTACAAACGGAAAGCCACGTGGTTTCGACACAAGATTTCGAGAACTGTCTAGTTCGTCCCTTACCACTTCTCCCCCACTCCCAGCGAGAAATTGCGGGGACCAATCAGACTCTTTGGATGTCTTCTTTTTTGTGTGTGTTCCGAGAGAGCGAAGGACTCTACTCGATACTTGGCTCTCGACTTGACTTGGACTTGGACCTCGACACTTGGCTCTTGGACTTGGACGCTCGACATACGGCAGTCGACCCTTTAGTCATGCACTTCGGAGAGAGAAGTCTTCGTCAGCGATGTTAGCAATTTTTTTATTAGTAGCCTGAAAAGTGAGAGGCAGAGTATTAATATAGTCAGCACAGTGACTGTACATTTCCTACAGAATTATGTAAGTTATTGAAAGCATGTAATGTGAAATGGTAAGAGCATTGTAAATAAATGTTTCTGTATTTGTTGAAAAAACCATTACCTGCCTTTGGTTACTCCTTTTTGGTGTGGGAGAATACCTCTGCTCCCCAGTATGATACTGGACTCTTAATTATTTTAAAGAATGAACAACGTAAGGTATAAAAGATACGATCAGGGCTGAAATAAGTACGGAGCGGGAAGATTAAAATTAATATCATCGATCCCTTTTTCTTCCCCTAGTTAAACATTGGTACTCTAGTGACCAGGATATTTGTGTTTTTGTTAAAACAAATCTGGAGTTGAATATGTGTCTAAAAGAATTTGCATATTTGATGTGAGTATTGTCACGGCATTTGGCTGGTTTTGAACTACTAGAAATGATGTCACGTTGATATGTTGCAAATGTGTATGAATTCATTGACTTCTGTAAAAAAGAAAATGGAGATTTGCTTTAATATGATAATTAATTTTTAATTAATGGTGAAAAGAGTTGATTTGGCTTTGAGGTGCGTGAGCCGCAGAATTAGTAATTTTGATATGTGCAGTGCTACGTTAAAAAAATAACGTTTCTCCAGGTTGATGTTTTGATAAGTTTATAATGATTCTCCAATCACAAATTTTGATAAGTTTATAATGTTTCACAAATTATGAATCTCCTATTGATGTTTGATAAGTTTTCTAATGAGTTAATCGGTTAAACGGTGTTACGAATTAGTGCTAAAAGTATATAATAGTGAAATCCTATATATATAATATAAATATTTTGCATAATAATATAAATATTTTGCATATAAATATTTTGCACAAAAGTGATTACTTCCCAGTAGTTCATTTGGACAGAGCAGCTGACCCACAATCAGTAGGTATAGGGTTCGGATCCCACATGGATATATCAGCTTTCTTTATTCACTACACTGCTAGCGTGTCATAATTTGTTTTAAAAGGAGTATCACAGATAATTGATAGTGTTAAGAGTTCAGAGAGTTTTTATGTGTATAATTAAAGTTGAGAATTTTGAGTTAAGTTAGGTAGCCATTTAGTAGGTTTTGTTTGTGAAGTTAATGAAGTATTAAGATTGTGTTTTGAAATATTAAGAGGTTTACGAGATATTCAGAAGGTTTTGTGAAATAGTTGAAAAGTTGAGACATTAAGTAAGAAATATTGTATTAAGGTGTTATTGAGTAAGAATGTATTATGGAGGAATTGATGTGATAGTAGGGTTGTTTTAGGGGTTGTTTTACCTCTGAGCGGCACTTTTTTGCACACCATGGGCTAAATGGCGAGGTCACATGGACCCCGAAGGCTCAGAGAAGGTTGGGGGAGGAGACCCACTGGAACAGCTGTTGGGAGACAGATGGGAGCCTCCCGTCAAGGCCATCCAGCGTGTTCTTTAACGTGCACAGGGTATGGCTCTCCCGCACACGGGGCCAAGGCTTAACGTTCCATCGGACGGACGGTGGCCTTTCCAAGCCCATCGGTGTCCCCTACTGACCGTGGGCAGGGCGGGGAATTTTGCGGAGATAAATCTCAATGCTGACCCAGCTGGGACTCGAACCTGGGAACTACAGATTACGAGCGTGGCGCGCTACCGACTGAGCCACCCCCGCCCCAATGTGATAGTAGATATGAATGTATCTCGCATAGTATCAAGTGCTTACATACAGTATATATGTTGGTGTTGGATTTAAAAATAATTGAAATAACACATGGAATGTTTTATATGTGTGCACGCGGCACTGATAGGTATCCGCATGATAAGAACCGTAGCAACTCATTCAGTAGAAATGCTAAGCATCATCAAAAGGAAATTTCGAGTGTGGGAATTTTGGCCCTTTTGTCCGAGACTGCCCCACGAGGAAGAATTTAAGTTCAAAGCATTACAGATATAATGGTCCCGATAGTTACACAGATCAATACCCTCTACACTCTGCATACACAGGACAAAAACAGGCTTTCATTAATCCATTAATACTTTCGCATGTTGCCCTTCAGAACCCTTAGAATGCTAAAACCTGGAGAAACGCCAGCATGAAGAAGCCCCCTTAGTTTAATTAAGCAAACCCCATTGTATCAAACTTTGGAAGCTGAGCTACGACCACACCCCATGCATTGGAGTAAAGTGGAAGTCATCGACGTCCTTCGAATGATGGCAACCATTTTTACACCTCTAGGGTTAGAGCAAAATGAGGAAAGGCGGAATTCAGTGGAAATTCTGTTCAATATTAAAGAACTCAGGGACGCAATTTTTTAAGTTTTAAAGAAGCAAAGATTAGCTCGGGAGAGAGAGGCGACACAGGAGAAATTGAGAAGTGAAGACAGGAATTGAACCCTCGTAGAAGAACCGTCAGAGAGTGTAATAAAATCACTTATAGTCACAACTTGAAGTAATGAAGAGGATATAGATAGGGATAGAAAGAGTTTGGAGGTATTGGACAACACTATGGAGGTAGATTGCCAAGTGAGCAAAGAGGAGAATAATGGGGAGATAGAAGAAATAGTTGAAGAGCAAGTGATTGTATTAGATGTGAAGCCGTTTTTAGAATTAGAAGAGTTAGCAGCAGAATTTTTCGTCTCTGATTGCAGCCCTTAAACAGAAGTTAATACAGAGGTAGAGACTCCAACAGATTTAGGAGATTTAGTGCCTCCTTCCGAAGCTGAAAATGAGATAACAGAGCTTGTCGCATATGACTGTAGCCCTCTAATCCGAAAGGACACAGATGAAGCTAACCAAGACATACATACAATAGACAACAGCACGGAAGAAAATAGATTGATTATGGGCACACGCCTCTCAAGTAACTTAAAAGAAAGGCCTCCCGAAGTGTCAGTCAACGCTTTGCAGCCAGTCATAGGTTTCACAACCTCCCTTTCATGTTTTCCTTCTGCAACGAAAATCGTCACCTGCTGTGCGGATAGATTGGCTGAAGAATCAGCGCCAGCAAAAGTTCGAGACTTTCAGACGAGATTCCGTAAGCCGAAGCTCGTTAATTCGCGCGCTAATCTTAGAATAACGCCACCCACGCACACTAGTTTAACGAATCACTTAGTAGCAGCTACAAGAACCGGTAGCCACACCGAGAGAGATCAGCCCCTATCTCAGCCAGCCCTAATTAACCCTCCTAGCTGCCGATTCGCAGAGGAACATAGCCAAGGTATGTTGATAATTAGCACACAGGTCACAGAGAAAGTATTTTTTTAGTGATATCACTATCACTAAAAAAATACCTAAAAATAGTATACACACAATATTTCTCAATAAATTAATAACCATTCGTAGAAGGCCAGAAAGGAGAATGAACAGTAAAAAAACATTTAAAGATGCCCAAAACTTTAACAGATTAAAAAAAGCTATCTCAAAAAAATAAAAAATTCAGAAAAACTTAATTGGAGAAAATTCATCGAATACTTAACACCTCACACAACCATATCAAACCTCTGGAAAATTTATAAACAATTATACAGTAATACTACCCCAAACAATCCAATTCCAACATATGCAGTTAAGAATAATAAAACATTAAAAGAAACAACAGAAGACTTAGCACAATTTTACAATAATTCACACTTCAAATATAACAATAAAATAGATAAAAATTTTAAAAATTCAAATATTTTTCACAAATTTTTTCATTGTAACTCAACTAATTATTTTAACCTTCCCTTTACATTTCATGAATTGAAAACTGCTATAAAAACTCTCAAACAAAACACCACACCAGGCCCTGACGAAATTACTAATGAACTGCTTAAGAATGTAACACATAAATGGTTAATTAAACTTTTATAAATCTTCAATACATTTTGGTCTCAAAAATGCTACCCTGAATCATGGCTAGACAATTTTATCATATTCGTAAAAAAAGTACATAAACCTGCTGATGATCTAAAATCCTATCGACCCATTTGTCTTAGCTCAAACATGCTCAAACTCAAAAACTCAAAACATCAAACAATAATCCAGAAAAAAAAAACTCAAACTCAAAACATCAAACAATAATCCAGAAAAAAAAAAACTCAAACTCAAAACATGCTCAAACAAAAAAACAGGCTTTCATTAATATATTTAGACCAGGATGCTCCAATTTAGACCATAACGGTCTAATAAGGATCTATTATTGAATCTTATCTCAGACGCTGAATTTGCAATTTAAAATGGTTTTTTCCTTGTTGCAGCTGTAATAAATTTAGAAAAGGCTTTTGATACAATCTCACACCAAGGATTATCAGCTAAAATTAGAAAATTTAAAATTTATGGCAATATGTATCACTTTTTCTCTCATATAATACAAAATAAAAACTTTAGATTTAAAATTGCAAATAACTTCTCAAATAAACATGAATTTAAAAATAGAATAATTCAAGGAGACATACTTTCTCCAATATTCTTTAATATATATCTAAATGACATCTCAGAAATTTTTTCCTCAGATATTTCATATAATACATATGCAGATGACCTTATCTTCTGGACCATTCACACAGATCTTAATATAATAAACACAAGAATATAAAATACTCGTAATAAACTAATAAATTATTGTAAAAAAATGGAATTTAAAAATATTATCAGAAAAATCAATAATCACATATTTTCGCAAAAGACAGAAAATCACAAATGAAATAAAAATAACTTTAAATAACACAGAATTAAAAATTACAGATAATATAAAATTTCTTAGACTTCATCTGGACTCGAAATTATTATGGAATCATTTTCTTAAAAATGCAAAAGAAAAAGCTACTAAATTATTTAATTTCTTAAGATTCCTTGGAAGCTCTGAATGTTGCTCCACAAAAAACCTTTTATTGATATTTAATTCAATAATCCTACCAAAATGTGTATATGGAATTGAGCTCATAAATAACATTTCTTAAACAAAAACAAAAAATCTAGAAACAATTCAAATAAAAATTTTAAAATTTTGCCTTAGACTTTTTCAATCAACAAACAACTTAAATATATACTCTGAAACTTCATTTCCCACAACTGAAATAAAAAAAAAATATTTACTATCGAATTTAATATTTCGAATAATCACTAAAAATCATCACCCTATAATAAATAAATTTAATAATTACTTTCAAGATATAACTTTGAAGGGTTTTTCAGAAAAAGAAAAGATATTGGAACTAATAAGTAATAAAATTAGCGGAGATTATCTTCCAAACTTTCCCTGCTGGATTTCAACATTACTCATTATTTCTGATAAAATACCAGGAAAATCAATTATAAAATCATTAACTAACACATTTATCAGTGATAATTATATACATATATTCACAGATGGATCTCTTAACTCTGACTCCACTATCACATCTGAAGGCTTTTATTGCCCAAATGAAAACTATGAACACCAATTTAAATTTAATATAACTAAACCAGTAATTATAGCTGAGATGTTTGCTATTATTATAGCAATCAACTGGGCCTTAAAATATAAAAATAAAAAAAATGTCATATTTACAGACTGTAAATCATCACTAGACATTTTTCAACATAACCCTTTCAAAAATGATATTTCAATATTTATTATTGATATATTTACTTTAATTTACAAACACATAGATCAGAATAACATTATAACTTTACAATGGATACCTTCACATGTTAATATAACATATAATGAACATGTAGACACTTTAGCAAAAAAGGCAAAAGATCTAAACCACACTATAAATTATCCTTTTCATTTTGTTATACATAAAAAAATAAATAAAATAAAATTATTGGCAGAATTACAGAATTGGCCTATGACAAAAGCTAGGACACACATAGATTTCGAATCTTTAATAACATTGGTAAATTTAATAACTTTGGATTAAAGAAAAAAGAAATCTCTATGATTTTAAGAATAAAGTCTAACCTAGCTCTTACAAATTCCACACTATTTAAATTTAGAAAAATAAACTCACCAAATTGTTTTTTTCTGCAATAACATACAAACACTAGAGCATATAATATTCAGTTGTAACAAATATGGAGAGGAGAGAAAATTTATTTTAATAAATTGCAAAAATATAATGTAAACACATTTAATTTTAAAAACATATTAGAACCAACATCAAAAAAATTAAAACTAACTTTTCATAAATTATTAATTAATTATCTCAAAAACATCAATCTCTTAGATAAACTATAAAAAAGATAAATGAATAATAATTAAATCAAATTTAAAATATGAATGAATATAAAATGAATAATAATTAAAAAAACAATTATGTATATATATATCCGTAAGTATCCACAAAAATTATGCCTGAATGAGTCTGCATTGTTTTAATTCTTTTCAGGAATATTCAAAGTTTGATGTGTATTGATGATGATGATGATGATGAGAAAGTACATAAGCGTAATTTGAATACGCCTAAGTTTGAAGTAAAGAAACGTGTAATGACTGTGTATAAGGAGGATCCCGAGAAAAGAATATTTAGCAAAGGTTTAACAGTGAGAAGAGTTAGAAAGAAATTTAGGAATAGAAAGAAATTAAGTAGAGTAACTAAATGTAGATATTGCAAGGAAGAGAGCGCTGTTAATTCACACAAAATAAGCACCAGAGTTAGAGAGGTCAGGTACTCTCAAGTATTGTGATTAAGTAAATTAGTTAAGCAATGGAAGACACGAAAAAAAAAACGGTTAGAGCTGTCGCTTTTGATGATCATATATAAGTTTAATCGGATCTGCCACTTTATTACATGCTAGAATTTTTGTTGTATTATGCGGAAGAATAATTAAAGATGTTTTAGGAACTATTAGATAAAACAGTACATACAGTTGTAAAAAAAGTCTGTTCTCAGTTTTATTGTTTAATTTATCTGGTTCTCTTGTTTACCGTCGAAATTTGAGAGTTGACACTATGATGAGTTAGTATTTTAAAAAAATCTAATATTTTTTTTATTTTATTGATTGGATATTGTTGTATAGAATTAATTTAGTTAAAAAAGGTGATTTAAATCTTTTACTGAAATATTGTCATGATCTACGTTTTAAGTTCATTTTATGACTTCTATTTTACGAAATTCAACTGCTATGTAGCAAAATTTTAGGAAAGGTAATTCCACTGGAAGGAGAGCTATGCACCAATCCCCTGTGATGATGCATAGAACCGGCCAGGCCTAGCACCTAATGTCCAACCCCGCCTTCTCATGGTGCAGACCGTTGGTACTTTTCAAAAGAGATACTCTCTTGTGGAAGTGAACGGAAGCGGAGGGCGGCCAGATTAGTGTGGCCTACTAATCTGGACAACTATGGCTACATTTCTTTTTTTTCTACCCTGCTGAGGAGTGGTCAAACCACACAGTGTGCTGGTGCTGACCATATAAACCCACTGGACTGGACAGATATATGGCTCTGAGCTTGATTATGGATCCTGATTTTGCTACACTGGTGGGCTTCTGTGGAAGGAAAATCTTCCGCTATGTTTTCTGTTTGTTTGTGGGTTGTCAGCCCCAAGTGAATAGATTCACAGGATATGTTTATCAGCTGGTGAATAATCCTGAGTAGAGGTCATCGCAGGCACCTGAACTCTTTGCGTCTATTGGCATCGTCAAATTCTACATTGGAGGAAGTCTTCCAGTGTAGATGGCTTCAGCCTTCAGCCTTTAGTTTCTTTAAACATCCCACTAACCATTTTCTCCCCATAGGTAGTGGGAATGTGAGGATTCTGCACAGAGCTTTTTCTCTTGATGTCCTCACACAAGAATTGCACTGTTATAATTTAGATATTCTCAGCTTGCAAGAGACCAGATGGACAGATAAAGGTCATATTCTTAAAAATAATCTTAATTTTCTCTTTTTAGGGGGGGACGACAATTAGCATCACCAAGGCGTGGGTCTGCTTCTCAGCAGACACGCTAGTGATGCTCTTCTAGGATACGAGTGCATTAATGAAAGGTTTCTTACAGCAAAATTTCAGACAAGCGTTAAAGACTTGAATGTTATCTGCTGTTATGGCCCCACTGAGGATGCCGATGAGGATGAGAAGGATAGGTTTTACGGACAACTTCAGGATATTTTGAATTCTGTCACGAAAGGAGATATTACCCTTGTTCTAGGTGACTTCAATGCCAAACCTGGTACTGAATCCGACCTTTGGGGAGGACTAATAGGCCCTTTTAGTATTGGTAGCTGCAATGGCAATGGGCAACGTCTCCTACAGGTAAGTAAACTCAATGGTTTTAGAATAACTAACACTTATTACAAATACCGCGACATACATAAGTATACATGGGTTTCCACTGATGGGCTGCATAAGAATATGATTGATTATATATTAATTAACAGCAAATGGGCTAGTTCTGTTAAGAATAACAGGTCATATAGGGGAGCTGAAATTGGATCTGACCATTACCTTGTTAAAAGTGTCTTGCAACTTAAACTTAAAAAGTGTTGTGCTAAGGTTAAAAAATTTACTTTTAATACTGAAGCTCTGAAAGTCCAGTTATAGCCAAAGCTCACCATGATAGGTTACTTAGTCATTATGACAGTCATGTTTTGCTTACTACTGAAGTTGAGGAAGAATGGGGCCGTTTTAAACAGGCTTTTTAGGAAACTAACAGTACTCGTATAGGAACAGAGGAGGCAGAATTATTTAAGTGATAAGGCACTTGAACTTATTTCAGAAAGAAGGAACTGCAGGAATGTCCTTAATCGGTACCCTACTAGTCCTAATAGAAAGGATTACAAAGAGCTTAATAAACATATAAAGGATCAGTTAGCTGCTGATAAGAATCTTTGGCTTGATGGCGTGGCTGACAAAGCTGAGGAAGCAGTTAGGCAGCACAACAGCAGAGAGCTGTACCAGATAGTTAATGTTTTGTGTGGTAGAAAACGTACAGGTATACAGGGATTGGAGGATAAACAAGGTAAGGCTATAGAAGGTAAGGATTCTGTCATGGCTAGGTGGGCTGAGCATTTCAGTGATGTCCTAAACAATATGGTTAGTTCTACTCCCATTGTTTGCAATGATGATAGATGCATTGGTGGCTTTAATGTTGGCCCTATAACACAATCTGAAGTTATTTTGGCTGTTTCTAAACTTAAACTTCATAAATCCCCAGGGGTAGATGAAATTACTACGGAGATGCTTAGAGCTGGGAATGTTTCGGTTACCACTTGGATGACTGAAATTCTCAATATCTTTTATGATAAAGGCATGGTTCCTAAGGATTTTACCAGAGCTATTGTTATCCCTATTTTCAAAAAAGTTGATCGCAGTTCTTATGATAACTATAGAAGTATCAGCCTACTCTCTGTTCCAGGTAAAGGTCTTTCCATGATTGTGCTTAATGGAATTAAGAATCTGGTTGACAGTCAATTGCGTGATGAACAATGTGGATTCAGAAGTGGTAGGGGATGTGTGGATCAGATATTTTCACTTAGGCAGATTCTTGAGAAATGTTTAGAGTTTCAGAAACCTTTGGTTGCTAGCTTTGTTGATTTCAAAAAGGCTTTCGACTCTGTTGATCATCATAATTTGTGGTTGATTGTGAAATCATATGGTATACCTGACAAGTTTGTTAACATAATGAAAGCTCTCTATAATAACACTGAGTCGTGTGTGAGAGTTGGTAAGGCTTGTAGCAATTGGTTTAGCATTACTTCTGGTGTTCGACAAGGGTGCATTTTGTCTCCTTTTCTCTTTAGCTTGGTTATTGATTATGTTATGCGAAATTCACTTCAAGGGAAAGCTTTTGGCCTTAAATGGGCTGGAGATACGAAAATTTCTGATTTAGATTATGCTGATGACTTAGCCCTTTTGGCAAATGATGTTGATGAGATGAACTCTTTCATTCGAGCTGTTGATGAGACTGGTAGTAGAGAAGGTTTGGTTATAAACAGAGAGAAAACTAAAGTGATGAAAATTGGTCAGGCAGGCTGTGATTCAGTTAATCTGAATGGTTGCAGTCTTGAGCAGGTGTCACAGTTTAATTATCTTGGGAGCTGCGTAACAGATACTGGTGATGTGCGGCATGAGATTAACAGACGAATAGGGATTGCTGCCGGGACTTTTAAGAACCTATGGAGAGTGTGGAGAAATAGGCGTATACACCTAAAGACTAAAATTAGACTGTATAATAGTTTAGTTCTTTCTAGGGTTAGTTATGGTAGTGAAACTTGGACGCTATGTAAACAAGATAACAGGAAACTAGATGCTTTTGATTCTAGATGCTTACGCAGTATCTTGGGCATTAGGTGGTTCAACTTTGTAACTAATGATGAGGTTAGGCAAAGGAGTTTGCAACCTCCTTTAAGCAGCATATTGTGCAGAGAGACTCTGTTGGTTTGGCCATGTTGCCCGTATGAATAATTATAGATTGGCGAATAGGGTTATGAACAGTGTGCCTAAAGGCCTCAGAAAGAGGGGGAGACCTAGGATGCGGTGGGCAGACAATGTCAAACAGGACCTTGTTAGAATTGGTGTGCAGTGGCCAGATGCAGTAGATGTAGCTCAGGACAGACTTGCTTGGAGAACTAAATTGCTTGAAGATGATGATGATGAATTCCACAGTTTATGTCATTTTTTTTTCATTTGACGTAAACGTTCAAAAATAATGGTGGAATAGATTTGGATTGTAAGAGCTCATAACCCAGAGAATATTTCGCCACATGGGCTTGTAAAGCGTGTATTAAGGAATTATTAAGCATATATTATTTTAATATAGAACAAAGAAAGAATTTCAGTGTCTTGGTTTGTAAGGAAATAATGGCTGTGTTTTGATATGAAGTAATGATCATTGTAATCACCTGAGTTTGTTGGCAGCAGTTTATCGGCGTTTGTCAACACGACCCCCCCCCCCTTCCTTTATACCCACTGCAAGGGAGTCGGGGTAAATGAACGTGACAGTTACGTGATGGCTGCATCGTGCTTACTATGGTGCCAATAGAGATGCTCCCGAGCAGAGTCAAGAGTGGTATAAATCGGATTATGCACTGTTGTGGAATACCAGTTTTTAGAATCTCTGTTTGTTATAAGTCATTCATATTCAAAGGAACGTTCGAAAGAATTCCATGGATCTGTGGTTAATCCTATGGACTGAATTATTCGACAGTCCCGGCACTTCTAAAAATCTAAACTAGTGGTTCTCAACCTTTTATGCTTCACGTACCCCATGGAAATGCGTATGTAACTGGCGTACCCCTTGTATAGACAGATAAAAGTATAGTTATAGTATAACAATGTTTATTTTTACTTTGTTACTAGATCTAGTGACTTTGAGCTCTCACGGCGTACCCAAAAATATTTTGCCGCATACTCCACGTTGAGAACCCCTATCTAAACTATGCCCAGAGTTCTTTTCAACTGCGAGGAAGAAACCAAAGAGGTCGACAGTTGTATATTTGTAGCGTGACGATTCGGACATCAGGTCAGATCTTCTTGGTTTCGACTTAGGATTATAATATTTAGGATATAATTTATATTTATAATGTGGATTACGAATTTTAAAGCACAGTACAGGTGGTGGTAGCCTTAAGGCAAGACAAACAGGGCAAACTGCCAATTGACCCCCTCATTAAAAAGCTAATAATTCTCTTGAATGATCGCTACGTAATTTAATTTTTAAGGTTCTCATTTTTTTTTTACCTCTGAGCGGCACTTCTTTGCACACAATGGACTAAATGGCCAGGTCACAAGGACCCCGAGGGATCAGAGAAGGTTGGGAGAGGGAACCCACTAAACAGCTGTTAGGAGACAGATGTTAGCCTCCCGCCAAAGACGTCCAGCGTGTTCTTTAAATTATACAGGGTATGGCTTTCCTGCACCTTTATGTCCCCTCCCAAAGACAGTGGCCTTTTCAAGCCCATCGTCCCTACTGGACGAAGGCAGGCTGGGAGGTTTAGCGGAGATAAACCCCAAAGCTGACACAGGTGGGACTCGACCTTGGAAACTGCAGATTACGAGCCTGGCGCACTTCCAACTAAACCAACCCCTGCTCTTTAAAGGTCTCATGACCCTTTTACTTAGAAATCGAAGAATATTATTGCTACACTGAATAGAGGCTATAGATTTATACAGATTCTTGCATTATAGTTGCATGCATAGAAAGAGACAAAATTTTAATTGGTGAATACAAAAAAGTTGCATTTTAAAATCTCGCTAATAATTTAGGAGAACAAAAAAACAAACAAACCTGTTGGTGCATTCGAAACAAAATGTCTGAAAAACCCAAAGCAAAAGCTTGACTTCTGAAACGAAAAAAAAAACTTATTAGGACGCTTTCTTTGTAAAACATTTACCATGTAATTGCCACATTTAAGACGAACATTCTTGAATTACAATATCTGTATTTCGTTCTCAGCTTTTCAACTTTTAATCTACATTTAAGAACTCTCTGAAAAGCTCAGGCTGACTCATTATATCATTAATGTGTGTAATGCTTTCACGTTAAAGTTTCCATGTTGTATATCGTCTTAGACACACCATTATCTAGAAAGCGCAGGCCAATCAACCTTACGTCAAACAATAACCTTTTCCAGAAGCAAAGAACAACGCTGTGCATCACGCCCACTCCTCTGTTCATTTTCCCTCTAACAATCCGGATTAGTGCTAAATGCGATTGCAAGCGTCTGAAAGTTCAGTAAGTTCTACCTGATGCACTAATGGATGAATTTATAATTCCTCTGGACCAACAAAATATGCTTCTAGTGTTAGATAATACTGGAAACGCACTCCTAGCAACTGAGTTGTTATTGTCGGTCAACGCGTAATCAAGCATCCAACAAGAATCACACTGTTGAGGTGTTTATTTACGATCACTTTCGCTTTGAGGAATTCGGATTCGCTTAGTTCAATAATGCAACGTGGTTGTGAAAGGCGGAAATGTTTCTCGTACAAGGAAGGAGGTTTTATATATCGAAGTAGCAATGAATTACTTTTCAAAGCCAAAAATTTTATCTGCTATGATAACCAATAATCGAAAATCTATGTTAATGAGTTAATAAATCGTCAAAATAAAAAGTGGGTGGGAAATATTTGAAGGCTTTTAACACATTTTGGATGTCGATACCATACTAACAAAACCAAGTACCCAGTTCGAGTCTGGATGTTCAGAAATATTTAGCATTGGAGGTAAAATGCTGCAGGATTCACTGAAACTTTCAGCTTTTCGTAATTAGTTCATATTCATAAAATTAGACGGCTAATGCAGATAATTTGAAGTGATTGTGCTAACATGGTGTTAGGAAGTAATGCAGTCAAATGCCCAATGAGAATGACAGCCCCCAAGTTTCTGAGATAATCATCTTAATAAACACCAGAACATATGAACTTTCGATTGTAACGTTGAGGACATCGCCCTGTTTCAACTGAACTTCATCACTAAAGTTCTTTTATTTTTACAGATATATCTGCCTAGTTTTCTTTAAAACAAACTACAGTAAACCCGCTGTTCAGGCATCCGGAATCTCACGCGACCTACGTGCATAAATTTTGAATTGAACATTTGAATTTGGTTTGGCAAATTTCAATGCATATGGTATAATTCTCTTGGATGACATAAGACCTAATTTTAAGTCTTCTCATCGACATCAGCTCCTGCTTAAGAATCAAATGCTAGGTCAGTAGATGACTGTGGTGAAATGCCATCCACGTTTCCAGAATATCGCCAGTAACCTACACTGCACATACATATTACATATACACGAGTAATTCTTTTTTTCTGAAATCAAAGTTTAGCTTAGTTTTACTGTTCTTGTTTCTCGGGAAATATTTTTTGTGTTATGTATGCTTTTATACCGACTTTCATTTTCATCATCATCAAGAAACCATAGGTTATTGAGCTCCAACCAGATAGTGCAATTTAGGTTTCCAAATGCATCTGTCTTCAGTTATATATGCTGCATTTGACCACTGTAGACCAATTCTAACAAGGTCCTGTTTGACATTGTCTGCCCACTGCATCCTAGATCTCGCCCTTTTAGACCCTATTTGCTAATCTATAATGATCCATGTGGACGTCAAACCAAGGGAGTCTCTCTCTGCACAATAGGCTATTCAAAAGAGGTTGCCGACTCCTTTGCCTAACCTCATCATTACTTACAAAGTTGAACCACCTAATGCCCAAGAGGTGTGTACGCCTATTTCTCCACACTCTCCATAGATTCTTAAAAGTCTCGGCAGCAATCCCTATTCGTCTGTTATTCTCTTGCCGTACATCAGCATGTTACATGGCTCCCAAGATAATTAAACTGAGATACCTGCTCAAGACTGCAACCATTCAGTTTAACTGAACCACAGCCTGCCTGACAAATTTCATCACTTTAGGTTTCTCTCTGTTTATCACCACTACCAATTTCATCACTTTAGGTTTCTCTCTGTTTATCACCACTACCAATTTCATCACTTTAGGTTTCTCTCTGTTTATCACCACTACCAATTTCATCACTTTAGGTTTCTCTCTGTTTATCACCACTACCAATTTCATCACTTTAGGTTTCTCTCTGTTTATCACCACTACCAATTTCATCACTTTAGGTTTCTCTCTGTTTATCACCACTACCAATTTCATCACTTTAGGTTTCTCTCTGTTTATCACCACTACCAATTTCATCACTTTAGGTTTCTCTCTGTTTATCACCACTACCAATTTCATCACTTTAGGTTTCTCTCTGTTTATCACCACTACCAATTTCATCACTTTAGGTTTCTCTCTGTTTATCACCACTACCAATTTCATCACTTTAGGTTTCTCTCTGTTTATCACCACTACCAATTTCATCACTTTAGGTTTCTCTCTGTTTATCACCACTACCAATTTCATCACTTTAGGTTCCTCTCTGTTTATCACCACTACCAATTTCATCACTTTAGGTTCCTCTCTGTTTATCACCACTACCAATTTCATCACTTTAGGTTCCTCTCTGTTTATCACCACTACCAATTTCATCACTTTAGGTTCCTCTCTGTTTATCACCACTACCAATTTCATCACTTTAGGTTCCTCTCTGTTTATCACCACTACCAATTTCATCACTTTAGGTTCCTCTCTGTTTATCACCACTACCAATTTCATCACTTTAGGTTTCTCTCTGTTTATCACCACTACCAATTTCATCACTTTAGGTTTCTCTCTGTTTATCACCACTACCAATTTCATCACTTTAGGTTTCTCTCTGTTTATCACCACTACCAATTTCATCACTTTAGGTTTCTCTCTGTTTATCACCACTACCAATTTCATCACTTTAGGTTTCTCTCTGTTTATCACCACTACCAATTTCATCACTTTAGGTTTCTCTCTGTTTATCACCACTACCAATTTCATCACTTTAGGTTTCTCTCTGTTTATCACCACTACCAATTTCATCACTTTAGGTTTCTCTCTGTTTATCACCACTACCAATTTCATCACTTTAGGTTTCTCTCTGTTTATCACCACTACCAATTTCATCACTTTAGGTTCCTCTCTGTTTATCACCACTACCAATTTCATCACTTTAGGTTCCTCTCTGTTTATCACCACTACCAATTTCATCACTTTAGGTTTCTCTCTGTTTATCACCACTACCAATTTCATCACTTTAGGTTTCTCTCTGTTTATCACCACTACCAATTTCATCACTTTAGGTTCCTCTCTGTTTATCACCACTACCAATTTCATCACTTTAGGTTTCTCTCTGTTTATCACCACTACCAATTTCATCACTTTAGGTTTCTCTCTGTTTATCACCACTACCAATTTCATCACTTTAGGTTTCTCTCTGTTTATCACCACTACCAATTTCATCACTTTAGGTTTCTCTCTGTTTATCACCACTACCAATTTCATCACTTTAGGTTCCTCTCTGTTTATCACCACTACCAATTTCATCACTTTAGGTTCCTCTCTGTTTATCACCACTACCAATTTCATCACTTTAGGTTCCTCTCTGTTTATCACCACTACCAATTTCATCACTTTAGGTTCCTCTCTGTTTATCACCACTACCAATTTCATCACTTTAGGTTCCTCTCTGTTTATCACCACTACCAATTTCATCACTTTAGGTTTCTCTCTGTTTATCACCACTACCAATTTCATCACTTTAGGTTTCTCTCTGTTTATCACCACTACCAATTTCATCACTTTAGGTTCCTCTCTGTTTATCACCACTACCAATTTCATCACTTTAGGTTCCTCTCTGTTTATCACCACTACCAATTTCATCACTTTAGGTTCCTCTCTGTTTATCACCACTACCAATTTCATCACTTTAGGTTTCTCTCTGTTTATCACCACTACCAATTTCATCACTTTAGGTTTCTCTCTGTTTATCACCACTACCAATTTCATCACTTTAGGTTTCTCTCTGTTTATCACCACTACCAATTTCATCACTTTAGGTTTCTCTCTGTTTATCACCACTACCAATTTCATCACTTTAGGTTTCTCTCTGTTTATCACCACTACCAATTTCATCAGCAGCTGTAATGAAAGAGTTCATTTTATCAACATCATTTGCCAAAAGAGCCGACTTTATCTTTCAAAAATTCTTTTTCAAATTTCATTATTAGGAAACTAACTCTTTCCATGGTTGCTTTCAGTGAAGCAGTTTCTGAAACTTTTGTTAAGTTTTAGCTCAGGACAGATTAGATTTAGAAATGCATTCAATACGAATTACTTATGAAAAACCAATTATATTTTATCTATTTACATTTGTATTGAGGGCATTGTTTAACTTAAATTGTATTATAAGATTGTAATTTATTTTTTTCGTTTCTAAAATGATATTTCTCACGCAACCTGCAAATTCATCTAAGCGGCAACCCTCTTTCCTTATAGATCCTGGATAACCAGGAGTTTACTGTATAAAACATCATCGAACATCTACCTTTGTTACGTAGAAATAATGGATATGATTTTTTTACGTCCTTCCCCAAATACATTTCAAACACATATACATAGCGTACATTTCTGGATCCGATGATAAGGGCAAACTCAAAAGTCTTTCCCGAGAATTTTTTCCATTGAGATTTTGTCGGGAGTGGAATAATATTGTGTGAATAGAAGAGAACTGCAAGATTTCGTAAATTAATGTCATCGTAATATGCTAATTATTTTTTTTCTAAATTACAGAATGAGGTCTATCTCTTATAGAGATAGCAAATGCAAGTTTCTTTCCGTCATATCAGCAGTTCAAATTCCGTTGATTTCACATGTCTACAGACGTAGTGTTTGCAAAAGAGCGTGATATTTCTCGCAGTCGGGAGAGGTTGTCAGTTTCATCCCATGGGTTGGGTTGTTTTATCTCTGAGCGGCACTTTTTTGCACACCATGGGCTAAATGGCCAGGTCACATGGACCCCGAAGGCTCAGAGAAGGTTGGGGACCCACTGGAACAGCTGTTGGGAGACAGATGGTAGCCTCCCGTCAAGGCCATCCAGCGTGTTCTTTAACGTGCACAGGGTATGGCTCTCCCGCACACGGGGCCAAGGCTTAACGTCCCATCCGACGGACGGCGGCCTTTCCAAGCCCATAGGTGTCCCCTACTGACCGTGGGCAGGGCGGGGAATTTTGCGGAGATAAATCTCAACGCTGACCCAGCTGGGACTCGAACCTGGGAACTACAGATTACGAGCCTGGCGCGCTACCGGCTGAGCCACCCCCGCCCTTCTCCCATGTACACCAAAGTATATGTATTAGAGATTATGAGTTTGTTCTCGTGGTAAGATCTCATTAATGATTCGAGTTTGCAGCAGTAAAAAAGGCAGGACATTCGTTTCTTGTGACTGTCAAACCGTTGTGCAAGAGCAACTTTTAAGTCAGCTGTTTAATTTGGTTGTCTAAGTATGAAACATACTACCAGCGAATCAAATACTTAGAATTGATGTGAAGATAAAGTTAAAAGTACAGTGAGTCAACAATACTAATTCAGAATAGAAATGGATTAAACTGCTTAAGTTTTAAATAAATTTATTTCGTAATTTTATTACACTTCTCTCAGCAACTCTGATTGTGTTGCCAACACCGAAAGTCTATTCGACGTTTGAATTAATGTTTTAACCGCAAGCATTATAGTAAAATCAGCGTACTTTTGTTCAAGATAGATTATCAGTGTTGTGTGTATCGCAATGAGAACTTGACGACTAGTAGTGTATTTTGAAAATATATTTATTGGATTTGATTTATTCAAAAGATTAGACCGTATGTAATCAACAAATAAAGACTAAAAAAGCAACTAATAAGTAAGTAAAAACTATTGGTACATTTTGCATCTATGGTTAATAGTTGCTAAATGTTTCTAAAACATAAATGTGAAAAAAATAATAATTGAAACGTATACATTTGGTGGAATCCAAACTTCTCCCTCAAATACGCCTCTATTGATGACCAAAACTGGGATTGAAACCGTCAATTGTAGGAGGACAATTATAGCAAATTGAATGGCAACACCCGATGCTTCACCATTAAAGATAGTAATTTAATAGTGGAGCATCAGGTGTTGCCGATGCTCCACTACATCTCGCAGACTTTGTTAGAAAGTAAATTTTTATACAACACTCACGTTTTAATGATTTATGCAATATGCCACTAAACCGGATGTTATGCTATCTAGTTTTGGCACTCAAACAGGCACAGATAAAAAGCGAAAAAAAATAAACGTTGTCAGGTTGAAATCACACAAAGGGCAATACCAAGTTAGAAGTTAAAAGTCTTCAAAATGCGATAGCTATAGTGCTGAGCCATAATCATATTCCAGTATCAAATTCAGCAAACATTCAACAGTGTAAACATTTAAATTTCAGGAAACTCATGCCCACAGCGTGGGTTATCTTTGAAATGGTACGCGATTCGCAAATTCATCTTCGGAAAGATTAAAATGGAGATAAGTGCCAGGAAATATAACACATTGAAATACAAATGTTTTTTTTAATTAAAGAAAAAAAATAAATAACTGTAGATAAAGTAGAATACATGAAATGAAATTCTTCTAATGTGCAGTAAATTCTTCATAAAACAGTCCAAATAGGAATTGCTTATTATACATTTTAATATAATAAAGCACGATTACCATCAATGGATATCTTAATAACTTAGCGCTTATAGATGTTACCGCTAAAGTGCAGAAATCAGTTATTCTACAGATTATCTAGGTATTGTGCAGATTAACTAGGGTGATCCGTTAACGTGCGGAAAATTGTTTCATTTCTCAAATTACCTAGGTAATCTGCAAATTACCTGGATAATCTGCACATTACCTACTAGGCATTCGTTAAAGTGAAAATAAGATCTTTGCTAGAACAACAGGAACGTTTCTGTACGCTTAAATTAACATAATGTTATTTATCTAGTGTCCGAGAGTAGAGTTGAAACCAGGGTCATCCCTCTGTCAACATGAATCAGTGGTCCGAATTATAAAAAACGCCCCCAAAATGAGCAGGCCAAGTGAGAACGAATCATTTTAGTGATTCGTTATGAAGAATGAATCACTTTACCGATTCGTTCTCACTTGGCCTCCGCTCATCCTGGGCGTTTTTTATAATGCGGACGAGTGAATCATGTGACACGAAGATTCATATTCAAGAGATTCACCACTATGAGAGAAACAAACTTCTGAACTTTAACGATACGGAAACCGTTAATGTGCACGTTACCTAGGTAAAATGCGGAAAACTCTTGATTTCGCACGTTAACGGAGCAAATCAGTTAATCTGCAGATTAGCTAGGTGATGTGCACATTAACGGCTTTCGAGCTTTAGCGGTAACTAGACACAGATTTCTCTATGCAAGCATAAGTTTGTTGCTCACATGCAAGGATGGCTGACTTCACTTCATATTCTCGAGAAAGGGACCTTCATGCATACTCTCTTGTAATTTATCTAAAATTATCATCTCTTTAGTTAGAATTGTAAGCTTTACTGATTCATTTACCAAATACTATTTGAAAGGATTTACGTTTAGTCTAGGTTGAGTTGTTTTACCTTTGGGTGAGACAGTTTTGTTTATCATACAATGATCTACATGCTCAGATCACAAGGTTTGGTTTGCTTTACCTCTGAGCGGCACTTTTGTGCACAAAATGGGCTAAATGGCCAGGTCACATGGACCCCGAAGGCTCAGAGAAGGTTGGGGGAGGGGACCCACTGGAACAGCTGTTGGGAGACAGATGGTAGGCTCCCGACAAGGCCATCCAGCGTGTTCTTTAACGTGCACAGGTTATGGCTCTCCCGCACACGGGGCCACGGCTTAACGTCCCATCCGAAGGACGGTAGCCTTTCCAAGCCCATCGGTGTCCCCTACTGACCGTGGGCAGAGCGGGGAATTTTCCGGAGATAAATCTCATCGCTGACCCAGCTGGGACTCGAACCTGGGAACTACAGATTACGAGCCTGGCGCACTACCGGCTGAGCCACCCCCGCCCCACATTGCCACTGATTACGCAAGTCTCAAAAAATACCAAAAGGTTAATTGTCAAGAAGAAAAGTTTGTCACCCCCACAAGTAGTAGTGCCATCCCCATTTATTAACTACTTATTAATTATTCTTTATAAAGATGAGTTTTCATTTACTATTATTTTTAAGAAAGAACGGCGCGAAATATATTTAGGATAATCTCCAGTTTAAGGATAAGAAAAGAGGAACCTCCACCATTCATAAAAAAAAAGAATAATAAAATTCTCCTCATGCAGCTGCTCGCCACAGAGGCCTGCGAGGATGGCGGGACCTCAGCAGATACACAATACAAATATCCATGCCTTCTCTCGGGGCTGGAACCCAGATCCTTTTGATCAGTAACCAAGTATGCTACCACTCGGCCACGGGTCTACTGAGCAATTCCATTGAAAGGTATTAACAAAGTGCATTCCAAGAAGGGGAGATCTGTTTACTTAAAATTATATATCAATGTATAGTGGATCCCAGCATACAGAATTTAATTCGTTCCACGAAAACTTTCCTTATGTGAAAAATTCAATATTTAAATACAAGACATACATATACTAAAGGTATTATTAGTTCCAAACCAAGAGCAAAGTTAAAATTTTTGACTTTAATATAATAGTTTATAAAATTACAACGATGCTGACAAAAACGTTAGAAGAACATGGTAAAAGATTAAAAAATAATGGAACCATAGTAAAAGAATCAATAAAACAAAAAATATTACGGTAACGTCATCACTAAATTTCTTAGCTTTTGTTTTGTCCTTATTTAGCAGGATGGAGGAAATGGTTGATTGGGAGAACTGTACTCTAAAGCATATGCGCGTGTTTCGCCACTTTTCCACACTTATCAGCTATTTATTCCTTTTTCTCAAAGGGTTATTATACCTTTCCAACTTTTCTTATTGTTTTGAGAATTAATTTTAAGAATCATTGCAATCACTATCAATTCACGTTTAAATGAAAAAAATTGAATAAAACCCCTACGTGTTCAGAGAGCTCTTTCCACAACCAAAAACGCAACGAACAATGTAAGCAAAAGCAGTTGTGCTAGAAAAACTCGGAAATGGGTGTCGATAATTAGTTGAAAAGTTTACTTTGGAGCTTTTTGATTGGCAGACACTGGTCACAGAACGACTTAATTGGTTATACAGGGAATATATGTTATCCGTTATGTGAGTCAATGTCAGTGTATGGAAGGCAATTCTTTAAGCGAAAATGTTATGCAGAGGGTTCACTTTATATACACAGGGCCTTCGCTACCACAGGTGCACCGTGGCGGCATTTTTTTAGGGACTATAAATTTACCGATAAACTAATGTCGGTAATAAGATTGACGGTTTAAGTGCACCGAATTCTCAACCAGATGATCTTCCATTGCTTTTGAAAATGGATTTAACCGTTAATATCTAAGAGCAGACCTGAAGAAAGGTGTGGCAGATGTTCAGGTTTGTTGCCGGCGACAAAATAGTTAACGCCAGCTCTCTATATTTAAATAGGTCCGCTTTTACGACCATTGTTTGAAAGACGAGGTTCTAAAGACCACATTTTGAAAAACATTGTTCCAGTACATACTTGTAGTTCTACGAGATAGCTAGAAACTAAAAAGTTGGGAAATGATTCCATTAAGAACTTTAAACCGTGTTTAAATCATTAAATCATTTATAGCAATGTGACTACGATTTTTGAATCTGTAAATAACGGATTTTTTTTAGGCACATCAAGAGGCAATAAATAACGGTATCGGTGTAAAGGACAATAACATCAACAAAAACAAACAAACAAAAAACCATCAACTCCGTCTGGTTTTTGCATCAGATTGCTTGCGCGTGCGGGAAAGCCCCACAATGGCGTCTAGGCCACCCCACAACCGGCGACACCTATTTTCTCGCTAATTTCCGGCCCGACGCGTACTGCAGCACGTGCGACGCTGACGTCATACTCGGTGTATCCTGTGTTTGGGTGGGCTTTGAACACCTCTACAATGCGTACGTCGACTGCAGATGATCGTGCGCACGTTGTAGTACGTTGAAAACTCCTAGAGGAATGAAGAATGGAAAGAAAGAGAAAGAGGAACCGGATCAGATCGGCCAAGAGCAAGTTAATTGGCTAGATGACGACATTCCGTAGTCACATGACTCTCAATCATCGAATCCAGTGTGTATGGCCTCTCTCTTTACCAAGAGCTTTGCTCTTCGCTAAAGGGGAAGCTTAATTATCACACTTTAGCGAAGGGCTTATCAAATGACGAGCCGTGAAAAACGTTTTATGGCCAGCAAAGAATCAGTGGAATACAAAAGCAAAGCAAGAAGTGGATTTGGTTTCGCAAATTAAATTCGAAAAGCAAATAAAAGAAAGAGTGGAATATGTGAACCATATTACATTGATGTAATTGCATGTTTTCCTTGTGGGAGGCCGTTCAGTTGATTATTGCGCACAGCTCACAACTTCAGTTTTGTAGATACGGGGCTCAACTATGCCAGAGGTGCGAGTGGCAGGATTTGGCTCAGTCGAGAGCTCACCTGGCTCGTAATCTGCAGTTTCCAGGTTCTAATCACAACTGTTCATACCTCAAGATTTTTCTTCACTAACTCTTTCTTCCCTCGGTGAGAAAGGGGATACCGATCAGTTTGGAAAAGCCACAGTTAAGCCGTAGTTCCGTGTGCCAGAAAGCCATATTTTGTACAATACGCTAGATGGCCTTTATGAAAGGTTTCCATCTGTTCCTTAAGAGCTGTCTAGTGGATCTCCTTCCTCTTCTGGGGCGGGGGTGGCTCAGTCGGTAGCGCGCCATGCTCATAATCAATAGTTCAAAGGTTCGAGTCCCAACTGGGTCAGCGTCGAGATTTATCTCCGAAAAATTCTCCGCCCTGCCCACGTTCAGTAGGGGACACCGATGGGCTTGGAAATGCCGCCGTCCGTCGGATGGGACGTTAAGCTATGGCCCCGTGTGTAGGAGTGCAATACCCTGTGCGCATTAGAGAACACGCTGGATGGCCTTGACGGGAGGCTACCATCTGTCTTCCAACAGCTGTTCCAGTGGGTCTCCAACCTTCTCTGAGCCTTTGGGGTCCATGTGACCTATTCATTTAACCCATGGTGTGCAAAAAAGTACCGCTCAGAGGTAAAACAACCCAACCCTTACTCTTCTTTTCTGAGCCCTTGGTATCTTTGTGGCCTGTCCATTTAGCTCAATGTGTAGAAAATAAATGAGTATCAGAGGTAATCCAACACAACACAAGGTGAGATTTTCTCTCCTTCACCTCTGAAGGAGATACTATGGAGGCTCTGAAACACTCGTGAGCAGGATAATGATAACAAACTGGATTTATAGGTTACAGAAAGTTCCCCTTTGCCCAGTGTTACTGGAATGTTGTTACAATTTGTTTAAGAAAGAATACTACAATCTGTTAAGAAAAGTAGTAGCCTTTCTTAAACGTATTGTTCTTGTTTCACCATTATTATGAAAAATCCTTTCCAAACTTCCATCTCTTTTTCTCCAGGGGCGGGGGTGGCTCAGTCGGTAGCGCGCAAGGCTCGTAATCTGTAGTTCCCAGGTTCGAGTCCCAGCTGGGTCAGCGTCGAGATTTATCTCCGCAAAATTCTCCGCCCTGTCCACGGTCAGTAGGGGACACCGATGGCCTTGGAAAGGCCGCCGTCCGTCGGATGGGACGTTAAGCCGTGGCCCCGTGTGCGGGAGAGCCATACCCTGTGCACGTTAAAGAACACGCTGGATGGCCTTGACGGGAGGCTACCATCTGTCTCCCAACAGCTGTTCCAGTGTGTCCCCTCCCCCAACCTTCTCTGAGCCTTCGGGGTCCATGTGACCTGGCCATTTAGCCCATGGTGTGCAAAAAAGTGCCGCTCAGAGGTAAAACAACCCAACCCTGAGCAGGATAATGATAACAAACTGGATTTATAGGTTACAGAAAATTCCCCTTTACCCAGTGTTACTGGAATGTTGCTACAATCTGTTTAAGAAAGAATACTACAATCTGTTAAGAAAAGTAGTATCCTTTCTTTAACAAATTGTTCTTGTTTCACCATTATTATGAAAAATCCTTTCCAAACTTCCATCTCTTTTTCTCCAGTATTAGGAACATCCCAAACTTATCCTTTCTTTTGGACTTTTGTATCTGGAGTCCTAATGTAATATATTAATTTAGACCAATTCACAGGAGATTAAATGCAATCAAGTGTTGATAGAATGCAATTCAATTTTATAGCTACAGTACTACTCTGTGACTTAACCTCAAATCAAAAAATGTTTATTTTTCCCCTGTTTATTTCTAATAAAGAATTCTAGATAAAAGGTTGCAATCGAAAACGCTTCCGTTGTTTTATTAACTATTCCCATTCTACAAATACTGATGATTGCAAGAGTAGAGAAAATTTGCAAGTAAACACAAAATTATTTTCTCCAGCTTTCTAATGGTTAGTAAGGAATCCAAAGATAGATCGCGAGTAATTTGCAACGCCCACATGTCCCAGTAAAAGAATCCCTTGAGATGACCAGGTTCTCTTCGATGTACCTAAGCGTGCATCTTGTAGCTTCTTCTGTGGATGACCTAGTAACACAAATTCTACCTGTGATGTAATGGCGGCCAGAGCTCTGATCCAATTGAGGCTAGTTTCAAAAATAACCAAGCTTCAAATTGAATTATGGACATCTTGGGATTGATGACTTTCTTAAAATCCAATGTTCCACGAAGTCATATGATTCTCACCAGATTCAGTAGAACAGATGCAATATAATTAACGAAAATAAATGAGTAACAGTGGTGAAGCGTCCATGGAAGCAAGAAAAGTAATGGTTCGCTTAAAATTATCATAAACGAAAAAAATTATAAATTAAATATGTGTAAACGTTCTAACATAAAAGAAAAGTATTTTCTTAACTTTAAAATGTTTCTTCTAACATAAATGTTATATTTATATAATATTCACCGAGTTTCTCTGTTATATTATACTGTATAATTAACAGAAGCATCATTTTGCAAGGCTAGTTGGGCTACTGCATTGCGCACAACCACAGTCCCATTTTGCATATTCAACCGAGCAGAAATTTTTCGTATGGACACAACCAGCAGAAAGTTTTCTTATGGATTCAGTTTATCTTGTCGCTTTTTAAATTACTTCATACCTTTCTCACTGACAGCTAAAGGTCGCTAAAGTGTTCGCACAATGATTACTTTCCGCAATTATTTCACTCGATCGACTCACTGCCAGTCATCAAAGTCAAGTAAGCCAAAGGAAAGTGTAACTTTTTAATTATTTTTTAGTGGCCGAGTGGTTAACGCGCTTGGCTACTAATCTAAGGGACCTGGGTTCGAGCCCCGGGTAAGGCATGGATGTATCTGTAGTTTTTCTGCTGAGGTCCTGCCATCCTCTCAGACCTTCTACTATGGTATATAAATTGACAGGCTCCTGTCCAAACCTCTGTGGCAAACAGCTGCTTGAGGGAGTATGAATTTTTTTTTATTTTAGAAAAATTAAAGACTAATCCTCCTTGACCCTTAACTGCCGTATTTCCAGCTTTCCTTTATTCCAAATTATAAAAGTATTTTTAATTAATAATATTTTGTCGGCGAAAGTGAATTGTGCTGTTTTCGTTGAGTCGCCATTAAATCTAACTGTCTCGATGCATATTTGGGAAATGATTTATAACTTTATTATTCTGTTTTACTGTTCCCATTATTATCGTAATAACTAGAGATATTTTTTATTTCTAGTATAGGTATAACAGAAAACATATCGATGCATTTTTGGGGACAACTTACTTATACTACAATTCGTCAAGGCTATGCTCAGTATACGAAAAACATAACTTGTGAAACATTTCACTGACATCAAGATTAAAACCAATGTATTATCGTTCTCCAAGCTTAATGTTGTATTGCTGTAACCACGGTATTGCACTACATTCAAATGTATGCAAGTAGATGCATTGAAAAGGTTTTAAAATTAATGTGACTTAAAAAAAATGTGTGTGAAAGAAAATTTTAACCTCGAAAGTTGTATAAATAATCGTTGAAATATTTGAAAACGGTTTAGAAACAGTGCTCTGATACAAATTTATTGACAACCTGGTCTATACGAATGTAATTTTTTTACTTTATTCTTATTCTAACATAAAAAGACTAGAAAACGCATCTGAGGAATATATTCGTGTATAAAAATCTGCTTTCAACTACGTCGACATATTTCTTGTAAATGACATGTCCCACGCACTTGCTCATACTGGAAATGATTTCCAGATGTTAAGTTTGTGTGGAAACTTTTGATACTAAAGTAACATATTTATAACAGAATTTTGCATCGTTTCGCTTTTTTTCAGTTTTCACAAATTATTATCCAGCGAACATGTTGTATGTCGCGATAGTGATTTAATTGACAACGTTAAAACGGTTAAAGGACATTGTCACAGGTGATGAGATGTGGTTTTATTACTATTGAAACTCCCAGAAAGATTTAGAACTACGTTTGGGTTGCGGAAAATGAGTCACGTCTCTAAATTCTCTGATAAGACTTTCGCTCAAGGAAGACGAATTGTTTTCATTTCCCAAGGAGTGGTTGCCGTGGACACATTGCCTGAAAAAGTGACTATAAATGGCCAATACTACACCAACATTATTTTTCCAAAATGGTTAAGGAGATGAAGGAGCAGCGTCCTATAGAGGCGTATCAACTCCATCTTCATTTACAATGTCAGTGCTCACAAAACCTGAGAAGTTGCGGCCTATCTGGAGCAGGAAAAAAATCAAACAGCTACCACATCCTACATATTCATCAGATCTTGCATCGTGGGACTTTGATTGTTTCCAACAATTAGAAAAGAACTTGCTGAGAAGCCTTTTTCAAGGGTGCAAGACCTTGCAAAATGCGTACGTACAGAGTTGCGAAGTATTCCCCAACAGCAGGTACTGTCGCTCAAAAAAGTATCCGAACACTACGGTTGATTACAAAATTCAGAAAAAATATCTGGCAACGATTTTTTTAGAAATTAGTGACACGAAGGTTGCCAGCTCACTAATTTCTAAAAAAATCGTTGCCAGATATTTTTTCTAAATTTTGTAATCAACCGTAGTGTTCGGATACTTTTTTGAGCAACAGTACCATCAAGCGTTCCAGAATTGGCGTAGACGTTAGCAAATTTGCATAGATGTTGGATGGGAGTACTTTGAAGGAGAGTAAAAGTTTTGTTGAGGTAAGTGCAATGGTTTTTGTTTGCAGATGCACCTTTTGAACGCACCTCGTAAAAAGAAGAAACGAGCTATTGTTTGTCCTTATTCGTCGATCGGTCATTCCGCATGGTTCATTTTTTTTGCTTTCAAAAGAATAACGAAAAAAATATTTTTCAGTTACTAATAAAATATTACTATTTGTATTCATAAAACATTTTACTAGGTTTATTTTTCAACGACACTATAATAGAAAATAAAAGTGAAAATTTTCAAAATTGTAAACAATCCGTTTATATCGAAAACATAATGGGTAGATGCTAGTCTATAATGTAAGGGAGAGCAAGCATTTCATATCCGTCAGAGATTGGATTGGATTGTTTTACCTCTGAGCGGCACTTTTTTGCACACCATGGGCTAAATGGCCAGATCACATGGACCCCGAAGGCTCAGAGAATGTTGGGGGAGGGGACCCATTGGAACAGCTGTTGGGAGACAGATGGTAGCCTCCCATCAAGGCCATCCAGCGTGTTCTTTAACGTGCACAGGTTATGGCTCTCCCGCACACGGGGCCACGGCTTAACGTCCCATCCGACGGGCGGTGGCCTTTCCAAGTCTATCGGTATCCCCTACTGACCGTGGGCAGGACGGGGAATTTTGCGGAGATAAATCTCAACGCTGACCCTAATGGGTAGCTGCTAGTCTACAATGTAAGGGAGAGCAAGCATTTCATATCCGTCAGAGACATTTACACTTTTACCTCTTTTCTTCTGCACCTCAAAACTGAATGTTATTTGTTACAGATAGTTTCGAACCCCCGTCAATCGATGAGAAATATAGGTAATCAGTTTCAGGTGAAAAAAAAGTGAAAGTATTCTTCAAGTAAGCTTGCCTGTGTGAGCATGACAGTAGTCTATAACGAAGCAACTGAAATTTGCAAAATGTACCAGTTATAGGTCATTTTAATCCTGAAGAGAATAGAAATAACGGAAACCACTCTCACTGCACTAATATTCTTAATGAAGAGATAAATAAGCTTCAGATGTCTTTAAAATCAGGAAGGAAACAGACAGCTCATACATCAATGCAATAGCGTAGCATCAAAGAAAGCTGTGAGACTAAACCTCCACAAAGTAAGATGGACTAGATCAGGGCCGGAACTAGGTGGGAAAATGGGTTCATTCCCCCTTTGAGAATGCTAGTGAGGGAAATGGAGGCTAAAATTTATTAATCTGTAGGTTTTTGTATGAATCCTTTTAAGTCTTTTAGAACGAAGTGGTGTCATATTGTAATAGAAACCCAGACTCTTGGCCCACCCTTTTATCTCTTTCCGGTGTGCCACTTCGTCCCTCCCCCCGTTTTTTTCATATAGGGCCTTTATTAAATGAATTTAGTTGATCACATTTATTTTTACGCATAGAAGTAAATCACAAAACGAAGAAAAACAAAATGCAGAAAATTGGGTGCAACATCTACTCTCTCTGCCCTCGGTGAGAAAAGTATACCACTGGGCTTGGAAAGTTCGTCGTCGAATCTCGTAGGACGTTAAACCGTTACTTCCTTTGCTGCGGAGCCGTGCCATGTGCGCTATAATCAATGCGCTGAATAGTCTTGATGGTAGGATTAGATCTGTCTCCTATAGTAATCGATTTCCCAAACCTTCTCTGCGCATTTCTGGTCCTTGAGACCTGGTCATATAACCCATTGTGTGTTCAAAATGCCGTTAAGAGGGAAAACAACCCCAACTACAGAAAGGAATGGGATTCGATCAAAAGACCAGAGCATCGATCAGCCATCCATTGTATGGTGTTTTTCTTCTCCAGATAAATCAAAGGAAGAAATCACCATGTGGATGTTGCCCACCTCTCACGACTAAGACGCTCGAGGAGGGATTTGGAGAGGCGTCTCCCACCCACCTTCTTCTCTTCATCAATCTTCATCTTCATAACACTCATAAAAAGTCTCGAACGTCATGTTGAGAAATGTGGTCTTAACTGTTAAGTATCAGTCTCACAAAATTAACTTTCCACAGTGTCAAATCGTTCATTAGATAATCGGTTTTCACCTGAAGCATAAGACCACGTTCTTCGTGTTGTCTCAAACTTCGCTTTCTTCAAAATCAGCACTGGGCAGTTCATAATATTCTTCTTTCGTAGAATCATAACAAGTAGAATTTTTTGGAATCATCACTCTCCCAGTCACGAAAGCAAGCACTACACATCGATTTGTGAAGAATAGAAATAACGGTGCCCTGTCCGTCTCTGACTCCACGAAAACATTATTTTCCAGCCATAATTAAACACAAATGTATCTCAATCTATTTTTTTTCGAAAGTCTTATTTACATAAATGTCCTCTCAAAATCTTCTCTACTGAAAGCAACATAACCTCGTCGACTCAAAGAGATGTAACCTCCTCGACTCAAAGAGATGTAACCTCCTCGACCTAAAGTGACGTAACCTCCCCGACCTAAAGTGACGTAACCTCTTCGACCCAAAGTGACGTAACCTCCTCGACCCAGAGCGACGTAACCTCCTCGACTCAAAGCGAAGTAACCTCCTCGACCCAAAGCGAAGTAACCTCCTCGACCCAAAGCGACATAACCTCCTCGACTCAAAGCGAAGTAACTTCCTCGACCCAAAGCGAAGTAACCTCCTCGACCCAAAGCGACGTAACTTCCTCGACTCAAAGCGACGTAACCTCCTCGACTCAAAGCGACGTAAGCTCCTCGACTCAAAGCAACGTAACCTCCTCGATCCAAAGCGAAGTAACCTCCTCGACCCAAAGCGAAGTAACCTCCTCGACTCAAAGAGAAGTAACCTCCTCGACTCAAAGCGACGCAACCTCCTCTACTCAAAGCGACGTAACCTCCTCGACTCAAAGCGACGTAAGCTCCTCGACTCAAAGCAACGTAACCTCCTCGACCCAAAGCGAAGTAACCTCCTCGACCCAAAGAGAAGTAACCTCCTCGACCCAAAGCGAAGTAACCTCCTCGACCCAAAGCGAAGTAACCTCCTCGACTCAAAGCGACGTAACCTCCTCGACTCAAAGCGACGTAGCCTCCTCGACTCAAAGCGACGTAACCTCCTCGACTCAAAGCGACGTAACCTCCTCGACTCAAAGAGACGTAACCTCCTCGACTCAAAGAGACGTAACCTCTTCGACTCAAAGAGACGTAACCTCCTCGACTCAAAGCGACGTAACCTCCTCGACTCAAAGCGAAGTAACCTCCTCGACTCAAAGAGAAGTAACCTCCTCGACCCAAAGCGAAGTAACCTCCTCGACTAAAAGCGACGTAACCTCCTCGACTCAAAGCGACGTAACCTCCTCGACTCAAAGCGACGTAACCTCCTCGACTCAAAGCGAAGTAACCTCCTCGACTCAAAGAGACGTAACCTCTTCGACTCAAAGAGACGTAACCTCCTCGACTCAAAGCGACGTAACCTCCTCGACTCAAAGCGAAGTAACCTCCTCGACTCAAAGAGAAGTAACCTCCTCGACCCAAAGCGAAGTAACCTCCTCGACTCAAAGCGACGTAACCTCCTCGACTCAAAGCGACGTAACCTCCTCGACTCAAAGCGACGTAACCTCCTCGACTCAAAGAGACGTAACCTCCTCGACTCAAAGAGACGTAACCTCCTCGACTCAAAGAGACGTAACCTCCTCGACTCAAAGCGACGTAACCTCCTCGACTCAAAGCGACGTAACCTCCTCGACTCAAAGCGAGGTAACCTCCTCGACTCAAAGCGAAGTAACCTCCTCGACTCAAAGAGAAGTAACCTCCTCGACTCAAAGCGACGTAACCTCCTCGACCCAAAGCGAAGTAACCTCCTCGACTCAAAGCGACGTAACCTCCTCGACTCAAAGCGACGTAACCTCCTCGACTCAAAGCGACGTAACCTCCTCGACTCAAAGCGACGTAACCTCCTCGACTCAAAGAGACGTAACCTCTTCGACTCAAAGCGACGTAACCTCCTCGACTCAAAGCGACGTAACCTCCTCGACTCAAAGCGACGTAACCTCCTCGACTCAAAGCGACGTAACTTCCTCGACTCAAAGCGACGTAACCTCCTCGACTCAAAGCGAAGTAACCTCCTCGACTCAAAGAGAAGTAACCTCCTCGACCCAAAGCGAAGTAACCTCCTCGACCCAAAGCGACGTAACCTCCTCGACCCAAAGCGACGTAACCTCCTCGACCCAAAGCGACGTAACCTCCTCGACTCAAAGCGACGTAACCTCCTCGACTCAAAGCGACGTAATCTCCTCGACTCAAAGAGACGTAACCTCCTCGACTCAAAGAGACGTAACCTCCTCGACTCAAAGAGACGTAACCTCCTCGACTCAAAGAGACGTAACCTCCTCGACTCAAAGCGACGTAACCTCCTCGACTCAAAGCGACGTAACCTCCTCGACTCAAAGCGACGTAACCTCCTCGACTCAAAGCGACGTAACCTCCTCGACTCAAAGCGAAGTAACCTCCTCGACTCAAAGAGAAGTAACCTCCTCGACTCAAAGCGACGTAACCTCCTCGACCCAAAGCGAAGTAACCTCCTCGACCCAAAGCGACGTAAGCTCCTCGACTCAAAGCGACGTAACCTCCTCGACTCAAAGCGACGTAACCTCCTCGACTCAAAGCGACGTAACCTCCTCAACTCAAAGCGACGTAACCTCCTCGACTCAAAGAGACGTAACCTCTTCGACTCAAAGCGACGTAACCTCCTCGACTCAAAGCGACGTAACCTCCTCGACTCAAAGAGAAGTAACCTCCTCGACTCAAAGCGACGTAACCTCCTCGACCCAAAGCGAAGTAACCTCCTCGACCCAAAGCGAAGTAACCTCCTCGACCCAAAGCGAAGTAACCTCCTCGACTCAAAGCGACGTAACCTCCTCGACTCAAAGCGACGTAACCTCCTCGACTCAAAGCGACGTAACCTCCTCGACTCAAAGAGACGTAACCTCCTCGACTCAAAGCGACGTAACCTCCTCGACTCAAAGCGAAGTAACCTCCTCGACTCAAAGAGAAGTAACCTCCTCGACTCAAAGCGACGTAACCTCCTCGACCCAAAGCGAAGTAACCTCCTCGACTCAAAGCGACGTAAGCTCCTCGACTCAAAGCGACGTAACCTCCTCGACTCAAAGCGACGTAACCTCCTCGACTCAAAGAGACGTAACCTCTTCGACTCAAAGCGACGTAACCTCCTCGACTCAAAGCGACGTAACCTCCTCGACTCAAAGCGAAGTAACCACCTCGACTCAAAGAGAAGTAACCTCCTCGACTCAAAGCGACGTAACCTCCTCGACCCAAAGCGAAGTAACCTCCTCGACCCAAAGCGAAGTAACCTCCTCGACCCAAAGCGAAGTAACCTCCTCGACTCAAAGCGACGTAACCTCCTCGACTCAAAGCGACGTAACCTCCTCGACTCAAAGCGACGTAACCTCCTCGACTCAAAGAGACGTAACCTCCTCGACTCAAAGAGACGTAACCTCCTCGACTCAAAGAGACGTAACCTCCTCGACTCAAAGCGACGTAACCTCCTCGACTCAAAGCGACGTAACCTCCTCGACTCAAAGCGACGTAACCTCCTCGACTCAAAGCGACGTAACCTCCTCGACTCAAAGCGACGTAACCTCCTCGACTCAAAGCGAAGTAACCTCCTCGACTCAAAGAGAAGTAACCTCCTCGACTCAAAGCGACGTAACCTCCTCGACCCAAAGCGAAGTAACCTCCTCGACTCAAAGCGACGTAACCTCCTCGACTCAAAGCGACGTAACCTCCTCGACTCAAAGCGACGTATTCTTCTCGACTCAAAGCAACAAATATTCGTACTTTCAACCACAGCAATCTAAATCTCTAATGAACGTTATTTTCCCTCAACACTCTAAGTCTGCATTCTTTTGTTTTCCTTATTCTCTTTTTACGTAATGTGACGATTGAATACATTCTTAAGTAAACAATTATCTTTACTGTTTCGTATGTTGTGTTAACATTCATGCAGGATGCTTAACTTGAACCTAATTTGACGAACTGCTTATTGTTAAAATACCAAATTTGTTACTTAAATTTTCTATTCTGCATTCATTTTGAACAAAAAATTCCAAAATGCTCTTTTAAAAATACTGTTAATAATCTTTATTTTAAAATTACACATTTGCACCGTTTTAACCCTCAGTACGCATATACGGTTCTGTAAATGAGATCCCTATACGAATTTCCGTATTAAACTTTTCTATGTACGACCTTAGAAATATTTCTATCAGGTAAAGAAAGCAGCAAAATGGAATTTTACAATTTTATTTGGGGGTTGGATTTGGGATGTTTTACAACTGAACTGAATTTTCTTTTTTTTTTTTTTTTGGATGGGAGGGGGGATAGGTTAAATAACCATATTACAAGGATCACGAATTGAACAGCTGTTAGGTGAAAAATGGAAACTTTCCGTTAAGGCTATCCAGCATGTTCGTAACGTGGTAACGTGTATCAGGTATGATCATTTGATCATCGTCGTCCCAGTGGCCAAGTTATTAGTCTGCTCGTCTACTAATATTGGGAATTTGGATTCGAGCCCTGGATAAAAGGCATGGATGTTTTCTTTCTTGTGTTATCTTCTTCCTGAGGTCGTCTTCCTCACAGACCTTCTCTATGGCTTATTAACTAACCTGCGTGGCAAGTTGAACCTGAAGGGGGAATTTATTCATTTGTTTGTTCATTAACTAAAAAAAACCTCCTTCAGGCGGCTGTTTTCCACACAGGTCTGACAGGAGCCTGTCACATTAATAAGCCAGAGAGAAGATTTCTGAAGAAGTCAGACTTCAGCAGAAAGGCAACACAAATAAAGAACTATTCATGCCTCATCCGAATCTTGAATGCTTTGGTCTATAGCCCAGCATGCTATCCTTTCGGACTGTGCCAGCGTTGAGCTTCATTCCCGCTAACTATATCACTAATGGGCTTTAAAAAATCGCTATCCCTTGGATGAGACGTTAAGTTTGTGACCCTCTGTTCAGGAGAGCTCTACCCAACCTACGCTGGACGACTAGACGAAGGACACGCTGGATGATCTTAACTGGCATTAATAAAAATGTTGATAAAAATATTGGAAACCTAGGCTACGCCAATGACTGTTTATGGACAGCTTTATGTGTAATTCCTAACATTAAACTAACATTAAATTTTCTGTAATTGTAATTATGTATGCGCTTGAATAAAATCATTATTGTTTTCAAAACATGCAGTACGATTTTTTCTTCCAATACTGAATTATAGAAACACATGGAGATTTGAAGTTTTTTCTCCTTACGACATCGGTAAATCTAAATTGTCGTGAGTAGTTTATTCACACCGTACGGTTCCCCCTTTGCACAGTGCTTTCCCCTACTATGACGTCATTGACCGGAAATTGACCTGTGTTGGTCCACGTTGCCTTCTGAACTCTGGGGCCCTATGCTGCAATCAACAGGAAATTGACCCTGGTGTCGCAACTGTCGTTGGCGCTCCTTATTAATAATTAATAATTCATAATTAAAAATTCCTCCCCCTTTTAACCCCTGGCACTATCTAGTGCCTATGAGCAACACTATTTTCCAAAAAAAAAAACTTATTTTAACTCTAATTTTAAACCCTCCTTCTCGAATAGTCTCGATTTTTCTTTATTTCAGACTCACCTATATTTTAAGCCCTGATTTTGCAAACCACCTAGTTGATCTATATTTCAGACTAACCTTTTATTTTAAAACCTCGATTTTGCAAACCCCCTGGTTGACCCACCTATATTTTAAGCTCCCCTTCTCGAATAGTCTCGATTTTTCTTTATTTCAGACTCACCTTTTATTTTAAACCCTCGATTTTGCAAACCCCCTGGTTGACACATTTATATTTTAAGCTCCCCTTCTCGAATAGTCTCGATTTTTCTTTATTTCAGACTTACCTATATTTTAAGCCCTGGATTTTGCAGACCTTCCTGGTTGACCTATATTTTAAGCCCTACCTATATTTTAAGTCCCCTCCTTCCCTCGGATTACAAGTCTCAATTGTAAAAATCAACTCTCAAAGTTGTATTCTTATTAATTAAAACCCTTTCTATTAAAAGTTACCTCTATTAAAAATCTTTTGGTGTTCATTTCGCCAGGACTGCTAAACGTTTCCCTTTTATTAAATTTCAATTCTTTGGGATTCATTTTTTCCAATCCCGTTAATCGATCCCCTAGTAAATAAAAACTCTCACTCACCTTTATTAAAAATCATCCAGCGCTCGTAATAAATCAGTTTACTCTAGATGAGTTTAATCGGGAAAAAAAATTATTCCATCGCTAGCGTACCTCCACGTTAATTTCGGGGAAAAGCCTCATCGGATCCAAGGTTCACGTATTTTACTAGAAGAATGACACAGTAACTGTTTCACAGAAAAATTAATAAAATTTGGTTTAAATTATTCGTAGGACTTGTATATAAGATCTAGCTTTAGACGTTCAACAGACTAAAAGTTTTCAAAGTCCGTTATCAGTGTATCGGAAATCGTACGTTACCTGTTGACATCCTTCAGATCGTTTATCCGTGGGTAGCAACAGCACTTTCGCCACATCACACGATATGGTGCAATCCTTTATCAGCTGGAAGGTCAAAAGGTCAAATGTCCAACGCTTCACTGTGTCTGCATTTGACACTGATAAGGTTTAAAAATAGATGTTTCCTAGAATCCACATTGCCTTCTCAGATTGGACTTTGACCCTTATGTCGCAACCGACCATATTTTAAGTCCTCTTCATAGACCCCATGGTTGACCTATATTTTAAGTCCCCTTCTCGAATTTTCTTGTTTTACCCCTGTTTAACCCATATTTTAAGCCCTCCCCTCTTCATAGACCCACCTATTGATCCACCTATATTTTAAGCCCTCCCCTCTTGAAACCAAACCAGTTTTTGCGCATTTAATCGGTGTCATCCAACGTCCATACTATTTTTAGTACGTCTCCTGTATTTAAGAAAAAAATATTGGCTTTCGTCGTCAAAAAAGAGGCCTCTTTTTTGAAACAACTGGATTTTTTCAGTAGTATTACGTTTTATCACCCTTCGTCCCCTTGCGCGAAACAATAGGATTTCGATCGCTTCAGGTCGTGTTTCAGCTGTTAGTATCCCTCCACTTCGTTCTTAACGCATCAGGATGTCGTATTATTCTAAGTTTGAAATATTCTCGGTTGAATGTCCTCTTCTGTATTAGCAGAACACACACACACACGCTTTGTTCGTTACGAGACATCTCACAGGAAACGTAACGTAAGACAGTCGTGTTCAAAAAATATTCGAACGTGCTGAAGAAAAATCCTTACATCTCCTGAAATATGAGTATTCAAGTTAAGATCTGTGTTGAAATATTTTGCATAGCCACAAGTCTCGTTTTAAATTGTTAGCTTCTTCTGTAGCAAGCAAGTTTCCGTAAGACAATATGTTTATTCTTGCATGTGAACAAACACACACATACGATAACATATGCACATAAAGATGAAACACATACAGACACTTTAACACACACGCACGCACAGAGAGAGAAACAAACATGAAGACGTATAGACATACAGAGAAACGAATATGTGCACACAGATATCTTAACACATACGCACGAAAACATATACGTATAAAGAAACATATTAACATACATCAACATACACACACTCACATACGCACACATGAAATATTTTGCATAACCACAAGTCTCGTTTTAAATTGTTAGCTTGTTCTGTAGCAAGCAAGTGTCCGTAAGACAATATGTTTATTCTTGCATGTGAACACACACACATGCGATAACATGTACACATAAAGATGAAACACATACAGACACTTTAACACACACAGAGAGAGAGAGAGACAAACATGAAGACGTATACACATACAGAGAAACGACTATGTGCACACAGACATCTTAACACATACGCACGAAAACATATACATATAAAGAAACATATTAACATACATGAACATACACACACTCACATACGCACACATACACGATTCACTGAAACACACACACACACCTAGAGAGAAACAAACATGCAGACACAGTTACATCTTGACATATATGCACACATCTACACCTACACACATTTCGTAGTAACATACATATTTACACATAGACACAAACACACACACACACACACAGAGAGAGAAACAAACATACAGACAGACATACGTACAAGACAGTGTGCTTTAGTGTAATGCGGTGCCCTGTGAACTAAAGAATCTTTCTCAAACCCAAACAGTATAACTTTCACGTACGTTCTGATATCAAAGATAATGTGCCTTCCTGCAGTGCAGCACCCCCCCATGGGCTAAAAGTCTTTCTCAAACCCAATCGTAGTGTGTTTTTTCACAGATGTGTTCCATGGGCAGTGATCGTTATCTCTATAGATTTAAATGTGAAGCATAGAGTGTGTATCTCTTTGTATGAAATCGCTTATAATGAGACAATATTTCCTTTAAAAGTGTGCTGGAGATATTTGGAGGTGATTCAGCCACACATTTAAGGTATTTTAATGTTTTGAAAGCAATTCTGTCTTTCCCGGTGTGTATTTATCTAATTTTTTACAGTTGTTTTTTCAGCTATTGGAACTTATTTTTGAAGTTATTCTGTCATGCGTCCACTGCATTTGAAGATATTTTGTCGTTCATTCATCAAATAATTTTTGCTCTTGACAAGAAAATGGGGTGAAATACATGAATGTAATAAAAAAATTAATGTAATGGATAGTGATTTTTCTAGATCCTAGTACAGTAATATTTCATGTGAGAGGATGTCGGGACCTTGGTAGGAAAACAACACAAACGTTCATGTCTTACTATGGATCTCAGACCTTGGCTTTGTTAGATCAGAAGTAACTAACCTGCTGTCTATGAGATAGATTAGAAATATTCTCATGCAGAAAAAATAACTAAACAAACATGAAATCCCGTGCTAGATTGTAGTGAAACACCCTATCTTTGTCGAAAAACTTGTGTTTGCAGCGAAAAATAGCCATCTTCACCCACACTTATGTGCTTATTCATGCGGTGCCCTGTGAACTAAAGAATCTTTCTCAAACCGAAACAGTATAACTTTCATGTAGGTTCTGATATCAAAGATAATGTGCTTTCCTGCAGTACAGCATCCCCATGGACTAAAAATCTTTCTCAAACCCCATCATAGCGTGTTTTTTCACAGATGTGTTCCATGGGTAGTGATCGTTATCTCTATAGATTTAAATGTGAAGCATAGAGTGCGTATCTCTTTGTATGAAATCGCTTATAATGAGACAATATTTCCTTTGAAAGTTAGAAGATATTAGTATGAACTAAAAAAGTGGTGATGTATACACTATCTGATCGTTAAAATCAAACTTTAGCAAGTTAATATATCATTCTCTAGCTAGCGAGTCCGAAATTAGTGTGTCTTTGCTTTAAAAATAAATACGCCTTCACGCAGCTAATTGTCGTAACAGTTACAGGCTTTTTTCATACGACCCAGTAGAAGGGGGTGAGAGGGTGTCGGGATCTTGGTAGGAAAACAACACAAACGTTCATGTCTTACTATGGATCTCAAATCTTGGCTTTGTTAGATCCGAAGTAACTCACCTGCTGTCTATGAGAAGGATTAGAAATATTCTCATGCAGGAAAAATAACTAAACACACATGAAATCCCGTGTTAGATTGTAGTGAAACACCCTATCTTTGTCGAAAAACTTGTGTTTGCAGCGAAAAATAGCCATCTTCACCCACACTTATGCACTTATTCAAACGTACCGAGGGGACCAGAAACTCTGAAAAGAGATAGCGGCTTGGGATAACCGACGAGAGAGCTTACATTACGTTTTATCGGTGGTTGAAGTCAGAGAATGCAAAGTTAGGTCTAGCGGATCGATTCTGGGACCGAACTTTTCATAGAAATACTGAAAATATTGTTGTTTTCTTATAAACACTGAGTTTTCAGATTTTAAATTTCTAAACTTCTGTGGTTCTTTACTGATGTTTTCTATATGCAAAGTATTTTGTGATATTCGTCCATCCGTGTGTACGCAATGTAGTATAGAAATGTGTATTCTCATGCAGGAAAAATAACTAATAGTGAAAACAACTTGTGTTTGCAACGAAAAATAGCCAACTACACCCACACTTATGCGCTACATACCAGGGAACTATAGAACCAGGAAATCTGAAAAGAGCATGAGATAGCGGCTTGGAATAACCGTGGAATAGTCGTTTTTTTCTATCTTACAGTATTTGCGTTGTAATTTTCCGTTTTAAAGCGATTTTTTACAACCATCCCACTACATTTTTATACTTTCTCTCTCGTCACAGTATGTTTTACAGTTATTGTGCCTTCCACTTCCAAAGAATTGTGAAAATATTCACCTATCCACTGAAATGTGTGTGCATTTACAGATATTCCAACACTCTTTACATTTTAGTGATTCTCATTGAATTTACCAACCATTTCGTTGTTTTTCTAATTTTCGTTTATGCATGTAATTTGATTTAACGACCTAGTCACAGGGTGTATCATGGGTAAAGTACTACCCATTTCATCTCTTTTCAGGTTTGTATGACAGTAAAGCAAACTTGCAAACAGTTTTTCATTCTAAATGCTCGTTGTCTGCATATCACCGAAATTCCTCCTCGTATGCCTTCCAAAAAGGTACATTGTAGGTTATCAACTCTAGTATTTGTCATCTTCAGGTATGAAGGCAGGAGCTGCGTTAACATAGCAGGGGTCAGTATCTGCCACCAAACACATCAGCTAAGAGGAGCACGTCAGTGTACGCGATATTGGCGTAGGTTTTTTTTTATGTCGAATGAATATTTTCATTACACGGGTATATTCTTCTACCCCCTAGCGCTTCTCGGAGGAGCTAATGTGTGTCATCTCAATTTTAAGCGTTCTAATAAGATTATTTCATAATCTAAAGGACATCCATCTGCAAGGAATGTATTAATTGCATTCCCTATAATATGGAAAACAGCATTCTCCCTTTGAATTTCATAGAAACAAATTCTTAATGGAACAATAATGCTGCTTTTCATCGTCTGATAACAGTAGGAGATTTGCGTGCGCTTTAAATCTGAACGGTGTGATGTAGAGTGGGAACATCTCTTTCTCGTATCCAGATTGTTAAAGGGAAAATTAGACCTGATGTGTTTTCTTCTAAATGTATATAGTTGTTAAGGTGTTCAGTGTTTCCTATTGCAGGATACAAAGTGGCTAAAACAGACAAAACATTTCTTGTCGGAATTACATACATTAACAATAGCACGTTTTCATTAGTAATTCTCTTGGAGTAGGGATATAACTAGGTCCCGCAAGAGGCCAATGTTCATTTCACTATGGAGTACAGTATCCACTATGTGCTCCTTCAAATGAGGTCTTGATCTTCATGCACATTGAATCCGATTCTCTGTTTAGGGATGATGTAGGAAGACTTGTGACACAATTACTTCGGAAAAACGGGGTGCAGTGTTCGAAGAGGAGGCTTTTCGCCTGAAGCGCACTTGCACTGTAAGGTACCATTTAATAACTATTTTAAACTTTGTCCACTAAATTATTTTTCTGATCGTAATACATGCAATTGAATTTCGTTGAAACATATTTCTTCCCGACACTGTACCATAATTGTGTATTCTTATGGAAGTTGAGTGATTCAAGTCACTGGTTCATTTCTAACAATAGTTTTTCAAGTAAGCTGAAATCTGGAGATGTTTTAGCACGAAATCAGTTTGGGTTCTTCCCAGTATTTTCCCAGTGACACCCCATTATTTAATTAGTTTTTAATGAAGGAAATCGTTTTATCAGTAGCAAATATTGTCGAGCGGATAGCAGGGCCAGAGTTGAGATTTATCTCCGCAAAAAACCGCGCCCTGGCGATGACGCTTCAGCTATCGACACTGAGGTAGCGCGTTCAAATACGACGACGAAAGCCAATATTTTTTTTTTAAATACAGGAGACGTACTAAAAATAGTATGGACGTTGGATGACACCGATTAAATGCGCAAAAACTGGTTTGGTTTAAAGAGGGGAGGGCTTAAAATATAGGTGGATCAATAGGTGGGTCTATGAAGAGGGGAGGGCTTAAAATATGGGTTAAACAGGGGAAAAACAAGAAAATTCGAGAAGGGGACTTAAAATATAGGTCAACCATGGGGTCTATGAAGAGGACTTAAAATATGGTCGGGTGCGACATAGGGGTCAAAGTCCAATCTGAGAAGGCAATGTGGATTCTAGGAAACATCTATTTTTAAACCTTATCAGTATCAAATGCAGACACAGTGAAGCGTTGGACATTTGACCTTTTGACCTTCCAGCTGATAAAGGATTGCACCATATCGTGTGATGTGGCGAAAGTGCTGTTGCTACCCACGGATAAACGATCTGAAGGATGTCAACAGGTAACGTACGATTTCCGATACACTGATAACGGACTTTGAAAACTTTTAGCCTGTTGAACGTCTAAAGCTAGATCTTATATACAAGTCCTACGAATAATTTAAACCAAATTTTATTAATTTTTCTGTGAAACAGTTACTGTGTCATTCTTCTAGTAAAATACGTGAACCTTGGATCCGATGAGGCTTTTCCCCGAAATTAACGTGGAGGTACGCTAGCGATGGAATAATTTTTTTTCCCGATTAAACTCATCTAGAGTAAACTGATTTATTACGAGCGCTGGATGATTTTTAATAAAGGTGAGTGAGAGTTTTTATTTACTAGGGGATCGATTAACGGGATTGGAAAAAATGAATCCCAAAGAATTGAAATTTAATAAAAGGGAAACGTTTAGCAGTCCTGGCGAAATGAACACCAAAAGATTTTTAATAGAGGTAACTTTTAATAGAAAGGGTTTTAATTAATAAGAATACAACTTTGAGAGTTGATTTTTACAATTGAGACTTGTAATCCGAGGGAAGGAGGGGACTTAAAATATAGGTAGGGCTTAAAATATAGGTCAACCAGGAGGGTCTGCAAAATCCAGGGCTTAAAATATAGGTAAGTCTGAAATAAAGAAAAATCGAGACTATTCGAGAAGGGGAGCTTAAAATATAAATGTGTCAACCAGGGGGTTTGCAAAATCGAGGGTTTAAAATAAAAGGTGAGTCTGAAATAAAGAAAAATCGAGACTATTCGAGAAGGGGAGCTTAAAATATAGGTGGGTCAACCAGGGGGTTTGCAAAATCGAGGTTTTAAAATAAAAGGTTAGTCTGAAATATAGATCAACTAGGTGGTTTGCAAAATCAGGGCTTAAAATATAGGTGAGTCTGAAATAAAGAAAAATCGAGACTATTCGAGAAGGAGGGTTTAAAATTAGAGTTAAAATAAGTTTTTTTTTTTGGAAAATAGTGTTGCTCATAGGCACTAGATAGTGCCAGGGGTTAAAAGGGGGAGGAATTTCTAATTATGAATTATTAATTATTAATAAGGAGCGCCAACGACAGTTGCGACACCAGGGTCAATTTCCTGTTGATTGCAGCATAGGGCCCCAGAGTTCAGAAGGCAACGTGGACCAACACAGGTCAATTTCCGGTCGATGACGTCATAGGGGGGAAAGCACTGTGCAAAGGGGAAACCGTACGGTGTGAATAAACTACTGTCGTGTCCATCTTTTCTATGAGAGAATCTTCTGAGCAACACTTCTGTGTACATAATGGTCTAAAGGCCCAGGTTACAAGGACCCCCCATTTGCTCAGAGTTAAAGAGAGGGCCCATATGGCAACTGTTACGACATAGATAGAAATCTCCCTTTGAGATCATCCAGTGTACCCAGCGTTCACAGAGTAGAGCTCTCCTGAATACAAGGTCACGTCTTAACGTTTTATCTGACGGACGGCAGTATTTCCAAAGCCCATCGGCGCCTTCCTTCTCACCGAGCGCTGGGTGTGGGTTGCGGGAAATAAATCCAAACGCTGGCACATCAGGGAATCGATCCTGAGAACGTCAGAATACCAGTGTGGTACTCTAAAAAAACTTTGCCACCCTACCCACTTGGGGATTTTGTCAACAACAGTTTCGGGGCTGGGGATTGGGGTGCTATAAATTAGTTTTGGTGGGGCGGTCCGAAAACTTTGTTTTAGGGGTCCGAGAATTCAGTTTCGGGAAACTCCGAGAATTTAACTTTGGGGGCGGGGTTTCTCAATTACCAAATTATTCGACAGAAAAGTAAAGGTCAAAGTGAGATTTGATATGGAATGAGATATTATAGTTATTGTTTTTTAATCTATTTTTAATGTCAGATATAAGATATGGGACTAAAATAAAATTATAGAAAGACAAGTTTGAGATTTAGTATAATAATACTAAATACCTCCTCAAGCAGCTGTATGCCACAGAGGTCTGACAGGAGCCTGTCAGTTTAATACGCCATAGTAGTAAGTCTGCGATGATGGCGGGACCTCAGCAGAAAAAACGACACAAACATCCATGCCTTACCCGGGGCTCGAACCACCCCCCATACTTTTTGAACGTTCTTACCTAGTGGGGTAACAGATCGGATTCCGAAATTCCGAAATGCCGTCGGACGGGAATGACCTCTGGAAAAGTGAGCCGAAATTTCCTGGAGCGCTGCCGTCGCTTAACTTGGAATGGAGTAGTGAGTAATACGTTTCGAGAGCTGTGAAGGAAGTTATCAATGGACATACTTTTGGCGCCAAACTTTCTGCGGGATTTAACAGTGGAGTGGTGAAAGCTATAATGAACTTATCGATAGGAAGAATTATCAATACTTTTCGCCCCACACTTTTGGGGTGGGTTTACCTAGTAAGAAAATGATAATTGTTTATGAAATGTTTTTTAACTGTTTTTCCGACGGCTTGCTGCTGTTGGTTGGTGAGACTGAGGGAGGTGGGAATTACAGGGGTTACTGCGTCAGATGACGTAGGCAATGGTGTAGATACCTCCTCACGTATTGGACAGCTGCTGGGATAAGGTAGACGGTTGAGGTTCAGGATTTACTCTTTCCTTTTTCTTAAGGTAGGAAAGCAAAAATATTTAAGAACCTTCGTTTCTTTCAAAATTGCTCAGGTCAAACTGCATTGTTCGAAAAGAGTCCACGTAAATTGAAAAAAGCGACCTGATTATTCCAAAAACGCGTAAATCAGATATGTATAAATCGAGAGCTGACAATATTTGCGGAATATGACGTATATAGGCGCCATTTAAAAATATGTTATAGACATATTCAGAAACAATTATTATTCCAATTATGCATTAACAGAAGCAATTTATTATAATTATAAATTGAGTTATATAAATATATAAAATTTTCGGCTGGGTTTCCACCCATCCGAAAATGAAATTTTTTGATAACTGTAAGACATTGAATTGATATTTTTGCGCAAGATCCTAACGAAAAATAACCTTTTTAATTTCATTTTAATTTAATAGTAATAAATGGAAGGTAATTACTATTAACACTGACTCCATTTGAGAGAATTAACAAACATGTGGCATTAATTGAATTCAATGATTATGATTCATCATAATATGAATTCAATGATTATGTACAACATCACATATGAGAAAAAAAATGGATTGCAGATAAATGAATCCAATGGTAATCTTGAGATAAAAACAAATGAAACAGACGTAAGTTTATGCTTCGTAAATGCTTTCCAAAAATTGCTATGGTAGGAGAGATGACTACGTCTTCTGGAAGACCATTCCATACACTTCGTACTCTACGAACAGAGTGGTATTTGGAATCTCTTCTTCCGAATGGTAATGTCAATACACAGCGGGTGTTGTCTAGTCCTGCTACTGACTATGCGAAAGAAAAGTTGTTCGAGATTAAAGTAGAAAAGTCCATGAATGATTTTGTAGCATACAATCAAATCATATTCAAGTCGTCTCCATTCCAGATAGTGCAATGATAATTCGTTTAATCTCTGTTGATACGATTTGGTGCGAAAACCCAATAGCTTTTTTTTTTAAAAAGATTTCTAACCTTTTTCAACAATTTCAATATCTCAAACACGGTAAGAGGACCATACCGGAGATGCGTATTCTAGAATGGGCCGAACTTATGTGATGAATGCTTTTACAAGGGTGCTTATGTTACACTTGCTGTAGTATTTCAAAATCATGTGCACGACATGGTTGGCCTTCATAGCAATGAAATTGCAGTGTTGCAAAAAAGAATAAGTTTGGAGTTCCGATGATGCCCAAGTCTATGTGTCTTTCACTTTTTTCAATATCTGAGGGTTGGGTTGGGTTGTTTTACCTCTGAGCGGCACTTTTTTGCACACCATGGGCTAAATGGCCAGGTCACATGGACCCCGAAGGCTCAGAGAAGGTTGGGGGAGGGGACCCACTGGAACAGCTGTTGGGAGACAGATGGTAGCCTCCCGTCAAGGCCATCCAGCGTGTTCTTTAACGTGCACAGGGTATGGCTCTCCCGCACACAGGGCCACGGCTTAACGTCCCATCCGACGGACGGCGGCCTTTCCAAGCCCAGCGGTGTCCCCTACTGACCGTGGTCAGGGCGGGGAATTTTGCGGAGATAAACCTCAACGCTGACCCAGCTGGGACTCGAACCTGGGAACTACAGATTACGAGCCTGGCGCGCTAGACTGATAGCGGGATATGTGGTGGAGAGTCACTTGTAGAGAAGATCACATAGGCCTCAATGTTGCAGACAAACAGGTCGTGGGTACAATATACTAAATCAAATAGATTTTCGCCTCGAGTGGGAAAATGGACAAGTTGTTGAAGACCATACAATGTACGTGAGTGATAGCATGTCGCTGTGCTTTGTTCTTCCCATGATGGGTTTGCCACTCGACATCATTAAAATTGAATTCTCCTACTAGGACAACAGTTCATATTCATAGTATGCTTGAGATCATTGAAAAAGATTTCTATGTAAGTGAGACTGATGGCTAAATGCGACGGTATGTAATCGGTAATAAGTCGACATTGACATGAGCCTGAAATGAAAAAATCTAAACAAATGATTTCATGTGGTGATGGTTTCATTGCCGTTGGTGATCTAACGCAGATAAATATGCTTTTAACAAACATGCAAACACCTTCACCATATGGTACATCACGATCCTTTCTGTAAACCGAATAATTATCGGGACAAATTACAGAGTCGTTCAGTTTGTTGTCTTGGCAAGTTTCAGCTGTACACTAAACATCAATATCATAATCAAACAGTTATCTATGTAAGTCTGGTAATTTGTTACGTATGCTTCGTGGATTCAAAAATACAACATTGCATCTGTTAACGTCATTCGTTACAAATTACGGAATTAATATGTTATGATGTTGAAGGTATTTGATCTGCTTGATTAACTTTAGTCTGCTTATTAGCAGGTTGAACATTACAGTCATCATTAGCAACAACAGAGAGAACTGGAATCGCAATGATGTGTCTCGGAGCGCCTCTGAATTCTGTGATGAAGATTCCTTTAGGCCGTAATGCAAGTTCCATCATTTGATTCATGTGTGAGTCGTTATAAGATATGACGAAAGATGCATATAAGTCAACATTTCTAGTCTGAATCTTAACACTTCATAGGAGAAATTTTTGGATCTTAGTATATTGACAATATCCTCTGCCGAGATGTTGACATTAAATCTGTTAACCAAGATGCGTTTTTTTTTTTCTAGGAACATTAGCAATAGTGATATTAGGGGCATCTCGGGTACTCTTGAAACACTTTTTCGAGTGTTGGGTGTTGGGTTGTTTTACCTCTGAGCGGCACTTTTTTGCACACCATGGACTAAATGGACAGGTCACATGGACCCCGAAGGCTCAGAGAAGGTTGGGGGAGGGAACCCACTGGAACAGCTGTTGGGAGACAGATGGTAGCCTCCCGTCAAGGCCATCCAGCGTGTTCTTTAACGTGCACAGGGTATGACTCTCCCGCACACGGGGCCACGGCTTAACGTCCCATCCGACGGACGGCGGCCTTTCCAAGTCCAGCGGTCTCCCCTACTGACCGTGGGCAGGGCGGGGAATTTTGCGGAGATAAATCTCAAAGCTGATCGAGCTGGGACTCGAACCTGGGAATTACAGATTACGAGCCTGGCGCGCTACCGACTGAGCCACCCCCGCCCCACTTTTTCGAGGAGATTGTGGGCTCGTTTCGGTTTATAGTCGAATGGTGGGGGACCTTTGAACTGCTAATAGTATCGGCGATGACATGGTTAGCAGATGCGCTTAGAGGAGTATTCTTTTTTAGCAATCATGGCATAGGTTTGTGGTGATTCAGACGAGGTTAGGCTGTTTTTAACAGGACGTATTTGGGAATAACCAAGTTGAATGGTCAGGCTGGGATGATTCGCATGTTGCTCATCTTTGATGGTGTTAATCTCTAGATTTAGTTTTTCTATCTTGGCTAGCAGATGGTTATCAAGATTTGACGTTCATATCGAAATTGGAATCAAGATTTTGTTCAGTTTGGCAATCATGTCCATTATATTTGGTGAATCACTGGGAGCAGATGGCTGAGAATAATTAGTTGTACGTTCATGTAGAACAGATTTAAAGAGAGAGGTTGCCTGGCATTTCACTGTATCAAATGCACTTTTATCAATCTGACTAGCAGTTTTTTTCTGACAAATGCGAACAAAAAATTACAATCGTAAGTCAATCTGGGCCATAAATTCTTGGAAAGTAAGAAGAATGTGTTTGGGGGAAAACAAGCAAGGGAATGTAGTACAGTCGCTCAAAAAAGTATCCGAACACTATGGTTGATTGCAAAATTCAGAAAAAATATCTGGCATTGATTTTTTTTAGAAATTAGTCATCTGGCAACCTTCGTGTCACGTGACACAAAGGTTGCCAGATGGCTAATTTCTAAAAAAATCAATGCCAGATATTTTTTCTGAATTTTGCAATCAACCATAGTGTTCGGATACTTTTTTGAGCGACTGTACACGTCTGCAGTGATGCGTCGCGAGGAGTGCTAGATGCTTGAGGGATGATCGGTTGCAGTCCACTCCTTCAAGGTCAAGAGTGGCGAAGCTGCTGCAACCGTAGATTTGTCTGCCACAGAAAAGTTAAGACTGTTGAATCGCACGCGTAAATGAGATAAAAAAAGCTTACCAGTAATGAGTGTTCATGAGTTAATACATCACAACTGTAAAATCTGAAGTTGTTAAAGTTAGTTAAGAAACGAAAGAAGCAGAGCACAGAAACTCGTGTGCAACTCACACTATAGACGCCTGATTTGTATGTCTTTATATGTCTTTATTCCGTAAACGGCATTTGTCATTTCGTGAGCATCTTTAGCATTACGTTCAGTAAACAGCGTAATTCAAAAGATTTAACGCAATAATTTTGAAAGCCATTCATCAGAAAAGCATAAAAAAAAATCATCCTTGTTATTGCAGTTGGTTCAATATATTTCTTTCTCGTCAATCATCCCTTTTATTTTGTAGATGGTCTAGCATTTTAGAAGTAAACAGACATCATATCTTCACCAACTCCTGTTGGAAATTTTATATAACGGCTCGAAGTGGGAGGTTCGCATACGTACTCTGCACGTGAATCCTATATTGAGTTGGATGGGTATCAGTCAAAACGCCTACGATTCAAAGCTTGATAAACATCTAATGACTGAAGTTGTCTGCTTTATGTGGCATCGGAATTTTTCCTATGGCACAGAAATGATATCTAAGCAACAAGAGTAAATATAATGATATTTTCATGCACTCATGATAAATTGGGAGATAAATAAAAAACGTTTTCTTGAAGCAGCCCACTTGTCAAGTAGATCTGAGTTGGGTTGGGTTGTTTTACCTCTGAGCGGCACTTTTTTGCACACAATGGGCTAAATGGCCAGGTCACATGGACCCCGAAGGCTCAGAGAAGGTTGTGGGAGGGGACCCACTGGAGCAGCTGTTGGGAGACAGATGGTAGCCCCCCGTCAAGGTCATTCAGCGTGTTCTTTAACGTGCACAGGGTATGGCTCTCCCGCACACGGGACCACGGCTTAACGTCCCATCCGACGGACGGCGGCCTTTCCAAGCCCATCGGTGTCCCCTACTGACCGTGGGCAGGGCGGGGAATTTTGCGGAGATAAATCTCAACGCTGACCCAACTGGGACTCGAACCTGGGAACTACAGATTACGAGCCTGGCGCGCTACTGGTGGACTGAACCACCCCCGCCCCTCAAGTAGATCTGATGAGGAGACCATAAGTATGATACAACATAGAGAAGATACGCGAGGGAGATGAGATCTCAGCAGAAAGAAAACATCCAAATTTTACGCAGACGTCGATAGGTCTTTTTATTCGCAAACCATAGTCATTGCTCGAATAAACCAAGTAAAGGTCGCAAAATAAGATAACAGATATAAAAAAATCGCACAAAATGTATCAAAATCAGACCCACTGGCAGATGATGACAGAAAAAGATTCACCCAATGACAGAAATGTGTTTATTTATAAAAGAGAATATTTTTTCTACAATTTTCATCTGCAGTGGAAGGGGGATTTTATTTTGCAGGTGTTGCGGTTAGTAGAAATGTGAATGTCTTTCAGAGGTGGGTTGGGTTGTTTTACCTCTGAGCGGCACTTTTTTTGCACACCATGGGCTAAATGGCCAGGTCACATGGACCCCGAAGGCTCATAGAAGGTTGGGGGAGGGGACCCACTGGAACAGCTGTTGGGAGACAGATGGTAGCCTCCCGTCAAGGCCAACCAGCGTTGATGGCCATCCAGCGTGTTCTTTAACGTGCACAGGGTGTGGCTCTCCCATACACGGGCCACGGCTTAACGTCCCATCCGACGGACGGCGGCCTTTCCAAGCCCATCGGTGTCCCCTACTGACCGTGAGCAGGGCGGGGAATTATGCGGAGATAAATCTCAACGCCCACCCAGCTGAGACTCGAACCTGGGAACTACAGATTACGAGCCTGGCGCGCTACCGACTGAGCCACCCCCGCCCCTTTCAGAGGTGAATACTTCTTTCGAATGTTTTACTTTGTAGGAGAGGGATAAAAGAATTACTATCGAAAGTTAAGTATAATAAATGTGGACTAAGAAGGCACTAACCGCTACATAAATTGATTTTGGAATAAATAGGATGCTATTATGGTAAATTCACAGATTGCATGTAGAAACAGACTTCAACTATAGTTGAAACATCTAAAAGAAATTATGGCTGACGCTGCGGGAATCGAACCCGCAACTCTTAAGATTCATGCCAGAGCGCACTTAAACCACGCATCAGACGCTAAAATCTTTCCGGAATAAAACCTCTAAATCTTTTACTGAGATGTGGCGGACCTTCCGCCATCTATACTTCAGGTGGTCCGCCACATCTCAGTGAAAGATTTATAAGTCTTATTCTGGAACGATATTATCATCTGATTCGTGATGTAACGATAGTGTGCTCCGGCATCAATCTAGACAGTTGCGGGTTCGATTCCCGCCGCGTCGGCGATTTTTTTCTCAGATGTTTTGCCTATTGTTGATGTATATCTCTACAGGTAATCTGTGAATTTATTATGGATGGATTTTAAATAATAAACGCTTGAGAGTGATTAACCTCCTCATTAAGATCTAAATCATTAGTAACAATTGGAAAAGTTGCCTCTTCTGAAGTATAGATGGCGCAAGATCCGCCACATCTCATTGAAAGATTTATAGATCTTCTTCTGGAAACATTTTAGCTTCTGATTAGTGGTGTATGGCAGCGCGTACTGGCATTAATCTGGAGAGTTGCAGGTTCGATTCCTGCCGCGTCAGGAAAATTTTTTTCAGATGTTTTAAACAGAATCCTATTTTTATCTTTTAAAGATCAATGGTTCAGTATTAACTGTTCCTGATATTTGAATGCAAATGTGAAATAAAAGATCTCTTTATTTGTGGTTTAAATCTAAATTTGATTTTTTAAACTGGCTCTCCTTACGAGACACGCTACATTTTTACATGGAGAAATATATCTTTGGCCATCAGGAGAAGGATCAGTAATGATGAAACTCGGATTATCGGATTATATTAATCGATTTGAATCGATTAATATAATCCGATTCAAATCTCGTTTTTTTAGAAACCATGCCTGCAATACACCAATAAAGTCTATGGACGTATCTATTAATGAAGCTTTAAACATTTATCCAGAAAAGTTCTAAATCAGGCTCGTCCCACCCGAACTTAGTAATGAGCCACTGGAAAAAAAAGATTTAAAAAGCCACAGAGAAATTTGTAAACGAAAACATGCATTTCTAATGAGCAATGAACGGGGATAAAGCACTATTTTTAAGGAATAAAAAAAATGGTTAATGAGTACTATGAAGTAGAAAAATCATTTAATTTTGCCTCTAAAAATGTTTGTTAATTTTTTTTAAAGAAATGATCCAGATTTAATATATTGATTATTTGTTTTATGAGCCAGAAGTTTTTTTGCAATGAGCCGCGGATTGGATGGGAGTTGTCGAACCCCGGGTAAAAATTGTATTTTAATAAAGAATATGCAAAACAAAATGTGTTCATGACTTCCTTTTTCAAGAAAATGTATACGTTGAAATGTACAAATTTGTAAATTTCACTATTAAAAATAAATTCAAGCATTTAACAAAAAATTAAATGTCTATTTTTGAAACTTTCTCAAAATACAAAAATAATTTATAAAAATAAGCAAATCACTTATAAACAAAACTATCCATTGCATCTTGATTTAAAAAAAAACTTGAAAATTATAGCAGCAAAAAAATTTAAAAGAGGAAATATATTTTCTTTTGCACTTCTTCTAAAATTACTGAATTATAAATTTAACAATCTTCATCCAGTATAACAAGTTAATCATTGCAAATTGCCAAAGTAAAAATCTTTCTTCTCTTAAAACATTAACATCACCAAGTTTTTCAAAATTATTTGCATGTGCAATGAATGTAATTAGGATAAATTGTAGCTGAAAAGCAGCGTCAAATTTCCCTCGTTTGTATTGGAAAACAATTCCTGTATGCCTTCGAAAAAAACATGAAACGGATTTGATAGAGATTGTTTTTAATGTGTGCTAAAAGGAAAAACACGGTAATACAGATGTCCCGTTACACGGACACCCCCTGTAACTGATGTTCATTTGAGAGTGAGTGAAGTGGATAGTGATAGGCAATCATATTAATTTTAATTATGATGCAGAAATTGTAAAGTCTGAAAATTTGCATCTAGTGGTAATCCGGATTGTAGATCTCAGAAAAATTACGAAATTTGACCATCGAGGTGTCCTTTAAGATCAAATAAAGATCACGTAAAGGTGAAACCTTTACCTTGATTCTGAAAAAAAAAAATCTTGATCTACGAGGGCTGGAAACATGAAAATTGGTGTCTTGGCGGTTTCAGGTTTTAGATCTCAAAATCGTTGCGGAATTTCGGATCTGCTAGGTCTTTCAATGTCAAAGGGGAAATTTAATCGACCGGTGTTATTTAGAGAGCTAAAAATACTGTCTGGAGTATTACGGATCGTAAATCTCAGAAAAGTTAAGAAATTTCTGTTCCTATGCTGTCTTCAAGCTCAAATAGAGATCATTAACTATTAGATCTCAAATAGAGATCGAGAAGGCGGAGATTGATTTCTGGTATGAATAGATGAATTAAATATTGGGCATGAAGAAAATGAAGATATATATTCTTCAAGAAACGATTTTATCTTTCAATTTGTGTACCAGAGTATAAGGCGATAGTGTGCCATGTCCTAGGTCCGTTCTCCTGAGCCCATACCTTTTCCACAATTGTTGAGTACAGGCCTGATTTGGGGAAAACATTTCTCTGACACGTCATAGGCAGAAATGCAAGTCGCAAATAATTTATTTTATTCTCATATTATTAATTATAATAATATTTTATGAGAAAATTAAAACGTTAATGCTATTTGAAAAGAAAAGTGTTAGAAATACTAGTAGAATCTAAACGTTCGTGAGTAACAACATGATAAAAACAAATAGCCATTCATTTATTAAAACTAGAGAATCATCATCATCATCATCATCATCATCCTAAAGCAGCCATAGGTTACGGAGGTCGAATCAGATTGCGAAATTTAGTCCTCCAAACACATTCCTCCTGAGCTACATATGCTGCTTCTAGCCGTCGTACATCAATTCTAACGAGATCCTGTTTGGCATTATCTGCTCATCACATCCTAAGTTTCTTCCTCTTTCTAAGGCCTTTAGGCACAGTGTTCATAACCCTATTCACTAATCTATAATTATGCGTACGGGTAACGTGGCCAAAATAATGGAGTCTCTCTCTGCACAATATGCTGCTCAAAGGCAGTGACGATGCTGCGCAAGCATCTAAAATATAAAGCATGAAGTTTCCTGTTATCTTGTTTACAAAGTGTCCACGTTTCACTACCATAACTAATCCTGGAAAGAACCAAACTATTACACAGTCTAAGTTTAGTCTTTAGCTGTATACACCTATTTCTCCACACTCTTATAGATTCTTAAAAGTCCCGGCAGCAATCCCTATTCGTCTATTAAGCTCATGCCGCACATCACCATGATCTGCTACATAGGTCCCAAGATAATTAAACGGAGACACCTGCTCAAGAGTGGAATTACTCAGATTAACTGAACCACAACCTGCCTGACCAATTTTCATCACTTTAGGTTTTTCTCCGTTTATCACCAAACCAATACTACTACCAATCTCATCAACAGCTCGAACTAAAGAGTTCATCTCATCAGTAACATTTGCCAAAAAGGCTAATCATCAGCATAATCTAAATCAGAAATTTTCAGATTTCTAGACAATTTAACCCCAAGTTCTTTCTTGCAGTGAATTTCGTATAACATAATCAATATCCATACGAAGGGGAAAAGGAGACCAAATGTAGCCTTGTCGAACACCAGAAACAATGCTACAAGCTTTACCAACTATCACATATGACTTGCTGTTATTATAGAGAGTTTTCATTATGTAAACAAACTTGTCTGGTATGCCATAGGATCTCACAATCAACCACATATTATGACAGTTAACAGAATCAAAAGCCATTTTGAAATCCACAAAACTAGTAGCCACAGGTTTCTGAAACTCTAAATATTTTGTAAGAAACTGTCTAAGTGAAAAAATCTGATCTGCACATCCCCTGCCACTTCTGAATCCAACTGCTCATCACACAATTGCCCATCAACAAGATTCTTAATTCTATGAAGCACAATCATGCAAAGAACTTTACTAGAAACAGGAAGTTGGCTGATAAACCTATAGTTATAACAAGAACTGCGATCACCGTTTTTAAAAATAAGTATAATAACACTGGGCAACACACAAAAAGGCTTTGAAATGAAAATAGTCAATCTATACTAATTTCGAGGTGCTGAACACGAAAATGACAATAAATTTCGCCGATTGGCTCTTGTTTAGGAGAGACAGAGATGATCATGTATAAATGACTCAGTCCACATTGAGTACATGCGTAACCATTTAGCAACACTGTATTTTAAACTCCAGATTGCAACATATTGCGCTGTATTGCATCAGCCAGCCAAACACACAACCCCCGAGGATATTGCATAATTGTCTGATGCAATGTAGTTGAGTCATGATATCGAGGCTTTACGATCATGGACAAAAGATGGTGCAATCGTTAGTTGTAAGCGACGTCTCGTAGGATGAGCAAGTCTTTTGAGCGACTCCCATTTACCCCTTAGTCATAAGTGCAACAAAAGTGATCCTTGCAGTTTTAATCCAGCAGTAGTGATGCCTCGTGACTGTGTTAATAGTGAAGATACGTTTTGTTAAGATACGTTTTGTTACATTCGCGGGGAAGTGACGTTTGCAAGACAGAAAAGGGCCATTACTCAAATAGTGAAAGCGGTGTAAAAGTTTTATTTTGGATTCAAGATCGGGGAACAGGACAAGGACTGGGCCCCACACATATGCTACAGTATGTGTGCAAGAAATCTTCTGAAGTGGCTGAAAGGCGAAAATGTGGCGATGTCTTTTGTTATTCCTATGGTTTGGAGAGAGCCAAGCAATCATGAAAATGACTGCTACTTCTGATTGGTTCCACCTGTTTCTGGAGGCATCACAAGGAAAAAGAAGTGGACAACAGCGTACCCGAATGTACAGTCTGCTCTTCAACCACTTCCGCATGGCGAAGGTCTTCCTATTCTCAACATTCCAAAAGAATTTTCCATCGACTCAGGCGATATGTAGGGAAGAGAACCGACACCGGGTTCTCTGCAGCTTTCGGTGTCTAATGATGGTCCATATGTCTATCACAGTGCATCATCTGCAGCACACATTATTGCCGAAGAAGAAATGAACGTTCTTGTTCCTGATCTGGAGCTGTCCAATGCCAAAGCAGAGTTACTTGGATCAAGTTTAAACAACGGAATCTTCTCAAGGAAAATGTTCGACTGACTTCCTTTCAAACTCATCATGAGAAGTTTGTGCCTTACTTCAAAGAGTAAGATGACCTTGATTTCTGCTCCAATGTAGATGGTCTGATGAATGACCTCGGAATAACACTTGACCCTCAAGAATGGCGACTATTCATAGACTCCTCAAAATTGAGTCTCAAGGCAGTGTTGCTGCATAATGGAAATCGACTTCCATCCATTCCAGTCGGACACGCTGTCTACATGAAAGAAACCTATGACAACCTAAAACTGCTGTTCTACTGTCTTCAATAAAGCAAGTATAGCTGGCATCTCTGTTGTGACTTCAAGGTAGTGGCTCTGTTGATGGGTCTGCACCTGGGATATACGAATTACTGCTGTTTCTTATGTGAATGGGACAGCCGAGCAAAGACTTTGCACTAGGTGAAGAGAAACTAGCCACAGAGACAATCTTTGAAGGTCTGAGAGAAGAATGTTGAACACCCAGCACTGACAGAAATGCACAAAATTCTACTACCGTCCCTACACATCAAACTCGGTGTGATGAAAACCTTCGTGAAAGCCATGGACCGGACTGCATCAGTTTTCAAGTACTTGGCTGGCAAATTCCTTCGACTCGGCGAAGCGAAAATCAAAGAAGGAATTTTTGTGGTCCTCAGATCCGCGAGCTGTTCAGAAACTAGATGTTCGACAACCTGATTCAGGGTGACAAGAAAAAGTCTTCGGAAGCGTTTCATCTGGTGTTAACTAAATTGTTCAGGAATGTCAGGGTAGACAACTACAAGAAACTGATTAAGGACATGTTGTCTCTGTATCACAAACTTGGCTGAAATATGTCCTTAAAGATCCACTTTTTCCATTCCCATTTAGATTCCTTCCCCGACAACTGCAGCATGGTTAGTGATGAGCACGATGAACGTTTTCTCCAGGACATTGTAACGATGGAGAAATTATTCCAGGGAAACTGGTCCACTTCAATATTGGCTGACTACTGTTGGACGCTCTCCAGAGATGATCCTGAGCAGCTGTACAAGAGACGGGCAAAGCGATGTCGGAAGTAGAAGTGGAGTTTTACCAATACATGTCATATGTATGTATTACTCTATTACATAAGAAAATATTGCGGATTTCTCCGAAATTATAGCCAATTTTGCATTTTCATTGTGATATTCGTGTTCAGCACGGAGATTCTTTAGCACGTGATTCAACACTTGAAATCTTTAAGAAATGGCTACTTTTATCTCCGATGCATGACTTTTATGAAAATTTGTTGCCCAGTGTAATAGGTCTTGTAAAATATTTAGGAACAATGTCTTTATCATAAAAGATTTCCGAAATTTCAATCAGCCTTGTGGTGACAGAAACGTTCTCAGCTCTAAGCATTATAGAAGTAATTTCATCTACCAATGCGAATTTATATAGTTTAAGTTTAGAAATAGCCAAAATAACTTTAGATTGTATTATAGGACCAATATTAAAGCCACCAATATATCTATCATCATTACAATGAGAGTAGAACTAACAACATTGTTTAGAACATCACTGAAATGCTCAGCCCACCTAGCCATGACAGAATCCTCACCTTCTATAACCTTACCTTGTTTATCCTTCAATCTCTGTATATCTGTCATTTTTGTTTGTTTTTTTCGCACAAAATATTAACTATCGGGTACAACACTCTGCTGTTCTGCTAACTACTTCATCGGCTTTGTCAACCAAGCCATCTGCCAAAGATCCTTATCAGCTACTAACTGATACTTTACATGTTTATTAAGGTCTTTGTAACGCTTTTTGTTAGATATAGGGTGTTGATTAAGGATACTGCTACAGTTCTTTCTTTCCAAAATACGCCCCAGCGCATTATTTCTCAAATAATCGTGCCCCTTCTGCTTCCTTTTAACTAAAAGAGTACTGTTAGTTTACTAAAGAGTTTACTAAAAGAGTACTGTTAGTTTCCAAAAAAAGCCTGTTCAAAACATTCCATTCTTCCTCAACTTCAGTAGTAAGCAAACCATGACTCTCATAATGACTAAGTAACCAATCATGGTAAGCTTTCGGTATAATTGGGTCTACACTCCAGAACTGACAGAAATGCACAAAATTCTGTTACCGTCCCTACACATCAAACTCGGTGTGATGAAAAACTTCGTAAAAGCCATGGACCGGACTGCATCAGTTTTTAAGTACTTGGCTGGCAAATTCCTTCGACTCAGCAAAGCGAAAATATTTACCGGACTTAACACACTTCTGAAATTTAAGTTGCAAGACACTTTTAACAAGATTATGGTCAAATTATTATTAAATTATTAAATATTAATAAATATTATGAAATTATTAAGATTAGATACAATTTCAGCTCCCATGTATGACCTGGTATTTCTAATAGACTAGCCCATTTGCTGTTAATTAATATAAAATCTATCATATTCTTAAGCGGCCCATCTGGTGAATCCAATGTGTACTTATGTATGTCACGGTGTTTGTAATAAGTGTAGTTATTATCAAACCATTAAGTATATTTATCTGTAGGAGACATTGTCATTGCCTTTGCAGCTACCAGTACTAAAGGTACCTATCATCTCTCCCCAAAGGTCAGAGTCAGCACCAATTTTGGCATCGAAGTCGCCTAAAACAAGAGTAATATCTCATTTCTTGACAGAATTCAAAATATCCTGAAGTTGTCCATAAAACTATCTTTGTCATCCTCATCGGGGACATAACATCAGATAACTACAAGAAATCTTTAATGCATGTCTGAAATTTAGCTGTAAGAAACCTTTCATTTAATGCTCTCATATCCTAGAGCAGCATTGTCTGCTGAAAAGCGTGTCTGCTGACAAGCAAACCTATGTCTTGAAGTTGCTTTTTATCTTCCCTTACTGAATAGAGATATTTAAGATTATTTTTAAAAATCTGACCTTTATCTTCCATATGGTCTCTTGCAAGCCGAGAATATCTAAATTATAAAGGTAGAATTCTTGTGTGAGGACATCAAGAGAATAAGCTCTGTGCAGAGTTCTCACATTCCAACTATCTCTGGAGAGAAAATGGTAAGTGGGATGCTTAAAGAATCTACGTTTATTGTGAGAGGGAATGCTGACAATATCAAACAGCTCCCTAATCGCAGGCATGGGGCAAAGACCGGTGGCCATCTGGCCACCGGTCTTTGCCCCATGCCTGCGATTACTGGAAGCCATCTACATTGGAAGACTTCCTCCAATGTAGAATTTGACGATGCCCGTAGAAGTGAGAATTGAAGTGCCTGCGATGGCCTCTGATCAGTAGTATCCACCAGTTGATAAAACGTATTCTGTGAATCTATTTACTTGGGGTAGTCAACCCACAAACACACAGAAAACATACGAAAGATTTTCCCTCAACAGACGCCCACCAGTTCAGCAAATTCAGCATCCATAATCAAGCTCAGAGCCATTATTCCATTCCACTTGGTGTATATAGTCAGCACCAGGACCCTGTGTTGTTGACCACTCCTCCGCAGGGTAGAAAACACAAGTAGTCATAATAGTGTAGAGCAGTAGGCCACACTGAACTGGCAGGCTCTCCTTCCTTCCCTTCCACAAGAGAATATATTTTTTTTAAAGTTACTTATTCTCTGTACCTCGAGAAGACAGGGTCGGACATTACATGCTAGGCCTGGCAGGTTTGGTGCATCACCACAGAATCATATATCACAGGTGCATATTATCACAAAGTGCGTAGCTCTCGTTCCAATGACTAGCTAGCTACCAATACAAACCTACGAGAGAATACATTAAAAAATTAAAACCCATACAGTACTCATTGACACTATAAAGGGTGATTAAAAACCTGATATTATAATTAAAAAAAAACTATTTTACAATTTTGTTTTAGCAATTGGAAGAAATATTTGATATTAAAAAATTTTGCGCCTGAGATCCAGGTCACATCGAAATTTTCTACGATAGTGGTTCTCAACCTCTGTGAGATCGCGTCCCGGTAAATTCTTTTTCTATAAGGCGAGGGCCCGGTCCCAAAAAATTTACTTGTAAATACTTTTCCATTTTTTTTAAGTTCATATATTAAACTAACATAAGTATTAATAATTAATTATGGCATAATCATAAAGAGTATTAGCACACTTATGTATAGGGTGTGGGATGCTGACAAATATAAAATTACATTTAAATTAGTTATCAAATTACTGGCCTAATGAAATCTTGTAGCATATTGTAGTTTCCTCAGGCCAACATCATTAAATTAATTTGTGCTGATTTTCATTGATATAGCCCATTCTGATCACCAAAAATTTATAATATTTTTCCGTTTAAAATTGATTTTTGTGTTATTAAATTGATTTTAATGATGTTAGTTTGAAAAAAAAAAGGTAGTGAGAAAAATATTTATGCATTGTAACTCACCATAGAAGTTAGCTTAGCAGGGGAAGCAGCAGAAGGACGTTAACTTGTCGACGAAACACATATTATCACATACACAAGCCAAATATTTATGTATGCAAAGTATGTAACTTAATAAATTAAAATGTATGAATCTCTCAATTCTAAACACTAGTTCCAACACTTATTAATATTTTGAATTTAAAAACGCAGAACTTTAACACAGCATTATAAGTTATTGAAAAAGTTAAATTTTGTTTCTTTTATTACAACTGAGGTTTTGAAGGTTTTAGTTAGCCTAGTGAGACTTTTGTTGCTGCTTTCTGTCCGTTAGTTTATTAATTATGGGATGAATTGAAGAGATGGCCAAACCGAGACCGTCAGAAATACGTCCTTACAAAGACGTCTGGTTACAATTCAATTTTATGGACCTTAGCTGCGTTCAGCACTTCTCAAAATAAAATGACTTTATAGATGTTCTTGTAGTCTTTCTCAAATCAGCTTAATTTCACCTGAATGCTGCTTTATTTGACGCAGATTCACCTGATTGCAGGCATTCATTTCATGAGGTGAAAATTTTCACTTTCCTGCACACAAATCCCTTTACCGACCTTAAAACCCGTGTGAGAGGATAATTTTAACCCTGCCTACAACACCTGGTTCACACAGATACGAACCTTGCTCCTTCAGAGTTTCCGAGATAGAGACATGTAACTTCGATGTGCAAAAGCGAAAGTGATCTCTGCGTTTGTCCACAACACTCAGTCTGATGTCTCGTGATGACTCGTACTCTAACCTATCGACTACAAGTGACAGAGATGCCATAAAGCCATTTAGTGCACTCGCTCCCTATGGGGAATATTCCAGCTTGGACCTGATTGACAAGTAATGAGCCATATTCCCATTTAAGACACTTTTGAAAATACACGAATAATATAGATATATACAATAACAATAGATAAATTAAGAAAATAAATTAGAGGGACACGACATCAATGAAATTCAAATATTGGCAAGACGATCTTTGTTCTTCGGTGGCCTACCACTAATTCCACTCCATATCCCACCAATCTTGGGGGCGGGGGCGGGGGTGGCTCAGTCGGTAGCGCGCCAGGCTCGTAATCTGTAGTACCCAGGTTCGAGTCCCAGCTGGGTCAGCGTTGAGATTTATCTCCGCAAAATTACCCGCCCTGCCCACGGTCAGTAGGGGACACCGATGGGCTTGGAAAGGCCGCCGTCCGTCGGATGGGACGTTAAGCCATGGCCCCGTGTGCGGGAGAGACATACCCTGTGCACGTTAAAGAACACGCTGGATGGCCTTGACGGGGGGCTACCATCTGTCTCCCAACAGCTGTTCCAGTGGGTCCCCTCCCCCAACCTTCTCTGAGCCTTCGGGGTCCATGTGACCTGGCCATTTAGCCCATTGTGTGCAAAAAAGTGCCGCTCAGAGGTAAAACAACCCAACCCATCAATCTTACCACCTTGCAACCAATCAAGGACGACTAAAATTTTCAACATCTGCGGAACTTCGAAAAATTCATTTGCGCACTGCACTGGCAACCAAGTTTTCAAAGAAGGATATTTCCAAAGGTATAAAGGGAGATAAATCTCAAAGCAGATTCAGTTAGTATTCAAATTTGGGGAACATCAGATTGTGAATTTGAAACTCTACCGACTGGCCGAATTCGTGCTTCTGGGAAAAGAGTAAAAGATTCACATTTCAATATTAAACAATGGGGTCAGTCATAATACTTCATTTCGAAGGATAATTAAATCGGATTGTTCGTTAAGATACTTTCGTTCTTTATGATACTTTCGTTCTTTATCTGATGATGGTTCGGCAGTTTTCACTAAACATTCTTATGAAGTGTAACATCATCACTTAAAGTTCTAACTTGCGTAACTGTTTCAATAAAAAAAAAACTAATATCGTTGAAAATTGTCATAGAGAGAAATTTTATTCACATCTTTATTTGCCGAGGTTTTGTTTCAGAAACTCATATTTATTTATTTGTAGTTCTAAATAAATAAAACGTATTTTACTTTTATAAGATTATTTTCCTACCAGAGCAATTGATATTTAACTCTCACCACATTCCCAGAAAACATCATCTGCCTAAGCGTTTGAATGGTTGAAATTCAAACAAGTCTGCTTTAACTGCATTTTTACTTTTTTTTAGCGATTTACAGTTTTCAACGTAAGAAATTTAATATGTTGTTCGTAATTCATTCATCTATGTTTTTCCTCAGAAGTAAGAATCGTCGAGAACATGATATATTTCATATTTTCAGCACTCTATCATGCAACTAGCGAATATTTTAAGAATGAGGAAATGCTTTTACCTAAGAAACACTTCCGGTTAATGCCTTAAATGACAACAATAATGCTTTGAGAGACAGTTATGTCAAAATGATTGGAAAGAAGTACAAAATTACCCTTGTGGATATTAAAATATGATTCCTGATTACTTATGTCACTGGGCTGCAATTAAATATTGGTTTCTGATGCCTCAACATTGTGTTTAAGTATACGTAACAGAGGCATAAGAAGATTCAGAGTTTGAATGCGAGAAAATATTTCTCTTTGCTAGACATTGTTCATCCAGAAACATGTTCCAATTTGAAGTACTGTTGAGCTGTTATTGTGTCCCCTGAAGACGGTAACTTTTACGACAATAGATGCATCAATCGTTACGGTTATTAAGCTCCGATTAAGCAGACATCCCTTTTGAAGTGTCAATAACAAATTTAAAACTCCCGCATTATCTTTCCTAGTTTACTGAACGCTCGAGAAAAGCTTTTGTGACACATTGTCAACGGTGTTTTAGAAATGAGTTGAACATGTTTAGTAATTAGTTAGGGATTAACTTGCATCAGATAAAGAGGCAAAGAAACAGAGTTGTTGGTAATAAACTCTGCTGCTGACATTTTGCCACGAGAGGTGGCTTTTAGTTATTCTTTGTTTTGAGAATGAATATTAAAAGTTTGCGAAATCTTGTCTTGGAAAATGAACAACAGTCACGTCATATTAGTTTCTTGCTTCTGATGTCGCCCTAAATTAGTAAAACTTCAATTGAATATGAAGGAAGGGGGATGGCGAGTTTTTGACATTTACACGTTCATATACTAGGCATTTTGATGTTCCTTTGCTTCAACTAGACGTAGTACAGCACCAAACCAATGAGGAGACCAACTAAGAAACTTCTTTATTTTGAATAGGGAGATTTTGCGTTAGTTTGATCAAATGCAAGAAAACAAATTAGCAAAAAGAAATATTCCTAAATCAGAAGTTCCAAAACTTTTAGGCATCATTCCCTCCCACCACTTTTGATTTTTGAGAAAACCTCATTCCTCCCGACATCTCATTTTGTCATCATACAACCCAACTATAAATAACAATTCAATTCATACTTAAAATTTAAAAATAAATATAAATAATTTCTCATCGTTGCCCCCTCTTGGAATATCTTCACTCACCCCAGTTGGAAACTCTTGTCCTAAAGACTTCAGAAAAGGAGTCGTTTTATACATTAAAATCACTCGTATGTTTAGAGTGCGGAGATACTCAGTTAACCATTGAAATGTTTATTTAAACACAAGAAAATAAACTTAATGGTAAAATAGCTTCTTATAAAACTCGCAAAAGGAAGATTAATTTCTTAGCTTGACTCTGATCATAACCTGCATTACTTGAAATCTTAGTCTTGCCTGACTGTTTTGGATTCTAGACTTTTTCTACCTTATAATACATTCTACTATAAGAACTAATATAAGACTATAAGAACACAAATCACTTCAGAGATAATGGGATTATTTCAATGAGAATGTAATTTACATTTTTTTGAGTCTAATATCCACTAATAACAGTAATATCAATTAATGGATGAATCGAAAGTGCAAATCGTAATATATTATATTTATAAAGCACAAAAATATTATTTTATTTATTTCTTAACACAAAAAGAATCAAAATATCTGCAGTCCAAAAAGTAAAAACAACAACTCTATTTTAAAACATAATCCATTCCAGATAAAGAACTGAGGGGAAAATCTGAAGATCAAAGAACGCAATTAACCATTAAAAAAAGGAATCACATCCACGTGAGTTCTTGCAAGAACAACTCACAGATGTAATTCTGCCACATCAAATAGTTTCACACCTTATGCGAGATATAAGTACTTTTTCTAATGCGCATTCTTTATGGAATTGATCAATTAAAAATACTGTTTTTCATTTCGGAATATTACCAATTACACAATGAAGCATAATTTCTTTTGCACTGGTATATTAGCGACTAAAAGAATTGCCGGGTGTTGATCAAGTCGTTGCTAACGCACTCAACGCGCGCTCCCATAGCTCACGGCTTCGCCTCTACGCAAATTATGGAAATTGTATTTCCGTTTCGACAGAATTTGGTCTCCTATAATTCCCGAAATATGTGATCGAATGATTCCAAATTTCATACGCGGGTTTCCACTTTGTGATCCCATATTGGGTAAAAAATCAGGTTACTACCTGCAATAGGGCACCTTAACCCTTTAACTACCACAGACCTTGGAAAACGAAGTACCTCAGAATACCAAACCGGCCGAGTTTTGAAATGGACTCTTCCTAGTTTGTCGTCCCCCCTTCCTTCACCCGAAGGGCGAAGGAGTTAACCGCAGCCAAGCCAGGCAGAGCTCCCTTCCACTCCGTAAATTGCCTCTCATTAAGCTGAGCATCCCTTCACCTCGAAACCCATATGGTCATAGCTACTACCCATTGAACACGAGATATCAGACTCCTGTGACATTTACTCTTAACTCCTTTCCCAAAACAGTTTTTAAAACGCATGCATGTTTGTCGATATTTGAAAAGTTTTTTCATTATTATTTTTTAATAATAACTTTTAAAAGCTATTTAAATTTGTTTTTCTACTTAAAAACTGGCATAAGGTTGTAATTACTTGGATTACATCTTTTTACATAAAATAGATGTCATGATTTGAAATTTTTAAAAGAAAAAAGTTTCCAATGTTTCCATTTTTTGGATTCTGATGTCAGTTTTCTAACACCCAGCAAAGAGAAAGCTGTTATTAATAGTCGAATGTATGATGAAAAAAAATTAAAGAAAGATTATTAAAATAGAAGACCAAAAATAGAAAGCAGTAAGAGTGCTGAATTGATTTTTAAAGAATAGATTTTAATACAATTGTAGATAGTACTCTAACATAAGAATCAAAAATAATTTTGTGAGAAAGGTTTGCATCTGAGATAAAAGTAATCGAAGTGGATATTGCAAAAGATATCCGAGGAAGCAAAGACTAGATAAAATGGGAAATAAAGAAACTAAAGCAATCAGAGATTACATAAAAATATTGGAGGTGTAAAAAATATTATCAAAATGAGAAAGACTTATGAATATGATGGATAAAGGAAGAGGGCTAAATTTAATATCTAAATTAGAACCCGCAGGAAGAAGACGGTGAAAGAGATGGAAAAATGGTATGAAAAAAAGAATGCCGAAAAGAGGACTTCAAGAGCAAGATTGCAAAGATAAAAATAAGTGGATAGAGAGAGATGACTGGGACCACACAGCTTAAACTTGGGAGGGTGAAAAGAATAAAATATTCTATCATTATACTTTTTATAGAATACATTGTTAAGTAATTGAGTAAATGATTCAATTCAGCAAATGATTAAATCAAAAGTAGTCTGTTCTATTTTACATTTCAGATATCAGTAATGTGCCTAAAAAGTCTTATGGGTGGACATACTCGAGTCCATGGACAAGATCTAGGGAGGGGGGGGGGGCATCTCCTATTCCTTTCAGAATCATAGTAAGGGTAATAGAAATAAATATTACTAAACTTATTTATGTTTCATGGATTTTTCAAAAAAAAATTTAAAAATTTAAAAAACAAGGGGAAAATGATATATTGCATTGGAAATACAGCCTCTTGTCCCCCCCACTTTCCGTTTTTTCTGCTCGATTGTGTTTCTTGTTTGCCTCTCTTCTCGATTTTTTTTTTCAGATCCGGGTCTGCTCATGTCTATTGGGGTGAGGAGGATGGAATGATGCTTGAGTTAACATATTTCATCTGAGCGGCTCTGTTTTCTGCATAATGGGCTAAATGTCCTGGTCACAGCAAAGACCCATGTACAGCTGTTAGGAGACAGATGGAAGCCTTGCTCAATCTTACTGTTTTAATGGCACAGGCTATAGTTATCCTGCACACAAGGCTAAAATTTTACTTCCCATTTAACTGACGTCGGCCTTCCCAATCCCCTCAGTGTCATATTTTCTCCCCGAGGGCAGGGTAGATATTATCTATATACCCTCGTCAAACAGCTGCTTGTCACAGAAGTCTGACAGGAGGCTTTCAGTTTAATACGCCATAGTAGAAGGGATTTGTGAGGATGGCTGGTCCTCAGCAGAAGAACAACACAAACATCCATCCCTTATCCGGGGCTCTAAACCTAGGTCCCTTTGATCAGTAGACAAACATGCTAATAAATAATAATAAATTTTTTTTAGTTTATTTTTAATCTACTTTTAGTGTTCCAAATGCAACTCTATCTATTTTTAGTTCCAAATACAAATGTTTTGGATTTCAAAGCAGGTAGAGAAGTCTGAGATATGAATAATACAAGACCAAGATTGCAAAGATAAATATAAATGGAGAGAGAGAGAGTTGATCTGGACCACACAACCTGAACTTGGGAGGGTGAAAAGAATGAAATTGTGTATCATTATTTTTGAATTACATTGGAAAGTAATTCAGTAAGTGATTCAATTAAGCAAATGACTAAAACAAGCAGAGAGGATGGAAAAGGACAAGAGCATGGCCCATGCCTAAAGCCAGTAACCATGGCAGAGTGTGTGTATGGGAGGGGGAGAGTCAGCGTGTACCAACCTAAGACCAGGGACCACGGAAAACGGAATGGGTGGATAACAATACAAATTTGTACGCACAAAACAATACAATATTCCGAGCCCCCTGGGTATGTCCCTGTCTCTCTCGTTACACAAGAAGCTAGTCAAAAGTTGTTGATGTCTCCATCTTCTAACCACATCATTATTTGCTTAGTCAAACCACCGACACTTCAGCATCTATAGTAGTAGTCAAGAGGAGATATTTTCTCGTTGTCGCATTACAGCGCGAACAAATGAGCTGCAGCAGCATTAAGAGAAAAACGAATAAAATTGTAAGGTAAACTCAAATAGGAAAAGAAATTCAGGTAACAAAAGTTTCCGCCTTTCCTCCCACCCAATTTAAAAGTGTCTTTTTCTACTCCGCATTTTATCTCGCTTTCCGCGCCTGTGATTCCCCAACCAACCGGCAAAATAAAATCAGCTTTATCGTTGCCACTGGGCGCAATGCTGGTTATACTAACACCTTTACCAATAGAATTCTTCACAAAGCTAAGCATAAATTTCATAATCACTCTCCATCACCTCTGTAGCCACATCATAAATTCACCGCCTCCATTACCTTCCTCAATATTGAACCCCTTGTTATACCAACCTAAAACCATTTAACCTAAAAGTTCCTTTCAAAACACCACCGAATCTATTTAAATTCTTAAGCATGGCAAAGATCCCATTTAAATTCTTAAGCAGGCGGAATCTACTTCATTCATCTAATCTCCATTTCACCCCCGATGTCCCGGCTCTCTATATCGACTGTACTAAACGTACCCTAAAACACAAGATAGACGAGCATAAACGGGACATTAGAAACACAATTCCACGAATCGCCCTTGCTAAAATTCTCCTTGAACGCTTGGCTACTGATCTAAGGACCTGGGTTCGAGCCCCGGGTAAGGCATGGCTGTTTGTGTCGTTTTTCTGCTGAGGTCCTGCCATCCTCACAGACTTTCTCCTATGGCATATAAACTGACAGGCTCCTGTCAGACCTCTATGGAAAGCAGCTGCTTGAGGGGCATTTTTTTTATTGCTGCTGTTCAAATGCCGATCTTTAATAATTCTTCAAATATTGAAGTAATATTGTTGAAAATTAAAATATACACCAAAGAGCCAAAACATTATGACCACCGAGTCTTTATGCAAATCGAAGCAACTGCAGGTAAACGACGGCGCGTGTGAAGGTCATGAAACGGTATAAATAACACCTGATACTGAGCTCTGTTAATCAGTGTTATTCGTATTCTTCAGATGAGAAGAACAGCGGATAAAAGTGATTTTGACAAATGCCAAATTGTAATATACAGACGACTGGTCCAGAGTATTTCTGAGATGGAAGTCTTGTTGGGTGTTCACGGTCAGCCGTGGTTAGTACCTTCAGAAATTGGTCTGAGGAGGGAAAACCCACAAACCGCCAGCAAGGTGTGAGTCAACCACAGCTCATCGATGCTAGAACTGAGCGAAGGCTAGCCCATATGGTACGAGCCAACAGAAGGGATACTGTGGTGGAACTCATCCGTAATTCTAATGCTGGTGCCGGGAGTAATGTGTCACAAAACACAGTTCATCGAACCCTGCTGAAAACGGAGTTGCGTAGCCGCTGGCAGCTCCGAGTGCCCATGCTAACTTCAGTTTACCATCGAAAGCGCCTACAATGGGCACGCCAGCATCAAAACTGGACCTTGAATGATTGAAAGAAGGTTGTATGATCCTATGAATCTCGTTTCCTGTGGCACCATGTGGACGGCGGTGTAGGTGTGCATTCGTTTGCCTGGGGAAGTGTTGGCACTTCCCCAGGTAAACGATGCACACCAGTGGAGAAAGCTTTGGGCAATATTGTGCTGGGAAATCCTGGATCCAGTCATTCATGTACAGGAAACTATGACGTCTACCATCTACCTTAACATCATTGCAGACCAGGTACATGCTTTCATAGCAACGGTATACCCATCTAATAGTGCCTTTTTTCAGCAGGATAATGCACCATGCTGCACTGGCCGAATTGTTCAAGAATGGTTTGCGGAACATGAAGAAGACTTTCAGGTACTGCCCTGACTTCCAAATTCCTCAGACAGCATCTAATCGAGCATCTGTGGTTTGTGTTGGAACAGCATATCCGATCTGTGGTGGCTAAACCATGTACCTTACAAGAGTTAAAGGATCTGCTGGTAACGTGTTGGTACCAGATACCACAAGACACCTTTAGAAATCTTGTAGCGTCCATGCCTTGCCGGGTAATAGCTGTTTTAGCGGCACATGGAGGACCAACATCATATTAGGCAGCTGTTCATAATACTTTGGCTCTTCGGTGTAAATATATTAGACAGATAACTTTATATTACGTCAAAATTTACCATAAA